>JAGTJP010000011.1:0-743503 GCA_020744175.1 Auriculariales sp. MPI-PUGE-AT-0066
TTGGAAGACAAAGAGGATAGAGGAACTGAATATGGCGAAACAAGGCGAAAGGGGATCGGCGCCCTGGAGGTCGGAACATATAGGTCACAGGTAATGACATGTAAGAAATGCGACGGGGTCGGTAGCAGTGGACAACTGGATGTGACAGCGGGCGAACGGCCGCTGGAGAATGCTCAATACAAATGCAATAGCGTTAAATTGTTCGCGGCAGAAAACGAGGCTCTGCCGTGTACGACACAGCGCCTGCCATACGCCTATTATTGGGAGGACAGGCGCGGCCTATTGCTGATACATATTACAGCTTTACTACGCTGGCTGGCGCGCAGGCGAATGCAGGTGTGAGATAAGAAGAAAGGAGACTCTCAGCCGGTCACGGCCGAGTTGTGCTCCACTTCACAATCGCACCCAGTTCTTGATAGCTGTTCTCCGAACAGCGGTAAGACTTCTATATCCCAGCCAGTGCAATGTGAATGAGGTATTCACACTGGAGATCCCAGCTGCCCACAGGTATTCCTCAGGGACGTGGTAGTACCAGTCATTGCTAATGAATGACTCTGATATCTTCATTCGCTTCTACCCCTGCTAAAAAATATTTTGAATTCTGGGAAACAGGGTTACATGCCGTAAATGTCGAGCCGGTAGCCAAATCAGACGCAGCCAGGGATTTGCAGAGACCACAGACATTCAAACTGGTGGTGATAGTCTTGATGGACGGCATTACAGCGCCTTGGACCTGAATGAAACAAGCGTTTTTAAGCTTCTCGACATCGCGAGAAGGAAGATTGGCGCACCGGTACAGCAAGATGTACGCCACGCTATCCTCTCCACCGCCCTCCAGCGTCGCAATCTTCTCCGGCCCAAGAACCGACACCTACGCACACGTCAACACTACGATTCCAGCAGCGCAAGCGCAAAGCGGAAACACACCTTATCATCGTCGAACTTGTACCACATCTCGTCGAACGCCTCGCCTTCGGGTTCGTCTTTGCCCTCGAACGTGGCCTGGTCGGCCCGCGTGAACGCATCCCGCCGCACGAACCCGATATAGTGCCCGCTTTCTGCGCTCGCGCCCTTGTGCGTCACAATGCCCGCGAGCTCGTACAGCCCGGTCTGCGAGGCACCAATGTCGCTCTATAAAGAAGTCAGCGAGACTCAAAACAAACTATGGAACGGAAGACACCTTCAGGTCAGCATGTACGAGCTTTTCAAGCTCTTCGCGCTCCTTGGTACGGTACTCGGCCTCGGGTCGTAAGTCGCCACCAGCAGCCGGCGCCGCAGCAGGAGCAGCAGACGTATCAGCAGCATCCCGCGCTGGCAGCGGCGCTGTATCACCCGCCGAGGTCGACGCCTCGGCCATCTGGACATCCCCATCCGCGCCAGGCTGAAATGGCAGATATCAGACACCTGCCCTACAAGTAGCGGCAATGCAATCATACCTCGCCCGACCCGAGGGTGCTCTTGGTGCGCTTGCGGACCTTGTCGCGTTCACGGCGCTCGCGCTCGATCTCCTTGCTCTTATCGGACGCGACTCGCATCTTTGCGCGCAGATCTTCACTGCACCACTCGGCCGCGTCGAGCTCGAGCGGGAACTTGACCTACAGAAAGCGCGCTTGGCGTCAATAGAGATAGACTGTGATAACGTGAGTTAACACACCCTCCGCATGATCTTTGTTTTCTTGTTGATATCACGCCGCCATGCGAAACGGACCATATGCACAACCTGCCATGCACGCGCGGAAAAGGTGTTGTCATCAGCACCGGTCCGCCTCAGCAGTCAAAATCCAAGTGGAAGGGCAGAACAATCGCAGAGGAGGCCCGATGCCGCCGTGCAGGCTTGGCGCAGCTGGGGTCAGGAATAGCAGCGACTAAAGAATGCTATCCTGGCTCTCAGCAGCGTCGATCCACCACACAGTGGGAACGAGTCCATGTGCCATGGCCAGTGGAAGATGAGCTTGTGCGAAAGTCTCGTGCGACTGGCCGAACGGGCATAGCGCGACATCAGGGAATTGCGTCTCGCAGGCTCGCAGACCGTTCATGCACGAGGAAGAAGGAAGGAGGCGAAGGACGAAGCGCGATCCCTACGGCAAGAGGTAGAGAGAGAGGGCTTGAACCAGCGGGGAACAAAAGCAAAGCAGAGCGAGCGCCACTCACCAGGTTCTTCGGCAAGCGGGTGATCCGAGCTGTCTGGGTGTACTGCGCTGTGCGATCCAGCGACGGCGAGTGCTTCTCAATTGTTTCCGTCAGCGCCTGACGGAACGCGGTGACTATTTAGCCAATGCCAGGAGTTGATATTGGAAAGAAGACACGCACATCGGTGATACCCTGCTGCATGAAGTTGGTCTGCATGGTGATGTTACACCCGACCGTTTTGAACTCGTCCACCGTGATAGTAGCGGGCTCGTCTGGTGCCTCGATACACTTCAATCTATACGGCTAGCGTGAGCACGAGCGAGACAGACAGCCCTACCAGGAATAGAAACGACATACTCCTTACGGATCTGGCCCATCATGTACTGCTGGACAAACTTGGAGTCGGCGCCAGAGGGGCCAGGGACGACGCCGAGGTGTTGGACGACCTGGGTCCAGCATTCCTCGGCATCTGTGAATGTGTGTGTCAGAGGCTGAAATTGCCAACAGCGCGAGCAACGCAGCACGAACCTTGTTGTGCGTAACCCGGTCCGTGACGATTGGTCTCTCCAAACTGCGGAACGTATTGTCGCAAGAGCTGTGCCTGGTCAGCAAGCGACTGCTGCATGTAAGCAACTGCTACGAACCTGGAGGAACGCGAAAGGAACAAAGCCCTCCGCACTACGCTCCATTCCCGCGTAGACGTCGCGAAGAGCAACGGCAAGGCGGTTTGTGTTGTCCGTATTGGCAGGACGATACGCTTGCAGCGCAGTCTGTAGTTCAGGGATGGCACGCATTGTCTGGAGGGTCGCATTCATGTAGCAAGTGTTGCCGAGACTGGTCGCCGTCAACAGAAATTCGAGGCTGAGATGGGACGCAAACTTACTTTTTGAAGCCAACGGGAATGCGCTCAGCCTTTGCGAGGTCAGAGTCTGCAAGGTCTTCTAGGAAGACGACGGGTTGATCTGGTGCCTTGGGCAAATCACCAGCTGCACCGATGACCATGAACGTCTGACCCGCTTTTGGTGCAACTCGCGCCCATTCTGCATCATCCTGTTTAACTAGTCAGCTTGTTGTAAGAAGTGGAAATATGACGAACCTTGAGCATACCGCCCTTGACCATGACCTTCATGCGCTCGACGGGCACGCCTGTCGCCTCAAAGATAGACTGCTTGAACGCGACCGCGGGCTTTGAAGTGTCGAGCGCGATCGGATATGATTTGCCGGAGTGCTTAATTGATACATCTAGTACCGTCATCTTTATCGGTGCTTTTGTGGCTGGGTGGCGCATAACGCGTCAGCCAACATTCCGCTTGATAGCGCAGCGAGTGTTATTTCTAACCTGATTGAAGCAACATTGTAGGGTGATGGCAACGGGGCGCAAAGGTTGTGTGTCCGTGAACGCGTTATACCATTTCAACGAGATCGCGCACAAATCGCACACGTAATAGCGGATTAGTACCTCGCTCTGGGAGTACAAGCTTTGATTTGGCGCACCGTGTGAGTGCGCGACGCGAAAAGGGGGTCTAAAGAACGCGCGTGCCGTGAAAGGCGGAAGACAAAGCGCGTTTGGCGCCCGTGACGCGTTCACACCCCCGACTGGTTCACTCCGACTCGCACAGCCTGCGCGTTACGCCATCGTTTACTACTGCTACGAGATACCGACATCGGTGATATTATGCACATGTAGAAGTTAGCGAGCAATTGATAGGGGAAATTGAAAATTTACGCCGTCAAAAATCGTTTCTAGACTCTCTAGTTGTCCCCTTTTCACCACGCTTCTCCGCAGCGGCGGCACCACCACACCACAGAACAGAACACTTTGAATAAATTAAAACTTTTGATCTCATGCCCATACTGAACTTGTTCGTGTCGTTCGTGTCGTCTGACAAAGTGTATGGGCTCGGACAACCCAACCGCATGAACGCCGCCGGGCTAACCAACTGCTTCGTTACCTAGTCACCCATCTTTCACGACAAGCTAGAATATCCTTATATAAATTAGTTCAGGGCTGGAACATGTCTCACAACCACCACATAATGTTCAGTCACTTCGGCCGTCGGGCTGCCACGACTGCCACTCTCACGCAGGCGGTAATGAATGCTTGCAATGAATGGAAGAACATTATTGGGGGTTACAGTGAACCTTTAAATGCCAGAATCATTGTATAAACTGAGGCAAGAAAAACAACTATGTGCACCCAAGGTTATGCCTTATCTCGCCCGTTCCACTCACGCTCGCCATCAGCCTCAATCACCATTGAGCGTCCAAGCGGGACGAAAGCCCAGAGAGCGACGGCAACGATGACAGGAATCATCTCAAGCGCAACAAACAAGCCCTATGACGCACAGTCAGTACGATGAATCGCAGCCACATGGTCACGGATCGGGCGTACCTGATTGGCCGAGACGCCGCTGAAGGTACCTTCGGCGCTCTCCGCCAGACGGAACAGCGTTCGTAGGACGATGAGGAGGTCGCTTGCGAGTAGGAGGTACAATGCCGTTCTCACACCTATATGCAGTGTCGGCCCTCAAATCACACGCACGAGAACGACGCACCGGAAGCAGCTCTACTTCCTCGCACAATGACGCGCACCAGAATGAAGATGAATAATACACTCGCCGCGCTCTGTAGAAATGGATAAGTAGCTGGAAGCTACAGACCTTCATTTGACACACCTGCACACTTAGACCGGCGAGTAGTATTCTGTTTGCATCCTCAGGCTCTATAGCGGGCTTGCGTCCGTCGGCCTGCGCGCTGTACCCTGAGCCGATGAGTGCGGCCCCAACTATTTGGGTCAGAATCGTGACCGTGTCAATAGCGACAAAGACTAAGAAAATCAATCTCGTCAACACGGATTCTGCAAACGAGTACGCCAGGCATACCTCCGATGAGCGCCTTTGCGCCCAGTGGGCTGGAGCGAGGAGGTAACCCGGGGAGCAGTTTGGCGAGACCGAGATAGATGGCAGCGCTGACGAAGATTGGTGCCTACACAGTTGTCAGAGGGAAACGAAGAAACTCTGCCTGCGACGAATACGCACACAGACGATGAAGAAGTAGTTCAACACAAATCGAATCACGATGAATGGATTCTTGCTCGACATTGTCCGGAAAATGTAGCCTACGAGCTCCATGGCGCAAGCAAGTACGAGCAGGAACTGCGATAGCGACAGCATAAGTAAAATGAATGTCCGAGCAATGTACGCTGAATGGCCGCAACGTACCTGAAATATGCGTGTTCGTTTGTACTTGATCATCCATGCGAGGTGTACTCCAAGAAGAGCAGCAAAACATGCCACTGCAGCAGAGTTCGCGGATAGCCATGGCGTGTAACCTGTGCACAACGATGCAAGTAAAACGGTGTGAGTTCTAACCAGCGAGTATGCGTTAAAGACGGGGGGTCGATCAACAACCGCACCATATATAGCGATCATGCTCTCGTCGTCTGCGGGGTTGGTATTGACCGGCCCGCTGTACCCATCTGGTAACGTGAACGAAGGTGCGCTCATGTTGCTGTTCGTCGTCGAGAACGTGAAGGTGTGTTGCCCGAGGACAACAGAACAAGAGCAAAATGCAATTTAATGAGCGACAGATTTGCGACCTTGTGCCGCGTGAAATCGTCCGATGCCAAATTCCGTGTGGGCGAACATTTCGCCAAGCGCAGACGTCACACGTCGAATGAATTCGATGACCATCCCTCCGTCGGCGCGGATCGTGATCGAGCGCTGCGTCTCGGTTCCTGTATTCGGTCAGGGCAGTAAATCAAACGCGACGAGAAACCCTGCGCTCCGACAGCAAAGCTGTATTGTCGACTGCGAAGGTGGGAGCTAGAGAAGAGACGTCGGGAACAACTGCGGCCATTATGCACGAGGACGTAAGACCGCCCTGAGAATCAACATCCGGTCCAAGAGACGAGTCAAATAAAGTACATGTCAAAGATGCGATTTCTCCTGGAAATGAATTCATCAAATAGTTCCGAGTGTTCACGGTTCGACTGATCAAGCATCGTGCACCGAAAATTTGTCAATGTATATTCGACCAAACAACACCGCGCGCCATCAGTGCTTCAGCAATTCATCGACGTTCCACACGATGAAATCCCAGATGGGTGTCTGTACAGCACCCGGTCCTTCTAGCATGACCACGGGTTCAAAACCCCGACTTGTCGCGGGTCTATGGCATCCGGCCATGAACATCCTTGCACCTCCAACCTGATGGGTTGACCAGAGTTTCCGAATGTCATATCCATAATCTGGATGATGGGAGCTTCAATTGAGAACATGTCGGTCACTGACACCAGTCGCATAGTGCTAAGTGCTGGCACGAACACTGGTGCTGCGCCTTCCCAGCTATACTCTTCCCACTCGAGCCAATGGTTGGTCACGGTCACCACCAAGACCTCCAACTCGTTCCAGGCTCCGCTGTTGACGAATAAAGGCATTACCTGAGTTGGCAGAGTGAGATGCGTGATCCCGTCCGCCCATCGACCGTGAACGACATATCTATCAAAGTTATGTACCAGACCTAGGCCGTGGGTTTTTCGCATCGATCCGGAGGCCGTGTGCGTTATTACAATGTCCCATGTTGTCCATTCGTCCAAGGAGCTCGTCGACATGACGCTCGTCGACACGTGAGCGTGGCGAGGACCTGCCGGTAACGCAGTGACCAAACGCGAGGCATCCGTTCCAAAGGCTGAAGGATCCAAATGGTGTCGGTGTATGACGATATGAATACGAGGAATTAGAGCGAGGCTCTCGACTGATATGCCCCGCAGCACGGTAGAGGTATTTTCTTCGAGGTGGAGCGAGCGCAAACGTGTGCCCAACTTCAACTGAACAGTTTGGCCCGCCAAAGGTGTGCTGAAGGTGTCCAAATACAGCTGTCTCGTCAACGGAAAGATTTCCCCAGTATCAAACTCGGAGTCCAGCAGTGGTAGGGTAGCAAACTGAAGCCTAAGATGGCGCACTACGTGGAACTCCTTCCACGAGTTGCGGGCTTCTGCGTCGAACCATATGTCATCTAACCAGACGGCATGTAACTTTGGTGCCCCGTCCCTGAATAAGCATCCCGCAAGCATATGTAGCCGTGTGCTTTCGCCTATATGAAGCATAAAGACCTTGAGTTCTAGAACACGCAGGCCGGGCCACGCGCCTGGTGACGACAAAAGCCCGTTCATTTGTGGAACAACACACGACGGGACCACGAGTCGCATGTGCACGACTAATTCGCGAGCTATGCATATCGCTTCCGCGACTAACAACATTAAGTGGGCATATAGCTCTCGCTGAGCGCTGTACCTTCGAAGATTGACGCGGATGGAAAAACGCAATTGGCGTGATAGCGCATGGGTAGCGACTGCCAGAAACCCATCGCCATGGCTTGACGGAATGGTTGGCTGCCCGTCAAGTTTCGCAATCAGATAGTAACGACAGTCGGCAATGGTAGTGTTTCTCCACGCACGAGACACCTCAGCGCACCGCAAGAGATGGGAACGTGGAAGCAACCCGAGAGTGTAAAGCAACAGTTCCATCGGGAGATGGACAAGGCGGGCCATGTTCGTGAGGGCAAGAGAGCATGGGCGCAGCGGGACTGCGGCGCGGGGCCGCATCGGTGTCTCACCCTCTGCCCAGCTCGAGACAAATTGTGTCTGTTTATCCCCGGTCCAACCTGGCTTGTCTTCCTTTTATCCACCGTTATTATGTAACAGTGGACATTGGCTCGTGAACAAATTGAGCCTGTGCTCTGGTAGTTCTGCAGGTAAGCCCTAGTAATAATTGGATTGAGAAATACAAGTGGGATACTAGTTGAATAAATTGTCGGCGCTGCTGCCAATTTGTTTTTATTTTTATTTTTATTTTTAAATGCTTCATCTAGTATATCATAGAGCACTATAATTACGCCCAGTCTGAAATAGCGATGATCACGTGGCAATAGACTGAAGTCAATCACCTGCTGAGTCGCTACCAACTGTCTTTTCAATCTCAAATTTGATTTGTGACAGCCGTTAGGACGCGAGCGACGAACGATGCTGTTGCGAGGGACGGTGCCGATGGCCCGGGTCAGTAGTTAACCTACTCCAACAGCATGTTACGAGGTCTCCCCGCGAAGACCGCGGAGGTCATCAAGTATGGTGATGAGGAGCTAAAAGCGTGAGTGTGGTGCGTTGCGGGCGGCAGTTGTGGCGCGTTGTTTGTGTGCACCGGAGTGATGGCAAGAAATAGAAATCGCAACGGACGTTTGACCCTGCAAAGGAATGGCGATGCGCACAGCGAGGACATTCCCTTCTGCGTCGACATTGATCTTCTGTAACGCGCGATCGTGTACATCTCCGGCTCCTCAACGAGCTTCGCACTCTCGGGCATGCTCCGGAGCTGTAAATAGCATTCCGGTGAATTGATCACAGGGCGGGGTTGTTATGACACCGGACGTGCGCAAACATGCAACAAGCGAAGGGATACAAAAACCAGCAGGTCCGAAGGGATTCCGACCTTCATTCGTTGGCTCTCATCCCTACCCACCTTTTTTTCTTTCTCTTTCTTTCGCTCGACGCGAACGGGCCCGGCGCTCGCCAGACAACCCCCCTCGTACATCTCAGGCACAGCTCAGCTCGCTCGCCTCGTCTTCGTCTTTCAAGTTCAACTCTTTCAGTCATCGAACTCCTTGCACGTTCCGCTGCGCGGTCACCCATCACTCACTCAACATGAAGTCCATGACGCCCACTTTCGCTGTCCTCTTTGCCATCCTCTCGATCGCGTCTGCAGCACCGATCCAGCGCGTACCTCTCCAAGCTCGCTCACTGAACCTTCTCGAAGCTTGCTGTACGTTTGAACTTTTGATTGTCGTTTTGTGGAATCTGCTGACACGTTTATGACCTCCTTGATCTATGGCAATTACTACTATTCCATCGCCTTGAATAGCAAACGGCGCAGTTGTGTGCACAGGAGGTGCCACCGCAACCTGTGTTGGTAGTGCCTGGTTGCTCGACACTGTGCGTCATCTTAGCGAAGCCATTCGTAGACGATCTCGTACTGACTTCGTTGACCTATTCTGTTCTCCTGACCTCCGTTTGTTTCCCGCACCCTCCGTCACAACCATCACACTATATTTGGCCCCATTTGCTACCCCACATTCAATTTGTCACACGTCCTGCTTCGCTGTATACCCTCGGCTACTGCTCACGCTGGTTCCGCTGCGTCGGCTCGCCATCACGGATCCCTTCTGCAACCCGCCACTGTGGGTGTACCCTCACCGTCACCCGGGCTCCGTTCGATCGCTCGTGCTGGTGGCCCTGCGCACTGACCTCGTTTTGATTCTCCCACGCTCATTAGACCAAGGCGTGCGCGACATCACGCTTCGCCCGTCGCGCGAAGGGCACATCTGCACAGCAAGACGACGCCGCTGCCGATGACACTGGTGATCACATCGGCTACGCATCGTCCTGCTTTTTACTTATGCCATTCTCTCAGCAGCCGGTGCTGCGACGGATGATCAGACTGCCGCGGTGAGCTCAACTCAATACAGGCGGAGAACAGTAACCTAATGTTGTCGAGTAGACCGATACTGGCGCCGCCGAGACATCCGCAGATGACTCGACGGATACCGGTGCAGACCAGACCACTGGCACAGATGTTGCTGGCGCCGCGACCGTGACCGATACCGCTGCCGGCGAGGCTACGGTGACAGACACCACCGGCGCTGCGACCACAACCGACACTGCTGCCGCCGAAACCACGACAGCCGGCGCCGGCGATGGCAAGGGAAAGGGAAAGGGCACTGCTGGCAAGGATCAGGGTAAAAAGACCAAGGGCCAGGGTAAGAAGACCAAGGCGAAGGGCAAGGGCAAAGGCAACGCCAACGCCAACGTGAAGACGGTGACCGTCACGGAGACCGTCACAGCGGTCGCGACCGTCGGCGCGGACGGCGCAACAACCGTCATCGACGATGGCTCTGGTGCTGGTCAGGCCACGACCACGACCACCGCGTCCGACTCAACTGAGACGGACACCGGTGCTGGTGAGGACACCACCACTGACACCGGCGCCGCCGAGACCACCACGGACGCTGGCGCGGGTGAGGCTACCACGACCGACACTGCAGGTGGCGCCGGGGAGACCGACACCACGACCGCCGGCGATGACACTGCGACTGAGACCAGCGCTGGCGACGCCAGCACTGACACCGCTGCGGCTGACGACTCCACCGCGACCGCTGATACTGGTGCTGCCGCCTTCGGTCGGTTCGGTGCCAGGAGGAACTGAACTGCTTCCTGGTTTGTCGTGCTCATTTGCGTCGATTGCACAGTTTCGTCTGACCGCCGCCCAAGCAGATGATGTACAGGGACAATCGTTCGCACGCGCTACCTTTTGACAACAACCATTCCCGCTCTCTTCACACCCGCGCTGATGCTCGCAAGTCGAGCTCAGCATACACCTCTGTACGGTTAGAAGCCAACGACAAAAAATAGATAAATGCAGATTTGTCAAACAAACTTGCGTACTAGCCAAGCGAATTATGAGTGCCGCGCTGCAGTATGAACTGACATTGGTGATATGTGATCCCTTCTTTCAGCGGTCCGCAGGAAGGGCATCTCATTTCCTGCGAGTGTCTGCACATAGCGTTCGGGCATCATTTGGTCCATCAACCACTTCAAATCCTTCCGTATTTCGCGCGCTTGACCATCGCCTGCATCTGACGCGCCTAATGTCTCAATAGCACGATGAGACAAGAGAAGCATTAATATTATATAAACGAATGAGTGTGATGTATTATAGGAGATCTTTCACTCCGTTGGCCTTGTAAATAGTTCACGTTAACCTTACTCAAGTCCAATGTAAGGATCGCAGACGTTGGGGTCAAACAATTCTCCCGCTTGGTGCGGGAAAAATCCTTGCTCCACCGCCTCGAAGTAGTCCCTAGGAATAAGAGTCAGCGGCGGGTGCGCGTGCCGATCACAACCGTACAACGTACCAACTACGCTTCTGCGTCGATCCCTCCTCGATCTTGAAGCTCCAGTACTTAATTTCACAGGTTTAGCTTGTGCCCAGAATATGGATTCATGAGTAATACTCACAAACCAACCATCGCCGAGTGTAGTCATGGTATACTTCTGCGCATCCGCGAACTGACGCAAGAATTCGGCGGTCGGCGGAGCGGTCTCAGTGCTATTCCACCTCACGACGCTGGCATCGTAGTCCCACTGCGTCGCGAGACTCCATTCTCCGAAGAGAACTGGGGTATTGTTGAAGCTCTGGTCGATTGCAATACGCGGGAAGTTGCAAAGATATTGCATATAGGCGGCAGCGGATGCGTTCTTGCCTTGCATCTGTGGATGAAGGCGTTAGCCAAAGCTGAACAGGACAAGTGATAGGCAATGAACGCACGGAAAACGAGAAATAAAGATGATTGTCATATGTAGCTGGGCCGTCCGCGCTGTCGTACGGGTTTGGACGAGGGCCCCACTGCCGGTAGATATCTTGGAAGCTGAGATAATCTCAGTGAAACTTTGATCCACGTTCAAACTATCAGCGTACTTGGTAAAGAGAGGTTTGCGATCCTTTGCGCATTTCTCAATCTTGAAGTGATACTTGCGTGCATGCTCCTCGAGGGCTGGTACAATCTTTGTAAGCGCGTTGCGAGCGTTTGTTCCGAGGTCGGGTTGCTTTTCAGCGATTGCAAGTATGATATCAGTAACGCTGGCGCGGGGCTGAAAAATACTACGTCAGACGTGACAAATTGATGGGTTTGAAGCAAGAAATAAACACACGTCTACGCCTTCGGGCAGGGTTGCGCCGGGGAAAAAGACACCAACGGCCTTTTCAACCGCCCGGACGACCTGAACGTAGTCGGTGTAATCTATCCGAGAGCCATCAGATTCAAATCCAAGGACCAATCAGATGACAACTGACATTGTCCCAGATTAGGCGTGTTGGCTGCGTTGTTGATGGGCTCGTTTATTGCCTAGTAACGTGAGTCCACACACTGGACATCCATTACTAATGACTCACGCCGATTTCGTAAACGCTCTCGAAGTCCGGGTCGAGATGGCTCATCGCGGTCATCACGCCACCCCAGATCATTGCGCGCTCGTAGTTCGCATCATTCTACAATGAAGCGTCAGCACAGATGTCAAGCTTGAGTTCCGATGAAAGTGATGCACGTAAAAGTTCACGACGTTTGTGCAGAGACCAGCGAATTGTTGGTTCACGTGTCCAACGCCGGGTACAGCATGGAGATCAAGTACCGTATGAAGACCCTTCCCTTTGAGGTAGCGCAAGCGCGATTTCTATGCCGCAAGCTTTTGGTCAGAAGACCGACGGGCAGTAGCGATGTGCAGCAGGCAAGCCGGCCACCCACAAGAACATCCATCCCACCACGCGCGTACGGTGGTTCCGTGGTGCGATCGACGAGCGACTCGACGATCCACCAGCCAAGCTGAGGAAGATCGCCCGAAATGGTCAAGGTTCGCGCGTCACGTGGTGCTGAAAGGAAGACTCACCGGAATGCGCACGGTATTCAAGCCAGCTGCTGCGATTCTGTCCGCATCGGCATTTGTAAACCACGTGCTCCTGAAATAAAGTCAATTTATAGCCCAAGTAGCCGCAGTTGGTACATACCAGTGCTTTTGGAGGATAGCGTCGGTCGCGTTCTGCCCGATTTGGAGGGCAAGCTGGCTGCATTGTGGCCGTTCAGTAAAGAAACCGATGATCCCCGCACATGGCACCCACTAACCCTTCAGAAGCGATGCACACACAGCCGCTGCAATTCTCGCCTCCCATCTCCAGCCATTCATTCGGCATCTAGACGAGAAGAGGCGATATGTACGCGAACCGCGAGGTACGCAAGTCATGGGGATATGCGCACCATCCAGGGCTCAGCCACCAGAAAGTTACCTGCGCAGCTGTCAAATGAGACTGATTCCTTTCAAAAGCTCCTAAGCACGCACCAAGATTCACGCCATACATCTTTGGCTCAGGGAGCGGCTGGTCTGTTTGGGCAGCTAACGCAGACGCACTGAGTGCCAGTAATGCGAGACTGGAGAGCATAGCGAGAGAGAAGCGGGCAAGGCAAGACCAGAGGGCGGAGCCTGGAAAGGAAATAAGGAAGAGAGAAGCAGAATCACGAGAGTCCATGTTGACACGGAGAGTCCCTCGACTATATATCGACACGACAATCACTGATGACATCTCTGCACTCCCTGTTCCGATCTCTATCCGGAACCGAGATTCACTGAGAGGGATTTTGCCGCAGCAATGATCCGAGCTGGCAGAACATATCTGCCACTACCCATGACACCGGCGATCACGACTCATGCGTCCGGTGCCGCATCGGGTTTGCCAAAGCCTAGGGCGCGCGTGTGAAGAGTAACGGCCGCTGTCTGTTAGACAAGAATCCAGCAGGACTCGTAAATGCATTCATTTTCTGTTGACGTTGACGTTTATTCCTTTATCTCAGCCCGCAGCGCTGTCAATTTAAAATTGTTCTCCGCAGCATGTCTGTCCTGAATCATCACAAGGTCAACGTTATCAGGGCACAGGTTTAGCCTCAACAAATGATCGCGACCCACAAATGGTATGGTTTATTTGCGGTCGCTTATACCAAAGCAGGGCCGCAGCCATTTTTTTCTCCTGTCAACGTGGCACCTTTATGAAGAAAATCAGCACATTCATCGCCCTGGGGTACGAGAAAATAAATTGTATGATAGTATTATGTGCAGCAGAACAGGACCGAGATTACATTGGCTGAAATAATTCGCGCCCGCTTCCATCAGGGCCTCACTCCAGCCCAGCATACGAATTGCAAACTTCGGGGTCAAACAGCTCCTTTGCGTTTTGCGGGACGAATCCATCTTTTCGCGCCTCGAAGTAGTCCCTAGTCGCAGTTATCAACTCCGTCAACAAGATGCAGCTTCAACTAGGAGCACATACCAGCTGCGCTTTTTATCCGAACCATTCTCGATTTTGAAGCTCCAGTACTATAATTGAGAGCGCCAACGTCAGTTTCAATGGAGATTGTGCGACACAGTTAATACTCACAAACCATCCCTCTCCAAGTGTGCTCATCGCGTACTTCTGCGCGTCAGCGAACTTCCGCAGGAATGCGGCGCTGGGAGGGGCCGCTTCTAAGCTTTTCCAGCGTGTGGCGCTATCCTCGGAGTCCCACTGCGTCGAGAGGCTCCATTCACCAAACAGCACCGGGGTGTTGTTGTAGCGTGCATCAATCGCAACCCGCGGGAAGTTGCACAGGTACTGCATATATGCCGCTTCTGATGCATTCTTGGTCTCCATCTGTGTTACCATGTATAAGTACGCCGTGAGAGAGCACCATCGCCTGACTCCTCACAGAAAATGAGTAATACGGGTGATTGTCGTAGGTAGCTGGGCCGTCGGCGCTGTCATACGGGTTTGGACGAGGCCCGCGTTGACTGATGATGTCTTGGAAGCTGGATTATAGCGTCAGTCGCGCGAGCACAACAGTCGAAGCACATATACTGACTTGATAAACAGTGGCTTGCGAGCGTCCGAACGCAATTCGATATTCAAGCCCAACTGCGATGCATGCTCGCGGAGAACTGCGACGACCTTGGTGAGGGCGCTGCGAGCGCTCGACCCAAGATTAGTCTCAGTATAAATGATAGCCTCTATGGCGTCTAGAGCAGTAGATTGTAGCTATGAGCACCGTGTTCAACGCCATCAGCTACAGGTCATAATCATACAACACCCATACCTTCACGATGTACGATGGCGCTGCACCTGGTGGCGTTACGCCAACCGCCCTTTCGACTGCGCGCACGACTTGGACGTAGTCGGTGTAATCTTCACACGCTCAGCTAGCTACACTTCCGGAGCCGGATATCAATTCGCTCTTACATTGGCCAAGATTTGGGGTCATCGCTGCGTTATTCAGAGGTTCGTTGATGGTCTGTAAGTGAATCAGCCGAAAGATCAGCCCACAATCCTGATAGACTGACGCCGATCGAGTAGACACTAGAAAAGTCTGGGTCCAGATGACTGATTGCCGACATTACGCCACCCCAAATGATCGCGTGCTCGTAGTTCTCCTTTGTCTGTACCACAACTGTCAGGAACGACCTTTTCGTGGAAGTAACATGATGAAAACGCACGTAGAACTTCACGACATCAGTGCAAATGCCAGCGAATTGCTGGTTCTTGTGTCCCACACCGGGGACTGCGTGTAGATCGAGTACGACATGGATCCCCTTTTTCTTCAGATACCGTAAGCGCGCTTTCTATATGGACATGTATCCATCAATTCAACAGTCGCTCCGAGGTGAGATAGGCCAACGCACTAGAACACGCAGACCGCCACGTGCGAATGGCGGTTCTGTGGTGCGGTTGACGAGTGGTTCAACGAGCCACCAGCCGAGCTGCAATGTCGGTATTTAGGCGGTGTCTGGAGCCATCACGACGACTAACGGGGATCCGCACGGCGTTTAGACCGGCTTCTGCGATTCTGTCTGTGTCGGCGTCTGTGAACCATGTGTCCCTACCAGATGGTCGGCGGAGGTTCACAATGCAGGAAGGGCAGCGTACCAGTGTTTCTGGAAGACGGCATCGGTTTCGTTCTGTCCGATCTTGAGAGCGAGTTGGCTATGCTCGAATGTCAGACAGAGAAACAGCTGTGATAATGCTGCGCACCCTTCAGAGTAGATGCAGCTGCAGTTGCCGCAATTCTCGCCTCCCATAGTCAGCCATTCGTTTGGCATCTAAGTCGAGATGCAGATCAATAACAAGTCAGACAACCGTGCGAGACGGGTTTACCATCCAGGGTTCGGCTACCAGGAAGTTCCCTGTACGTCATCTGGTAAGACCGTCGGTGTCAGCGGGTAGTAGAGTACTCACCCAGGTTTACACCGTACATCTTGGGCTCTGGCAAAGGCTGGTAGGTCTGAATAGCGTGCACCGACACTCCAAGGGCGAGGAACGCCAGAGCAGAGAGCATATCGACCACGAAAAAAAAATAAAAGAGCGACTTGCGGGTGAGATGAGTGATGGTGCTCGGTGAGCAGGACGGGAAAAGGGATGCAAAACAAGACAGCTGGACAAGCTACTTTTAACTATTCGATCTCAATTTTTAGTCAGTGTGGGTTGGTGAAGAAAGTAGTCCAGAAGCCAGACTTCCGATTATAGCGTGCGGAAGACGCTGTCGCTTACAGTGCTCAAGGTGTAGCGGTATTGCATCCATTCAATGTGTAAAGTAACACATGGTTCGCACTGTGTCAGATAGCCTAATCATTTAAACGTCTCGCGTGATCGATCCCGGGATGCTAAAACATACATTTACTTATCAAATTAGCACACACTACAGTTAACATTAAAGCCCGCGGCATCGGTGATCCAATTTGCCTTTGGTGTTTCGCGACCCTCTTAATCTCACGAAGCTGATGAACGGCGCCAATTCCCACAAGCGACTAACGTTCGTGCATTAGGTCACGGTGATTCCTTCTGAAACAGAGCTGTGCGCTAAGGAGCATACCGGCGGCGATACATTCTCGTCGTTTCATGGCTCGCCTGACGTGCACCATGTCAGACAAAGGTATTCTAGTCGTAGTGTAAGCTGGAATTATTGCTGTGCAACCAGACTGTGATAGTGAAGAAAGTTTATGGTCCAGGTTTGTGTGATGTACCAAATCCCAGGGTGTCCATACACTCAGCATGACTCGCAAAGGTGCAGGAAACTCGTGCGCTCCGCAATCTCATCATCTCACTCGTGCTGCGTCAGTAACTAAAACAACCGCAATCTTATAGACGGGTTCCACCACAAATAATGTTCCTGGGTGACGGGTATGAACCGCACTCACGACGAATGGCATACAGTGACACGCGGAAGTTCAACGCGCTGCAGCGGCCACAAACATAAAAATACGTTTCCCTAACGAACAGTTGGAAGCTCATTGAGTACCACGAGCACTCTCATCATCTGCTATCATCATCACACTAGTCAGCTGAGGTCCTTCATGGGCCACGGCAGGGACAAACGGACCACTCCCATGTTCCCTACGAGATGCTAGTGGTACGGGGCTGAGTAGTTTAGGCTAAGAAGTCGATTATCAGCTGCTCAGGTTCTGTGAAAGCCCTCGGACATGCCACCACCACTTGTGTCGTAAGGACTGTCTTCGCCTGAGCACTGTCGATTTGCAGGAAAACATGTGATTTCCGCAGCATCCCGACGTCTCACGAAACTATATTTTTCACCTGCACCTAAGGTGTTAGACCTCACACCACATGGTTTCACAAGTATACTGCGCAATGCCGACATACGAGCACAGCGACACGCTTCAATGGGCACAAGAGTCCGACGCCGCCGAGCCCGCGATGAGCGAACAACCCAAAATCGGGAAGGACCAGCTGGACACGGGCCTAATGCGACTCCAAGCTCAGCAGCAGCGAATGAAAACGCCTGGCTGTTGTAGCGGAGATTGCGATCAAAGTTCTCAGACTAAGATAAGATGTCTTGACCACGCGCTGGGAGCTACGAGGGGATTCGCGATAGCGCGCGTTGCAAAATCAGGGTTTTTCTCGCTGCTGCATTGCATTGCGATGCTCGAATATGAGAACTGCGACTAGTAGTCACGCAGACCAAGCTCAGCTGATGACAGCGAACGCACAACACTCTCATCATACTCCTTTCTTGTCATGCACCCAAGAGGATGACACTCATAGCGAGACTGACACTACGGTTCATGCGAGATTGCGCATCATTGCACCATCTTATGATAGCCCACGTGTCTTTGGGTCATCAGCAAGGACCGAACTGCCCTAAGGTGCCAGCACAAGGAAGAAGCGGTTACCGTTCTTCGGGAGCAGACACACTCTGATTTTTCAGGTTCGTGAAGGACCGTCGGTTCATTAAAGCTTATTATGGCGTTCTCCTTAACGGGTGACAGACACCGATAACGGCGACTGATATGATGGCGCGATTCGTTTCCACCTGGGACAGGTTCTCTCATAAATCAGCGGGACTACGATCACAGAAGAACCCGAGAAGTGAGCTGATCGGAATAAAATCTAGCATTAAATGCGGTGACGAGAATGAAGCATATGATACGGCTTATTCGCACGCAAGGTCGTGAGCCGTCCCAATTAAGGTTGATCTAGAGAGGATGAAGTGTGGTGTCCACTCGCGGTGCACGGTCCAGGAACCCGAGACATACTCAAAGTTTAACTTTTCATTTTCATTTGATGGAGGAATGCATGATCGATGGCGATTACAATGTCGTCGTGCTCAAGTACTGTGAAGGGGAGTGTTGTGCCGGGCGGTCTGCGGAAGCCAGTGTGATGGCGGCAGGCGGCATGGACCGGAAGTGTCCCTTTGTCCCTCTCTCTTGTCTGCTCGATCCTGCCGGCGGTCCCGTACATTATAAGCCCTGGCCGCCTACTCGTCCCAGTTTGCGGTCCATGCACCCCCCGCATCCCACTCTTCCTCTTCCTCCTCACCCGTACTACTAGCGATGCAAGACCACGTAACCAGCGCATTGGCACTCGCCATGCTCGTCCTACTCGCGCGCGCACTCCAACTCGCCGCACACAAACTCGACGCGCTCGCGCTCGCCGGCGACAAGTTCGAGCTTGACCTCGCGACGACGATGACGCTCACGCCGACGACTGTACGGCGCGCGCTCAAGCCCATCCTCGTCCGAGCCGGCTCTCAAACCGGCCCTGCCAAACGTGTCACCTTTTCGACAGAAGCTCCTTGCGTCGTTCAGTAATTCACACACGTGCGTCCTTGTTCCTATACGCGACCGGCGACGTCGAGCTTACCCGGCCACGGGCAGTGACGTACCCGGCGTTTCACGTGCTCGCCACCACCAACACCACATTCGACCTTCACCCAACCTCCAACTCCGCCTTCACCATCGCCGGCTATCGTTATCCATCTTCGTTCTTCCCGCGTTGCGCCTTTCGCTCGCACGCTTCCACTTCTCATCATTCCCGGTCCAAACACTGGCCGCCTGCCCCCCGTCGACCCTGCTTTTGCACATCCCTGAAACCCCCCTTTGTACTTCCGTCTCCATGTAACTCTAGTACCCCGTTTTACCCCCACCGTTGTCACCCACGACGACGCTCAATGAACATCCTTTCTTGTGCCAGCCATAGTGCTGCCACCAATAGTCTTGTGCTTGTGCGTGTGTGTGTGTGATTCACCTCCTACGACAGCAATGTCCGCTCGGACCGTCGTCTTGTCGCGTGTTTTCATTTTCATCTCCCGTGCCGAAATGATCTGCACGCTCAGAATCAACCAAGCCACCATGATCACGTATGACTCGGTCCGGCCGCATCATATTGCATCCTTTGCACGTCCCGTCACACTTTGCACAGAACATCCCTCGGCAGCGTTCCCTTCGGCTAAACTGAGGCGCGGCCCAGACATCGGTGCCTCACACGTGCTAACGTTCCATGATAACGCGCGTATTTTCTCGTCCCCATACGATCATAATCGTCAATCGTCGTTCCCACCTTGCTCCATATTGAAGAACCTCTCTTTTTGTAGCTCACCTGCGCGCATGCAATGCGTTTATCAACGTCGTGCTCTGTATTGCTAGCAAGCGAGCAGCCTCACGTCTTATGTCACATCCCAAACACCCTTCAACGTGCATCTTTGCCATCCATACATACATATCCGGTCTCGAACCTATCCTTGACTGATACCACCCTACTCCTGCCTGATTCCTCGCGAAATCTTACGTCGCACAGGTCTTCTTGAACATCAATAGGGGCTTCCAGAGATTCATGGTCTTCTTGAACATCAATATGGGCTTCCAGAGATTCATGTACGCTCTTCACAGCTCACAGATCCTTTTCTTCTCTATCTCCCCTATTCATTGATTGTGCCTGCCCGTGCCCGTGCCCGTAGTTGGGCTCTACATCCCGAAAGCGCGTCACACAGCAGTTGTCTTGCCTTATCCGCCACACATGCACACAAACCGACTACCCGGCTGTTCCTGCCCGTGCCCCGTGCCCCGTGCCTCAAGTCTCGCAATCAC
Source organism: Auriculariales sp. MPI-PUGE-AT-0066 (assembly GCA_020744175.1). Taxonomy (NCBI): domain Eukaryota; kingdom Fungi; phylum Basidiomycota; class Agaricomycetes; order Auriculariales; species Auriculariales sp. MPI-PUGE-AT-0066. The sequence goes on from JAGTJP010000011.1 coordinate 20,129, forward strand.
CGTGCAGACCATCGCAGACCTTTAGTACACTCGTGTGTCTTGCATGTACGCGGCGGATGAGAGTAGCTTTAGCAGATGATGAGAGTGGGTAATAGCTTGGATAATCTGAACGCGACCGTCCTCTCGGCTTATATCGAACATGGGCATGATGCACACACGGTACATTACTGCTCCCCGACTCGTCCCTTGCATCCAACTCATCCTACCGCACACTTTTCCTTCAACCCTCGCGCTGCGTCCTCGACGTCCCATTGCGCATCTCCCTCTCGTAGCAAGAGCCGCCATACACGCTTCACAAGACTCCAGACCCCATTATTAGTCCCGCACATGCCGTTTCGTTCCTTGCCCTATTAACTTTACCCGATCTACTCCCCCCCCCCCCCCTAGTTCTCGATCAAAAATGCACAACTTGCCTTCCCAGGGACAGGAGCTGGGTCCGACTCGGAGACCCGTTCTACCGGTACCAGGCACCTCCCGGAACATATCCCAACATCGGCCCCCAACTCCATCGCACCCCCGGTAGTGCGTACGTACTATGCCACTCGCAGTGGAGAACCACCCAAACTGAGTATTTCGCCGTTGTGTTGTCACATTTCCCGGTCGCTCCCGCCCGTGATCTTTCGTCAGGTCGCCCGCGCGATAATTCTTCCATCTACATTTTGTGGGCGGCCCGGATACGACCACGCGCGCACCGTTCCGTTACCCCATAAACATTGGATACATCGGAGTGAATTGCTCATGTGTCAAACCTCTTTCTGCGCACGTTGCGTTCTGCGGTGGCGAATTTGCTGTGTGAGCCGTCCCGAGTGCGCCACGTCCACGTGCGTCTCGATGTATGCAGGTGCGCACATGTTGAGTGCCGATGTCGTAGCAAACATTGAGAGTAGTGGTGTCATATTGCGCATTCCCGTCGAAGCGACGGGCCGCTCAAGTTTCAGGTTGATGTTGGAATCAGGCGCGATGCAACATGCTCCTGGTACATCTCCATAGTCCGTTCCATTCCCTCCTTCCTGTCTACAATCCCTATGCAGCTGTCAAATGCTTGGCCCACTGGTTCAAGTCATATTGCCATCAGAACGTGTCTGCGCTCTTCACTCGTCACATATGTCTTCTCCCCGCACTGTCCCGGTCTCGGTCTCGGGTCCCGGTCCCGACCATACCCATCCACCCTCTACCCCTATTCGTGCTATCCCTGGAAATGTCACCCATGGGGTTCAAACTACATGGACTGCACGTTCCCGTCACACTCGCACCGGGAACCTCAACCGAGAGTGCGTCATCAGTACGTCACGCAACTTCTCGATCGCATCCACAACTCTTCAACCGCGTCTGAGGCTATCGTTTGACACATCTTCAGTCATCGGCAAGCTTCGCAGTGACCAGTCGTAAACCGTCCCCATGATACTTGAAGCTCCTCCGCATCCGTCCCACCGCGGCGCCAAGCGAGCTTTGCCTTGAGTTCAGTCATCCACACACAGAATATACGTCCCTAAAAGGACAATTTTCAGCGGGATATGACGGTCTAGCTTCAACGCAATATCTTTGAATGTGGTTTACAGTTTGTGTGGTTCTATGGAGGATGAACACCCAGTTCGGGAAGCACCATTGGCCGAATCAGTGCAGCTGATAATGCTCTAGCAGATGATGAGAGTGCGTTAAGGTGCTGCGTGATGGTTCTCAGCTACTGGCCCCGCCAGCTGATATAGCATCGACGCACAATGCACACGCTCACATGCATCTGTGCTGTATGTCAGCGGCTCTCGTCAGGCCTACATTCCTCCCGTCGAGGTTCTGACGGTCTTTCATAGTACCCCATCTTCTCTGCTTCAGACCGCGGCGGCATCATCATCAGCTCGTTTCTGCCCGCAGCCCTGTCTTTCTCAAATGTATTGCCATTTGCCCCGCACGCACCCTGACGTCCCCCAACACTGCGGATTTAAGTTGGCGAAAGCGATTCAGTTACGGGTCGCTAAGAGTTGTGACCTTATTTCTGTACATACGACAGAAGCAATGACCTATGTTCATCTAGGGGAATGAGGCAGATAGTATCCAAGCAGCTTCGAAGAACCAGACAAAAGCAAGAGCGAGATTGTGATGAGATGTACATGACTCTGACAGGCAGTAATGCCATTAGAGATGAAGCCGAGGGAGTGCGAAGGTGTGCGTAATCCAGCCGGGGAATACGATCAGACGAGCAGAGACGATGAACGAACGAGATGGAAGGGGACAGCAAGGACGATAACGCGAGAGCAAGGGTCGGCAACACGGCAAAACGATAATACAGATATGAAAGTAGATCGGAAAGTATGAAACATCTAGGCAAGAAACTCAGTCGCTTTCAAACATGTGTCCGTGTTCGGGTCGGAGATTCAGGCTGGGACCGAAACTGGGAGTGTTCGTAGCCAAGTCAAGCGACTCTCCAGCACCTCAAGTCTGACGACGCCCACCATGCACGGTGTTGGTTGACGCAGAAAGACGTGCCGATTCTTGACCCGAAAGATCTGGCGAATCCGGAAACGCATCACGCTGCAAAGGCGGTGTGGGTAACGGTCTGTGCAAACTCAGGCTGGGAGCACGAATGGCACGAGTCGACGCATCCGGAGACGCGTACGAGCCACGCGCAGCGGACGCACGGCCCAGCACGACACCCGGGCTCGGATGCGAGCTTGATGTGACGATGGAGTCTTCAAACGACCAATGGTCCCGCGCAGTCAAGAGTGCGCGGGGGGAGGCATCGCCAAACACGTCACCTTCGCTCACATCTGATTCGGCATGCTGATGAACCAGCAGACTGAGGGCCTCTGCCTCGGGGGGAAAGTTGAAACTTGACTCAGTCACCTCGCCAGCTTGGCCTCCGTTGGACATGGAGTAGGTTCCAAAAGTGTGGTGTGGGTGAAAGGCCTGTGGAGCGGCAGCACCATGCTGGTGTGCATCACGAGCCGTGGCGAGAAAAGAAGTCGTTGGATCCCTGCCCCGCGCGGGTATCCGGACGGACCTGGACTGAGGGACATTCTCCTTCTCCGAAGAGCCTGACGGCGACGGGCTGATCGGCGGTGCGATATCACGCGATGCACTCTGACTATAGCTAGACGGCGACCCGCCTAAGCTCGGTGGGTTGTGCGTCACCGGCTGGCCGTGTACAATGCGTCCATGCCGCGGCTGGGGCATAGCTACCGATCGGCGGTCGGCGCTGTGGTGCGGGTCGAGACGTGCAGTCTGCACCTGGACGTGTCCGACAGACGATGGGTACGACGAGTGCGAGGTCAACGACGACCGTGACGCCTGCCCGCGCGGGGAAGCGTGCGCGGGTGGGGCGAGCTCATCCACACGTTGCTGGAGCATGCGTTCGCGGCCCTCGGCCTCGCGCACCCGCGACCGAAGCAGCGCGTTCTCCTCCCGAAGAGCCCGCGCCGCAGCCTGCGCATCTGCAAGGTCCTCGGCCTGGTCCTCCTCCTCCTGGAACTGCTGCAACTCCGCACGAAGCCTATCGACCTCCTCGCGCAGCGCCTCGTTCTCCTCCACAAGCTGTGTCCCCGCGCGCCCGACCCGCCCACCGATCTCCTCAAACCTCCTCGCCAGATCCTGATGCACGCGCACCAGCTCGTCGTACCCACTCGCCATCTGCTCATGCGCCGACTCGAGCTCCGCATGCGCATGCCGCAGTCCTATATGCTCGTTCTCCAACACATCGTACCGCGCGCTGATATCCTGCAGCGGTGCAAGCTCGGCCTCGTAGTCGCCCAGCATCCGGACCAACTCGTCCCGCTCCACCACAAGCGCATCCTTCTCATCACGAAGCCGCCCGAACGCCCGCTCGATCGCGCCCGTATCCTCTTTTGCAGCACGCGACGCGCGTTGCGCGTCCGACAGCGCGCCAAGCAACGCCTCCGTCTCCCGCGCATGCTTCTCCCGCAACGTCTGCATGTCGTCCATTAGCCGCATCACTTCGGTGGACTGAACGAGCGGCGATCTAGCGTTAGCAGATGAAGTAGAGGCTGAGCTCGTCGGACTCCAGGGCAGAGTGCCCGTACTCGCGCCAGTCGACTGTCGCCCAACCACACTCCGAGGCCCGTGCCACGTCGCATCATTGCCGCGCCCATCGCGCCAAGCCATGAATGCCGCCTGGTGGTCGACCCGCGTCGCGCTCGTCGGAGTCGGACTGGGCGTGTACCTCGTCCCCTCTCCTGACGCTGAAGGGCGGCGCACAGCGGAGGCTGTTTGCGGCTGCGGATGGGCATTCGGGTAGGACGGGCTCCGTTGGTGCCCACCACCCGATGCAACGTTGGGCCGCCCGTTGTAGCCCAGAGCAAACACGCTGGAATGTCTCCGATGCGTTGGGTCGGGCGGGACTGAAGACTCCGTAGTTGACGGCGGGATGGACGACGTGTTCGAGTCCAGACTAGGCCTCCCCTCCGTCTCGAAGCTGGAACGAGGGTTAGATGCAGCGTCGATGCTGGATGCAAAGGTTCCAGCGCTCATAGAACCGTGCCGAGAACGTGTGGGCAGGTCTGAAACAATGACCAAGATCAGTTGCGGCCATACAGAAAACATAGGCGAGACGTACATCGTTTGCCCAAACTCATCGAGACCACTGAGCACACCTAGGACCTTCCTCCCGCCTCCCACAGAACTTGGGCCATTCCTCACGTCAGGGGGTCTGACAGGCGTCCGCGAGCTCACAGTCCTCCGCCCCACCGATGCCGCACCATTCGAGGCCGCGAGTTCGCTCGCATCCTGGTCCGACACCACGCGCCTCGTCACCGCTCCCAGCGTATGCCTGTTCTTCTTCGCCGCGGCAGGGACCGCCCCAATATGTGTCGGCATTGGTACGGGCACCTTGTTTCTACCGCGCACCGAGCCCACATCGCTCGCGCGCGTCAGGATCGAGCCATCGCTGGACCGCGCGTCCAGTTCGGGTCGTTTTGTATTTGGTACGGGCGGCACCGAGTTCGTCGAGGCTGCGAGCCGGCTCGCGCGGACCGTGTCGAGGACCACCTGCTTCGTCGACCCAGATCCGGGTGGCGGCATAGAGGTCGAGGTCGACAACACAGACGCAGGTACAGGCTGGGGTCGATCGCGAGTGCCAAATGGCGTCCTTCTAGGATCTTCAGGATGGTATTCGCCACCGTTCCGTTGCAACGGCTGCTGCTGCTGCTGCTGGGGAATCGTTTCGGATGCATACAGCCCGTACCCCGTCGACGTCCGATTGGGAATGATAACGCCAAAACTCGACGTGCTAGTGCTCGTCGAGTCGGTCATCGCGAATGTCTCGCGCCCGAGCTCAAGACTGGGTCGCTCGACATCCATGCTCGGCCTCGCAGACGCGACGTCCACATCAAGACTCGGCCGCCCCGACGACGACGGGACAGGCTGCATAAAGTCCGGTGTCGGACGACGGTAGCCGCTGGCCTCGTTCCCACTCTCGCTGCCGGAGCGCGAACGTGAGCTCCCGCGCAGGTTCGCCACGACGACGGGGCGCCGTGGAGTAGGCATCGCGGGCGTGCGCATGGTTGTGGATCGCGCGGGCGGGATAGTGTCGCGCGTATAAGACGGCTGCGCCGCCGCAGGTCGACGGGCAGGCGTGCTCGTAGTGGGGCCAAGCTCAGTGCTCAGATCGTGCTCGAGCTCTGCATCGAGCGCGGCAAGGCTAAACAGCTCATCGTCCTCGTCGTGCGCTGCGGGGAGCACACCAATGGATGAGAACGTCATCATGGACGTTTCTGCTGAGCTGTCGCCTACGGGCACGGGGATGTCGCCACGCGAGAATGCGATTGTGGGCATGTCGAACGCGCTGCCGCTCGGCGACGCCGGTGCGTCGTCGTACAAGTCGCGTTGTGGAGGTGGCATAGATTCCGGGCGCTGGCGACGGGATTGAGAGAAGCGCATCTCATCGGTTGGCGTGCTAGTGACGATGGGCTGCCCGAATACGCCAATAGTGTCGCTCGCTCCAGGACTAGGTGTGATGCGGTACCCCAGGTCGGTGGATGGTGAGTATTGTGGGTTCGCGTGCGCTGCAAACCCATCTCGTCAGCAACGATATGAAAGCAGCTGAGAATAGCCAGACACGGCAGACTATGGGTTCGAGGAGGGTACACAGTCAGCACAAGCGGGTGTTTGAGTGGTGAGCTCCGCGTGGTCCAGATGAGCGCCGACTCGGCTAGACGAACAACAAGTATGTAACCGGGTGCCGTGAGAGAGTCCGCCAGAGCACGGGATCAACAGGGGTGACGCACGAGGCCAGTCCAAATATGAAACAGGTCCAGACAGTACGGGGTGTCTGGACGTCTGGACGGAGAGGTCGATGGAAGGCAAGGTCAACGCAGGAGCGTAAGGGTCGACGGAGAACGTGGAATGAGGTCATGTGGCGACGACGCAATGCTTAGGATGGTGAGGTGAAAGAAAAGGTACTCACTGGGGTGTTGGGTGGTCGTCGAACGCGGTGCTGGGACAGCCTTGAACGAGAATATGGACCCCTTGGGAAGGCCAATGTTTGAGCTACGCCCAAAAGAGAAACGCGATTTTGCCTTTGATGTAGATGCAGTTGGAGCAGACATGGTCGATTGAGCAAGCCACCTTTTGTGGATGCGTCGAATTCTTGTAGTATCACAAACTGGGGCGCGCGAGTTGATTAGCGCAGTTCAAGCTGAATTATAGCAGAGAGACCCACATGTGTAGGGTTGTTAAAAGGCCACACTCGCAGTGGCCTCGCGTCGAGCTGCGTGTCCAACGCGTGCAGGCTTGGACAAATACAGAGCATCAACAATAGAACAAGACACGTGCAAAGCGTAAAAGCGCAATGAGTGACATACCTTGCGCAGGATGGACGGTGTTGTGAGTGTGCGCGATGCGAACAACGACGTGCCGCGAGCGCAAGGAGCGCCTAGTCGGAGCCCAAATCGGCTCGGCGCGACGGCGCGTGTTCGCACTTGATCCATTTCCTCTTCCTCCCAATCACCATTTTTGACGCGCAAATCACCTGGAGGCTCGGCTTCGTCAGCACTATTAGTGCCACAGGCACACACTGATGAGCCCGGCATCCTATAATAGCGATGCTTTGACAGGCCACGAACTCTTGCACACCCTATAATCGCTGTTTGTCACCGTAATTGAACCCCCATGATCGGATGCGAATACGCATAAGAACTCATACCGACAATTCATGTCTACTACCAGCTATCGCATATCCGGTTGCTACCAAGCCGCCCCCGGCCATCACTCATAAAAATCCGACAAGCCACCTCAAAGCCTTCCATGAAAACACCAAAAACTTGCGCTGGCGCATATCGATTGCGGTCCCGACACCTGAATGGACGATCAAACCCGCTCGGACGTACACCCAGCCAATCGTACATGTCATGCCCTCGTCACGGATCGCCGCGGTCCGCTCTGTTATGCTGAAAAATGACCGTGATCTCGATCATTGTGTGCGCCTGACGACGAGGGCATACTGGATATTTCACCGAAAAGTGCCAGCGTGGCGGTCACCCGTCGCTTCTCACAGATTCAAGCACTGTATCTTGCTCGTCCGCGGATCTCCTCGCGCGTACCCCACAGGACGGCGGGCCGGGTAATGAGCACCACCAACGAGTGGCTCAGAGATATAAAAAGCTCTGGAATGTCGATCCATATACGAGTTGCTCGAAGCTGTACGCTCACAAACCACCGCGTCATATCCGCATACACGATGGTCCGCGCTCTTATTGCTCTCTCCTTTGCCCTCCTCGTGCTCGCCAAGCCCGCTGATAAGCGCAAGTCCGTCTCCTTCGCACATACACACCGTCGTATATCTCACACAACGTACTTACTCTCGCCTCACCCAGACTAAACCTCAAATCGCGCACAGCAACCAACGTCTGGCCCAGCGCGCCCGCTACCTCTCACCTGTCGGCACCCATCACGATCGCCGCCGGGGCGACGTTCACGCCGACCTCTGCATACACGCGGTACGACCGCGGCAGCGGCGCGTGCAACGGCCAATCCGAGGGCGGCGACGCAGACGCCGTCTTCCTGCTCCAAGAAGGCGCAACGCTCTCTCGCGTCATAATTGGTGCCAACCAAAGCGAGGGCGTTCACTGTCTCGGTTAGCATCATCCCATCCCATACCCGTATATCCACACCTCACTGACACCGACACTGGACTACAGGCTCGTGCACGCTCGACCACGTCTACTTCGAAGACGTATGCGAGGACGCGATCACGATCAAGCAAACGAGCGGGACGAGTCGGATCAACTACGGCGGGGCCAAGCACGCGTCGGACAAAGTGGTGCAGCACAACGGCGGCGGCACGGTCATCATTAACTCGTTCTACGTCGAGGACTTTGGCAAGCTCTACCGTTCGTGCGGCAACTGCGGCACGCAGTACAAGCGCGCCGTTCAGATCAACGACGTCTGGGCCGTCGACGGCAGCACGCTTGTCGGCATCAACACCAACTATGGAGAGTGCGTGTGCTTTTACGTTTTTGTGGGAGACGCGCTGACGTCCGTACTCGTTTTTGTAGCACAGCCAAGATTCGCACGACCCAGGTGGACGACGTCAGCAGCATTTGCGACAAGTATACCGGCAATGACGATGGTGACGAGCCCGTCAAGACTGGCACTGGGCCTGACAGCACCTACTGTCTGTACGCCACGAGCGATATCACCGAGCTCTGAGCGCCGATCATTACCATGGATCGTATCGACGTCTGAATGTGCAATAGTGATATCTATCCCTAGCCATGCTGACTCATCAATGAAGAGAGCTTCATCTGCATTTTTCTTCGCTTTGCCTTTTAGGTCTGGGGCTCTCCGAGCTCCATTTGCTGGCTATTGTATCATGGCGTGACCGCTGAGAAAGCATGCAAGTGCACGGTCTGTGGGCCCGTACAACACTGAGTTTGGCCATTCGTCGCAGTTGATGAGATTCAGTGCATGCAATTCGGGAATATTCCTGTACTTGTCAGGGTTTACCTCCGTCAGTAGCAGGTTCATCGAGCACCGCGATTTCTTGTTCCGACAGTCTAGCACATCTTTTGGATTTCCACCGCCTGGATAGTACCATCTGACCCTAGAGCAGCCACACCAGTCATATTTAAACAGCCAACTAATGTGATACACATAACATATGCTTCTGAATGGTGAAGACACTAAATGCAGAGACTGTAATTTTTGGTAGCCACCTCAACCGACTTCTCTTTTTCCAGTCGCAGCGATGTGCGAATGGGGCGGTTGTATAACCTAGTGCTTGCCATGGTTTGCCATTCATTGCAACTCACATCTTGCTGCTTCCAAGGCAAATGAGACCCGTCGATTTGATACCTTGAGTCTAGCCGCACCCGACGTGATTTCGGTGATGTGAACAACCATGGGCTTTCGCACGCGCGTTGAAGAGCGATGGCCATTGCGTGACCAGATTGAAAACGCGTTCTCCATATCCGGCGCATGTGCCACTAGCGCATCAAGTAAGGAATGACAAGCTGCAGACTGCGCGCGGCGACAACGAGAGAAGTGAGAACGATCGCGTGAAGGAGGTGCTCGTGAATGATTGCTGGGGTCATGGTGGAGTACCGCTGGGATGTACTCACACATGATCGCTTTAAACCTCCTTCGCGCATTGAGTCGCCAATCCACGACAATCAATGAACCTTGACCATGGGACTATCTCATCTGTGGATCTGGATGTTTTGCTGAGAACATCGTAAATCGCACAAGGGCGTACTGCAGCGGTCCGAGTTCGCCGACGCATCACGACTCTGCGACAAGAGCCGCGCCGCTCCCACGGGTCGACTCATCATCTCAGGGATCATGATCCCAGATGATTTGCAGCGTCCAGCACACGCTCTGCGGCCCAGATGATCTGCTGCGATTAGCATACGCTCTGCGGCCGTGATAGCCGAGTCGAGCCAAAGGCTAAATGAAATGTATAGGGAGCACGATGGCATTCTTGTGCGGAAGCACAGCCATGTCATCTGACGCGATCCGGTCGATTCCCATTGAAACTAAACTCTACCTCGGCGCAATCCAATGGGAGAGAAAAATTCATCTTGAGGCCAGCCAAGCCCGAATGTTGTCCACTTGCGCGAGTAGTTGCTGGCTGAAGTTTTTGAGAATATCCGTCCCAGCTCGCGCGGTGCATGAGGCGCGATTGGGGCAATCGACGGCCGCGCATATAGGAAGTCTCTACTTGCACGGTTTGATGGCTTTGTCACCATGAGGATCGGGGCGCCTCAATCGGCACGTTGCTGCCATAGCCAAACCCGCTTTCGGAAGCGACAAGCTTCTGTTGGAATGTTCCAGTCTTGTTTCCCTGGTTCATGTGGAGTTCACGCAAGGGAGATAAATCGCCACACAAGGCGACTAAAAGTCGCAACGGGTAGGGCACACCATTGTAAACTCTTATCGACACATTGTTGCTGACGGGTCTACGTGCTCAAGAGAGGGACAGTGAATCAACCTACCTGCGCGGGTAGGACGAGCTGTCAAGCGCAATGTAGGTTGCCAAAAACTTCAAGACCCGTCTCACAGGCACCAGGTGCTCAAACAGAGTTCACTTTCTCGAGACGACAATCCCTGTATGCGCGGAGATGTGCGCCGTATCTCTTTTGCCCTCTATATGAAACCTCTTCTGGCTGCTTCTACGGCTCGCCGCATAATTACAGCCTGCCGCCGGGTTCTCCACCAGTGAGCATTATCCTGACGCCAGCGCTAAACCTCGCCCTATTCTACGACGTACCTTTGATGCAAGAAGCGGCTAAACATGGCCAACCGTGTGGGTGGAGCACCGCCAGAGCCCCAGCACGTGCTGCAGCATATATCTATCCCAAGATAGGCAGCTGCCAGGTTGAGTTCAAGTACTGGCGCATCTAACAGGAGATCCTTTTTTTCGGAAGGTCGCGGACGATGCGACTCGGCCGATCGCCTGAACATGCTCCAGTCATGCGTCGACGAGGTGAATTTGTGGATCTGCACAATAGAGCTGCGACTCACAAACTACATAGATCCCACTCGCCAAACAAACTGCATGCGATTCGACCTTTTTTCCACGTTTGATTCTTTATCGCGCATGCTCACTGATCGCGAGAAAAGTCTTCCCCATGACCGAAACAACAACAGCAGCGCGCGCCACTTGGGACGATCAAGTCTAAGCGGTGTCAGCGCTGACTCAATTCCTTGTTCTTACGGTCTTCTCAAGCTCCGGTCAATCCGCGCGATGATGTCCAATCCCGGACTTTCATCCAAAAAAGACACAAATGCCTATCGCGGATCTCAGGAGCCCCTAGCATTGCAGCATACTTACGTAGAAAATGCAAACATTGATTATCAATCTCCATCCCTAAAATTGTTGCCGAAACACCAATTCGGTTGACGTCCACCATGTGTCTCCCTTGTGATACCATTGGGTAGTGTGACTGGATGGAGCCGACCGTGAAACGGAAAATTCCGATTCGCTTCTTGCTCCTTCGTCACGGATCCTACTATGGCGACCAGACAGAAACTGTTGCGCAGCTCCGCGCAGCAACTCTTACACCCTATAACAGCGGTCAATGCTCATTTGAGAGACTGAACAACGACACTCTCGAGCTAATTATCTACGCTGCGCTCAAAATGGTCGAAGACAAGTTGAGAATGAAAGCCACGTGTAGGATCGGTCAGGTCTCACGGCGTATTCGTGACATTGTCCACTCACGAGCAAGGCTCTGGAATCGCATATACGTGGATCGCGACACCCCAATTGCAGCTGTCCTGGCTGGACTTGCGTTGTCGCGGACCGCACCACTTTCACTCACACTTTCACTCGCACTTAACTGGCTGGATGACCACAAAGAAGGTATTCTGGTACGGGTGGAGAGGTGCAATATGTTGCGCGAGATTGGGACGCATCTTGCACGCGTGCGTGTGCTGGTCGTCGATGGTTGTGACGAGAGGATCATTGGCGCTCCGCTCGCCCCGTTCATAGAGATAATTCGCCTGCAGGGTCTCGCGCCTTTGGCCACATTGAACATCCGGCGCGGAAGTCCACCTGTCGATCAACTGTTTCACCTTGCTGGAAGTCGGCTCGTCCACATCAATTTAGACTCGGTCAGCGTCCCTATCCACCAGTTAGCCCGCATCTTCAGAGAAGCATCATCCATGCGCTCTTTTTGCTGGCGCTACAGTGTAGAGATCGGCAAATTGGATGCGAACGAATGGGCCGCACTCGATGGCTTCGACGCATATGCACACCGACTTGACTCTATTGATGTGCTGTCATCAAAATCAGTTGCGCAGATGCTCAGATTGCTCACCATATTCCATCGGCACACGATCACCGACGGATTATTTGTTGCTATACATCGTATGAGCGATGAATGGCATGCAGAGAGCGGGTTCGACACGGCCGCAGTACTGGAGCTCCAACAGCTCATCGTTCAGCTGCTAGACCTTAAAGGACATCTCAATCCTGCGGTGGTACGAATCGGCTGCTATAACGACCTTATCATGAGCGTCAATGCAGAAATTCCAGCTAATAATGGAACCAAGCAGCTGAAGCGCGGGTTTTCTTTGAACACTAGTCTGTATTATAAGCCCGGCCCGGTTCGCTCCATCATGCAGCACGCATTTGCATGTACTGCTGAGCTCGAATGGTCCGCCAATGTGTCATCGAACTGCTTACAGTTCATGCGAGAATTTACCGGTCACAGCTGGTCACTACTTACCACGCTTTCCATCAACTTCGGCACGAACAGCTTTTACGCTCGCCTGACCTTACAGGACATGGCATCAGTTGCCACTTGGGGTGTGGTGCAAGTTCCTGTCCTTCAACAGCTCCACATCGCAGTCTCTTACAGCAGACTTTCATTTTACCAGTCGATACCCGACATCGACGACCATCTGTTGCACTCTGCAGCTAAAGTATGCGCAGCGACCTTCGGATTGCTCGAAATGCCACGCACGGCTGTGATGCACGTTCGTAATGAACTCCCAGGATCGCGCGTCATGCTAACACAGCTCGAAACCGAAATTCTTCGCATATATCAGGCTTCGTATGGTCGCCCCCTTAGTCGAGCGGTTGTATACTCGCACAACCCAATCAAAACGGCCGAAGCAGAGGATACATGAACCAATTTCTTGTACAGTTCATATAGCTGCCAGTTCTCCCCGACGCTTCAACAAATTCGGCAATCAATTCCCTATTTTTCTTTCATGAGACTGGCACTGCAAATTACAATCTTTTGGATCAATTTCCCACATTCCTGCACGCGCGCGCACTTAGAGCAATTCATGTGCTCACCATACAGTAGCTGTCAAGGACCCGGCTGAAATTGTTGACTACATCAGGCGGACCGGGGGCTCCTCGTCGAGCGTGCACGTTACACCACTTCATCGTGAGATGTTAATCGGAGTGATTTAATGCGTCCGATACAATATCATGTCGTCGCCACAAAGTAGATTAGCCGCTTAGTGACCTCAATGGGTGACTTCAAAGGCCAGCCTTCTACCCCTGAAACCTGGAATGTAGATCCCTGGCACGTGTCACGCAAAAGGCGCTGCTCCTCAGCTCCCCGAGTGATCGCCATATTCAGCTAGTTACAAAACTGTCAGGGTTTTAAATAGCGACACAATAAATACAATATCGCCGCCCGCAGGAGCAAGTTGGAGTGTACCTATCATGGACGGCGCCGTTGTGCAATTTCACACGCAATAGCCGTCATTATTCTCCAGAATGGCGGTACATTTATGTCAACAACGGGCTGCCGGACTGAGCTATCCTGATTCGATGACTCCGGAATCGTCGCGCCGGAGTTCGCCACCGATCCTCCGCGTGTCGTGCACTGTTACCACGGTAGCCGATCAGCCTTTAAGCATCGTCCCCCCAATTCACAGTATTTATTATCTGCTCAGCCATTTTCTCCGCCCCATCGAGCTCCCACTCTCATCTTGGTCCCGGACCATCCGCAACTAACGATGCCAGAGTCTCTGCAAATCGGTCAGCTCATAAACCCCCTCTGAACCTCTTAGCAGGACTGATATAATCGTATAACACGTAGGGGCATGTAAGTTTAGGTCAATGAAATCTGCCGAGCTGATGTGAACCTACAAGTCTCAATCGTGCTTTATGATTGGCTTCTTTGGTGGGTGAACTTGCCGCCAACTCCTATAGGTACTGACTGAGCAAGCCAATATAGTATGCCAGACGAAGTCGATTTTGTGCGGTTGAATATTTTTACCACCGCGCATACACTCAGTACTTTGCTTTCCAGCTATCAACTGCACCAAAGGTCTCTGTGATCAAAGCTATATACCTATTATGTCGCTATTGGCCGATCATCACGCATCCAATCACGCTGCACTTGGAGCGGTTACCAGGGCACTCCCTTTACTTTTGTCCGTCTCACAGCAGAATCCCTCTATACCTAGGGATAATTAACGTAGGTCACGCTTTTCAACTAATTAATCATTACCAGACTAACGTCTCATAAGCTCGCGCTCGCTGCTGGTATGTGACAGCAACGTGGAAATGGTTATCCCCTCACGGCAAATGCGATCTTTAGGGCTGATGGCAGTCCGTCTGTATGCATTCACTGGGTGTAGGCGGACAGTTGCAGGTGGCTTGCTAATGGCCTGCATCGCCGTTATGAGCTATCAATTTTGGGCTGTAGCGTCGGTGGTCGCCGTATCAGGCCCGATGAACTGCTTCCTGACAGACATCCGCTTGGCAAGTCCAAAGCAAGCGCAGTTTGCCAAGCAGCTATTGGGGGGCTACTTTGTGCGTTGTTTGGAGTGAATTGTTTCGCTGCGCTCAGCTGACACCTCGTCGATGCAGATCGCGCCGCTCTCGTTCGACTGTCTCACACTACTCGTCTTCATCATCGTAAGCTTCTTCCAAACTGTGCCGGCGATTGTGGTCTCAAGCAAATACCGTCTCGTCACATGTAGCATGCGCTCCGGACCCTCCAGTTCAGCACTTCAAGTGTCTTCCTGCTGCACGGCCTGGGTGGCCTCACAAGAACTTTCGTTCAACAGGGTTTTTTCTACTTCTTCGCCATCTCCGCAATCAACGCAGCTAACACAGTGCTAATCCACGTGGCGCCGCTTGACTCTGCCTTGTATGTTTCTCCCTTTCAAAGTTTCGGCAGCGTTAGGGCTGATAGGGTCTCAGTCTTGGCTGCGCGTGGATGAGCAACTTCTTCACGGTACTCAGTCTACTCCTTCCGAATGTATTGGCATGCCGTCTGTATGTCAGATGTTCAGACGGAACTGTTGAGCGAGGCTCTTATATGACTCTGAATCTTAGGGTACTCGAACTGCGCACTGCGGCTCGCACGCCGAATTGGACGGATGAGTCCCAGTGCATCGCTTCAGGAGTCATTGAGGACACATTACCGGGCGCCTCGGCGGACACTAGCGTTTCCAGCCTGTAGTCGTGTAACAATCAAAGAGAACCATTTTGAGAGAGAAATAGATTTGCGCTACAAGTGATCTACAGAACATAGCATTCCTGCGCGCATGGCCAACAGATGATATCCTTCGTTTTGCAAATCCTGCAGTATTCGCGGCGACCACAAAGGGTCTTCTCAAATGCTAAGTTACACGGCGGAAACAAATGTGATCGGTGCGAAATATGCATCTTGAATCTCCGGCGCGACAACCGCTTGGACAGTACATTGTAAAACAGCCGATATGAAATTCGCGCAATTCTGTAGTTCAAACCACCCATGTTTCGATACGTGATGCTTCTCAGTCGATATACTATGCAGTGTACGTGTCGATAAAGTGGCTGCACTGGGAACTGCCCACTGCAACTTGATTGTTGAGCACAACTCTTTTGAAGCGGTGTTACTCTAGCGGCGGTAGCTGAGCGAGAAGTGCTAGCCATATGCCGTATCAATCCGAGCGTGCTTCACCTGCATGATGGTGCATGAACATTGTGCTAAAAACCGTTGAAGCATGGGAGAAGATGATGAGTGTGGCGAACATTGCGAAGGTTCTGCCAATTCATGCCGTGTGGTTGCAACCAGTACTTATCCTAATTGGCATGCATACATTTTGAATCCCGGAGATGCTGAAGATGTCAGGAAACGGGCTCGGGCACATTGCGGAAATGGTATCATGCGAGCGCGAATGCCTTTCCAACGCTCCAGATGCGAATACCGATTCAGTTTATTTCGCCATGTCCAGCTTGTGAAGTTAGGAGCTATATTAGCTCGTGAATCACATTATGACTGGCCATAGATAGTGCATTGAAGCTGTAGAAACCGGCTGTAAACCATCACCGCTTGCCATGTCCGTATAACATTGGTTGCAGCACATGCAATAGCTACAACTATGCATATCCATGAACCGGTATCAGTTTGTGTTCAGTGTATAAATGAGCTACGGCTGTCCATAGCGCATGCAGGTGTAACTGTTGTTTGACAAGCAGCAGATGATGAGTGTGGTTCAAGACTGGGAGAGCAGGTTTGCTCGACAGCGGTTCCCATTGACCATCTTCTTTATTTGGACGGGCATGCATTTTACATTTTCACAGGTACGGTCACACTCCTACCGAAAGGCTTGTAGTCGGAGAGCGACATGCGAAACGCGAAATGCGACGGTCCCACTCGCCGAAAATCGGGATGTGCAGTTTTATCGATGACATTTCGAGCTGTCATCGCCAGATTTGAAAGTACTTTCACTCCTTAAGATACCTTTATGACAGTGAGCCCAAGTTCTGTGCACTCAGACACACAGATAATCAGCGTAGAGGAGAACTGTCGGACGCCTAGCACTGATGTCTGAATGCCGCTGGTATTTGGTATTTAACCCCCCCTCCCCCATGAGATCCGCAATCGGT
Organism: Auriculariales sp. MPI-PUGE-AT-0066; assembly: GCA_020744175.1. Taxonomy (NCBI): domain Eukaryota; kingdom Fungi; phylum Basidiomycota; class Agaricomycetes; order Auriculariales; species Auriculariales sp. MPI-PUGE-AT-0066. The sequence goes on from JAGTJP010000011.1 coordinate 36,924, forward strand.
CCTCGAGAGGCGACAGATTTTACCATGAATATCGTGGTAACAGTCTCACGATAATTTGGCGGGACTTCTACTCTGTACCACGGGCCCCACGACCGCGATTGTCATCATACCGAAATGCTACTACATTGAAAATGATCACTCACGGGCAAGTAATCAGATACAAATATACTGCAGTGGCAGCGAAAGCGATGACCTGGAGAGGGATGGGGTTGAAGAACATCTGCGTCGGTTCGGCGGCCGCCGGCATCTGGTCATGGTTCGTGAAATACTCCTGCTGAATGAGTGTCGCAATGGCGGAGTGGCGGTAAGGACCCTAACGCTGTACTTGATGTCAGCAACAGAGCAGGTGCCTAAGACCAAAGCTCGCAATAAATGTGCCCTCCTGAATCTCGTCAGCGTCGAGCACGCGGTACACTAAGCTCCAGTCTTTGAGTAGCATGGCCGCCCAACCCTTGTTGCTGGTGGGGCTGCCATGTCCACTGCCGAACTGGTAGTGGGTCCCAGCGATCTCGCGCACCGCGGCGACACCTTCTCTACGGACCTGTGTGACCTGCTTTCGGGTCTGATTTCATTAGAATAGCGAAAATGAGCATAAACAGGGCACATACAATCAAGTCTATGACACTACGATACCGCGGGTCTCCTCGGTGGCGAGCAATGCGCCGTCTTGCTGACAGACAGCTCCTGAGCAGCTTCGATAAAGAACTGAGCGTGCGATAGCTGTGAGTTGGTGTCCATGGCGTACTGTCGACGAGCGAGAAGATGATGAGTGTGGCCTAGAAACCTGTAATCATGCTCGCTGACGCTATCAGCTCACGCGTTTTGAATAGTTTTGTATGCATTCTGCATCCAGCATTCCAATCGGATGGCTGCGCAAATGCATCCGCGCGGATTCCGAAAGCGGCCTGTCGGCCTGCCTCTACGGGCACACGGCTACGTCACGCACACGTTTCCCTCCTGCATCCTCGTTTCCCGCCCGTCTGCCTCTGCGCGCGCATTCCCCCAGAACACGATCCCAGTTGACTCTAACGCGCGCGGGCCATGACGATCTACTATACGCTCACGTTCTTCCTTCTCGCTTCAGAGGTCAGTTCATGTCGCGTCCATCGTGTTGAACGCTGACCATCTCATTTGTTTTCGCTCAACGCCCTATTATAATTCCGTGTTTCGCTTGTGTTGCTCGTTTGCGGGTCGCTGATGTGCACGTCACTGTGTCGTTGCGTCACCGCGTCGTCCCAACCAACCCCGTGTTTTTTGCCCTTGTCATCCATTTGCACCCGATGTCATCCACGTCGACTTGGTCATCCATGTCGACTTGCTCACTTCTCTTGCCCGCGATGGTCAACGTGCACCCGATCTATCTATCTATCGCCGCCACCACACTGTGTTTTTGGCCGCACATGCGCCGCACCTTCTACACGACCTTGTCCTGTGCTCAACACGTGGACTTGTTTTCTCAAACGATTTGATTCGTAATAACAACAGATGGTCACCTTTATGGTTATCCTGGCGCCTCTGCCATTCACGCTGCGGAAGCGAATGCTCACATTCCTCTCGACCAACTTTGTCGTCGCAAAGATCGCGTACGGCCTCAAAATATCCTTCATGTTCGTCGATTTCTTCAAACCACTTCTTGTCTAGACTAAGGTCACTCCAGCTTCGTCGCGATCCTGTTCATCGATGCAACGCAACGCATGTGGCGCATCGTCGCCGAAAGCGAGGCCGCCAAAAGCGGTCACCACGGTTCTCACGACGTCCGCACCGAAACCAACCTCGCCGCCCGCAAGTTCTAGCGAGTCTTTTACCTTGTGCATGCCCCTCTTGCTCGGCCATGCTGACCCACACACACACAGCGCTCAGCGCAACACATACCTGACGGGCTTCTGCCTCTTCCTCTCGCTCGTCCTCACCCGCCTCTTCTCCATCCTCCTCGCTAATCTCGACGTCCAGGAGCAGCTGGCCGAACTTAAGAAGAAGGTGCGTTTCTCGTCCTCCATGTGTTTGCAAGTATAGTACTGACATTGGATGCAGTCGGCCACGGGCGCCATCAAAGCTAACGGCACTGGTGCTGCCACCGGTAACGAGGTTGCCGTGCTGCGTACCAAGATTGCCGAACTTGAACGTGACGGTCGTGATTTCGGTGCGTGTCCTCTTCCTCTGCATTTGCCCCTTGGCTTGTCCCCTCCTCGTTCTGAGCTTTCACCCCTTTCGCTCTTCGTCCCTCTGTTCTCACCTTACCGCCCTTTCCTGCGCATTTCACCGTTTATGAAGCCGGTATTTGCTTTCTGCTGGGATGCTACTAGGATACTCGGCTACAAGTCGATGTCCTGCGATATCGCAGTGTATGCTTGGTTGTACCAGACGCGACCCTTAGAGTCTGCCCTGCGTCCAACGCCGGACGTATTGTACCCTGCGTTTCTCCACTCCTTTTTACGATCCATTGAACTTCCGCCGTTCGTCGCTCCCCTGGTGCTCGTCTTGTCGTGCTTGCGTCCTCCATCACACCTACCACCCCCGTCCCAGTCTTTTCTCTTGGGGCAGTGCTCTGATACGGGCTTTTGGACCGTCTCTCCGCCGGCTATGGCATCACGTCAGTGCCACAGGTCCTGCTGGGACTGTGACATCAGGCTCCGCGTCTGAGCACTGTTCCACATCATAGACTTCGCCGTTCGCTCATCTAACAGCCTGCTTTCCATTCCCGAAAACCTTCAATATGCTCCGGCTCATGTTCGAATCGCATCGAGACGCGCAAATTTCATCTCGGCTGGCATTGTGACAGCCGCGATGCCATTTTGCTCGGTGGTCCAACTGATCGGGACAAGTCTCAGCGCGTCTCTGTGCCATTCCTTACGCATAGATTGTAACCTCTTTGCATGATCCTATCGGTACCCTCTGCTGTGCAATCTGGTTGATGCCAAGCGTGAGGATGCTCAGTATTGTTGTCTTGCCCGTCCTGCCGCATAGGACCGTGCCCTATGGGACTTTCTCATTGGCCATTCACTCCTCTTCTCTTCGCCTGCTTTGAGCCGAGCATTATTCTCTCGCCGCGTCCTACATCCTGCGTGCTCATACCCTTACGATGTGCCTGATCACACGTTCCCCTTTCCATGTCCGCACGCCTGCCACCCCCCCCCCACACACACACACGTTGACTCAATGCTAACATAATCCCTCCGCTCATAGAGACGCTGAAGAAGCAGTCGCGCCAGCAGGCCGAGGAGTACGGCCGCCTCGCGAGCGAGCTCAACAAGTACACCGGCGGCAGCGCGTCCAAGCGGGATTGAACACTGCCTTCGGTCGGTAGGGAAAGAAATTCTACGTGTGTACGCGACCCAAATCCGAAACCGAAGTAAGGGACAGAGCCAAAATGATGTATTGTTGTTCTCGAGTACAAGTAATCGAAGTTGTTTCTTTTTTTTTTGGCATTCGGTTTTGTGATGTGTTGTGCGGACGGCATTGCTCGCTGTAGTACTGCATCGCTACCACGCATGACCGACCGGAGCTGTAGTGTCGGAATGAGCAGGAAAATTGCTTCCCCCAATGTTATATTAAGCCGGACGCGTTGACCTTGGCGCCAACTTTGAAAATAGCAGATAATGAGAGTAGGAGTACCGCTTTGAGATGAGACTTTCTCATCTACAGCGAGGTGCCTTTGCTTTGTACGGCTGTCGCCGCCCTCTGGATCTTGCTTGACGAGCAATGCTTCGCGTCACAATACATGATTCGTTCAGGACGAATCGAACTTTGCGGCTCTCTTCATCGACACATTGCTCGCTGTCGTAGTTTGAAGATTACGACCACCTTTCGCTTCAAATTAGTCGGAGTGATGTATGGCGAACTGGCAGATAACGATGACTTCAATTTGCCCGAGTCGGGCATTGTTGACCGATCAGCCTCCATCCAGCACCTGGTGTACTGTCTAGCATTTACTCCAGCTCCACGGCTTCGTGAGTTTGTCCTGCTCGACGACGCAAGCTGTATCTCTTCTTCAATGACCTCCCGTATCCACGAATGGAGCGGTGGGTTGTCACTTTTCCAACGATGAATCTCCGCTCTTGAGCAAACTGACGGTCAGTGGAGACATCACGGCTCCCAGCTATTGTGACGGACTGGAACAGCTTACTTGCATCCGTGCTTGGAACGAGAGCTATTTAGCTGTGCTGACGCTTTGACAAGAATGTGGCTCCCGCGCTACACGTTCGGTAATGCCAAGGTCTGCTCAGGCGATGTCTCGAGAAGAGCACACGTGCTGACGTGGTCATCAAAGAAGTATCCATCGTAAGTATTGCACCAACTGTATGCCTAAGGTACGCAGAAAAGAATATCTTTCTCTCCCTGAACTTGTAGGCACACTGGCACTGGCATTCCTTTGTTCGGACTATGGCTCGGTCGTCGGACGAATGGCAGTAGCTCCGCTCAGGTTAACCTGTTTAAGGCTGAACCTAAGCTCCTGGTTTGAGTATGTCAAATCTTCAATTTGAGAAGTAGAGTTGGAAGAGCGCGGATTCCGGTTGGTATCACATCTTCACGAGACGCAAAAAGACAAGGAAAGACCAATGAAGATCATATTACAGACAGGAATGATGACTCATGTTCTTTGAGAGACGACTTCGCAAAAGACTCGGTTCAAATCAAACGATGTGAGCGTGTTTGATTGAAGATGTATGCGCTACAGATAGTGGTAAATTATGATGCCAAGAAGGACTGGAAGACACGCACCCAAGTCAACGACGCCTACGTCGGTGAGCGCGTTGTCCTTGCTGAAGCCGCAGCCGAGCGCAGAAGAGCACCATAGAGATGATCTTTGGCAATGCTGCGGCAGACAGGATGATTCCAATCACCGTGAGAATGCTGTTGGTGGAGTTGCTCAGCTGAAAACCGGTGGGCGTTGCAGGTGGCACATAGCAGCCATCGACGACGCGGCATTGCGGAAGATCGAGCACGCATTCCCGCGCGTGTGCAGCTGGGTCTTCATGATCGTCGTCGCGATTAGCGAAACGACATTTGGTGAGGTAGGCGTCGGGGATGCCCTCGACAATGCCGGAGAGGCACAGCCCAACTGGGCCGCTTGTCGTGTTCCAGCCGCTCCAGCCAGCACCACCCAGCACCATGAGGTCTGGGAGAGAGTAATATGCGATAGAGAGCCCGGGGCCATGGTCGAGACTGGTGTGCATGTCGAGCAGCGCGTCCAGCGTCACGTCCGAGCAGAACCCAGAGCGACCGGGCAAGGTGCCCGGGTGGAAACAGTAGGATCCCGCATGATGCTTGCGGATCCAGTCGAGGTGGAAGAGTGCATTATGCGTGAACGCGGCGCGGACGGTGGTAGTGGCGAGAAGCAGAAGGAAGAGGTCCAGCCAGCTCCGGCCCAATCCGCCACTGGCGATAACTTGAGGGTCGAAGAAAACTGTCATGACCGCCTCCAGAGTCTTTCAAGGTCGTAGGTGAAAGGTGGTGCGTGGAAGTTGTTCGGATATTATCACCAAGTGACGCCCCGATCTTATACCCCTGTGCCCGTTAACGGATCTGGTCTGGCTGGACGCTCAGTGTTGCTCAGGGAAACTTTAGGCGTGAAGACATCATTACCTCGTTAGGGAGTGAATCACATAAAATCGCTGACCGACAACCACTCTTCTTCTCAGTCCGTCAATGGTTTTCCTGTTCCGTTGTCCTCAATCGATCGCCGACGCTGCTTCCCTCCGTAAACATGACACGGCTACGTCACGCACACCTTTCCCCTCGTTTCCTCGTTTCCCGCGCCCGTCTGCCTCTGCGCGCGCATTCCCCCAGAACACGATCCCAGTTGACTCTAACGCGCGCGGGCCATGACAATCTACTATACGCTCACGTTCTTCCTTCTCGCTTCAGAGGTCAGTCCATGTCGCGTCTAGGGCTCGGTGAGTAACTTCAAATAAGTTACATTGTAATTGTACAATGTAAGATCGCGTACGGCCTCAAAATATCCTTCATGTTCGCCGATTTCTTCAAACCACTTCTTGTCTAGACTAAGGTCGCTCCAGCTTCGTCGCGATCCTGTTCATCGACGCAACGCAACGCATGTGGCGCATCGTCGCCGAAAGCGAGGCCGCCAAAAGCGGTCACCACGGTTCTCACGACGTCCGCACCGAAACCAACCTCGCCACCCGCAAGTTCTAGCAAGTCTTTTACCTCGTGCATGCCCCTCTTGCTCGGCCATGCTGACCCACACACACACAGCGCTCAGCGCAACACATACCTGACGGGCTTCTGCCTCTTCCTCTCGCTCGTCCTCACCCGCCTCTTCTCCATCCTCCTCGCTAATCTCGACGTCCAGGAGCAGCTGGCCGAACTTAAGAAGAAGGTGCGTTTCTCGTCCTCCATGTGTTTGCAAGTATAGTACTGACATTGGATGCAGTCGGCCACGGGCGCCATCAAAGCTAACGGCACTGGTGCTGCCACCGGTAACGAGGTTGCCGTGCTGCGTACCAAGATTGCCGAACTTGAACGTGACGGTCGTGATTTCGGTGCGTGTCCTCTTCCTCTGCATTTGTTGTCCCCTCCTCGTTCTGAGCTTTCATCCCTTTCGCTCTTCGTCCCTCTGTTCTCACCTTACCGCCCTTTCCTGCGCATTTCACCGTTTATGAAACCGTTATTTGGTTTCTGCTGGGATGCTACTTGGATGCCCGGCTACAAATCGATATCCTGCGATATCGCGGTGTATGCTTGGTAGTACCAGACGCGACCCTGAGAGTATGTCCTGCGTCTGAGTACCATCCCTTCGCACGCCGAACGTTTTGTACCCTGCGTTTCTTCATACGATCCCTTGAACCCAAACCGCTATCGCGGTCCGCCGCTCCCCCGATGCTCGTCTCGTCGTGCCTGCGTCCTCCATCACACCCACCACCCCCGTCCCAGTCTTTTTTCTTGGGGCAGTGCTCTGATACGGGCTTTTGGACCGTCTCTCCGGCGGCTATGGCAGCACGTCAGTGCCACAGGTCCTGCTAGGACTGTGACATCAGGCTCCGCGTCTGAGCACTGTTCCACATCATAGACTTCGCCGTTCGCTCATCCTACAGCCTGCTTTCCATTCCCGAAAACCTTCAATATGCTCCGGCTCATGTTCGAATCGCATCGAGACGCGCAAATTTCATCTCGGCTGGCATTGTGACAGCCGCGATGCCATTTTGCTCGGTGGTCCAACTGATCGGGACAAGTCTCAGCGCGTCTCTGTGCCATTCCTTACGCATAGATTGTAACCTCTTTGCATGATCCTATCGGTACCCTCTGCTGTGCAATCTGGTTGATGCCAAGCGTGAGGATGCTCAGTATTGTTGTCTTGCCCGTCCTGCCGCATAGGACCGTGCCCTATGGGACTTTCTCATTGGCCATTCACTCCTCTTCTCTTCGCCTGCTTTGAGCCGAGCATTATTCTCTCGCCGCGTCCTACATCCTGCGTGCTCATACCCTTACGATGTGCCTGATCACACGTTCCCCTTTCCATGTCCGCACGCCTGCCACCCCCCCCCACACACACACACGTTGACTCAATGCTAACATAATCCCTCCGCTCATAGAGACGCTGAAGAAGCAGTCGCGCCAGCAGGCCGAGGAGTACGGCCGCCTCGCGAGCGAGCTCAACAAGTACACCGGCGGCAGCGCGTCCAAGCGGGACTGATCGCTGCCTTCGGTCGGTAGGGAAGGAAATTCCACATGTATACGCAACCCAAATCAGAAACCAAAGTAACGGACAGAGCCAAATGATGTATTGTTGTTCTCGAGTACAAGTAATCGAAGTTGTTTCTTTTTTTTTGGCATTCGGTTTTGTGATGTGTTGTGCGGACGGCATTGCTCGCTGTAGTACTGCATCACTACCACGCATGACCGATCGGAGCTGCAGTGTCGGAATGAGCAGGAAAATTGCTTCCCCCAATGTTATATTATGCCGGACGCGTTGACCTTGGCGCCAACTTTGCAAATAGCAGATGATGAGAGTAGGACTATCGCTTTGAGATGAGACTTACTCATCTACAGCGAGGTGCCTTTGCTTTTTACGGCTGTTGCTGTACTCTGGATCTTGCTTGACGAGCAATGCTTCGCGTCACAATACATGATTCGTTCAGGTCAAACATGTGAGTCTCACAATGCGTGGACGCGGCCAGGCCTGCATCCCGTAACGATGCGACGTATATTCCGTCCTCTTCTGGTATATATATAATCATCACCATCTCGGTACTCAATATCTCCAAGTTCCAATGAACTCAGGCTTGATATTACACTGTATGCCTGACTTTATATGACTCTCTCAATCTGGGTGAAGGTCAGAATCATCAAGTATGATTGAGCGTTTCACGCACCAGTTCAATCTACAACGTCAGTGGCAGAGCGTCCAACTGTCTCTACATTCTTGCTATCTCGCATGTCGTGGAACTGAAGTATCGGAGGCAGTTTGACTCGACCTGTGGCGTTACTAGACGCAGTTTCATAATTAGTTATGAGCTCATGTTCAATTGTTATTAGGTATTGTCTTACAGAGCCACCGTCGTCTTTGGTCAACATCACAAGGAACTTCAATAATAGTTTACACTTTACCAAGTCGCTGAGCTCGCAGGTTCACGAGCGAAGAAGTAAATAGATGGTGTCAGCCATATCTGCAGCTACCTGCAGCGCATACTTTTACATTAACTGGGCGGTGTGAGCTTTCAACAAATGACTGGGCGGTCGGTTGTGTTCCTAACATCTCAGCCAAAACCTACCGAGTCTTCTGTCACGGCCAGCGCTGGATACAACTTTAATTTTGGTAAAAGAAACACAAATTAGGTCCGAATGGAAGGGATTACTGCCACTAGAAAGGCCAGGCGTCCTTTCGATCGGCCGTAGCGACACAACGGCATAAGCGCACAGCATCGGCCATTTGAACACTTATTATGCCATGTAGCAAACGCAAAGCTCTCTCTCGCTGCCCTTCGGCCATGCAGCGTCTGCAAATGAGCTCCATAGCCCGAAAAAGCTGTGCAGAACGCGGTTTAACAGCGTACATGCTCTGTGGTCTCTTGATCAAATTTGTTTCGAGGGAGGTGCCTGTGAGATATATAGTAGGATTGCATACATACATACATACATACATACATATGTATGTATGTATGTATGGAGGAGCCAAAGAGCTGCAAACACACGGCGCTACCTTAGCTATGATTTACACTCGTTGAAGGGCCTTGCAGGTGAAGTGAAAAGACGTAAGCAATCCGTGCCTTTCAATGCAGGGAAGATGTAATGTCGACTATAATACGATATTTTTGGCAGTAGTTCAAAAACGCCGGGTCTCTGTAAGCTGGAACGATGAAATAGAGTGGGTCTGTCATTTCTTAATCTCCCCGTCAATACCGCAAAACTGTCACCGCTCAGCTTGCATGATGCAAGGCGGTAATCTACGAAAAATTTCCCTCTCCTGGCAACTTTGGAATGAGATAAATCAAGGTTGGGATTTATGCAGGTCGTTGCTTCCGGAGCTTTGGGAGGCGGTGTCAGCCGAATGCGGTTGCTTTATTTGGAACGCCTTTCCCTGAGCCATCGCATCTCGCTTTGCACGCCATCTATGGACATTGACAGCATCACTTGCGATTCTGACACAATAGATGGTGTATCCTTCCCTGCAAGCCAACCGCAGCCTTCGCAATCAGCAACCCCGATCGGCGTGAGCGTGTTCTGTAAAAATAAAGTGAACGCACTAATCAACTACACCCAGGAGTCCAACGATCCCGGTAGAATCATTCTTGATCAAACACAGGATGCGTTATCCGCACCAGATCGCTCAAATTTCATGGGGCTGCCAGACGAGCTTTTGGCAGCCGTCTTCTCGTACCTCGATTTCAGTGATCGTGTCAACACAAGTCACGTATGTGCTCAATGGCGTGAGGTTTCTTTAGCGTATCCGTCTCTGCTTTGGTCCGATATCAGACTTCACAGTCATTCGGACAACATCCTGCACCAGCTTTTCGCACGGGCAGGGAATGCGCCTCTCACGCTGACGGCGCGCTTGCGCGACGAGCATGAAACCCACCCGCTCATACTGAAAAAGCACATGCACCAGGTCAGATTGCTGCGCTTGAAGATACGAGGTTACATGGATGAACAATACGTAGCCTCTGTCATCGATGCATTACGTACTCCGGCACCTTTATTACAAAATTTGCTCATATCGGATTTCTACTCGGCCCTGGACAATTCTTCTGGAGAACCGTGGCTTCGTACCGCGCCAGCATTACGGATGCTCAAGACATACGCTAACATCGTACCACCGATTTGGCCCCAGACGCTCATCAACCTGGAACATCTTCTCCTGAGAGTCTCTAGGACCATCGCCCACACGGTTCCCGAATTCATCTTGTTCTGCTCAAATCTTCGCACTCTTGGTCTTGAGATCGAACTCGAGCGTTGGCCATCGGCACCACTGCGCTTACCACCCACACTGCAGGGTCTAGTGATAACGGCGGTGGCTGCAAATATTGACACGATTTACGTCCTCTCCCAACTGGATATGACCAACTGTCCATTAACGCACATCTGTATCTCGCTCAATGAGCCTGTGCTCACCTCACGTGCACACTCACGTGCAATTACGCGGTGGATGTTCATCAAGCAGCACGAAGCTGGATCAACCCTCATACGTGACCCCATCACGACGCTTATGGTTGATTCCTCCAACTACAGCAACCAGTCTCTCCTGGAGGCGACCACACGTTCGGGAAGACAGATCGACGCACTAGACGTGGAAATGTATTTCCACATCGCTGACGCGGAGATCGCGTTTTCGCATCTCACATACTTGTCCGTGAGCGTGTGCGAGTGGGGCGCTGTCTGGGTGTCCGATTCGTCTTCTGTAGAGACGTCGCCGGCAGAGCGACGTCGCTGGCCCGCTGCCCTGGTTCTCGAGGAGTTGACAATGCGACTCGTCCTGCCCAGGTACCTCAAGGAAGAATTCATCCAGCACGATATCTTCTTGTATCCCAATCCCTGCAACACAGAGGCTGGCGAGGCCCGTTTATCCGGCCTCAGGTGCCCGAAGCTACGCAAACTTATTATCAGCACTCGCCGCTACACGGATCCAGAGATGATGGGCTTCAACTTGACTATCGCGCCGGAGACTATTCGGGAGTTTGTACAAGCGCAGCTACACCCAGGTCCACAGCATTATTCTTCTGATCCCAGTCAGCCCTATGGTCGAGGAGAGAAAGGCCGTGCCTTCACCCTATGTTTGAACGGCATGCATTTGCTGAGCAACAACATCAAGGAGGTTGCGCAACTTCTGGGGATGTTTGACATCATCGATTTTGGACCCGGCCACCCCGCTGCTGAGGAGAGCGCATTGCAACATTTACTTCAATGGTAACCTTAAGTATAATAGCCTACCCCAATATGACTAGGTGCTGGGCTATTGCATTCGTACTGCGGCTCATCTTTGAAACAGACAAGCTGCATGGGAAGCGCTGTCCCCATTCTAACCCTCCAATGCCGACAGCCTTTTGCGACACGTGTCAGCTTTATTATGTAATCATTCTGCCAGCCATCTTCTTCAGCGCAGTTTGTTGAGGACAAGGTCTAGAGCGAGTAATGAAGGGTATTATGTAGGAGACTCGCTCACTGAATGCGGTACTCGAGCAGTCCGGAATTTCGGCCTTTGAGACCGCGGGCTTGTTGTGCTGGTGCAGCTGACGAAAATCATCAATTAAACCCGCTGGCATGCTTGCACAGCGTGTGCACATGTCAGGTTTATATTGCCAATTTATTCAAGCGCGACGGCGGCGCTGACATCGCCGACAGCTGACATTCCAAACCTCACCAGACTCCAGACTGTCGGGTTCGAAACATAAAGGGGAAAAAGAATTTCTGGCAATCTAGCGTTGTACATATGGCGTTATCGCATCCTCCATCTGAGATTTCGTGCCTTCCATTCGTGGGAATCCAAATCAGGGTCTCTTACTAATGTCAGGAATAGCAACGTGACAGCTGGCCCGCTCACTGTCAGATGTCGGCAAGCGGAAGATATTTTAGTAGACCTCCCGCGTTGAGAAGCTAGCAGCGGTCGTTGAGCGTCGGGAGTTAGTCGCCCGACGTCTTGGCGTAGCCTACGCGGCATGAACTAGGAACTAACATCAGAAATTCTTCGAGCTTGGAATTCATCGTTCCCACATGGTAGATGTACATGCAATGCATCTATCGCAGCGGCCGAAGTGCTGCGTGATCCAATTGCAAATGGAAGGTATCATCCGACGGGCAGACTACTATTCAACATCATACGCCTCTATAGAAAACGTTTTTCTACAATTCAAAAGCACTCCGACACCGCAGGTTAAGTTTGACTGCGAGGACCACGTCAATGCCCGTGCAATTTCAACCTCAACCTATTGCTTCTCGTCCAACAGAAACAAGATTGTTAATTTGCTCTTAGTATTTATGATATCTTGCAACGAGGCTAGGCCGAGCTCAGTCAGTGTGAATGTATATTAGACTCCTCCTAGTGAGGTGGGCACGTCCTAGGCAGCCCTTCAGAGATTCGCTAAGCGGACCTCGCCCTTTCAAGAGAGCATTCACTTAGGGCACGTCTTGACTACGTCAAGCTCATACTACAAATAGTATTTGTCAAATCTCAGACTCTCCGTGAGACCCCACATGTGTTTACAACGGTCGTGGTACATCCTCATTTTGCAAAGCAGTTGGATGGTTGAAACATAGCGTCTCGATACAGTCGTGTCCAACTAGTGGCGCTGAACACTAGATCTGGAGCTTTCCGTACCGCGCTCAACAATTGACCTTGTTTTTAACTGATAGGCGCGATGGGCAATGTACTACAGGGCCATATGCCCGCGGATTCATCTCCGGATCCTTTGCGGGCCGACTACGATCCTCAATGAAGTGACCGTTACACCTCCGCCTTCAGCCTCTCAGGAGAATGAACAACTCATCCAAGCTCATTCAATAATCATCAAGGACGCAACAACCAAGTGGGGCACGAGATGTTGTTCATATAACAACGTGTTGTATAATGCGCTGGCCCGGTCACAATAACTGTTCATTTCTATCGCTTTCGGCATGACACGCCTTCCTAGATTTCCAAACAGACTTATCTTGTGTCGTTGATGGCCCCACGAATCCGGTTCGGCTACGTTTTCTAAACATTAACATGAACGTAACATAGCATGATCACCCGGTCACCCGACAAGGCACAGTCACAGTAGGTGCCGCCGCCTGATAACCCGAGCCTCTTGATGAAGCTTGCTCCTGAGTATGTTGCTCTTACAAGGGCGACAGCGTGCGAACCGAATTAGGACGTCGGCCTAACCTCACAGGAGCAGCAGGGACGCAATCATGCCTTTAACCATGAAGAATCATGTACCGAATGCCATCTCATAAAGATTTCCATTGTATCAGCTGGCGGCTGGCTTTGTATAGAACCCTAGCGGTAGCCGCTTCCTTTGAAGTCCGTCACGGGTTGAGGGCAAATGAGGCTGATATTGCACCAACTTTGACCTTGCATGATGCGCATAAGCTTGTGCCAACCGAACATCCTGCCTGCATCATTTGGCATCGAGGTTCGTGAGTTCGGCAGTGACACTCAACGCGCGCCGCATTGCACGTGGTTAGCCGTGCATTCTCAACCATGTCACCGTAGCACGGCGACATAACTCCAGGCAAAATCCAATCGATGTGACCGATCGAATAGCTGTGGCTTCTTTCCACGCTACTGCACAAGAATTCCAATACTAGCGCTTATCCGCGTTGGGGCAAACCTAACCCCAGTGGAAGATTGCAAGGCTGGAAGTCAATTTTCGACAAAGATTGCAGGCTTTGCTGCAACCCTGCAGTTGCGAACGTTTTAATAGCACCTCAAGGGCATTGGGAAGGCAGGACCAAAAAATTCGAGTGTCTATTAAACAGGGGTGATTCGATTGTGAACCCAAACTATCGCGTGCTTTGTGACATCAACATTCTGCGGCCGCGCAAGCCGCGGATTTTAAACGGTCGAAAGGGGCTGCGCACAGGAGGTTACATAACAGCGCCAAAGTAAGTAAGGGGTGCGCGGCGCAGAGTTTTGCACCGGCAGCCCCTTTTACATGCCCAAGGTTAGCCCGGCGTTTTTGCTGAGCGACCGAGTTGTTTTTTTTTGGCAAGAGCGTTGGATGGATGGCAGTGCAAAGATGTCGATATATGACGCCTCTCAGTTATCAATGCGGGGCCGGAGGCTTTGTTATGCGAGTTTTGTAAGTTTAGGGTGGTCTGGTTTAACAAGCAGGGTCATGAATGAGACGCGGCTGCCCGCTCATTACAAAAGTCAGAGCCGCCCAGCGGCTACCCAAATAGGTTAAACCGTCGGCACCCTGTAGGGAGAGGGTCTTGTACTGTCAGTATGAGCGCACCAATCGGACCGTTTATCAGGGTTTGCCCTTCCATCATTTAGCATCGGGAGCGGTGACCTTTTTCAGCAACGCTTTTTTTTCGTTCGCCGACGCGCCGGTGAAAAGTAAAAACAACTCTTATCAACTTTCCCTTTCTAATGCAATGTATGCGTGGGAGTGTATGATCGGTACCGAATACGCAGCACTGCAAGAAGGCCGCACGTTCTGCGTCGTCGAGACTGGGCTGGTTGTTACAAACGGAAATCCGATGGGCATTGACAAAGCAAACTAGCACCAACTTGGAACCCGTTACAAACCGGATTGCTGACCGATGACCACCATGTGACGCATATCACCAGGGGCAAAGTTCTACGATGTGTGAAGAGCTCGAGGTGTTGCAGTGCCATACATGTTTCCAGCCGGAGGCACGAGTCCACAATACTTTCCTCGCAATCCCAATGGAGATTCTTCGGGTGTGCGTAGCAAAGTTGATCTAGTGACTTTACGGAGTCGGGAGACATGATTTTCGACAATGTGGGGAGACCCCGAACCGCGCTGGTCAGCTGCGCTCATTCCAGCCAGCCTGTGATCCATTAGTTGGGGCGTTGGCCGAGCAATATGAAGTCACGCGCGCGGCGTGTCAAATGACCACTTGCTGCTGCTGCGGTATGGGAAAAAAAAATGCAGCTAGGTGGTGTAAGCCCAATAGTGATGTGACGATTGCGAGATCTGCTTGCACGAGGCCAAGTTATGTCAAAACGACACTGCTGATCGAACATTGTGCGATAAACACGCCACGACGAGGAATTAGGCAGCATCGCCGATCTGACTTATTAAGGGCGTGCTCCTTTCGTCGTTTCGTCCCCGGTCCGCTGATCCGCACAACAATCTGAGATAGGAAAGCAACGTACGATTGAGCTGTAAGTAGTCTACGGGAGGCAAAAATAAGGTGTCATATACAGCGGCGGCGTGGCGCTTTGAGCGCGAGGAGTTGTGAAAGGAGGAGGATTGTAATATTGCATTTGATTTCATAAGCTTGAGATTTCGTACGTGAATATAGGCGTCGTCAGTTGGGATTATTATGCTACAAAGGAGCAACAAGACGTGTGTGGTAAGAAAATCATTTCGCAGGGTCATCCGTCATTTGCGCGCCGCGCGTTCGATCGTGGACCAGGGCCGCCGGATCCGTTCAATCCCGACTCTGCGGCCGCGCTCCAGACGGGGATCAAAAAGAATCGCGGATGCGGCCCGTATGCGGGTTCGGTAAACAAACGGCCACAAATTTTTGGGAGGGCGGTAAAGGGGTGAGCTCGTTATGGTATCGACTTGCAATAAACGTGAATAGACATCGGCATTTGAGGGGTTGAGCGTGAGAGGTACGTTTGAGATGGCGTGGATGGGCGTGCGATGCGTAACGCGTCCGCGGAGAGCGCTTGTTGTGCCGGCAGGATTGCGAAGACGTAATGAAAAATTTTCGTTTTTTGATGGAACTCGGCGCCGCGGGAAACTAGGTTGAGCGTCAAGATGTGTGGGGACGCGGAGGAGTCACGCGCAGGGGCGCGTTAAACAGGAGCGAAGGGAAGCAGCGCAATCGGCCGAGAAGGCGAGGCGCACAAGAGAAACGGCAAAGATGCACAGGTTCGAAAGGCAGATGTCTCGTCGAGATGAGAGAGGATGCGACAGGGAGCGAATGTGATGACGAAGAGGGCTGAGGGCTGTGGAAACTCGGGCCGCATTATTTTTTGACCTGTCCAAGCGGGGGCTGAGGGAGTAGGTCGACATTTTTCGCCGAGTCCCTCTGCCGTTGCTGAGACATCGAACGGCAACTTGGTTTGGCGGTCGGCGCGAAGCACACAGGGGTTAGCAAGCTCCAGCGCAACAGGGGATGGGAACCTCAGTACCCAGGCGCCTGATGGCCAGGATGCTTGTCACGGACGTGTCGAAACAAGTCGTGTTTTCGTTGGTATTGTTTTCCACACATGGGAAAGTCGCAGATGTAGTCCTTCTCGTTCGTATGACCTTTGGACAAGTTAGACAATGACACAATGTAGACATGGATGACAGGGGGGGACGACGGCGCACATTTGAGATGATACTTGACGTCAGACGGGAAGTCGAACCGCCAATTGCAGCCTGGGTATGGACATGGACAGGGCTTCTCGGCGTTGCGATGTGCTTTCTCATGCTGGTCGAGCTCGGCGCGGTGGGCGAATCGCATTCCGCACTCTGTCCGCATGCACGAATACGGCAGTTGGGCGTACCCGCTCGTGCTCGGTGCGGGGATGTTTTGAGTGCCGCTGACGGCGGGAGGCAGAAGATGGGGTTGTCTCATGTTGGGCGGCGCGTTTCTAGTCGGCGGTGACATCGGTACATTGCTCCCACGAATGGGCGCGAGCGTGAGAGACGACATAGGAAGCGCGCCGCCGCCGCCATATCCTGGAGGGACAGTGGTAGATCTAGGACCAGTCGGAACCGGGGAGAACGCGCCATAGCTGGAATAGCCAGCAGCGGGAAGAGCGCCAGGCACGTCGTCCTCTTCGGCAAGGCCACTCCGAGACAAGCCGCTAGGTCGCCGAATAGCCGAAGAGGGCATGCGGGCCGCGGGTGTACCGGCCGAGAGTCGTCGCAGAGCATCCTGATCGTGCGCGCGCATGTCGCGCGGTGGGTACTGCTGCCCGGTCGCCTGCTGCTGCTGGGCGTACAGCGCTCGTTGCTGGGCCTGGTGCTGCTCTACCGACGCGTAATACGGGAAATGGTTCGGATTGTTGTTGTAAGCCATCTTGACGTCCAAGGCGGGAGGTGGGATCAGCGAGCTGGCTTTACAAGAAAGCGTGAGACGAGAGTGAGCGGAGCTTAATTACGCGAGTCGCAAGATGGGATGGATGCGGATGAACAGGAAGACCTCCGTGCCGTCTCTCTCTTTAAACCGATTATGACACGTGAAGTTGTTAGAAAAATTGACCGTGTTGTTCTGCGGCCGCGCACTGGGTGAAATCGCCGCAGATCTGCGTAATCGGGTGCATTGTTCCCCACCTAATCGTCGAGATCTTCCAAATGTCATTGGTTGGGGTTAAATGCGGATGTCGTGTACAACGCGATGTCGAACGATCGTTCATTCTTGTACTATGTCGCTTGTCTAAAAGATCAAAGTTAGCGGATGGCAGACGACACGAGGTACTTGCCCTAGATTAAATCGCACCATGCTTCATCTCTCACTCGTTTAAACGAGCACAAAACAAAACAAAAAAACAATCAACGTCTGACTGCCCGCCATCAATGACTGCGAGCGCAAACATGCATCCCCATGTCATCGCTACCGCCTGCCCCATCCAGGTTGATGGAATCGCCGCTCAATGCAAGGTTCGCCCGGAGCGGAAATAGGAGGTCTCTCCCAGGCCCCCGTGATCACGCCGGTGGATCTAGTCTAGTTCTTCGTTCCCCAACGCACAACGCGGCACGCGGGACCAACCTCAGGCTCGTACCCGTACCCTGACATGAACGAACCACCTTTCATTCATCTAGGAGCAACGGGCCGATGGCGGCAGAGGGAACGGAGAGGTGCATGCGATTAGCCCTGCATACAACCACAACTACGGGAGTAGCGCGGCCATCTCCAGGTGAATCCCACCAAATCCGACCGTCCAATAGTCTTGAAACAACCACACTTGTGGAATACGCCAAAGGGTTAAACGCACTTTAGATTTTGCCATTGTGCTCGGTCGGAGAACGACACAAAAACCCTCGCGGAAGAATCCGCCGTTGATGAGAGATTAGATATCTAGGTTCGAAGTCGCATCGATCGAAGCTCGCCACGCTGCAGACACGTTGCGGCTTGAGACACAAAGAATTGGTTAGTGACCCGCAGCAGCTCGACCACGTTTTCATGAAACGCCGAGCGTGCACGCACGAGATCCCGCAGGCACCCCTTCATCAAGAACTTGTCAATGTAGCGCAAGCGAGCCATTGCGGGTATCAATTTTGGATGAACTTGACGCCGCTGGCAAGGGTCGCACTCGTACCCGTGCACCAATTGTCAGATGATCTAAGAGTCGCCAACTTGGCCGACAGGAAGCAGGCAAAGTGTTGCCTGCCAAAGTTTGCCATTGGCACCACCCGTCGAGTCACTCGCTCATCGATGTCGCGTAGCCAGCTCCAACAGGAAATGTGCATCACTGCATGGCAGGCAACAAGTTTGACATGCCACAATTCAAGCACTCGTATCATTGACGCCTGTCGTCATCGAAGCGCTTCAGAGCCAGACACTCGAGACTAGCAACTGCCGCGGATAGCCGAGGGGCAGGAGCCATTTGATTTACCCGTGGCTTCTCCACGAGCCTGGCGCTTCCCACCCTTCGCTGCGGCTACGGGACATAACTAGCAGTCCATGGTCGGCGCCTCTCCCTCCGCGGCGGCCGAGTTGTCTCGGCGGCATGCAGGGGCACGGCTTCGCCGTTGAGCGCGAGGGCCGAATGCATGGCGCCATCCTGGGATTCGAGCGCATCCCTGCTCGTCCTAGCTGGGCTACCATGTTCTCTGCTCGGCTTGTCGCAAGGTGCGCGTGTCAGTGACCTCATATGAGACGTACGCGCGCTGTAATCTGGTGCGTACAAGTCCAAAAGAGACTCTCTCTCAACACTGACGTGCGGACACATGGTGCACGCCCGACTGGTCAATAGCGAGCTCGACTTCCGCTGCAGTTCAGAGTCTGAACGACTTACCCAACAGTCTTGTAGGTCCATTGGAAGCGTAGATGACATGGCGCCTGACGGGTCTGTCAAAAAATTGAATGTTTGAAGTTTGATGACACGACCCAGGTGTTTAGTGTAGGCACCTTCCGACAACGACGCGACAGAAGCAGGGTTCGCGGTCAAGCTGTTTCCCCTGGTGTCAACGTTAGGTGGCATGTAGCTCCGCCGAAAACATACCGCGGTTGAAGTTACAGCTAATACGGTTCCTAAGACTTCAGTGATGACAAACCTGTCAGTCACGGATTTGCGGGAGAATTTGGCGAAGCTTGCACAGTCGGAGTAACCGCCAGGGTTGATAACCCGTAGATTAGCCGGGAGAACGATAGCAACGTCGATAGGCACGGGCCGGCTCAGGCGCAATGTTCGATACCAAAGTTGCGGACTATGTCGGAGCGGATATGGAAATGAATGAAAAAAACAGTGGAGATAAAAGTTACTAGTGCGTTCAGATCCTTTGTAGAAGCACCACGCCAACCCAGCCTGGATATGCGGAAATGAAGCCGCCATTTCGACCCTGCAGCGGCGCGCCTCGCCATGCCCCTTATCAATCAGAACTCAATTCCAGCTTGGATACTGAAGGGCTCCACCCTGCCGTCAATTTGAGCCATTGTGCTATTGTGCACGCGCGCCGTACGCCGGAAGGCAGAGGTTAAGATCGCGGAAGCCAGATGCGCTCCGCCACAGTGCGGCGCGGGGATATAGCTCACCAGTAGGCAAACCTAACCGTATTGCGAGGACGAGAGCTTGCAGTTTGACGCGCATAACTGGCAGCACCGAGATGGCGCTCAAGAGGCGGGACGAGGTCAAGAGGATACGCGGAAATGGCCGGGTCTGTTCAGCGTTTCGTATCACTTATGTGGGGACTGAACTCTTCTGGTGCCTCCGCATATCTCTACAGACACCTCGATATGGTGCGGTGAGTCACTGCACAGTCGCTTCGGATCCGATGGCACTGAACTACGATCCCGACTAAGTTCGGCGGAACCTTTGGAACGGATCTGCTTGGTACGGGCGCCGAAACCTTGTTTCCGGATGCCAAGTCTACCACTCAGTGGAGAGTCAGATATGCACTCCAAACCGCTATGAATGGCATTTCTACTGCACCAGTTTGATCGCGATAAGCCACATACTGGCCCGGCCGATCGCTGCAGGCTACAGTGTAGGAATGCATTTAAATGACTTACAAATAACATCACCTCTTGACTCTGCATCATCGTTGGTGTACATTACCGACAGCCTGAGAGCGTATGCGCGTGGTTCAAAAGCCCACACTTGCGCTATTGAGAAACGTGTCACCAGGAGACACAGATGGTCTCTTATGGGATCCCATTTTTTTAGAGCTGACACGCGAGAAGACATCAATCATGAGAACAGTTTGGTCAATACTTTGAACAACTTTGATTCTATAATCCTGCCGTGGTAGTTTTAACTGCTAGTTGGACCCTTGCACCAAACTACGGTTTTGAACTCAGTTCTTGGCAGATAATCCGAGGTTAACTCGACATTGTGCATTGCTCTGGCATTTATGGCAGCGTTCTTGCCGATTTACGACAAACATGGAACCTAAAGTGTGTCGATTACGAAAACAGCCTTCTCAACGTAGTCATTTCGGCAGCTCAATAGCCGCCGTTTGCCCTTCTGTCTAGAACAGTCCATTCGAACAACGCCGCCAAGGCACGACTCTGGCCAACGGTGAAACACGAAAACGATGATAATGGTTGTTACAGCCTTCAGAAGCGACTTGATAAGCGCATAGATGCAAACAGGAGATAAGGAGAAGACGGTGTTGAAAATCGAGGGGTTGGAACCATCCTTCCTGCAGCGGGCGCCCCTATGTGACATGGTCAATCCATGAGTGATCCTATCACTCACTTCGACCTCCGACTGATATGGTTGACCTGTTCATGGAATGTGTCATTTTTGGATGCTGCAAAGATCAATTCTGACGAACTGCAGGTAAGACGTGTAATTGCGCGTGAGCGCTCAGAAGGCGGAGAATTTACAAAGTGGTGGGTGACGAGCTTCTACGACGATGAGCCCCACAATGATTGGATTGGCAGCGACCAGAGGTGCTGAGTAAGGGCATTAGGAAGATCGAAGATGCAAGGGTGCGAACGTTCGTTACACCGGGCAAGCAATGAACTTACCTGTGGCTAGTATAGTCAGATGTGAAGCCTAGAAGCTGGAGGCCACTTGAACCTGAGCATCTTTACCATCTTCAAGTCTTGTCGGCCGTCTGCGCACCCCCTGTCACGTTGTTTGATGCCGCCCAAGCGCTTGACCCTTACTCCGCGTCCTCGCACACCTTCACCAGAACTCTTTTTCCGCGGCGCCGCATCCCCCGCTCGATCAGAAGGGGGGAGTGTTTGCGCCACGGTAATCCTTCTAGCTTACTGATTCACCGGTTTTTGCGCGCTCTCCGCGTCCGCACTACATCGACGCGCCCATCCTCACGCCCACCCATCTTCAACGTCACACCCCGACCTCTCTTGTTCTGGATTTGTCACAGATGTTGACCTGAAATATCTTGTCCGTCCGAAAACCTGCTGTCCCCTTGGCGTCACAACCCCTGTCCCGTCAAACCCCAAAAAGTCCAGTCCTATGACCGTACGTAGCCCCGCTCCGCCCATTTTATGATTCTTGTTCCCCGCGTCCCCCTTGAGCACGTTCTGGCGGCTGCAGAACGTGGGCGGGTTCGTACGGATCTACAAAACCGGTATGCTCGCGTGCTAGGCGTTGGCGCGAATAACGACCTCCGCGGTCAGCCCTGCATATTCACCACCCTATTCATTCCACGCAAGCTTACACTTCATGCGCACGACTGACGTCTTCAAATGAATTTACAACACTAATAAAAAATGAATTACGTACTTATCTAGCCATTTCGAATGTCCGCACATCGCAGGATCGACCGGGTTAAACAGCCTATTTCACCTCGTAAAGAAAAAAATGCACCGGACTAATTTCGCCCCGTCTCTCAGGGGGTCGGTCCGTTTGCCGAGCGCAGGTTTTATTGAGATCTTGTCGCATCTACACCCTACACTCTAATCGAAGATCCCGTTGCGCAAACTGTCGTGCTCTGTTATCAGCTCCTAATGCGATCAGCAGAAGCGGTTGGAAGAGAGCGCGTGACTCTACGCGGAGAACTTGGCCGATCAATCACAACATCAGAACCGCATCACCCCGCCCCCGACTCTCACATGCTCATCCATTTTACCCCAATGCTTTTTGGATCTACTCGCTGCATTGTGCCTCGTTTTTGAGCAGGGTCATCTGACGCAATCGCACTGATTTCATCTCGACATCTACACCGTCTCGGCGCAAGTAGCCGGTTTCGCTCTCTCGCAGATTCAGAGATGAGTTCATCGAAGTGCGACGGAGCGGAGGTTCGGCACATGGCCTACCCGCTCTGGACCTGGAGATCTTCCCAGTTCGAGAGAAAGGATGACAGGCTACCACATGGGTTTAATCGCTTGCGCGGCGGAAATAGCAGTTACTAGATGTCGGTCTATCGGCCCATGCACAGGCGATTGTGACCTTGATCTGCGGTGATACTGTCATAATCGACAATCCATCATCTTTTTTCGTTGAGGAAATCCCGCCTCCGAAATGCCAGCAATCCCAAAATAATATCAGTGTTACTTCACCACCCCCAAACGGTCCTGGCTCTCGCAGGAACCCGCGTCCAACGCATCAAGGCCGTAGATTTCTCAACCGCAAGCATTCGGAACCGAAGATACGCTCGTCTACATCTCAACTTCCACTGAGCATCGCACCGTTTCACCGGCTGTTGTCCACTTTTCGTAGCGAGAAACATTGAGGATCGCCTCATTCGTTTCCATTTCTCAACGCCGGTCACTGATCACGCCATCGGCTGACCCTCCAAACCCATTCTAATGCAGTTCCATAGATAACGGAAGTTTGGTCACCGCTTATATCAACAGCGGCCAATCCAAAGCCGATAGCTCCGACTACCCTGGAAGGCACCATAATTTGCAACTAGAACACGAAAACGCGTCTGCTACACGGCATCCGTCGGGGCGCCGACAACAAGTCTTACTCACTGCATTGCGTGACGCTGTCGGCCACATATGGGCGGCTGTTGAGATCTTGAGATGAGCTGACTGACTGCTCAGTCATCTTCAGCTCCCTATCTCAGCTCATATCCACAAACATCTTCTCTCCAAAAACTTTGAGTTCAGGAAGCCGCCGTCGTCGCAACCTCACTCTTGGGCCGGCTTCCATGCTTCGCCGCACGATGCATCTGTGACCATTCCCACCCCCTGCCCAAACACACTGACTGGAAAGAGATACTATCGACCACCGCCTCGTGTGAAGTGGAAAACTTTCGACGCAATCAGTCTGACCGATCTACCCTGAGATCTGCTTCTCCAGCGCGCGATCTGTGTCGCCGCGAGGAGCCTCAAGCACGTTGCTGCGGTCGCCAAACGCGCAAGTCTCAAAACCCTCTATTTGCTGTTGTTCAGAAAGGTACCCGCTGGCTACCGAGCGAACAAAACCTTTGGCAAACGAGCGTCTCGCACGGCGACCTCTGGTAAATCCCTGTGAGTACGAACGTTGGCAAGTCTGCAAAACCCGCCGACATAGCGCCCGGCGGACTGCATTACGATCGCCCACCAACGAGAGGCCGCGATGTCGGTCCAGACCTTGTCCTAGATCGGTGTTGTGCTGTATTTACGAGTCGCGGGTGGCTTCTGGTGGTGAAATAGATATGGGTATGGCCAGCAGTAAACTGCAAGTCAGATATACTCGCAGCGACAAACTGTAGCATAGCATCAGCCTTGTCATTCTGCCTACGCAACAGATATTGGCTTCGCGACGATGCAGACTTTGATAAATGGCCGGAAGTGTCGACTCAAGTTAGACACGGCGTTACGATTAGGTCGAAAGTAGCCTGATTGTCCACTCTTTCTGGTGTGCTGAAATGCGAACGAGTCTTGGCAGACAGAGACGGAAATGCAATTATTACGTGAAAGCTCACAAAAGAAGTCTACTGTTGCATCTAGTAATGCTCAGAAGCTCGTGGGCTTGCGACCAACAATAAGAAACATAGGTGAGAACAGCTTCAGCTGACCGCCATGAACGAGATTATCGCCCGCAATCTTGAGAGTTTCACCGACCTGCCAAGTCCCTTTCGGTACAAGGCCAATGGTCTCCATGAGTTTGAGAGCATGATGTGTAACAACCTTGCCGCTCCAGCTCATCCTCCAGACTGTAAAATAGTCCCAAGCCGTCTGCGCCTTCCAAATATCGCCTTCAAGTGGATAGTACCATGGAATTGGGTCCGGTCGCTCCGCAAGATCTTCCTCATGAAGGACCTCGAAACCAACGGAATTGAACGCAGTCCGACACGAATGTATGTTGCGCATCTCGGGAATGCCGTCCCCGACTTCGATTCCGTGCGCAATCTCTTTGTGTAGCGGAATGGACGGGTCCCATCGGTCGGTCATGACCCACTCGTACACGCCGAACTGCAGTGTAAGTGAGCATCACAGCCTCCAACACATTGTGACACAAGACTCACAACGCCGCCCGGCCTCAGGACCTTGAGTATCTCTCCGTATATTCCTTCGAACGATGGCGCGTGCACGGTCGCTTCAATGGCGTAGACCGCGTCGAATGAATTTTCACCAAAGGTCTCGACCAGTTTCATAAAGTCACCCTTGACGAAGGTCACCTGATCGGACAGGCCGGATTGAGCGGTGTACTTGCGCGCACGGGCAATCTGGAAGTCGTTGTTGTTGACGCCGACGATGTTGGCGTGGGTAAATTGCGCAATCTCCCGCGCTGGCCCGCCGACACCGCAGCCTACATCAAGCACGCGCATGCCAGGTTTGAGATCCATCTGCGCTGCAAGGTAGTGCTCGTGACGTGCAAGCTTTCAATCGCATTAGCTCATCAGAAGTGCGACTCGGCGTAGAGAACTTACCGACTGTATGAATCCTTCTCCCTTGTAGAACCGGGAAAAGTGGAACGATTGAGCCCAGGCGTACTCGTAGAGCTCCGTTGCACCGTCGTAGTATCCGTTAATTACATCGGTATAGTTGGTGAGCCGGTTTTCGGTGTGCTCCACGCCGTCCTTGGCTGCGCTAGCGTCCCAGAAGCCGGCGTAGTTGGCGATGCGTGACCCTACGCGACCGTCTGCCTGGGCAATTTTCTTAGCAGTAGTATGTCCTGGAATTTGATCAGCTCGGTAGCGACTAGAGTCGTAGGGTAAATGAGTAGGGGAGACCGGAGCAGCAAAGGTGCGAATATTCGCTACGCTTCCAGCAGGCAGGCAATGACTCACCCATGGTCAGTGCGATAGAATCTGGAGGCCGGGGGCTGGAGGGCACTTAATGTGAGGTATGCCGCGACAATGCGTCGAGAACTATTTGTAGGCAATATGCGACGACGGGATCGTGCGATTTCCAACTGTCGATTGATTTTTCGAATAACCGTCGTCTCTGCTTTGTACAGTCATTTAGCCGATAAGAGGTGGCGTGATGGTCTGACACCGAAGCTATGATACGACAGAGAGTTAATCACCGAGCGCCGGATCTGCAGTGATGCATGGCGGTCGACCGGTTGAGCGTTCATGCAGACACAGGCAATGACGCGCCGGGGTCTTGGCAAAAGCGATTTTTAGGGGTCGGTCAGGAATCCGTGTGAAATGCCTGCCCTTCGGATATTAAACTTTGAGAGTCGCTCCATATCAGAGCGACAGTGCCAACTCAACAGCTCGCTCAAGTAGACATATAAGTGGGAAATGTCCGATCAGATTTGAGTTTGATTCGATCTATTCTGTCTTACTGTGTGTATTTACTATTGCCCGAGTCCAGAAAAGAAGGGAGCTTCGGTATAACAGTGACTCGCTGTTATTATGATAAGTAATTTTCTAGTGACCGCAACCCTCTTACGGTGCTGCTATCTCCTAATTGCCACAATCTTGCAGCTCTCCCTTCGTATGTATATTGAATAGATGTATAGCCCCTAATTAGACAATTTTCACACTGCTGTGTAGTCTGAAGAAATTGGGCGACGATCGGAACACTAACATCACCCCCCCCCTCCCAAAAGTCCTCGTGACACAGTCAACATTTTAGACGGGTCCTTGGCGGCTCTGGAAAGCACATGAGTTGTTCTAAGTCCGCGCGCATGCAAGAATAAAGCAGGGAAAGGAGCGCGGAAAGAGCGCACCGAACGAAGCAAGTGATGTGAGATGCGGAAAGCCCGCGGTTGGCGGCGGCTCAGCCTAGACACGTAATCTGTTGACAGGCAATTGCTCTCGTCTCACGCCGTTGATACGGTGTATGAAATGGTAGATGAAGGACTTGTAGATTGTCTGCACGGGTGAATAGCGCGTTCTACTATCAGCTCTTATCCCGGCCTAGGATTATCCCTTGCTACTAGTAAATAAAACGCCAATGTAAGACAAACTAATTCAAAGGTTGCAGTTTGCAGTCAGTCTCATGAGAAAAAATCAAGAGTTGATTGCCTGATCTCTTGAAGCGTTGGGAGAACTGGCACCTGTATGATTTGTACAATAAATAGGTTCATATATCCTCTGCTTCAGCCTTTTCGTGCGAGTATACAATTGCTCGACTAAGGGGGCGATCATACAAAGCCTGGTATATGCGAGCGACTTCGGTTTCGAGCTGTGTTAGTATGACGCGTGATTCTGGGAGCTCGTTTTGAACACATATCACGGCCGTGCGTGGCATGTCGAGCAAGCCGAAGATCACCGAGCATACTTGAGCGGAAAATTGTAACAGCTGATCCCCTGTGGTGGTTTCGGCGCGCCAGTCTAACTGAGGCTCATTGTAAGAGACTGTGACGGAGAGCTGTCGAAGGACAGGAACTTTCACCACACCCCAAGTGGCAACTGACGTCATGTCCTGTAAGATCAGACCACCGTTATCACTGTTCGTGCCAAAGTTGACGGAAAGCGTAGTAAGTCGTGACCAGCTATGACCGGTAAATTCTCGCAGGAACAGTACACCGTTCTGTGCCACACTGGAGGTCCAGTTGAGCTCGGCAGTATGTGTGAGTGCATGCTGCATGATGGAGCGAACCGGGCCGGGCTCGTAACACAGATTAGTGTTCACAAAAAACCCGCGCTTCAACTGCTTGGTCCCAGTCTTCGTTGGAATTTCTGCATTGACGCTCATGCAGAGGTCGCTGTAGCAGCAGATTTGTATCGCCGCCGGATTGAGATGTCCTTCGAGGTCTAGTAGCTGGACGGTGAGCTGTTGGTGCTCCAGTACTGCGGCTGTATCGAGCCACCCGCTCCCTCCATGCCATAGATTCTTCGTATGCCGTATAGCAACGAAAGATCCGTTGACAATCGCGTGCCGATGGAATATGGTGAGCAGTCTGACGATCTGCTCAACCGATCTTGATGACAACACATCAATAGAGTCAAGTTGGTGTGCATGTGCGTCGCAGCCATCGAGTGCGGCCCATTCGCCCGCATCCAGTTTGTCAATCTCTACACTGTTCCACCAGCGAAAGCAGCGCATGCATGACGCCTCTTTGAAGATGCGGGCTAACTGGTGGATAGGGACGCTGACCGAGTCTAGATTGATGTGGACGAGCCGACTTCCAGCAAGGTGAAACAGTTGATCGACAGGTGGACTTCCGCGCCGGATGTTCAGTGTGGCCAAAGGCGCGAGACCCTGCAGGCGAATTATCTCTATGAACGGGGCGAGCGGAGCGCCAATGATCCTCTCGTCACAACCATCGACGACCAGCACACGCACGCGTGCAAGATGATTCCCAATCTCGCGCAAAATCTCGCGCCTCTCCATTTGAATCAGGGGGTCTTCTATTTGCTCACTTAGGTAGCCAAGTGTGAGTGAAAGTGGCACGGTCCGCGACAACCTAAGTCCGGCCAAAACAGCTGCACCTGGGGTGTCGTGTTCCACGTAAATGCGATTCCAGAACCTTGCTCGTGAGTGGACAATGTCACGAATACGCCGTGAGACCTGACTGATCCTACACGTGGCCTTCATTCTGAACTTGTCTTCGACCATTTTGAGCGCAGCGTAGATAATTAGCTCGAGAGTGTCGTTGTTCAATCTCTCAAATGAGCATTGACCGCTGATAGAGGGTGTAAGAGTTGCTGCGCGGAGCTGCACAACAGTTTCTGTCTGGTGCGCCATTGTAGGATGCGTGACGAAAGAGCAAGAAGCAAATTGGAAGTGTCCGTTTCACACCGGCGGGCATCAAACACTTTATCCCGTCACACTGCCCGATGTTATTACGAGGGAGAGATGATGGCGGTGCTAGACCACGTGGCGGACGTCAACCGATTTACTATTAACGACAACAATTTTAGGGATGGGATTGATACTCAAGGTGTACGTTTTCTACTTAGGTATGCTGCAGTGCTAGACCCCCTGAGATCCGCGATAGGCATTTGCAGTCTTCATTGACCGAAAGTACAGGATTGTGCTTCATCGCGTGCATTGGCCGGAGCTTGAGAAGGCCGCAAGTACAAGGAATTGGGTCGGCGCTAACACCGCTTGGACTTGGCCGCCGTCCCAAGCGGCGCGCGCCACGGTTGTTCTTCGTTCGATCAAGAACAAGATTTCTCTCGCGATCAGTGAGTATGCATGATAAAGAATCGAACGTGGAAAACAGATCAAAGGGATACAGAACGAGGGTCGCATGCAATCGTTTGACAAGTGGGATCCAAGTAGTTTGTGAGTTGCAGCTCCTTTTTGCAGACATTCACCTCGTCGGCGCATGACTGGCGTATGGCGAGGCGATCGGCCGAGTCGCATCGTCCGCGACCTTCCAAAAAAGCGAACGCCGCGAAGTACGTGAACTCAACCTAGCAGCTACCTATCTCGGACAGATACACGCTGCAGCGCGTGCTAGGACTTTGGCGGTGCTCGACCTATATGATTGGCCACGGTAAGCCGCTTAAAGGTACGCAGCAGAATAGGGAGGCGCAGCTCTGGCGTCAGGATAATGCTCACCGGTGGAGAACCCGGCGGAAGGATACAATATGCGGACAGTCGTAGAAGGAGTTAGAAGAGGTTTCAGATAGAGGACAAAAGAGATGTAGCGCATATCGCAACACATGCAGCATTTTGAATAAATGTATATATAGCCCCCAATTAGACAATATTTCGCACTGTTGCCAGTGCAGTACTAGTCTGAAGAAGTTGGGCGACGGTCGCAACCCCACATGACGCAGCCCACCTTGCATTAGCCCACCGTTAGAAAGATGACCAATACAGCAATTAGAAACGTTATCAGGAGAACGGCAGAGCCCACATTTGTCCACAATGCAGACGGTGGAAGGCCGGCAGCATTCACTGTGTCAGTGATGGGTACCGCGAATGGAATCGAGTGCACGACTCGGAGGTTATGCAGTGGAAGCAGATTTGCCACTGCGCTCCGCGAGGTATAATCCGTGCCTTTCAGCAAGCGCACAGCCATCTTCTGCCGAGCATGTTGGTCGTGAAGATGACGTATCCAATCATGCGGGTCGTCGTGTCGCATGCCGTGCACCTGAACGTCGCGAGCATGCTTTTGTTCGATGGTACGACCTTGAGCATGTCCGAATGAGGCGATGAAGTGAGGAGAGGTGGTGGGAGGACGCACCGTCATGTGAGGAAGTAAGCTGCTGGTTGCAGTCTTGACAAGTCGTCATCATGCAACGGCACTGCAAATCCTGTGACTGCGGTACCTCCTGAAACCAGTTTCTGCTCGGAAAAGACATATCGATCCTTTCGTCTGCGGTATGTGGGGTCGGCCACGGTTGATGCTGGAGTGATGGCGCAATACTAGCTAGCGTTGCTGGTGGGCCAGTTTTATGTTTCAAAGGTATAAATGATGATCTTGCTTTGGAAGCCGCCGCCGTCTGTACACCTGTAGCTTGACGCAGCCGTCTTGAGTACGTCGTCGAAAGGGGCATTTTGATGTTGGGTTGGCATAGTGTCAAGAGAGTAGTCCTGCTCTACGAGGCCACTGCATTGGAAGCATTCCATTGGCTAATATAGCGATCGGCAATAGTGCATTACGGTACAAGTGGAAGTGTCGTGGGACGGTGCGGGTGTGCACATGTCCGCCATGCGGTGAGCACGAGTACTGTGCTCGCTGCTGTGATTTGTGACGTACTGTAGATTTTGCGCATTTATCATATGAATGTCTAGCACGATGTCCAGCCATTTCAACAGACTGCGCACATCACTCTGTCCGTCTTCATTCCAGAGTATGTACAACCTCAACCGCATTGCTACGATAGAATGTCCAGTTTGAATAAATCGCCAAGCCGACTCTTTAACTCAGCGTGAAGCTTTACAACCCACACCGTAAAGTCCTGAGATAGTTATATCCGCTTCAAGACGGCAGAGGCGCTGAGAATGAACGTCACGAGTATGAACACGTAGGCCAACGTCGTTCTCCAAGAGTCCGATGATGGTACAGCGGCTGTTTCGACTGAGTCAATCAGGCTCGCCGCCGAACGAGTCGGTGTGCTAGTGAGATTGTGCAGCTGCAGAGTGTTTGTTGATGTAAACCGTGGGGTGTTTTCCGGGTTGGAACGGACAGCACTGCCCTCAAACATGCGCGCTGGGGCCTCATGCCCACGATGCCCTTCTCGGAGATGTAGAAACAGGTCGTGCTCGCATCGATACCGCATCCCACAGGTTGGGAGGTAGCAAACGTACTCTGCTTCGTTGGCTTGGTCTTGTGTGCTTCAGATGGAGAAGAACTGCAAAACGAAAACGGGCGACACACATTTCAGTTGAGACCGACCATCGTGATGACGGTCCCACAGTTGACCTCCTTCGGCTTGATGATCGGCCTGCGCATCATTGTAAGAAGAGCAGGGCGGATATTCGGCTCTGTTCAGAGCGGGCGTATATACCCCGCAGTCGATGGTGTGAGGACGTAGCTGGGGATGGAGTGCAGGTGACAATCCACCACCGATTGGCGTTGCCGCAAAACCGCCATGCACCGGTAGGATATTGTTGGGCGGTGCTAAGAAATCGGTGGAACTCGACCCAGCCGGGCTAATCCTGACGTTGCTTAGGTACTTGTTGTGGGCTGACGGCAATCCGGTGTAAGCGATGACCGTACTTGGTATAGATTCAGGCAGGTAGTACCGCGAAGTGAGAGCGCTGTGGTGTAATGACAATGAGTTAAAGCAGACATGCGTGCGTAATGGGGAAGTCCATGGAAATTTCATGCGAGGTGCTGTGACCATTCACGTACTTGTGACGGGGTGAGAAGGGCTCGTGGATGATCTGGTGTTGCCGCAGGTACTGTCCTGGCTGCTGTTGCTGCTCCTCCTCATCGCGGGATGTGATGTGTGCTAGGTGAGCTACCTTATGTTCAGACATATGTCGTTAAAAGACAGGTACGCTGCGTCGGTTCAAGTCGGAGCAGGACAGGTACAAGAGTTGACGAGGTCTGTGCGGGGCTTGGTGCAGCAGACGACAGCCTAAGTCCTCCATTCTTTTAAAAGGATCTCTACTCAGACCCATCACGTCGGGGGGGACAATCTGGCAGTCTGGGCTTATATATAATCTTCTGTGTGTCTGTGCAATTAAGAGAAGCGATCGCCAAGGAAGTTGTAGCAGCGGAAGTGTCGCGATCCGAATGAGGCTACGCGTGAAAGGGAGGAACCGGTGTGTCGCGAACTCGTCGTTGTTGGCCACGTGTTGGCCAGCGTTTCACCATTTTCCGTTCTGATCGGTGCTGGAATCATGAGGCATCTGCGGGAAAACGGCTGGTGAAACCACGTGGTGCAACAACAAAGCAGCTCCGAACTACGTTGATCGTTATGCTTGACTGCACAGCTCGCCGTATCGATCGCGTGTGTGTGAGACCATTCATAGGTTGCCAGCCCGGGATATCGGAAATAGCGGAAACGTGAGACTGAAGAAGCTCATTTTCGTTATAGGGCGGTGAATCAAGGACATGCGCATTTCCCGCGATTGGCTTCTTAAAGTTGGGTCAATGGCAGGCCGCAACAAACACCGGAAATGGTGCGCAAACTCACCATGCACTAATGATCATAGATGCACCGCTTGTACTAGGACAGACCGGGTTTGGCGCAAGATGAATATGATTTCAGTCTACCTGTATCGGTTGTTTAGCTAGAACGGCCCCGGTTCTAATTGCCCTTGTCCGACCATACTCCATCAGAGCGCAACGGTCTCTGTCTATCTATTTGAGTTGTGCGTCCGTGGACATAGTTTGTGCTGGGGACAATGTCGTAATCTATCCAATCTTCTGATTATAGACTAGACCACGGCGAACCGACTTTCGAGCTGACCATAAGTCCTTATTGTCTTGAAACTACTAATGTCTATGTATCCTACATTCGTTCATACTCACCGGGAAGTGACAACAATGATGGTTCTGATGCACACCCTACAGTTAAACACTGTCAAAGGTATCAGTTAAACTAAATTTGTGATAGACCTAAAGGTTGTGGTCGAAAATACACACTCGGATGGTAAGTCGGGGGGGGGTCAATACATCGATTTCCACTGCTACTAAACGTTCGTTGCGACACAGGGAGCCAAAAGAACTACATTTTAGGTCGAAAACGAGTGAGTGTACAGTCCTTATTGGCACGTTCAAGTCTAGCTGTTGGGGTAGCAAGACAAAGTATTTGGGAATCCTGGACTCGGGTTGCCCCATGCCGAGCGTGATCGCATTTGGTCTAAAACCCCATGGCGGTACGGTGTGGACATGCTCACGAGGCAGCCTGGTGGTTTGCAACACAGGATGCAGTCTTTATTCTGTTGATCGCACACGAGGGCAGTCTCGCCGTGAATATTGGGTCACCTAGATCAAAAAGGTACAATTCACGCGTGAGATGACCTTTGTGAGTCGTGAGATGCTCTATAACCACCGCTGCACACTTTGAGATTCTGCGTGACAGCTTGGAAGACGATCTCTTCCAAAGCACATACCTCAGCAAGGAACGACTTGATGGCCCTTCCTGTTTCTGCCCGGCACAGCAACGAGCCGGGGAATATCCGGGCACCAGTGCCGGTTCCGGCACGTCGCAGCTTCAATCCAAGCCATTCCTCCTTTCCTCCCGTGCCGCGCGCGCACATTCCGCGCTCCTTCCCCCTTCGCGTATCTTCTCGCTCTCGCGCACAGACTGCCCAGCGTGCCTTCCTCCGACCACCCATCCAAGATGCTTCCCATGCACGTCGCCGACGATCGGCCAGGCGGCGGCGGCGGCGGGTCGTCAAGTTTCGGGCGATACCTAAGCCGACCGCGCACGCTCGTGGTCGGTTTCGTCGTCGTGTTTGTGCTGGGTTACTTTTTCTTTAGCGGACCCGGCGGTGGTGGGCTCGTACCCAACCCAGGTCCATATGCAGGCCACATCGGTGCGCGCAGTCCCAAGTGTGCACGGCGCGTATGACTGATTTGGCGGTCTTTGCACGTTGCAGATGATTTGGCGGGAAACCAGGGACACCATGGCGGCAACAAACCACCACCACCGGGCGATCTGGACGGGCATGGACACGGGCACGCCAACGCCAACGGCGGACACGCAGGTTCGTACATTGCGCACCACGCCCGTTTTTGAAGACGCGTAACCCGCGAGTGTGTGTGCGTCTGACGTGGCGCGCGGGGGTTCCGACTGCGCGTTGGCGATGTTTTCGGAACCGCCGAGCGTGCATCCCGACCCCTTCTTTTCGCTGCCACACATCCCCTTGCTCGCACCTTTGCTACTCCCACCGCTAGATTGGCTGGAATCGACCCTCCCCGTTCTCTTACACCTTCTCCGAGCTTCGATCTCCCTAGGGACCTTGCTTCTCATCTCATTCCACCGGACCTGATATCGGAGCTCACGTAACACCGTCGCTCACTAAAAACCACCGACTCTCTTACAGGTGCACCACCACCCAACGTCAACTACCTCGACGAAGGCGAGACCACGCCAGATTACGGTGCCGCCGACAACACCACCTGGGGCCAACGCGCGCAAAAGGTCAAGGACGCGTTCAAATTCGCTTATGGCGCGTATGCCAAGATCGCATTCGGGCGCGACGAGATCCTGCCTGTACGTGCCTCTTTCTTTAAAATTCCTTGCAGGAGCTGAGCTGATGCGATGCGACGTGACGCGCAGATGAGCAACAAGCCGACCGACAACTTTAACGGCTGGGGCGTGTCTATCGTCGATTCGCTCGATACCATGGTTCTCATGGGTCACAAGGTACGTCCGCCCGCCCGCGCGCCGTGACTCTACAACAACCCACTACTGAATGGCTGACATGGCTTGAGTATAGGAGGAACTCGCCCGTGCAATGGAGCACGTCGCGGCCATCAACATCTCTGCAACCAGCCAAAGCGTCCACTTTTTCGAAACCACCATCCGCTACCTAGGCGGCTACGTGCGTCTCCCTCCCCACCACCCAGACCACGCCCTCCAAATACTAACACCGCACACCGCACACCGCCCCGTCACAGCTCGCAGCATACCACCTCGTCCCACCCGGCTCGCCCGAATCCAGCACCCTCCTCACCCAATCCCTCCACCTCGGCTCCATCCTCCTCCGCGTATTCGAAACGCCCAGCGGTCTCCCGGGATACGCCGCCCCTACCAAACCGCGTCCGGACGATAAATACCAAAGCGGCCGCTCTAGCATGTATTTAGCTGAAGTCGGCAGTTGTCAGGTACGTGTTGTGCACGTGAGTTTTTTTTCTTTTTTCATATATACTGAGTGGCCGCTACAGGTCGAGTTCAAGTATCTCGCCCATCTTACAGGCGATGCGAGGTACTGGAAAGCAGCAGACGGTGTCACGCGGTTGATGCACAAATCGGTGCGTGTCTCTCACACCCATCTCTCTCTCTCTCTCTCTTCTACACGAGGTGGCTGACGGCCAAGAGTTTAGCAACCCACGAGCGCGATCAAAGGGCTCTGGGGCACGAATTGGGATATCAACACCGGCGAGCCGAGTCAGAACCAATTCACCATCGGGGCTTTGAGCGATAGCGCCGTACGTCCTTCTTCTTCTCTCTTCTCTCTTCTCCTCCTTTTCTCAAAAAGCTAACCCATAACACGACCCCCCCGGTAGTACGAATACATTTTGAAACAATACCTCCTCTCGAACCGCAGCGAAAAGTACTTGCTCGACATGTACATCGCCGCCACGGACGCCATGATCGAAAACACGCTCTACCTCAGTCCCACCCGCGAACTGTTGTACGTCACCGACGTCAATACGTGGAGCGGTGCGTCTTGTGTTCTTCTTCTTCTTCTCCTCCCTTCCTATTTCATTCCGCTTTCGCTAACGAGTTGAATAGGCGGAAAAGTGACACCTTCGGGCAAACTCGAGCATTTGAGTTGTTTCCTCCCGGGCTTGTTTGCGCTCGGCGCGGACCAGTTGGACGCCAGTGAGCTCGATGAAGGCCGTAGGAAGAAACACAAGTACGTTTTTTTCGTCGTTTTCTCTCCCTCTTCTTCCTCCTTACTTTACTAACGCTTCCTTTGCCTCCTACCCCATCACTAACCCCTACGTTGATGTTGACGACCCTTCACCGCCGCCACTCGCACCCAGATGGGTCGCCGAAGGCCTCGCATATACATGTTACCTCATGTACGCCGAACAGCGTCACGGCGTCGGTCCAGAGGACGTGGTATTCAAAGCCGCCGAGAGCAAGAACTGGGGACAAGTCTTGAAGGTAAACGTGTGGCCCCGGGTCCGCGGTCGTTCGAACTATATATATATATATAAGCGGGGGTGGCGCGCACCCTCGAGAGGTCATTGTGCGGTCCCCACCGGCTCTTCCCACCCCTACTGCGACCGCGGCCGCGACTATTCTTGTTCTTGTCTTACTCATCACTCGTTCGCCCTATTTTACAGGACTGGGAAGCAACTTCCGCATCCAAGACGGCCGGCGCAAAGCCACCGGGCGTGGCCAAGCTCGCACCGGCCATCAAAGACTTTACCAAGGACCGCGACTACCCGGCCGCGAGCGGCGATTATTTGTTACGACCCGAGGTACGATTTTCCTCCGCGTCTGTATCTGCATTTTTGGCTGAAATCCAGTGTAAGACGATCGAATCGGTGTACCTGTTGTGGAAGACGACCAAAGATGAGGTATGGCGTCAGCGCGGATGGCAAATGTGGGAGGCCGTGGATAAAGTGACAAAGGTCGAGAACGGGTACGCGTTTTTCTCTCTCTCTCTATTGAATTTGGGTTGTGCGGCGTGTAACGCATGAAATGTCGGGCTCCCTAGATACGCGAGTGTGCGCAACCTGAACACTGCGGCGGTCATGCACCAAGACTCGCTCCCGAGGTACGTCTCTCTCCACCAGTCGTCAAGTACTATCTGCGGATGATCTGAACGTCACCCACGCGCGCAGTTACTTCTTTGCGGAGACGCTCAAGTACTACTACCTCCTCTTCAGCAACGCGGACCCATGGCCTCTGAACAAGTACGGCCCCTCTTTTCAGCTCGAGTATATAGATAAACTGACCGCGCGCGATAGGTACATCTTCAACACCGAGGCCCACCCGTTACCCGTGTACACCCTACGCGAATGGGAGAAACGCAAATTCGAAGTCTCCGCTTCGTGACTCGCGATCCTCCTGCGCATCGCCGTCCTCTTCGCCATCCTCGTCGGCGTCTGGCGCGCGCGCAAGTGGTGGTTGATCCGGCGACGCAAAGTCAAAGGCGGCGCAGGCGCAGGCTCGGACTTGGACTCTGCGTGACGTACTACTTCCTACTCCTACCGTTTCATCGTTCCGATCCCCCCAGTCTGTGCAACTTCACTCCACATCGGAATCTCTTGTATCATTTTTTTTTCGCGTCTTTTCATCCGAATCGGATCGGTCCCTTGCTATCGTATTTCCCACGTCTCACTCGCTATCGCACATCCTTCCCGCTTGCAATACAGATTCGAACTTGAATCTCCAACAAGTCATGATCAGCATCCGCAAAAAAGTCGGGAGTTGCTGACCGAAGAAGATGACGATACAGTCGAACCTCTCTTAACCCATACCTCTCTTAACCCATAACCTCCAATAAGCCATGGATTTTTCCTGTTACCAACTCCGTTGGCTGTGAAAACCTGTTCATAACCCATAAACCTTCACTAACCCATAAACCATTGCTCATCTGAAGTTGAAACCCATATATGATGTGAGCACGAGGTCATGCAATGAGCTCTGATTGATCTGAGATGCCATCACCTTGTGGCCGGATTCGAAAATTTTCCATTCCCTTGCCCTCCCATGCCTCCAAAAAAGGCTGTAATCGTCGAATTGGCCCGTAAGTCATGGTTGCCAATGTTGCTCGTGAGAACATTGATGCGCTTGGCGGCGACGACGCGGGTTCTCACGACCCGGACGCCCGCGTTTGTAACGATAATTGTACTAGTCGCTACACGAATAAAGAGAGTCTTATGTTGTTATTGTTGTGGTTCCACTCGACTGACCGGGGTAACTCGTCGATTGAAGAGAAAAGACTAACTATCGGGGTTACAAAAAGGTTCCGTATATATAAGGGCCCAGTGGTGCTTACAAAGCTAAAAGATGGGGGTACGGAACTTAAAGGAACGGGAGCTAGAGGAAGCGCGCGAAGATGGTCGCGCGCTGGGTTCGGGAATAAGCGGACCGCTACAGCGTTCGACCCTCCGCTCGTGCCGTGGTCGATGCAACCAACGTGATCCGCCACTATCTTGAGCTTGAAGGTGGAGAGAAGGCTCGCGTACTTGATAATCTAGTTGAGTCCTTTGCTCGGGACTTGCGGCTTGGGTTGTCACGTTCAATGAAACAGACCGAGATTGCAGACCATTTCACCCCAAGTAGATCATTTACGCACTTTATTGTTCCGCACAGTACCCAAAAATGACATTTATGATGTTCCCCGAAGTTGTTGATATACTTCAAGTAGAACCTCTCTTAGACCATAACCTCCGATAACCCATAGCTTTTTCTCTTAACCGAGGGCTATGGGTTAAGAGACACGAGGAGCCAACCGCCGTATTCCGGACCGCAACATTGCAGATATAGATGGTAGATTCCTCCCAGTGTATTCAATCATAACACTGCGCATGCCACTCGTGTTCCACTTGAGGAGTGTTCCGCGAGTATATCCAATCTGTTACACAACCGGTCGACTGGGTGGAGTGGCTCTCGAGTATTCCCATTCAGATACACCCGGGACACATTTGGGCAAGTGATAACGGTGTATTTCTAGCTAGAGATGTTCGTGTAGCATTTGATCGAGTGCAAAGGCAGTATTTCCGCTCCATGTGGAGTCCGCGGTGTTCCCGAACCAGTGGATCCTGAGTATTCCAATGTGGGAATACTCGCGGAACACGGGACCATGTGTTCACTCAGGTATTATCTGAGGACCATGTGTTCACTCGAGTATTATCTGATCTTCAGATAATACCCGAGTGAACACATGGTCCCGTGTTCCGCGAGTATTCCCACATTGGAATACTCAGGATCCACTGGTTCGGGAACACCGCGGACTCCACATGGAGCGGAAATACTGCCTTTGCACTCGATCAAATGCTACACGAACATCTCTAGCTAGAAATACACCGTTATCACTTGCCCAAATGTGTCCCGGGTGTATCTGAATGGGAATACTCGAGAGCCACTCCACCCAGTCGACCGGTTGTGTAACAGATTGGATATACTCGCGGAACACTCCTCAAGTGGAACACGAGTGGCATGCGCAGTGTTATGATTGAATACACTGGGAGGAATCTACCATCTATATCTGCAATGTTGCGGTCCGGAATACGGCGGTTGGCTCCTCGTGAGAGGTTCGACTGTAGTCGCCCAGCTCACGGCGCAAACGGAGCAACCGGCGGCCGTGCACACAAACAAAAAAGCCTTCTCCATCATCAACCTTTCGTGGCTTTGTCATCGCGAGGACCGGGGCGCCGGGATCGGCACTTGTTGCTGCCCTAAACAGGGGGTTGGCCCGTTTGTGCCCATTTCGTTCAAAAATTGCGCATCGGTTTTCCTCTTGTCTACCCGGCACTTGATCATATGCACGCTGATACCGCTTTCAAGATGCTTCCTTCTCGTCTTACCGACCGAAGGCGCGTGTTTGCATTTGGCGTTTTCGTCACCTTCGTGTTCGTCTATCTCGGCTTCATCGGAAAGAATATGTCGCTCGTCTCGTTTCCTAAACCTTATTCCGGTACGCGTAGCAAGCACTGGCGCCTATCTTTGGTTGTAACTGACGATACCTGTAGACGGTCACAGCGGTGGTGGTCGCCTAGGTAGGTATCTGTTGCTGCCCGTCTCCGTTGACTCTCTTTGCACGAACGCGCGGCCGTTTGTCCTGCTCTCTACTCGAGTGATCCCGGCCGGTCACCTTCAATCGCGAGCTACAGTGCCTCGAACTGCCTCCGTATTTGCGCCTCGAACTGCCTCCGTATTCGCGCCTCGAACTGCCTCCCGCGTACCACGCTTGATCTGTCAAAAGCGCAGCGCAGCTTATTGATTCTGTAGTGTGCATCTTCCCTCTTTTGCTTCCATCATTCGCCACCTGGCTCGATCTTCATCCCCGTATCAGTGTAAAACTGTCTCTCTGACCAATCTGTCACAGCTGAACCACCGTTTGAGGTCGGACATATCGGTGCTGTGGATAATATCACCTGGGACCAGCGCGCCGAGGAGGTCAAATCTGCGTTCAAGTTTGCATACAGCTGTTATGCCAAGACCGCGTTCGGGAGTGATGAGCTTCTACCCGTACGTTCCTGCCTCGTTTTACCCGATGCAGGTGGAGTTGACGTAAATGAACAGATCGCCAACAAGACCACCAACAGTCATAACGGGTGGGGCACGACTATTGTGAACTCTATCGACGTCATGGTGCTGATGGATCTCAAGGTGGGCGTGTTTACGGGAGGGGAGTGAAATAACCCACACGAGACGGTAGGACGAGCTCGCAAGCGCAATTGAGCATGTCGCAGGCATAAACATCAGTGTCACAAGCACAAGGTGGTCAAACAGCATTCACTTTCTCGAGACCACGATCCGCTACATGGGCGGCTATGTGCGCCACGTCCCTTCTGCTCTCTATCTGAACCTCCTTAATTCAGTCCGCAGCTCTCCGCGTACCACCTACTTCCGCCGAGCTCTTCAGACGCGAGCATTCTTCTCACTCAAGCGCTAAACCTCGGCTCTGTTCTGCTGCGTGCTTTCAACACGAGCAGCGGCTTACCATGGCCATCTGTGTTGTTCGATCCTGTCCGAGACCCCAGCGCGAGCCGCAGCGTGCTTCTATCTGTAATAGGCAGCTGCCAGGTTGAGTTCAAGTACCTTGCGCACCTGACAGGAGACGCTCGTTTTTGGAAGGCCGCGGACAGTGTAACTCGGCTGATGTACGACCAGGCACGTTTCCACGATATGGTGCTCGGCTAGCTAGTAATGACGTCCTCCATGCGCGGCAGCAATCGAAAAGCGTGGTCAAGGGAATCTGGGGTGATCAATGGGATGTTCACACCGGTCTGCCTAGCCGGGTCGAGCTCTCCATGGGCGGGCGGACCAACAGCGCTGTGCGTGTTCATCCTGTTGGGCTTTGTAACCGCTCATCGATATGCTACAGTACGATTATCTTTTAAAGCAGTACATCCTGTCGGGACGCACAGAGAAGTACCTGCTCAAAATGTACATCGAGGCGATGGACTCCATCATCGAAAACATGTTATACCTCAGCCCTAACCGTGAGCTGCTGTACGTTACCGGCCTTGAAACCTGGCCCGGTGCGCTTCGTTTTACTCTCCTTGCCCTCACTCCTCCTGATTCTTTGCATCTTAGGTCATCCGGTGGTCCCCACCGGTACGTTCGAGCATATTTCATGCTCCCTCCCGGGCTTGTTCGCGCTGGGAGCCGACCAGCTGGACGAGGCGGAGCTCGACGTGAAGCGCCGGCAGAAATATCAGTGCGCAATTCATTCCTGCTTTCGGCTGTTTCTAAATTACTCTCCAGATGGGTCGCTGAGGGACTTGCGTACACATGTTATTTGATATATGCGGAGCAGCGTTACGGGCTGGGCCCGGAGCTCGTTCGCTTCAAAGCTCTCAAAAGCAAAAACTGGGGACAAGCGCTGAAGGTGCGTTAAAATGATATGGAGGTCGTGTGGCCGTGTGGCATAGAGGTCTGGGCCGGCTGACCTTTCCGACGCATCGAATCGTCGAGCTCGCACCGCGCAACAGTTAACACCCACACGACCTTCTATGACCGACTTCACTTCATTCTTGCTGCGAGAACTGACCCGATGTTTATCTATTTTCCGGTTGCAGGATTGGGAAGCGTCGCCATCGTCGACCACGCCCGGCGCGAAGCCACCCGGTGTAGGTAACCTACCGCCGGTTATTCGAGATTGGCATCAGGAACATGATTATCGCGGTGCTAGCGGCGACCACATGCTGCGGGGTGAGGTGTGCACCTGGTATCATTAAGAGATTTCTTGTGCTGACCAGTGCTGCAGGCCATTGAGTCGGTATATCTGTTGTGGAAAACGACTAAGGATGAAGTTTGGCGCGAACGTGGATGGGAAATGTGGGATGCCGTGAGCCGGGCCACGCGCACTAAGAACGGGTGCGCTCGTTGAATTCCCTGCTTCAAACGTCTTACTGACTTTCCAACTCAACAGATTTGCATGGGTGCGCAACCTGGACGGTCCCAGACTCGTGCATTGGGATCACCAGCCCAGGTCCGTCTGCCTATGCGCTTCCTCGAACACTCAGACGACTTACTTCTGCAAGGTAGTTCCTTCTTGGCGAAGACGCTCAAGTACTACTATCTTCTTTTTAGTAACGCAGACCCGTGGCCGCTGAGCAAGTGCGTCTGCTTTCCCATACTTTTTCTTATTGATTTCAGCTCTTACGGTGGTTGTTAAGATACGTTTTTAACGCCGAGGCGCATCCGCTCCCCATATACCACTTACGTGACTGGGAGAAGCGGAGATTCAGGGTATCGGCCATGTAATTGTTTGCTGCTTTGGCACCGACAATGTAGATATGTGGACGCCGTGCCACGAAAATTGTTGTCCTTAAGATCGATAGATAAGGTCGTTAGGCTCTGGTAAAGACTCATTCTGGATGCGAATGTTTCTCCCGAGGTAGCGTCGCCCGAATGTCGGAAGCGAAATCGTTGAACAGTCTTTGCCAGTGCCATTAAATTATCTGCACAACTGAGCACTTGCAACAGATTGGAAGCTCAGAATATACGCCCACGTTCTTGAGAATGGGCTGTTGCAAGGATCTGGTGCAGGTTGAACTAACTCAGACGAGACGCGGTGACGCGTCCTATCGGCCACCAGCGGCCGTCTTCGTGGCTGACGCGTTCTCTCACTCTCTCTCTCGAGTTCCTTCACTCGTTGAAGACTCATAGCGTTTCGATGAGCCTTTGCGAGCACTGTGTGGGGACCTTCAAGCATGACAATACACCGACTGGTGCGCTCCTCTCAGTGTATTGCTCGTGGCACGTAAAGTAATGTCCGCTGCAGGAACAATGAAAAAGATTGGCAGTGTTGACACCTACGTCGCGCTTCCGAACTCACATTACAATCGGAACACGGCGGTAGTCCTTCTCACAGGCGAGCCAGCGTCACACAGATATCAGAAGCAATCGATACTGATGCTGGTCTGACCCACGTAGACGTCTACGGCCACTGCTCTAACAATCACCTCCTGGTGTGTTGCGACGTATATGCACCATTTTTACTAATTCAAGTCACTGTGTCCGTCAGGCCGACGCGTTTGCAGCGAGTGGGTTTCAGGTTTGCCCAATTTCATCTCAATGTCAAGATGCTCACTTGCGGGTACTAGGTTTACGTCCCAGATCAGTTCGACGGGGATCCTATCACAGAAGAGGCTCGTGCGACGCCGGGCGTGAGTGTATTCATGTGAATATCAACCATCACATGCTCAAACGCTGCATTAGTTTGATATGTGGACGCAATGGCTCCCAAAGCACGGGCCCGCAGAGACTCGTCCGTCCCTCGACGCCTTCCTTGCCGGACTCAGAGACATGGGCATCTCATCATTTTTCGTGACCGGCTACTGCTTCGGCGGTCGTTACACGCTGGACCTGGCCTTCGACAATGTTCAGGGTCTCAAAGCAATTGCAATCTCGCACCCGGGTCTTATCAAAGTACCTGAGGACTTTGAAGTGCTACGCGAGAAGGGCAAGGTGCCATTGCTCATCAACTCCTGCGAGGTCGATCCTCAGTTTCCGGTCGACGCACAGCAGACGGTGGACGGGCTACTCGGAAATGATGTGTACACGCCAGGGTATCTCAGAACCTACTGGGCAGGCTGTACCCATGGATTCGCGGTATGTCGATATATCAAACCCACTAGGGGAGTTTCTGATGAGATCCGACTAAACATAGTGTCGTGGGGATGTGAGCATTCCTCAAATCAGACTTGGCAAGGAAGGCGCGTTCAAGGCAACGGTTGATTGGTTCACCAAGTATCTCTGATGTCCAGTGCATCCTGCGGCTTCGTAGCTGCTCCAAAACAATGTACTTCCAAA
The DNA here is from genome assembly GCA_020744175.1 of Auriculariales sp. MPI-PUGE-AT-0066. Taxonomy (NCBI): domain Eukaryota; kingdom Fungi; phylum Basidiomycota; class Agaricomycetes; order Auriculariales; species Auriculariales sp. MPI-PUGE-AT-0066. The sequence continues at coordinate 80,546 of JAGTJP010000011.1, forward strand.
CATCCACGTTCACCGAAGTGTGCTTATAAAGACTTCCAGTTGCGTTCATTGTGACAATATTCCAGGCTTGTCTCCACAAATGAGCGTTCGGAGCCACCCCTGCTTAGCCACCCGCACAAACATGCGTGTTGGTTGGACGGGCGGCGCAACTGGATCGGGCCGTCAAGCTGTAGCTCGCCCTATATGCTTCAAATTCGAGATTAACCATCGATAAAAACCACTAGATGTCGCCGCTCTGACCCATACGTCTCCTAGATCGCATTATACCACACCATTTGATTTAGGTTGGTTGAGGTGCACTTTGGCAGTTGAAAATTGGTGCACGAGTGTGGGATTGATGAAAATAAATCGATTTCGTCATAAAAAAGTATCCTATGCATTGGTGCGCATCAGCCCTATCATGCTGGTACGAATTCGTTGAACGCGGCGGCAAAATGGTACCACCCATGTGGTGCCAAGCGCAAGCCGGTTTGGGAATCAGCTGTAAGCGCCTGTCACGTTGTAAGGAGTGATCCACTTCCTCATTGGATATCACTCATAATTCCTCTTACTTTCAAGCTTCCCCCACGCATCCGGTATGTCTATCAGCGAGATTCGGTGTCTTCGCTCAAATGTGGTGATCAAAGCTTGGGCCAAAGGAGCACGTGTCATGGTTCACGCAGTGGTTCCTGAAGCGTTTTTATACCACCTAGTATTAATTAGTTATGTGGTTGGTGCTTCAGCTACTGGTAATTTGATATAAAAGGAGGAAGAATCAGTCGGGTTGAGCTTCTCATCATTCGCCCTCGATTTCTCCACACACAGCTCATCGCCGGTACTTGACAACGGCATGGCATTGCCAAATCCCATCAACTCCCTGAAGAGGTTTCCAAATGAAATACTACACCAGATAATTGCTGACGTTGATGGTCGGCCACCAGTGACGCTTTATCAGCTGATCACGGTGAACAGATTCTGTCACGATGTCGTGCGACAGCATCCAGCGTGGTGTCAGAACCTTTATCTTGAGTACACCAATAAACGGGCTCTTGGTATCTTCAACAGCCAGTTGGTCGCCTGCAAGGAGCGTAAACGCCCTACCGACGTGGACATACTCCTACTTGGACGTCATGACATAGATGTAGACATCCACAAGCAAGTTTTCGTCGAGATAATGGCGATCTTGCCATTTATAAAGACCCTGAGATTGACTGTCCGCCTTGACGATCCTCAGGCACTGTGGCAGCAGTTTTCCTCGATCCCAGCTCTTCAACTAGAGTCTCTCGACTTCAACCTGATAAACCACCAGCACGGCAGCCTTGAAGCGCTAGTACTCCCGGCCCATCCGTTTAGTGGCCAGGCACCGTTACTCAAGTACATAAATGCCAACTTCGATTACCGCTCACCCTCCGTCACTCCCTTCACCACTGTGGAGTCCGTCTGTTGGGAGGTATGCCAGCGCCTAGACGCGGGTATTTTGCGTGGCAGCAATATCGCAGCACAATATCCAAAGGCCCGCAAGCTGGTCTTCGATGAAGCCGAGTACGGCAATCTGCCTCTAGATTTGTTCAGCGGTGCCGTTGGTCTGTGGCAGTTGGAGGATATCGAGATCTGGGGCGTCCGTAAGCCCGCATTGTTGGAAAACATACTCTCCCACTTGGTCACGTCGTCAACCAGACGCATTTCAATCGACGGCCAATACACATGGGGGGACCCCACTGGCGCAGGTCTTTTCAGCTCCTGTCTCCCACTAGGAGAGCCTCTGAGTTTCAAAGCTCTCATGCTGTCGGAGCATTACGAGCTCTTCGCGCTCTCCTTATCGACTGTACGGATGGAGTCAAGCCGGACCATTGAGCTCCGCGGTGATAGACTCATGGGTCACATCGGTGATTGCGTACACATCATGCTCATGCAGTCCTTTTCATCACGCCTGGCCAGCGTCACACGACTCGAGTTCGATCTTCGGCTCTGGAACCAGATCCTGAAATCGGATGTCTCCTTCTCGGCCGTCCACACCCTCGTCATCTACGTGTCCAAGACACCATTCTGGGAGAAGCTCCACTTGAAGCCAGATTTGAACAGGCTAGATGATTCTGGATTCTTTCCCCTTGACCAATCGACTTATATTCCCCTCATTACCCGTCTCGAAATAATCGGTACAGCCGCTCGCTGTGTCCGCGTGGAAGAAACCTGGATTGCTCAGTTTGTCGCGTCCTGCATGTCGGGCTTTGATACCACAGCCTCCCCTGTCATCCTCCGATGCCTGAAACTCATGACAACCTCCGGAACTCTCGAACATGTTTCCGGCTGGCCTCGGCTCAGCAGCGATGATTGCGAAGTTGTAAAGTCTAAGTAATCATAATCCACCTGTTGGTTCATGTCACCTACTAGAGGCGCCCATCGCTCAATTGCGTTCCGAATCCCGCTACATCTCTATTGACGATTTTTACGACTACAATGTATGAGATACCGAATTTTTGATTGTATCCGAAAACGCTGGAAAGAACGTGGCTGGTTCAGGCGTCAAGTTCGCACAGGAGCTTGGCATGATTCGAGAATGACATTTTACGCGAGAACTACTTCACCCAAAGTCAGAGTTGCGACGTCTCGCAATTGTATCATCACCACCTCATGATATATCTAGTTCGGGATTGAATCACCCATCGATATTGATCATTGGATGTCGCTGCAAAGTTGCTCTTGCAGTTCACTGTCGCTATCTGTGCGTCCATTGTGACAACATTCCGGGCTTGTCTCCACAAATGAGCGTTCAGAGCCATCCCCCTGCTTAGCCATCACCCCGCATATACGACACAAATATGCGTGTTCGTTGGACAGGCCACGCAACTGGATCGTGGTCGTCAGGCTGTAGCTCGTCATGTTCGTACTTAGTACGAGAACCGCACGTGAGAGGGGTGGACAGGAGGCCGCGATGATGCAAGGGTCACCACATTCTAGCAGACCCCGCAACGCACAACGCACAATGCAACAATATGCAGGGGGCCCTTGGATAAAAACAGCCAGCCAACCCGCGACTGCGCCCAACCCCCAGACCCCAGTCCGAACCACACACCTGCACGACTCGACTCTCATCATATGCTCCTCCTCTCATCATCTGCTCATCCAACTTCACAAACGCACGACAAAGCGCAAATGGCGGCATGACCTTTTTTGCAGCCATCTTTGCTTTTGTATGATCCCACTCCGGGCTTCACAACGTATACCCATCGACCAAGACTCAATATGGTGTAATCTCGGCCGGCCTCACAGACGGACCCCAGATCCTCCTGCCCGAGACAAGCGAAGAAAAAAAGGAGAGTTCTAGACAGTACGATGACTTTATATGGTGGCATACAAAAGCAAAAGCAAAAGCAAAGCAGCATTTGTAAGGGAAGGGGAGGGGAGGGGGGCACGAGCACTTTATAAGATTTGTCCATAGAAGGGGGAAGAATGTGACAGTGTCCGCGCAAAAAGAGTTTGTGTGGTAACGAGCGTAGCGGATAGGAATGGCAAGGAACGAAATAGCGCGAGTCCGACGTTTGGATAGAAGAAGGGGGCTGGGGGTAAGTATGAGGTGAGATATGAGGGGTAAAAACGAGGAAGTGGGCTGGAGAGTATCAGCCAGTTGCCTAAAAAAACAAGCGAGGCATACGACACACGCACCTCCACATCAGGTAGATTTTCTACGCCTCTCGGCTGACCTGCCTAGGTGCCTTGGCCTCCTTCTTGTTCTGCGCCAACCCAGCGCATCAGCATTGGATACCGACACGACACGACCGGCGCCAGGTCCGTACGCACCTTCCTTGCTCGACCCTTGCGGCTGCCCTTGACCTCGACCGCATCTGTCGGCCGTCCCTTGCGCAACCGCTCTGCCTGCAACGCCGCGCCCACCTCGTCTCCACGTACCTATCAGCCAAAAACGTGTGTGTTAGAAAAAGGGGAAGAGTGGACACGCCGAAAGCGGAATGATGATGCTCGTACCTTAACACGACCGTCGGGCAACACGGTCGTCAGAACCGGGCTCGCGGCGGGACGATACCGGTGACGAGCGCTGTACCGGCGAGCGTGGACGACCTGCTCGTCGCGGCCGTAACGGAGGGTGAAGGCGAAGTAGGTGAGGACGAGGACGAACGCGATCAGGATGATGCGCTTCCACACCGACGGCCGGTTCATGTCGAATCTGGAAATCCGTCGCGTGTGTGGATATGTGTCATCGGAGTGTGTCGGGTCGGGGCGCCGTAGGTTTAGTTAGGTTGGAGCGGGGGCGAGGTGCGCGCAGAATAGCATATCCGTCACCAACAATATCCCAGGATCGAAAATAAGCCAGACCGGAAATAGGTAACGAGAGAACAACGCGGATACCAATACGAATTACTAATCAGCACCTCCGCGGACACTTCGGCAGTACGCAGCAATACGCAAGACGCACCTAGTCCTAAACTCGTCAAGCTGGCTCTGACTCTGCACAAACCGCGCCCTCTCGCGCTGCTCGATCTCGGGCGCATGCCTCTGACGCATAAGCAGCTCGTCGTCCTCGTCGTCGTCATACTCCTCATCGCTCGGCAACCGGTCGTCCACGTCGTCGTTATCGTCGCGCTGCTGCACCCGCCCAGCCGGCACGTGCTGCTCATAAGGCGGCGGAGGCGGTGACTTGGAGTCCAACCGGATAGGACCTGGCGCTGCTGTTCCTGCGGGTGTCGAGCTGGATGTCATGACGCAAAGGGTTTCGCTATTATTTGTCTAATTGTCGGTACTGATGGTCGGAACGAGCGATACCCAGACACCCGTCGAGAGTATGCGTACTTGCGCGTGGGTGGAGGTGGAGGTACTGGTGGCGCGCGTAGTAGTAAGCAGACGGTTGCTACTGTGTGACACCAACCGAGAAGAAAGAGCTCGCAGGCGCCCGTCTCGGCTCTTCCCGCCCCGCTTCCCCACCTCCGACCCCGCATTCCTGCGAATCAATGACCACACACAATTGACAGGCACAGCTCCCGCACTTTGGTTGACCAACTCAAATGTGCAACAGGGTCCGAACCTTTCCCGGTACTCAGGGTCCTCGGCCCTGCTGCTCCGCCGTCCTGTCCGTCTCCCTTGATCATGGCCCATGATTGCCTGCCGCCACCGTAGGTGCTGCACGAAGTATACCAGTCAATGCTGTTACTTTCTGATGGAACTTACCAATAATTGGTCAAACTGCGCGTAACTGAGGGATGCGACTTTGTCCCTCAAGAAAGTGGTATGATCAATATGGAGAAGCTTGTCACCTACACGAGTGGTGATAGTCGCACTAAAAGCCGAGATGATGCTTTCAGTAGACATCAGAGAACGTAGAGGTTGGGTCTGAGCTGATGAGAACATTGGTCGAGTTCGTTGCAGCTTTCATCACTACTCTTGAGCATTGGTAACTACAACCAGCTGAGTAACCTTCCGAATCGGGACAATAAACCTGCTTACTGAGCGCGTTACCACGTGGCTCGCAGCCGCGGGTGCTCAAATCTGAGTCAATCTACTTAAAAGCTGAACAGCAACGAGTGAGGTCGATGTTGATCCATTGCCCTGCTCAAACATCGCGCTAAACCAGGCCATTTGAATTTAGGCTGGACCCTTCATACTGAGTTACCGCCTCGTTGCTCCATATTACAAGCGCGCTGGTTACTTGATCGTTGGACAGAGAGAAGGCGTGGTGGCACATCGTCTTGACGGATAAAGTCGGCGTAGCGGTTGACCCAGTCGAACAGCAAGTCTAGTTCCTGCCTCCCAGCAGAAATGATCGATACAGCTAACGGTTTGTTGGTAGTAGCAATTGAACAAGCCTACTGAAGGATTTTCTTGACGCGGACGACAACCAATACGAGGTCAACGCGGTTTAACTTCCGCTGAAAGGCTCATGCAACGATTTGGACACGACCCAATCCGTCACGACCAGCAATTGCGCACAATGAACCAACTACAGAAGTGCCTATAGAACATGTGATTTTTTTGATAGGGTATGGTGCATTGTTTTCAGCTGAGCTGAAGAACGAAAGGAGCTCAATTGCACCAACGCGGCGCCGCTCTCGAAGTCAAGGAGCTATAAGGCTTTCGTCGCGTGTCAATTGGGCAATTTTGAACCAAAAGAGGTTTATCCGGCACGGTCATCACACATGGGGAAGCTCTCTCTGGGCTGAAGTTCACATTCGAACTTCTTGTACCGGTACTCGCCGAGCCAACACAATCGTCCCTGAACGGAACTTGTTGCCCTTGACCTCATACCATCATGTCCGATCAATACGGAGAAACCCATGCTCTTACAGAACAATGCGCCGCCCTGGAATCATATCTCGATACAGTGCTCGCTGGTCTTCTTGGTTCCGATCCAAAGGATGAACTCAGGTATGGTGTTTATAGCTTCGTCAGCCACAGTGCTGACGGTAACAGATTCCGCCAAGTGGCCGATAGTCTTCTTCAGACGACAAGGTACAAGATTGCTTCATTCGGCGTGCGACTGAACTCTCGCACACCAATCATCAAGAGGCTTCCTCGAGAGATGCTCCTTGATGTATTCCGGAACGCTGGGCCGACTAACCGCGTGTCCATTTCACAGACTTGCGCATCTTGGCGCAAACTCCTGCTCAAAACTCCTTCACTCTGGACCACAGTCGTGTGGCGTAGCGGTGAAGTGCAACAACCGATGTTGGCGCCTTCACTCGAACTGAGTCGAAGCGAGCCGCACGAGTTCGATCTCGAACTCGAGGTGAACGAATCGAACGTGTACGATATTTGCGGCTCTCTTCATCGCCACATCGCTCGCTGTCGCAGTTTGAAGATTACGACCACCTTCCGCTTCAAATTGGTCGGAGTGATGAATGGCGAATCGGCAGATAACGATTACATCTATTTGCCCGAGTCGGGCATTGTTGACCGATCAGCCTCCATCCAGCACCTGGTGTACTGTCTAGCATTTACTCCAGCTCCACGGCTTCGTGAGTTTGTCCTGCTCGACGACGCAGGCTGTATCTATCCCTCAATGACCTCCCGTATCCACGAATGGAGCGGTGGGATGTCACTTTTCAACGACGAATCTCCGCTCTTGAGCAAACTGACGGTCGATGGAGACATCATGGCTTTCAGCTATTGTGACGGACTGAAACAGCTTACTTGCATCCGTGCTTGGAACGAGGGACAATGCAATTTCGCAACCTGTTTTCCCAACCTCACACATATTGCGATTAGAGAAACATCCAACCTTGCCAATTTAGAGCTTCCACCCAATATTCGCTCGCTGACTATCGCGGAATTCGGGTCGTACCAGGCGACCGAAGCCGAAGTCGCCGAGCTCAAACGTCACCTAATTCGACTGGCGCAACACGTTCAACGACTTGAGCTGCACTTCTATGAGTCACCGTCGTGGATAAAAGACAAGATCGACACTATCAACCTATTTATATCGCTTATAGCAGACGCATCAGAGGCACTCGTGGCCATTCTGTCCGATAAGGATGATCGGTTAGACATTGCTGCCAGCTGGGACGGCAAGATTCGGCGCGCTTTCAATCTCCCCAGCAAATTGTTCATATTACCAGACAATCAGGACGCGCAGAAGCTACGCTCGTGTGCGGAGGAGCTCTGGATCTCATCCGACATCACTAAGCCGGGGACGGCTCGATTCAGTCAAGCCTGCAATTGGCCGAATCTAACTGCGCTTCGCGTCTACGCAGCTCCAGATAGTCGGCTGGAGCAGATATATGAGGGATTCAGAAATTGCAAACCTAGCTTGCAAGAACTCAACTGCCCCAGGATGGAGGACTTTGGCGCCATATTTGGTGGTGGATACGGGGACGAGCCGCCGCCACGCCTGAGGCGTGCCAACCTCTGCCACTTTGCCAGGCAGCCTCGCGCAGAACGGCTGAAAAGATTCTTTGTTCAAGGAGCAGGCATTGAGGAAGATGAAACCACAAGCGACTCGGACAATCTGCCCATTGTTGTCGTGGACGACGCAGAGGGGCGCAGATTGCTCAAGATATTGGAACTCCTGTACGATCTGCATAGATCGGGAGACGCAGGCTGGCCGCTGCCGGCGCCGAAGACTGACGGAACTGAATGAGCCCAGCTCCTGGCGTTCATCGCGCATGTTGAACGGCGGCAAACAAATCTGTACCGCTAGTGCGTGGATGTGTATTTACACTCTATAGTCCAAGACTCATAGAGTGATGGGAAGAGAGCGAGCGTCCACGCACAAAATGACCTCGGCGGCAAGGATGCTACAAGTACATTCCGGGTTTGACTACGACTATATGTGGTTGGAAGGAAGAATGTACGAGGACAGGAAGCAATGTAGATGTAAGGTGGGCGGACAGACAGACGAGGGATAGCGATGAGCAATGGCAGTGAGGTGTCGGTGGACGAGAACGGTGCAGACAGAGTGATGTGTCTAGCAGATGGCGCGGTCGTACTAGGTCAGTCGTAGGAGGAAGTGGGAGAGATCGGAGGAGGAAGAGAAAAGTGAGAGAAGCGGGCCTGCCACGACTCTGTGAGCGAAATTGACAGCTAGTACAGATTTCAATGTAATGAGGAAGAAAGGCAGCGCAAGAGGAGGTAACATCTTGTTGGGGACAATGAGACACGAACGATGCAAGAGCTAGGCGGGACAACATATGTACGGTAGCGCTGATAATGTCCAGAGCGTATCCATGTAAATGATGACTATCATAGTCCGTCCATAGCATGCCGATGTCTCATTAGTTCAACGACCACCGCGACCCTTGGAACACGGCTTGGCACTCCCTATGTAAGGTACATTTCCGAGAATGGTCCACCCACACTAGCTGTGCTAAGCTAATGATGGTGCTGACAAAGTCGGATGGGCGCTAACATATCACGGCAGTAGCGCCGATTCAAATCGCGTTATCCTTCCGTCATCCGAATCCCTTCTTCCTCTTCTCCTATCCACCTCGCCTTGCCCCGCGCACGCACCAACCGCCAGTGCGTAGCTTCAGCTCTCTAGCAACAATGACCGAGGCAATCGTCAACATCACCAGCTTGAAACAATTTCAAGAAGCGGTCCGTATATACCTTGTGTGCTACTCTGTAGCCTTCGTGCTGATTAATCGCTCGCCTATGTTCGCAAACGCGCTCAATACGTACAATTGGCAACGCCAAACTTCTGCGCCTGACTGGAACTGACTGCTCGCGACGCTTCCTCGTTATCGCGCTGGGTCGTGCTGGCTGCCGATGCCTCGATAAATCATGCGCCACCCGCCTTGATTACTTGCATCTGCATACCGTATCGCCTACAACTACGTCTGACCTTCTTCCACACCAATTTGCACACTTTCCATCTCTCCAAACCCAAATTTGCGACACCCCTTCTCCAGATCGCCTCGCCCACAACTTCGATCTTCGACATTTGGGCAACATGGTGTCCTCCCTGCAAGATGATGGACCCCATCTTCAAGAAATTTTCGACCATGTTTCCTCAAGCGAAATTCTACAAGATCGAACACGACGAAAACATGGACATTATAACGTTCCTCGATGTCAGGAGTCTTCCCGTCTTCCTCGCCTACAGAAACGGCGAGCAGATCGGCATGTCACGCAGCGCGTTTCCTAGCAAAATTCTCGTGCGTCTTTCTTAGGTGTTTCTTGTGTACCGTCGACGTAACCCGTGATCGCCAGGAACTCATTAAAAATGCGACGACAGAAGGCGAACCTGCTTCGCCACTGCCCGCCACGGACGCTCCCGCTCCTGCTCCTGCTCCTGCAGCTCCATCTGAAGCAGCTCCATCTGAAACAGCCGCTCCCTCAGAACCCGCTGCTGCACCGTCACCTGCTGCTGCACCGTCACCCGCTCCGGTAGAAGCACCGGCACCGGCACCAGCACCAGTGTCCACGATAGCACCAGAGCCCGCGGCGCTCGCTCCCACTACTTTAACGACGTCTGAAGGCGGAAACGGTGTCGTGGTTGACATTACAAGCGCCGAACATTTCAAAGACGTCGTACGTCTGATGCACCTGCTGTCAAAACGCCGACTGATCTCACCTGCCCTGCCCTTCTCTCCATCTACAATCTCGCTTTTCCTTCCAATAGACATCCGGATCTAATACTAGCCCGGCTATATTTGACATCTGGGCGACGTGGTGCCCGCCATGTAAAGCCATGTCACCCATTTTCACCAAATACGCAACCCTATACCCGCAGGTCCGTCCTTCCTCCTCGCTGTAACGTGCAAAACTCACACTATGTCCAGTACCGATTCTTCAAGATCGACCACGACGAACATATGGACCTCATGGGGGATCTCAATGTCAAGGGTCTCCCCATTTTCTTGATCTGGCGTGGAGGTGCCGAGTTCGCTCGCGTGCCCGGTGCCGGCATGAAGGTCATGGTGCGTCGTCTGTGCATATGAGCGTGCTTTTTGCTGACCTGGCGCGTCGTGTAGGAGAAGATCATCGAGGCGGCTAGTGGGCAGGCAGCGTCAGACGCGCCCGCGCCGACACCGACACCGACCGCTCCGACTGTAGATTCAACGCCTGCCGTTCCACCGCCGCCCTCGAATACTACTACTGCGACCACACCCGCAGCGACGGGGGATGCATTTAGCATGGAGGAGGACTTCTGATGGCGTCCGGGTACCACCGGTTCGCTGTATCAAGCGCACGTCAACAATGTCTAAATCCTGAGGATGTGACATCCTACGGGGGAAGCGAGAAGTATCTCTGTGAAGCGTACGAGAAGACGGTGTAGAACTTGCTGCATGAGGGTTTGTTTTTGAATCATCAGGTCACCCGCGTTCCTACATGTGCACATGCACATGCTGCAAAAGATTGCGTTCGTGAAGGTCTTCATTTCTAAACACCAGCCGACGTGATGTAAGTCATTTTAACCTGAGCTCAGCCAGGTCATCAGACCAATTTTGGCCCACCTTAACACAGCCGAGATAAAGTGCTTGCTTAGTTGGCAGCGGAAGATCTCTCCTGCACCGACGTCATACGATACACCTCGCCGTATGCGTAAGCATTCCTGATTAACGCTGCTGCCCTCCTCTGCTCTGTCACTCTGACAACGGGCACTCTGTTAGCTGTCTACCTCGGACACGAGGGACCATCGGGTCTATATCAAGCAGTGAATCACGCAAATAACGCAGTTGAGCGGCCACGCCGTCGCCTGCATGCAGGTACTAAGGTCATTCTGACGAGCGGAAGTTGCCTCGACGCCTACTTCCACCCGGCTCGTGCATTATCGCTCCTTGACCTTAGGCCGTCACCATCTGATCAATCACGACCACTCATGGCAGCACCTCAGAAGTGGGACTGCGGTGTCCTAGAGTCAAACTCAAACTTCTTCTATCAAGATAGCGCGGTGCTTATCAAGGTCGGTGGGCGCGATTTCAGGGTCAGTACTCCTCTACAGTGATGGTTCACGATCTGTGCACTAACGTCGTCGGTATGTTGCAGGTGTCCCGCAGTCGTCTCGCAGCCGTTTCTCCACAATTCCAACAAGCGTTCCAATTTGCAGGGGTGTGTGCCCTGTCTGTCTGCATAGTGGATGATCATCTGATACGAGGACGGCCATCGTCCAGGCACATCCTGACTCTGAACCTGTGGAGCTTCACAACGACCCGGAGGACTTCGAGTACTTTCTTTGGTTTGTCCATGTCAAGTACGCGATCGAGAGTCTCGATATTTTTCAAAGGATTAATTCGCGTCCCAGTCCGCTGCAACTAGAACAGTACAACGCGAGGGTTTCTAAACCCGAGAAATTCCGGCATTGGCTCGGAATCGCAGTGATTGCCCATATGTACGAGGCCAGTGACATCTCAGAGTCGTGTGTCACCAAGATCTTCGCTGCATTGGAACGTGCCGACCGCGCGTTCTCGGTCGAGCCTTTCATGATGTGCAAGCTATATCGCCTCACCATACGACACGCAGAGCCAGTCTCAGCCGGCTCGTTATCATTACTCGACCGTACACGCCGTATTTGGGCCGACCTGCTGTACGCCTCCAAGGATCCCGTACAATGGCTCCTTGCGGCCCGCGCTCCTGAAGTCGAGGATACATATCTACAGGCTCTTGCGTACTATTATATCTACTCCAAGGGCCCCAAATCAGAGGATGCCCGACTGACTGGCGAAGACGGCCAGCGACTGCTCATCGGGGCGTTCAATCTTGCCGGCCAAGGACACCACCCCCACAACCAAACCGGGGTCCGCCCGCTGTTCCGCCACGCCAGCCCCCTCAGCCATACGGCGGCGGACTTGTGACGAATGTTCCCTTCCATAATCATTTTGGCGGGGCAATGGTAACACCAATGCCTAGCGGGACAATGGGAGTACCAATGTTTGGCGGGGCAATGGGAGCATTAGTGCCCAGACAAGTGGCACCCTGGACGCCACGATACGCAAACGAGCTTCTCAAGCAGACGGACACACTCTGGGACACCTTTACTCTTCCTCCTTGGCGCCTGACCGATGTACCTCAACCTGTGGCTTGAGATGTTAAGCCATAGTTTTGGGGTGCATTTCGATGCTGCAACCAAACTATGGACTTTTTCAATCATTGTGGGACCTTCCTGAAGTCACGTGGCCAGTTTGCTCTCTTTTCCGCATACGATGTAAAGTAGTTCTCTTAACGGGCGTAAATGCAATGTACAGTTTGAAGCTACCCGGTGACAGGCATTTATGTGTTGAACTGCGAAGGGAGAAGAGCAACCATAAGTTGATATTCATCAGTATCTATGAGAATAGTACAAACCTGCGAAGGGAGAAGAGCAACCAGAGAATAACTCGGTGCTTCCCATCGCAGCTATATAGCCATCGGAATTTGCCGGGAAGGTGCATTTAGAGTCACGTAGAGTCATTGGACTACTCCGGGAACGTTTGGAAAGGTACGGAAAGGTACGGAAGGGTCGAGAAGATTCCAGAATTCAACACTCCCCCTGAATCTTGAGAGTCGTTAGCCTTCGGAAGGCAAAATTCCTAGCATTCCTCTGAGGCGCGTGACGTCCGGACGCGCGAGAGGCTTGGTAAAGATATCTGCAATTTGATCTGCGGTTGGGACGAATATTGGTTCGAGACGTTTGCCATGGACTGTGTCGCGTAGCCAGTAGAAGCGTAAGTCGAGATGTTTCATTCGGCCATGGTGTTCAGGATTCTTGGAAACAGAGATAGCGCTTTGATTGTCAATGTTCAACCTGGTAGGGTATTCAGGTATGATGCCGATTTCCGTAAGCAGGTTTCGCATCCAGACAGCGTCTTTTCCTGCGTCCACCGCTGCGATGTACTCTGCCTCGGTCGTTGATAGTGCGACTACTCCTTGTAGTTTAGACGACCAGGATACCGCTCCACCCGCTATCATCAGCACGAAACCTCCAGTTGATCTGCCGTTGTCCGAGTTGCCTGCATGGTCTGCGTCTGTGAATGCTTCGAACAGGCGATCTATGCTGAACGAGTCTCGTCTGTATGTAAGCTTCATATCCTTTGTTTGTTGGAGGTAGCGCATGAGATGCTTAACAGCGTTCCAATGGGCAATACCGGGGTTTGCTATGAATCGGCAAAGCGTGGAGACGGTGAAGGATATGTCTGGTCGAGTGGAGGTAGCGACGTATAGTAGTGCGCCAACCGCGTTTCCGTATGGGTAGTTCGACATCTCTTCCTTTTCGTCGTCTGTGGTTGGACAATCTTTACGTGATAGTTTTAGCCCTGGGGCCATTGGGGTGGATACACCGTTGCAGCTTGTCATGCCAAAGCGCTCGAGTAGTTCGTTGATGTATTGGCGCTGTGAGAGTTCTACGATGCCTTTCTTCTTGTCTTGGTTGATTGCGATTCCGAGTAAGAATTTCGTGGGTCCAAGATCTCGAAGTGCGAAGTGGGTGGCAAGGCGGGTGATGATGCTATCGATAAGTTTGTCGCTGCTGGCTGCGAAGGTACCGTCGTCGACATGAAAAGGCAGTAGTGCGAAGTCATTGTCTTTCCTGTACACGAAGAATGATCCGTCGCAGTATATTGCTTTGAAGTCAAGTTCGACAGTGAGCGTATGATGCAGTTTGATTTGCCATGCTCTGGCGCCTTGCTTCGTGCCGTACAGTGCCTTGCGGAGCTTGAGCACCATGTTCTTTCCTCCCATGGTGAAACCTTCTGGCTGTGACATGTAAACGTCTGCGTCGATGTCTCCATTGAGGAACGCGTTGCTAATGTCGATGGAACGTAATGAAAGGTTTAGGCCGGCGGCGAGTGCTAAGACTGTGCGTATGGACGCCATCTTTGCTGTGGGGGCGAATGTTTCGAAATAGTTGACGCCATGCTGCTGTGTGAATCCGCGAGCGACTAGTCTGGCTTTATATCTTTCGATTGAGCCGTCTGACTTGCGTTTGATCTTGCAGACCCATTTGCATCCAACTACTTTGGCGCCGTCTGGTTTCTCGATTAACTCCCAGGTTCCATTGCGCTCATGTGCTGCCATTTCCTCAGCGAAAGCTTCTGACCATTTGATTGAATCAGGGCGAGTCGCTGCTTCCTTGAAAGTGCGAGGTTCACCGACGTTGATATCTACGTTCGCAGTGAAGTATCCTTGCTCCATGTCGTAGTGTTCTTCGTCTGGAAGTTGTTCTACTTGGAGGAGTTGTTCTACTTCTTCGTCGGAGTCTTGGACGTGATGAGGATCGGCTAGTATGGGTCCATCGACTGGGGGTGCTGCTTGTAGAGGCTGATTTGCGTGCTCTGCAGGTTCCAGGGATGATCCGCTGACTGGGGGTGCTGCTTGTAGAGGCTGATTTGCGTGCTCTGCAGGTTCCAGTGGTGTTCGTCTGGCGCGATCGGCTAGGGGAGATTGCCAATCTCTAGGTTCGTGGCGTTCGCGTCCTGATCGGCGTGGTTCAGGTGCAGGAGGAGGTACGAGAGGAGTTGGTGGGCGAGGAGGTGTCGTTGGCGCGGCTGGTCCAGTTATGATGGTTGTGGTGGGAACAGGTATTGGAGTTATTCGTCGAGGCTGTTGGTCTTCAGAATCGCTGTCCCCCCCTGAATCCAATACTTGTGGAAAGTCGATAGACTCCTGTCCTTTATCTAGTTTGGACAGTGGGAAGAACCGTTCATCAAAGTCGACTCGCTCCGAGATGATGGTCTTCTTCGTGACTGGGTTCCATAATTTCCATCCCTTGTAGCCTGGTGGGTATCCAATGAACACGCAGGGCACCATGTGCCAGTCGAGTTTGTTGCGCTTGTCTCTCTGAATGTGGGCGTATGCGCGACATCCCCAAACTCGCAGGTGCCTCAGATCTGGTTTGTCCTTGTACCAGTACTCGTATGGTGTTTTAGGTTCATCTTTACCAGTGAGCGATGATGATGGCATGCGGTTCCAGACGTGTATGAAGGATGCGAGAGCTTCTGCCCAGAAACTCTGTGGGAGTCCTGATTCTGCCAGCGCAGCGACGATCCCTTCTACCAGTGTTCTGTTGGCTCTTTCAGCAACACCGTTTTGTTGGGGTCTATTGCGAGTGGAGTCTCTCCTTTCTATGCCACTGTCTCCGAGTAGTTTGTCCCAGTCTTTTCCGATGAATTCTCCGCCTTCGTCGAATTGTACTGCTTTGATTTTCTTGCCAGTTTGCGTTTCCGCGAAAGCCTTGAAGCGTACGAACTCGTCGAAGGTATCTGACTTCTTCCTTAGAGGGAAGGCGGCGTGGAATGATGACTTGTCGTCGTGGAAAGCAACGAAGTATTTGTAGCCCGACACGGAAGCTGTGGGCATGGATACTATGTCGCCGTGCACTAGGTCTAGTACTTCTTTCGTCTTGGTTCCGGTGGATTTGAAAGGATTCGAGTGCATTTTACCGGCGAGGCATGGTTCGCAAATAGGGTCGGGCTTTCGCTTGACGTCGAATTGGATTCCTGTGACCATATTTTCGCGCATGGCTTTCTCTATCCCTCCTATATGGTGATGCATGGTACGTCTGTGCCATAAGGAGATGTCGAGGGGTAGTGATGCTCGATGGGCAAAGGCGATCTCTGAGTCTGGTCGCGCGGGCTTCATGTCTGCGTATCCAAGGTAATTGTCCCCAATAGTAGCAGTGAATCTAGTGGCGTCATTCAACGTGAACACCATTTTATTCTCTTTTGCGGTCAAGGTCATTCCTTTCTCTTTGACGAGGTAGTTGACGGAAATCAAGTGACAATTGAGTGGTGGGACGTGCAATACATTGGAGAAGGCAATTGGTTCTTTCTCGATACCATTTACAACTGGCGTGAATATGACTGTCCCTATTCCTTCTGCCAGCACAATGTTTCCATCGGCGACGCGGACTTGGGCATTTGACTTTTCATAGGTGGCAAAGAATTCTTTTGATGGCGTCATATGAGTAGAGGCGCCTGAATCTGCCAGCCATGATTGGTCAGTCACGAGTGTAGTGGATGTAGATAGAGCTACGCTTGCCGTGTGTGCAATGGGGCCAGATGAGTGCGTGACAAGAGCGGTGTGATTGGCGGATTCGCTGCTGCTCTTGAGCTTGAGCGCGGCTATCTCGTCCTTCAGGGCCTTCTCTTTCTTTTCGAAGCAGTTCGTGTCCTTGTGACCTGTCTTGTCACAGAACGCGCACTTGGGTTTGTCCTTTTGACGACAAACTTCGGCAGTGTGGCCAGGTTTGTTGCAAATCGAGCACTTCACTTTGGTCGTGGTCGATGCAGCGGCAGCAGTGGTGGTCGGCGTAGTTTCAGCCATGAGGACGCCAGCGGAGGTTTTCTTTAAGCCGTAGAGGCCTGGAGATGTCTTCCGGTTCAGGTCTTCAGCGACGAGTCTGTCCTCAAGTTTGTCAAGGTCTAGGAGTGTTGATTCATCTCCGAGTAACCCGTTTACAAGAGTAGCGTTGACTTTGTCTTCAGAGAGGGCCCGGACAACGGTGATGGAGATCATCTCGTTATCCAGTTTGTCGATGGTATAAGTTGATTCGCGGCGTTGCTTGATGTGGTTCATTGCGTCCTTGACTCTGGCTATGAAGGCTCCGAGTTCTTCGCCAGGGTTGGGGCGCATGGCTGAGAAGTCGACGTATGCGTTGTAGCGCGATGCTGCTTTAACGACGATGTGACGTTTCTTTATTGCGGCCCAGAGTGCGACGCCGTCCATGAGATGTGTTTCCACGGCTCGTTTCTCCTCGATTGACAGGGTAAGTGCGATTGCACCTGCTGCTGCGCCATTGTCGTCAGTCCAAGTTTCGAGTAGATCCTCTTGCTTGGCAATGAGTTGGTCCTCGGCTTTGAGTGCGTCGTCCTTGAGCGCAGGGTGGGCCCTAGCTGGTACGACTGGTTTCGCCTTTTCTCCTAGGATGATGCGTAGCCATTTCTTCAGGAGCAGGTATGATTTGATGTCCTGTTCCCAGGCTGCGTAGCCTCCCATCTTCAGGGGCGTGATCTTGAATAACGTGCTGTCGCTCATGTTGAGGGCAGGCGAGGGCAGGTTTACTTCTTTGCTTCAACGCGTGTTGCAACAGAAGGGGAATTGAAAGTTTTACTTCCTTGTTGGCTAAGGAAGGGGGTCTGAAGGTGCGGGATGCGCACTACACAGCAGCACGAATCGCACGAGCTGCTCGCCTATACCCGCGTTTCGCTCGGATGAGCTAACTTCAGGGCCTAAGGTTTGCCGATTACTCGTCAAGTACTCCCACTTATCAGGGAGTAAGGAATGCGGGTAGAGGATACAAAATAGAGGCTCGATGTGGGTCCAATCGCTCGGGATTGGTCTGCTCACTCAACTGGGGGCGATCAAGCACGAAATTTGTCGATCGGAGAACGCTGGGTGATAGATCTTGAATTGGCGAAAGGGAGATGTGGGTTGCAGGTGGATCTGATTGAGATCCGTTCGAGATCGAGGTATTGCGCGAGGTGGTGTGTCTGGGTATTTACACCTTGAGCGCGGGGCTCATAACCTGTTGAACTGCGAAGGGAGAAGAGCAACCATAAGTTGATATTCATCAGTATCTATGAGAATAGTACAAACCTGCGAAGGGAGAAGAGCAACCAGAGAATAACTCGGTGCTTCCCATCGCAGCTATATAGCCATCGGAATTTGCCGGGAAGGTGCATTTAGAGTCACGTAGAGTCATTGGACTACTCCGGGAACGTTTGGAAAGGTACGGAAAGGTACGGAAGGGTCGAGAAGATTCCAGAATTCAACATTATGGTGCTCAACCTTGCCTACCATGTCAGTTGCGATTCGGTGTACATCGCAAGTGCAGGCTCGGTTTCGTCGTATATGGTGGACGCACCTGCACACACGCGCGACGTAAATGACAAATATCACGTTTTCCACCGCACACTTGGATGATTAGTCGGTTGGCAAATGTGGTTAGTTATCACTGGCACTATCCAGAAATCACAACAACTTCGTTGATGCATGGGCTCCAGGTTACATCAAAGAGGTTCTAAAGCAAACGCCCCTTCTCTGGCGCTTCACGGTTTTACCACCTGCCCAGCATCTTATTCCATAACAAGATAACTTTATCCTGTTTCCACACCGCATCTCAGTCTCAGATATATTTGTTGAACCAATCAATGGTGGCTTTGAATGCTCCCTCCTTCCCCGCCTTCACCTCTGGCACGCTCAAGTCCCCACGAACCTGAACGTAACCAACGATTAGTCTCAATCCAAAACCTGACACCATACACCACTCACCGTGAATCCGTGCTCGCACCCCGGCCAGTACGTGCGTTCATACCCCGGCTTGTATCTTCCCCCTCCAAGCACCTCGTCCGCCTTCGTCTGCTGCTCGATCGGAAACTGTTCGTCTTTCTCACACGTATTGACCAGAAGCGGAGCCGTGCCCTTCGTAACAAGCATCTCGAAATCCGCGGGCACCTGCAGCATCGACGGGTGAGACACAACAATGGTGCGAATCCCGGTGGCAGAGGACGGCTCGAAGGCTAGGTCGAACACGAAGCGGGCGCCGAAGCAGTAACCGGTGAGGGCGAGCGTCGTGATGCCGCGCTCGCGCAGGCCTTTGAGGAAGCTGTCCACGATCGGACGGGTGATTGCCGGTGAATGCTTTGGGAACCAGTCGGTCATCGCGTTGAACTTATGTGGCACAAATCATGAGTCGGCGGGAGCGCCAAGGAGATTGAATGGGAGATAGGTGGTGCGCACCCCTGGCCGAGTAAACATATCCACGGTGAATGGGTCGCCGGTGAACAAATCAGGCGTGTATGTCTGCATTCGGCATCGGTCCAGCTGTTTCCATGTGTGTGATGATACAACTGACCTGATACCCGTTCTCCGCGAATGAATCGGTCTGCCAGCCGGCGGCGGTTCTCGTTAGTGCAGCCGCCCAACAATGGGGCACACAGAAATGCATACCAGAAGTTTATTGTTGACGAAGAGGCCAAACGCGTCTGAAAGTTGTGAGTCTGCGGTAGAGCACGGCCGAAACTGCAAGCAAAATGCACCTGAGAGAAAGACCACCGCTTTGTCCTTCGGGTATTCCTTCTCCGGGATAGCAACATACGTCTCGACCCCACCTATGGTTTCCATCTTGCCTGCGATTTCAATGAATCAGCTGCTGGCCAATTAGAATCTAGCAGACGGATGTACCGGCGTACCATTGGGTGTGCCGTCGTGCCTGACGGCCTTGAAACAGTCCTTGCAAAGACTCATATCGTTGGAAAGCTGGGGGGGTTTTGCAAAATGCGTAAATGGAAGGATCAGGCAGACGCCGGCCGGGGAGCGATCACAGACCAGCTGACTGTGATGTATTTATCGCAACGGGTTCGAAGTGCGTAAGCTAAATGCGGTCAGCGGATCAACGACGGGAGAACCGCGCATCATCATCATTGTCTCGTAAGTTAGCGAGCCTGGGATGTCGTCGCTCCTCCTCTCTCGCCGCCCGCACCGTCACCAGCCATTCTTCTTGTCCCACCCACCACTCCCTGTTTGCGTCGGCGGCCCAGGGGGGTGTGGCTCCCGATCCGCCCACGCACTCGGGCAGCGGGATTGCCATTCCCGAGCGCACGAGGCGATGATGGAGGTCGTGGATAGCGGGAAATCCCCCGTGTGATCGCGAACCCAACGATCGCGGCGCGCACTTTCTGCCGCTAGCTAGCCGCCCCCCCTATACCCCGCAAAACAAAGTAACCCAGTGCAAATGAAGACAGCGTTAATATGTTTGTTTCAGAGGTTCGATGCGGCTTTGCGAGCCGCACCGGCAATCCCCAGATCACGTGTCAGCCCAAAATAGGAGATGTATCTATGGAAATCGACTTGAATGTTGCATTGGTTATCCGAAAATAGGTCGCGGGATACAATTCAGAGATGATTGATGAACCATTCGACTGTGGCCTTGAACGCGCCTTCCTTGCCAGCCTTGACCTCCGGCTTGCTCACATCTCCGCGTACCTAGATTACATCAATCTGGCTGTTATCGTTCATTACACAATCGTGCTTACCGCAAAGCCGTGAGTGCAGCCCGGCCAGTAAGTCCGGGAGTAGCCAGGCTTGTACTTGCCGTCGCCCAGAAGCTCGTCTCCCATCTTCTGCGCTTCGGCCGGGTACTGCGGGTCCGTCTCGCACGAGTTTACAAGCAAAGGTGCCTTCCCTATCTCGAGGAGCTTCTCCAGATCCGCGGGAACCTTGAGCTGCGAAGGATGCGCGACAGCGAGCGCCTTCACGCCGGCGCCGGTGGTGGTCGCTGGCTCGAACGCAAGGTCGAAGACGAAGCGTGCGCCGAAACAGTATCCGCTCAGCGCGAATGAGGTGACACCGCGCTCGCGGAGCCCGGCGAGGAGGTTGTCAATGGGCGGTCGGGTATCGGCGGGCCCGTGTCGAGTGCGCCAGTCAGCCAGATCGAACTAAGACGGAGCGTCAAAACACTGAGGTGAACAGCATATTAAGGAACACGACCGACCGAGCCGCTTGCCCGTAGCTCATCCGTGATGGGATCGCCATTGAGGATGTCTGGCGTATAAGTCTGAGATCATATTGACCATGTAAGTTTGGTGCAGTGATGGCGACTCCAGAAATGAAGATCATGAACCTGGAACCCGTTCGCCGCAAATGCATCGGACTTGATCGACGCATTAGATAGAGATATAGAATCAATGTCGAAGCGAGCGCACCAAGAGCTGATTGTTAACGAATCGATGTCCGAAGATATCTTTCGAGCGTGGTATATATTATCCTTCAGTTATTGAGCTGGAGACACGCACCAGTCAGAATGATGACGGCCTTGTCTTTGGGGAACTCGTTGCTTGGAAGCGCCACGTAGGTCTCCGTGCCGCCGATAGTCTCGATCCTGCCTGCGTGCGTTGTCTTAGTGCACAGGCGCGCGGTCGCAAGTAGCCGAATAAACATGCCTTCAGGAGTCCCTGTATGCTTTACGGCAGTGACACAATGCTCGCAGAAGCTCATTTCTGTTGAACTGCAAGGTGGAGGGTTAAAGGAAAGGAGGCAAGCGGACTTTGGCTGCAGCTATATTTAGGCGCGATCCGCACATCGTGACGAAATGGTACTGCAAGTTCAGATCCACGCCGACATGATTCAGGTTTGCATGTACGGTAGATATTGATGAAGATTTAAATGTCTACCCCCGGGGCGGAAGGTTGATAAGACGACGGTCTTGAACTATCAATTTACGATCAACACAATGTCAAATAGGATGACCATTCAGACAAGACGTAAGCAGTCGGCTGCCGTCCATCACACCCCCTGAACCCCGCCTAACCCTTTCACAGTTTTCGCATCGTACAAGATCTAACCGTCGGCTGCCGCTCATCAGTTCACCTAGTCAGAGCCGGCGTTTCCAACCTTGCCCTCAGCCATTCACGCCGTTGCGTCTGTATCACCTGCACAAAATTAGACAAGATCCGCGTTTCCGCCATGTGCATCCACTGCTTCAGCATCGAGATACAGAATCGGCGGGGTGTCACCGAGCGAACATGACATGCCATTGCTGACAAGCCCGCTGCTTATAAGCGCAGGCCAAGTTCGCTCTTTCGTTCTCTCTCCATCCTACCATCCTACCCATCCACCACCGACCATCAGCACCAAGTTCCGTAATGAGCTCCTGCGAACACTGCGTTACAACCGTCAAGCACGAGGGCACCCCGACAGGTCTGTACCCTACATGGACTCTCACACACACCACTGCTGATATATGACAATCAGGCAAGATCGAGCGCATTGGCGGCATCGAAACCTACGAGGCCATCCCGACCACCGCGTATCCAAAGAGAAGGCCGTGCTATTTCTGACCGGTGCGTTGAACAACTTCAACGGTTACGCCTAAATCGATTCCCTGACTCCTCGTCGTCGCCGAGTCTACAGACGCATTCGGCGCTCACTACATCAACAACCAGCTCCTGGTGAGCATCGCCATTTCCGACAGTTGACAGTACTAACGAAGTAACTTTAGGCGGATGCATACGCTGAAAATGGATATCACGTTCGTGTGACCTGACTATTTTCCCACATGAACCCGCCTAGCTCATATTATGTACAACAGGTTTTCGTCCCGGACCTCTTCAACGGTCATCCGCTCACGGACACAATGTTGGCCGATCCCAAGGCCCGTCATATTAGCTTCTGATTAAACACACTCATCGCTGAAACTTGAATCATTTTTAGTTCGACTTCATGACCGACTGGCTGGCTCAACACGGAGCCGCAGAAACCCGTCCAGTCATTGACACAATCCTCACCACCCTCCGCACGCGCGGAATCACATCTTTCGGCGTCGTAGGCTACTGCTTCGGCGGGCGGTACTCATGGGACCTCGCGTTGGATGGTGTCGAAGGCGTAAAGGTTCTAGCGCTCTCTCATCCGTCGCTCCTCAAGATCCCCGAAGACATCGAAGCCTTCAAGCAACGTAGCCGCGTGCCGCTCCTGCTGAATGTTTGCGATGTTGACCACCAGTATGGTCCCGAGGCACAGAAGATCGGAGACGAGCTGCTCGGTAATGGTACGTACACGCCGGGGTACAAGCGGACGTTCTGGCCCGGTTGCGAGCACGGCTTTGCGGTACGTGACTGGTGGCTTGAACACTTACACAAAAAAGAAGCTAATATTGTTTTCTAGGTTCGTGGCAACTTGTCCAAGCCGGAGGTTGTGGCTGGCAAGGAAGGGGCGTTCAAAGCGTCAGTCGAGTGGTTGCGCCAGTATCTCTGAGCATGAAACAACTGTTATCATGTCATATATACAATGCGATGCTGAGGCTCAAGAAAATACGTTGCGAGAGCAAAAAAAAGTCATAGTGTGCCCCTTCCGCCGAACAGCACTAGCACGAGCGTCCTTTCCGACAGACGGCAGGTCTCAACCGCGACACAGTCAAGCTTGACCGTTCGAGAATGGCCATCCTTCACGGGGAGCATCTTTAAATTTGACTATTTCTCCGAGTTTCTGGAGAATTGGTTCTGCTTCGTCCGCCGACAAACGCGAGGCATAAGGCTGATCGATGCCCAAGACAGGACCGCTTACATCGGCTGGTAGCTGTATCCACAGGCGTGCGCCGCTGAAGAGAGACAATTGAGAAGCGAGCGGGGCTAAATTGGTTCCGTTCATGTCGCATTGAGAGCGATAGCTGACATGAGGGCCATAGACGAGACCCACGCTTTGCAGCGATGAGAAGACTGGCAGCGAGAACAGGGTGACCATAAATGGCAGACCGCGCTGAAGGTCAACCTCGTTTGAAATGTTGAACACATGAACCGAAGTGAGGCTTTGCCATTCATCGCCGCCCATCTCCTCCAGCGATGTATAGAAGAGGGATAAGTCGTCCAACGGGATCCACAATTCACATACTGAACTACGCGCAGTATTTGCCTCGGGCAGCCCGATTAACCACTCGGGAAGATTGTACACGCAGCGGACCCGGCCATGATTGCGGACAGCACCAGAAAGTGTGTGGTTGGAGGTGGATGAGAGCACAACCATAGAACTGTCGATCGGCCTATTGAACAGCCACCGCAGGGCAGAAAGGGAAGGTTCATCAAAGTGAATCAGATCGTTGTGAAGGTGTATCTCGACGCTCTGGATGGTCTCCGACGCCCGCGAGAGATTGTCATACAGTGAGACCAGAAATTCGTCATCGTCCGAGCTTGCACCTTTCCCAAAGTTGACGAGAGTCAAAGACTGCAGACGTGTGGCGAAGAGAGTGGCCAGCGAATCCTGATCCGCCATGTCCAGCGTCAGATGGGTGACCTGTGGAAATGTCTTTGGAAGGAAGTCAGGCGAAAGTGCCATGATACTGCGGGAGCGCAAATGCGTGACTCTATCGAAGGCAATGAATCCCCCCGAAGAACGAAAATCAGCGTCAAATGACATTTCCGTGAGAAGCCGGTGGTACGGTCGGGAAAGACCGAAGAAATGCCACCGCCCATCATGCTGGTCGGAGGAGAAGTGTTCTCTCAAGGCCTTTGAGAGTAAATTATGCTGGTCCCGCAGATGAAACTGGCGCAAACGTGGTGCTTTCGTGTAAAGGAGGATTTCCTGGAGTCGTGACACGTTTGAGTAGTGCGTGGACTTGGGAAGAACGTCACGTGGGCTGCACTCGACCACGACGCTGAGGCGGCGGCATCGTTTCAAATGCTGACACAGCCCTTTGCAGAGCTTTTCTGGCGTAGTGTCACAGAGGTCCACCTCGATGTCGAAGTCTAGTGGCTCGCTGCGGGCCAATTCGTCAGATGGCCGTAAACGTAACCCCTTCTCTTGGTCTTTCTCTCTCCAAGTGATGGTAGTCCAAGCTGAAGCTTGGTTCAAAAGGGTCCTTCGCCACGTTGTGCACGTTTGCGACATGGCAGTGCGTGCCGATGACGTCGAGTAATGAACAATCAGCAGAACGAGATCGGGCGAAAGCTTGCAAATTGCATCGGTATGTCGATTTAGGAGACTTCCAAAAGTCTGGATGGAGAGTCGTGTCGAGTTTGCAAGACTCAGCGCTGCGCGTTGAAACCTAGACCTGATGAGCGCATGTTGTAACGTTGACACGACCACGCTTGTACGTACAGAACTCGACTTTCAGGAGTGGCGCCTAAAAGGCGGACAAGGGCCTGATGGATACTTGCTGCGACTGATTGGCATTCGGATGCAAGCGCACGATCAAACTCATCGGCAAACTCAGGCATGACGGGGTGAAGTGAAGGGGCGATCCGATTCGGGTTCGGCCGTGAACGCCCATGGCTTATCTAGCCTAGCACTTGACCTGCGCCCATGTTTGTCCAAGCGTCGAGCATAACTCAATCCCGTTTCAAAGTTTCGCTTGCCATGGATTTTCTAGCATGAACTTGGCAGGCCAATTGTAGCCAGATCACCATATATATGCCACAGTGTAAGAGCATTACATTCGCGAGGTTATCAATCACGTTGCGAAATATGGAAAAGACGGATTCAGTGCACGTTCAGAACTCGTACTGAAGCTCGTACAAGCTGGGACAGGTCTGATTTTGTCCCAGCGGGGTGTTCAAGAGCAGATTTATTCACTTGAGGTTCCGTAGCGCGTTATTGTGTCTAATGGCGAAAAGCAGAACGACATGACATCGGGTTTGGCCGCCAGATCCCTGACCCACCTGCTTTCTCGACGCCTCTGCCACTCCGGGAGCTTACGACTTTCCCCCGTCTTTCATCCACCCATGCTCGTGCCGGTGCACTTGCGCTCGGCATCAATAGTCGCATACAAACGACGTCCGTGATATTCTTGCATGAATAACCGGCACATCAGTACTTGCGCGCCGCCGATCGTTGTCAGCTCCGACCACGTTCCTGAACTTCTCAATCGAGTTGCGTGTGATGCAATGCGGTCCGCTGGCTCCCCGCGAAGGAGATCCGGCGCACGGAACGAGATCTCGCAACTCGCGCGCCATTGCGTCGCCAGTAAAAAAGCGCGCCGCGCTGGCTCTGCGCTTCGCAACTCCCTATTCCAGCATTCCCCTCTCGTCATGCCCAACGACACCCCAGATACTAAGGTCGACACCAAGCCGCTCGCTCAACCTCTGCGCGTCGGCAGGCTCGACCTGCAGCATCGTATCGCGCTGGCGCCGTTAACCCGCTTTCGCGCCAACAAGGACCACGTTCATGGTGACCTCGCTGTCGAGTACTATGCTCAGCGTGCGGGCACGCCGGGCACGCTTCTTATTTCTGAGGGCACGTTTATCACGGCCCGCGCAGGCGGGTTCGGTCACGTGCCTGGTATCTGGAACGCAGAGCAGGTTGCATCGTGGAAGAAGGTGCGTCATCTATACTTACCATCTCTTCGTCCCTTTGTTGATCCTGACTCTCGTTAGATCACGGACGCGGTGCACGCTCGAGGTTCATATATCTACTGCCAGCTCTGGGCTCTTGGCCGCGCTGCGCTGCCTCAATACACCCCAGACAACGATGTTGTTTCCAGCGGTGACATCCCAAAGGACGGTGCGCATTAGGGCTTCCTTCTTCGAGCCAACTCTTATGCGTCTTCAGACAACTCTCCCAAGCCACGTCCGCTCACGGTCAGCGAGATCGACGACTACGTGGATAGTTACGTCGCGGCCGCTCGTAACGCCATCGAAGCTGGCTTCGACGGTGTCGAAATCCATAATGCAAATGGTGCGCATTCCCATCCAGTTCCGCGGCGTCGTAACTGAAGCGGTCATTTGTCTCGCACGGTAGGCTACTTGCTCGACCAGTTCCTGCAGACCTCCGCCAACAATCGCAAAGACGCATATGGTGGCTCCGTCGAGAATAGAGCTCGCTTAACCCTTAGGGTTGCCAACGCTGTTGCTGCCGCTGTTGGGCAAGACCGGACGGGGCTTCGTTTGAGCCCATATGAACGCTACAACGGTCCGTCTTTTAGACTTCATCCTGATCATAAATCCTGAACGCGAACATGTTCAAGGTATGAACATGCCAGGGAGTGGCATCGTTGAGACGTTCAGCTACGTCTTGCGCTCGTTGGCCCCACTTGGTCTGGCGTACATTCATCTCACGGAGCCAAGGGTCAGCGGTATGTGTGCTCTCGATGGAAACGTTCCATCGTCACTGACAACGCAACAAGGACAACTTCAGTCCCGCGAAGATAGCGGTCACGGCGTCGATGAGAGCTTGCACTGGGCTTCAAATCTTTGGTTCGGACATCCTGACGCCGAAGACGAAGCGAAGCGGCTTGCGCGGGTCGAGCAGCTGCCTCCTGTAGATGGACTCCCTGGTGCGCTCATCTTTCATCTACCATTGTCTATGTATCGACGACTATTTTTGTGAACGTTCAACCGGCTGCACAGCGTCAACAAATGTTCTCATTCTCGCCGGTGGCTACGTCCCCGCGACTGCCGCTGCACGCGTTGCAGAGGCGGACGCGAAAGGCGACCGTGTCGCGATCGCGTTCGGTCGGTGGTACATCTCCAACGTACGCCGTCTTCTCGCTCAGAACTACCTTTGCCTTGCGCTGACCCTGTGTGCCACTAGCCCGATCTTCCAAAAAGAATCCTTGACGGCTTGCCACTCACGCCGTACTTCCGTCCGACGTTCTATCTGGTGGAGCAGGCGAAGGGCTATACAGACTACCCTTTCGCGGATGACACTAAACCAAACCTGTGATGATGGCGATTGGAGTGAGCAATATATCGTGTTGAGAAGCCCAAAAGCTGTAAGGCCTCTTCCTGTGCCCGTGATCCTCGTGAACCCGAATATGGACATACCAAGGAGATATACAGTCCAGACGTACAACTACGGCATGTGTTCGACTGCGCAACTAATGTAACCTTGCATACATTCATCTCTGAAACGAAGCTAGCGGCGTCTCCATCGTTCTTGCTTCCTCCTGTTTGATATGTCAATCAGAATTCCAGACAGGGTCTGTGGCTGTAGTGCTGATGTGAGTCTGCGCTAGACTAAGGAGACTCCTATGTTCCAGCTGGGCGGACGAGATGATGCAGCTCCTCCGTCTTCTTGTCTATGCACCAGCTCGCATAGATCGCCACTCCGGTTTCATTCATGCCAACACAGCCCGATCTTCCTAAGCGAGTTCTGAATTCTATTTCCACCCGACGTTCTATGTGGTGGAACAGGAGTCGAGAAGCGGTAACCACGCCTTCGTGGAGGACGCTCAAACTCCACCTGTGATATCGATATAAGCTGCGCCACGATCGTGCCTTTAGACGTTTCAGGGTCGGTTACCGATCTGATGAGTATAATTGAACTTATATTGGCCAACGCGAGAAGCTGGTTCGGTACTCTGGGCTAACCCGGTGCAGACAGACCTACAGGAACAAAAGGGCTAGACTTGCTCGATATGGCCCATCTCATCCTATGCCCGGCCCTATTCTCGACAAGAGACCCTAACCGATAACCGATACAGGCACTAACGGTTTTTTGCTTTGACTGATCGCATATGTCTCACTCCTCGGTTTCCTGCTGTATTGACAGCCGGAGATGATCGAGTTTCGGGTGAGCGTAGACCATTGTTAACCATTGTGAGAATGAGCTATTTCACGAAAGCGGGGCATTACTCGAGTACTCTTTTGCTTGACACTTCTTGTGAGCGGCCCCAGACTGGCATGAGCTCTCAGTGTTTCGATGGGCCACACTTGCTTTGCGCTTGATGGATGGCTGTTCAAAACTTTACCCCTCAGCTTGAATCATCGAGCTATCAAACTGGCAATTTGGATGACCTACGCTCGTTATCACGCACAGCGCATGTGGCTGATACATCGGAAGGTCAACACACCACATTTTCTAGGGTTGCCGGTATGCGTGTGACGACTGAGTCGGTGTGGATCTATCCTCCTATTATTATTTCTTCGTTTCCCTTTGCTGTCATTTCAGTGTTATATGCATTAGTCACCGTTAAAAATCTACACCATCATTGTACATTGCATTTCATAGTCTCATGAGCCTCAGTTTCAAACATTTTACATACAAGATGCGAAGCGCGAGTGTCATTTGGTGATACGGAAAGGTCCACACTAGGACCAGATTCGATTTTCTTACTCGCCACTACCACCGCTCACCACCCAGACTTGTACAAGTCACCGTGTAGCTCAGAGTAGCATCCTTAATGACTAACCTTGGGTGTGCGGCCAAGGCGATCTCATCTAGAGACTGAAATAGATTTGGTCAAACGTCTCGGAAAATGATTGGATTGGTGTCCGCGGAGCGTCGTTCAAATGAATGTACCAGTCCTCTGTAAGGAAGTAACTCGGGGTAGAGTCGGGTTTGACGGTGTATTGGTATTATAGGGTCAATGTCAATTTTGAATAACGCGGTGCATTTCGTTGTACCCAATATCTCGTTGCCAGGTGCTAAATCGAGCTAGGAGACCATAAACAACCATTGACGTTTGGCATCCTTCTAGAGTCGCACTCTCGAACGCCGTATCGCGAGTAATCTAGATGGTCGCGATATCTCATAGCGGCAGGTATCAGAGCCGCGACCAGTCCCATCGCCTGATCCGACTCGGCCGCACTTTCTGAAGTGAAGAATTGAAACTTTGTCAAACAAAGGGCTATTCAGTTCATCAAAGTGAGCGCACTAGATGATGCTTGACGGCAAGCGCACCGCCTGTGGGACCCTAAGGATGCGGTCCTCAAACCCGCCTGCCACTGAGCTAGACACATTTATCGTCGTAGCCGCTTCACAGCAATTTATATTAGGAAGCACTAGGTTAATGATACCTCCGATTCTGTTATCTTTACAGCTATGGTTTTGATTCCCCACTTCGCACCTACCCTTATCCATACGTTGTCTCTTTGCATTTCGTTTCTCTTCATGCCGGCGGAGTCCCCTTCTACGCTGCGGGTCACATACAAGGCCACCGATGCTGTAATTTCATACCGGTCGTCAACCGACCCAGATATGATCGGATGGCAGACGGTGTACACCGACCGGCCACCGTCAAATGGTATTCGGGATGCCGCCAGGATGGCCTCGACCATTGGGTCGTCATTCAGCTTCGAATTTTATGGTTAGTATGGGCCCTTCATTACGAAGGCTTATCTCTGAGGATTTACTCCAGGACATTCCTTTTACTTGGGCGGGGTGTCTTGTGGAACAGAGTTTGTCCTGACGGTGGACGGCCAGACCATGCTTCCGGGAAAATCAGATAATGATGTTATTGGCCACCTCAAAGGACTAAATCTCACCCATCACTCGGTCAACCTTACAATTTTGAGCACGGGCTTCGACTTCGTGCTCGAGCGCGTGACGTTCGATACAGGTGTCACGAGGTAGTTATCGCTCTGGCATGTATGGTTAAAGATGACTGACACCGCTTGGACAAGGGGAGCAGAGCACGCGTATCTCAGCACTGATCCTTCTTGGTCCTTCAGCCCATGTCTCTGGGAACTTTACCCTCAACCCGAGTTAGCTGTGGTTGATCTTCCTGCAGTTCAGCTGACCCGCGCCATGGGAGGCTCTGCTTCTTTTGACTTCACTGGCACGTATCTTTTAGTCCATACAAGTTTGTGAGCCTGAATCATGCTCTAATTGATTAGGCGATACGATATACTTGTATGGGAGTACTGGGCCTCGTCACGGTAGCTTTGCCGTTACTCTTGATGGTCGAACGCAGATATTAAGTGGCTGGTCCATCAATGTTATGCCTCATCGTCTTTTATTTTTTCAATCTGGTCTCGATTCGCTGATCAATCACCGCCTCAACATCGTGAATCTCGAAAACGCTACGTTGGACCTGGCGGCGGCAGTTGTAGGTTCTTGCCTGATACCACCGTACGATCCTTTTTGTCTACCCGATATCCTTGCGCTGATATGACTATACAGCGTGGCCCAATCGGATACATCATCCGACCGGCATTTACCCACCTCAGCATCGCTAATATCTCTTGGAACTCGAGATAAATCTACCGAGTGTGCAGCCACATCAGACCAGATGGCTACCACCTCGCTCAACACGGCAAGCCAACCGAGGATAGTCAAAGTCTCGCTCTTGAAGTCCTCAGACCAATTCTGACGCCTATTGCAGCTCTTCCTCAACATCAACAACCTCTAGCACAAGTCTACAACCCATGCTAAGGGTCACATTCGCCGCCCTGATTCTGTTCAGTGTCGCCGCTATACTCGCTCTCGCCGTCATTTCGGGATCTATCTCCGAAGGCGACGCAGGTCAGCCTCCCGTGTCGCGATCGATGATGCTACCATCCATGGGGATGTCGCTCAATCAAGCTGGATCCCTTCGCCGTTTGCCAAAACTGCAACACTGTCCCCAGAGAATACAACCGGTGATTTGTTGTCGATACAAACCGCGGACTGGTCCATGGTAGACGATGCGGCAACACGGCTGGCGGTACCAGTAGTTGTGTTCCGTCGCAATTCGGCGTAGCGTTTTTCTATTCACAATGAGGGTCTTGTTGCGCTCGACGCGTTTGTCACTTCCACTTTCATTCATGCGGTGTTTCGCTTGGTGTTTCATTGTATTTGTATTTGTGTTGTTTGAGAAAACCAATGGGACGTTGTACATCACGCATCCTTTGGATGAGAGGTCCAATCACTCGATCACGACTCCCCTGTGTCTGGCAATGAGATCCATTTCAAACCAGAGGAGGCATGGCCGAACAAGTCGACGGGAAGGAAATTGATGGAAAACAAATGATGAGGCCGAATATGACATAAGAATAATGCACAACGGGGTTCCTTTTAACCGATGCCGTACAGTTGGCACCAAAATACATGGAGATAATCATCTCCTCTTCGCGTCCTCATGGCCGAATCCCGCAAACGGATACGCACGTGCAGTCGACGTCGCTCGTCTCCGCGCGTCCCCCTCCCCCTCGGCCGCGTCCATATCGGACTTTGTAGGCGTGCGCTGTCGCAGAGGTGTGACCGGCGTGTCGATGTACCCCGCCGAATGGACATCTGCAGGCCACTGCTGTGCCGGAGTTTGCTGAGTATGATCTGCGTCCTCGTACTCTTCGCCATAACCATCGCGGTCACCGACACGCCCTTCAATACGAGAGCTAGCTCGTGAAGAGGATGAACCATGGCCAAAAGTCCCGCCCGACGCTCGCAGGTGCGATCGATCTTGACCATTCGGAAGGTGCAGTGTGTTTGAGCCGGGTCGAGAGGCTGCTAGTGAGCTAAGACCTGAGCGCGAGCCCGCTGGTACCATAGGTGGCGTGAATAATTTCAATCGCTGCAATGAAACCAACGTCAGTATATCAAGGATGACTGAGGTTTCTTCGCGCGAGGTTAACGCACCGGACTGATCTGTTTGCCCTCGACGCCAATCATCGGTGGCGCCATCAAAACTTGTTCGTCCGTGTCCGATCTACTGTCAGCCTGGAAGCTGAGCGTATAACTTCCCTCGCCCAGCCGGTCATCCTGCCGCGTCGGCGGGCGCGAGTTCACGAACTTGATGTTCCACCACTTCTCCCGAGGCGTGACTGCGCCGCCCGTGTCCGCACTGTCTGTCGACTGCACCGACCCGAACGAGTTGAAATGCACCCCGGTGCTCTCGCTGGACACTGTAGAGTGCGTTGTCGACTTGAACCATCCGCCCGCGCCGATGCTTGCCCGGGCGTTCCCTTGTACATATGCCGCTTGCGTGTATGAGCTGGTGTGAGCGTAGGGCTCGTATGAAAGCTGCTTCTCAGACTTCGCAGTTTCATGAGGCGAGGCGAAGCTGGCCATCGCGATCTCCTCGTCGCGCTGGGGCTGACGATCCCGCGATTTTTCGAAGAAAACGGCTTGTCGCAGATTGATGACGCTACAGGAAATCAGCAGTGTGCTAGGCTGTAATCAGGATGATGGGACCTACAGACGACACGCCTACGCAAACTTTCGTCAGCCCTGTGAAGAAAGACGCCAATGAGACACACCAAAAGGTTTGGCAGCATAAGACTGAAGGCAGCAAAGAGACCCTGTAATTGCGGGTCTGATTGTCCGTTGAGGGTTGCATTGACGCCGTGGACCGTTGCGATCACAAAGAAGTACCACAAGCCTTCGCGGACGAAGATACGGATGGCGCCGCGCGATTGAGTAATCCTCAATCGATTCCGGATTGCATGCTACACGGAGTGTCAGTGGCTGACCACATTGACTGTCGCACGCGACGTACAAAGATGAAAGTGACGGTGATGAGCATATCCCACAGAAGCGGAGCCAAGAAAAGTCCCTGCAGGTGGATAGGTAATTAAGCCGTTTGCTCGTAATGTGCCAGAGGACCATACAGCGTTCCAGTGTTGAGATGGGTCAGCGTCGGTGGGGTAGCATCCTGGCGCGATGGGAGCCAGCCTAGTTTTCGCAGCTGCAATATAAGTCTTCCCGTGGTGATAAATGATTGCGTGCGCCATGTGACATTGTACGGACGGAAGATGCGATGAGCGGTTGAATGAATCCAGGGAGGGTAGCTAGATGTCAGCTCGCGAACAGAAAGGTGATCGCCGGAGCGCACCATCATCGTGACTGAGACGATCATGGCAGCCGCATTGCTCAGAGTGGACCATAGTTGTTGTCCATTGAACGCATGAAGGCGGACGAGCAGCACGCATGCCGCCCCAGCGAACTACGACCGGGTCAGCACCAACGCAAGAACTCCTCATCAGGCGCGCACGTTGAGGTTTGCAACATAGAGTGGTAGGCGGTACAAGTCTCCGCAGTCAGCTTGATGTTCAATAGTGACCTGTTAAAAGACGTCGGCGGGTGTGCGTGAACATGGAGCTGTACTGACCTGAACCCAAAGCGTGATGGGTTGCGCAACAAGTGGCCAGTAGCGACAGAATATGTAGGCGAGCTTGGCAGGTGATAGGCCAGGCATGGCAAGCTAGAGTCAATAATAATTCAGGAGACTTGGGTAAGATGAGGGTGAATGCGCGCACGACTTGTCTTTCGGTCTCAAGAGTCAACAGCCAATCGTACACAAAAACACAATCTTCACGAGGTCAAAGGTAAGACACGATAAAACTGCGTTGTAGTAATGCGCGTACAAGATGCTGCGAATGCAGGACAAGTAAGCCGTAATTGACTGAAGATGCAGAGCGCAGCGCACCAACTTGTTCACATCGTGTTCTGTGAATTGAAACCATCAGTCACGGAGCCCCAGGCATAGAGATACACGCACACAAATGCTGCGCTAGCGGCCTTCATGGCGAGGGCCTTGAACTGCTCAGGCGAGAGATCCGACAACTGCATCGTTTTTACACGGTCTCGCAAATAATCGTGATACAGATGATGAAAAATAAGAGTATATGCGGTGCGCCGCGTCGGATTCCTGTACAGGTCGGGGGAAAACAACAGCAAATGGGGACGTGCGCGCCGGCGCAACGTCGCGGTACGACGGAGAAAGGGGCTACGGGCGTCCGGCAGTGAATCATCTCGATCGGATTGATCCATGATCCGGCTTCGCGGCACACCCATCCACTCCACCCCACATTGGTTCATGGTGGAGGTGGAGGTCTGAACACAGGTGGAAAAGTTGACGTTACAAAAGTTCCTCTCTCACCCCGCCGCGCGGTTTGCCGGCCAAGGCCGCGTTGGTCACTATAAGTAGTATGAAAGATATGGATCGCGGACTGTCGCTTCATGTATTGAGGCAAAATCTATCGACACTTGAAATGAGGTATTTGACCGTTAGGGGTTCGAGTGTTGGGAATGTTGGGTTCAATGAACGCCAAGCCTGAGCACGAGTTCAAGCTGCGGACGGCCCTTCTCGAACCCCTCCTTAACACGAGTCTCATCAACCAAGCCAAGATTGTGCCTGAACGCGAGGACTGGTGATATCAACTGCAAGCCTCCTACCCAAACCCCTTATATGAGATGTCTGCGCTGCGTCAGTAACTCTTCAGCTTTGTTCAGCCCCCGCAACTCGCTCAAGTCATGAAGCTCCCTGCCACCTCTCTGCTGGCTGCCGCACTCATAATTTCTGTCGCCACGCCCACAGATGCTGCCTGGTGCTGTATCTTGGGTCTGTGCCCCTTCCGACGGGACGTCTCTATGTGCGTTCACGGACGCGCCCAACCCTACCGAGTAAAACAGTGCTGAACACGTACCTTTCCGCAGCGCGGCACGCGACCTCAATCGCGAGCTGGCGGGTAGGACTCCCGAGTGCTGCTGCTACGCTCCGGCAAGGGATCAGTGCGATACCGTCTGGTACGCAGAAGCGGAGGCGATAGCGACGATGCTCAGTGTACTGATATGCTCAATCTTGCAGCGTGCCGTGAGACATTATTGTTTGTTCAAATTGAATCTACGATTCACGGAGTGATTACCGAATCGGAAATCCCTCTGTCAAGCCAACTCTTGTGTCAGCGTCCCGGAGCTTACCGATACTAACAGTCCACTTGCTCGGGTATGAAATGTCAGGGACTGAATGTTGATTTTAATTTGGACGAGTACCTGTGTAGCAATGGTATAGCATTGTTCCATCAAATCCCGAAATGATTTTCAAGGCGTCCGTCTAGGCTACGACAGTTTCGTAGTTTGATGCTCAGCCTCCTGTACACAGCATCCCCGCACAATTCCGACCAGGCAATGCATAGCCTAAAAAATATGAATTGCCCTGACCTTAGTCTTCGGCTTGAGAATAAAACGAGGCCGGTCTAGAGCTGTGCACTAAACCTCTCCCCTCGATCGTATGTCCGCAAAACACGGAATGGAACCATTTGGATTTTCCGGGCTGCTACGCCATGAGGTCAACACTGCTGTGAGACAAGTTCAGAATCCAGAAGGGAAGAACGAAGAACAAGGTCAAATTTGAGTCTGGTGCCTGTGGGGCACGATCTGATTCGCCCGTGACAGATCGATATCCGCTGAAGCATCAAATCGATTATACGGCACACGAGTGGAAGTATCGTCCTGACCTGTGAGTTTTGATTCGGAGGCTATGTTTAGCTCTAAAATCCTGGACTGTTGCGTCTCAGTTCAAGCGAGGAAGGCGGGGCGTTTGCGAGGGCATGGTACGTCTATGTCGAGCGCTCGCGCGCAATCGACGATCAATGGATTGAGGCTGCAAATGATCAGCTCGAGATCCTGCTCACTGTGGTACTCTATGAGACCGTTGTTCTCGTTGGCATTTGCTCACAGAACATTCCAGGCTGGTCTATTCGGTACCGTGTCTTCTGCGCTTGTCGGGCAAATGCAAGTGGACAGGCTTCAATTGTCTGTCTCTAGAGCTGAATCTATCATTCAGCAATGACTCCAAGAATCCGTGGTATGATCAATTCCTCAGCTATATGGCTTGGTCTATGTGGGAGCTTCACCGCACCGGCTCGAACCACATCTTGACCCGAAGTCCGGATGATGATTTGTGGACACCATCTTCGCATCTCCGCTGGATGTACCGATGCGCGCAGATAAGCCAGTTTCTTAACGCGTCCGTCACGTTTTTGGCCCTGCTGGCCAAACAATGGATCAACGAGTATTCCGCTCGCACGCGAGCCCCAGCGCCGAATCCTCGCTTCTGGGCATACCGGCGCTACGATTTGAATGCAGAACTTACCTATTGGAAGATGACATACCTCATAGAGTCCCTTCCAGTACTCATGCAGGGGTCCATCATTCTCTACTTGATCGCTCTGGTGGGCTCATCGTGGCTAGACGATGACGTACTAGGAAAAGTGCTCGCCGTTTTGGTCGCAGGATTTGTAGCAGTTGTCGTTATCTCTCTTTTGATACCCTTGCGGTTTGGTTCATCGCCATTTATGACACCGGTGCAGCGGATTCTATACCGGATCTACCAGGGAGTCACTTTCTCGGTGACGAAGCGACGCCCACGTCCGGCATTTGACGAAAGAGTCTTGATGGCAGAGTTCGAACGGCGGCAGTTTCCCGACCTTGGCCCTATTACGTGGATGTCGCAGACATTGCCCGGCAAGGATGATATATTTGCAGCCAACGACTACTTAGGCGCGGTTGATGCAGACCATGTCGGACAAGATACAAAGAAATGGAGTTTGCCTACAGATGAGCGCACGCGCTCTGTACAACAGAGTCTATGGCTGCAGTTCGCCGATCTCGACGCCGCTCGTGG
Source organism: Auriculariales sp. MPI-PUGE-AT-0066 (assembly GCA_020744175.1). NCBI lineage: Eukaryota > Fungi > Basidiomycota > Agaricomycetes > Auriculariales > Auriculariales sp. MPI-PUGE-AT-0066. The sequence continues at coordinate 117,414 of JAGTJP010000011.1, forward strand.
TTCTGTGGAACCTGACGCTGTTAGGCGCTGTCTCAAGAGCATGATCGCCACAAAGTTCAATCCAGCTCCTCAGCATCAAATTCAATTCAACGCAGCACTCCGGCGCTGGCAGAATATCGGCCAATTTGACGTAAACTTGCTTTCTGGTCGTTTGATCAACATGTTTCGCATCCCGGACATCGTAGATGTAGCAGCGCTTTCAGCACACGAGTCTGCGGAGCACCCATGCCACGCTCAGACCCTGCATCATCTACTACACATAGGATTACGAGAAAAGCCACACACAGCAGAATCATCAGAGCAGGTTGCGACTATCCTTGCCTGCGAGATTATTTATATGCGCACTTCTGGCACACTCGATAATACTGGTGAACGCGCTGCTCGGGTGATGCTGGACAGTTTGGAGCAGAGACATGCACTTGAGCCATCCGACCTGCTCTCAATGAGCAACTCAGTGAGAGATCATGCACCGCAACCAGTGCACTTGGTTTCAGGGGACTTCCGGCTTCGATCGTACCTCGCACTATCAATCGAGCTTTCACTTGCAAGAAACGTTGCTCCGGCACTATTGCACGTGATATATCGGGCTCAGACAGCATTGGTGGAGTCTCTCCTTATCTCTGGTCTCGACGCAGTCTTTGAATCATGGAAGATGACACCATCGATATGGTCCCAGGGGCGAGGAAATATGGTGGAAGAGATCATGATGCAGCTCAGCACGAGTGTTGGAGAGCAACTCAGTGAAGCCCAATCCGCTGCTATTGCGGCCAAATGCATCGCCAGCGTTTTGCCGCCTATCGCATGCGGCAGCATTGTCCTAGCACAGGATGAGGTTTCAGCGGAACTTTTGAAGGCTCGCACCAATCTTCTCATTCCCTCAACCATCTCTGAATATACCGAGCGAGAGCAGACTTCACACAGGTCTAGCTGGGAGCTTGCTTGTGCACTACTGGAGCCCGCCAAACTAGTCGACGCCGCAGTCCATCTCTCGGCGCTGCTCGTTAAACTTCAAGACTCTGACGCAAGATCTTCGGCGTGGTCTACTCTTGTCGGACATGACTTTGCTATTGCCGTCAAGGTCATAATAGGTGATACTGGCGGCGATCGAGCTGTGAGAATTGCACAACACAGTATCAGAATATCTCGCGACCAGTGGAAAGAGCTTCGACGAGTATTGAGACAGTGTGGCTCTCTGTCGTGTGGATTCGATGTTGAAAACTTTCTCTCGCGGGTGAAAGAAAGATCAGGAGCCTGCTCACAGTGTTCACCGCCTACCCCGAGCTCAATGCAGGTGACACCAGCTCAGTATCAGGACAATATGAGGCCCAACGAATACTTCGACTCGTCGGCACAATCTAAATTACAACTCGCGGAACCCACAGGCGAGCTACCCCAACCGGGTTTACGACCTCTTACTCGTCCATCGAGGTGGATCAGGCTCCGCAAGGCTTTTCGGTTTTAGTCGCAAGAACACGATTCGTCCTCTCCTGAACTGATGTGCGGGCGGATATTGTGCGTGATAGCGATCGCGTGATATCCTGCGAGTCCCTCCGATTGCCTACCTCCTAGCATCATGTGACAGCATAATGATGTTTTCTTTGCTATAATGACATGATGAGCTTGTATTCAAGCGTGAAGAAACTATCGCTACACAACTCCATGAGAGGGTGACATCCAATAGTATAAACAAGAAACCGCGACCAAGCGCGGAACTCTCCACCCAAGTCCCAAAACCTCATCGCCTCCACCCATCGCCTGCACCAAAAGAGTGCCCCGTTGCGTAACTTGCGCTCTGCAGCGGCGACTTCGTAAACTCCTTCTCCCTGTCTCGTTCTCGTGCCCACCGCTCGGCACGACGAGCACTGTCCGATGGCGCACGTTGCCGTAACGGCGACAGCGGCGAGTCGAACGCGCCGGCACCAGGGCTTGTCATGTACCCAGCCGAGTGAACGTCGGCGGGGATGTGTTGGGTTGGAGTCACCATGTCGCCGTCTTCCGGGTACGGATGCGAAGCCGCGGCCAGGGCTGGTGGTGGTGGCATCGAGCTCGCCGGCCTTGAAAATGTGAGATCCGGACCAAACGTCCCGCCCGATGCACGTAGGGCCGGGACGGCTGGTGGAGGATACAAAGAGGTGCGTTGGGAGACCGCGCCTGATCGTGCGTCGGGGTGTTGAGATGCGTGGGCTGGAGTTGAGAACAGTTTGAGACGCTACAACGCAACTAGGTCAGGCAAAGGGCAGATATTCGAAGGGAGAACATGATACGCACAGGACTTATCTGCCTACTGTCTGGTAACGGCGGGGCCAATAGTACCTGTCCTCCTCCACCCACGCTTCCTTGTGACGACGTCCCCGTCCCCGTCCCCATTCCGCCGACCGACCCCGAGCTCCTAGTTTGGAAGCTCAACGTGTACGAGCCCTCGTCAACCCTATCTCTTTGCGGCTTCTCAGTGACAAATCGCAAATTCCACCACCTCGATGCAGGCGTCTGGCCACCGATACTTGGACTCCTACCGTCAGAGCTCGTGTTGGCAGACCCGATCGATCTGAACTGGACACTTGAATCCGTTGTCGTCCCCGTTCCCGAGTCACCGTACGAGCTCGTACCGTATGAGCCAGTACCCACCGTAGTGGTCGGTTGCGACTCTAGACCGCCAAACCACAGCTGACTATCCGAGTTCGCACGCGCATGCGGCCCAGTAAATACGTACGCGGGCCCCTTGGCCGATGGCACATAGTAGGGCGATATGTGCGCCTGGGCCGCGTCAGGCCCAATGACCATGACGCTTGGAACCGAGCCCTGCAAGTCGCTTATGTTGATCGTGCCGGACCGTGTGTGCTGTGGGAGCTGACTATCTTCTGCCGAGACGGCTTTGCGGAGGTTTATGACACTGTGCAGAAAGAGTGAAAATGTCAATAACTTATCTCAATGGATGATGAAGTAGCGCGCACAGACGACATGCCTGTCCGAATACTTGTTAGCATTGTATGTAGCTACACAAGAAAAAAGCGATTCAAGCTCACCAGAACGTTCGGAAGCAGCATACTGAACGGGACAAAGGCGCCGCTGATCGTAATATCCGACTGCCAAGTGAGGATAACGTTGATACCGTGCACGGTCGCGATTGCAAAGAAGTACATCAAGCCCTCGCGCACAAACACCCTGATGGCGCCTCGTGAGAGTGAGTAGCTGATTCTCGACCGAACGGCATACTGACGGACAGCCATCAGTTGGAGGTAAGAAGCATGCAAGAGGGCACACTCGCGTAGATGAAGACGACCGTGACTGACATATCCCACAGGAGAGGTGCGAGGAAGATGCCCTAGATTCGCGCGCGCGCTGGCATCAGAGCAGTTTCGCGATGTCAAGCAAAACGAGACTCACAGAGACCCATCGAGTCGTGGGGTCCGAGTCTGTTGGGAAACACGCCGGCGCGAAAGGGGCAAGTTTGGTACGCGTCGCACCCGTGTGGATCTGAGCATCATCACCATGTGAATGTGTGTGCATGATTGGCCAAGTCAGGGGGACGTCGGGTATTAGGTTCGGGCAGAAGTCAGCGCGAAAACAGAGCGTCAGCGGAGATAAATGTGGCCGTACGCGAACCGGAGAGAGACACGCACAGTGTAGATTACGATTGCAACCATGGCCATAGCCAGGCTCATGGTCGACCAGAGCTTCTGGCCGTTGAAAGCATGCAACCGTACGAGGAGCACGGATGCTGACCCTGCGAACTTTGGCCAGTAATATCAGCATGTAATTGACGCATGCTATCCGCGATGGAGCCGTGTGAAACCGATGGCGTACATTGATGGCGGTCACATATAGCGGGATCTTGAAGTTCCCGCAGTCGGATTCTTTGATGTTAGATATGCCGACCTTGTAGAAAAGAGTAAGCAAGATGGTTTGCGAATAGAAGAAAGGACTAACTTGGACCCAGAGCGTGAGGGGCTGGAAAATCAGCGGCCAGTATCGACAAAAGATGTACGCAAGCTTCGCAGGTGCAAGTCCTGGCTGGGAGAGCTAGAGACTGCATTAGACGGAGCACTTGATGAGATGGCCCAAAATAGACGCACCATTTGGCGCTCGGTGTCGAGAGTCAGGAGCCAGTCGTACACAAATAACGTGTCTGCGAGCGGTGAATAAGTAAATGCGTGACATTTGTCTAGACAGAACTTGCAAGCAGCTGCAGCAGTTTCTTATGAGTAAGAAGCGAAGCACAAAATGTAGGATGATGCGCGTACCGACTTGTTCACATCCAACGGGGTGCCTGCATCGATAAACTGTGCGGTTAGATGCAAGCCATGGAGTGCAGCTGAGATCGCGCGCACACAATGACCATCGTTTCGCTCTATTACAAGTCGGCTCGCGACTTCAAAGCGGGTTCCCAGCGTATCAAACGAAAGTCGCAGTCGAATCTCTCCTTAGTTACCGAGTTCTTGTCCAGGGAACGACACAGTCGACCAAAAAGCTCTTCGTCGTCCTGCCGTGAGCGGTATACGGTGGTGTGGGTACAGAGCCTCGTCGAATGGAAACGAGGAGAAGAGAAATGGCCCAGCCGCGCGGAAAAGGAAGAGGCAGAAAGCGCGACATTGGCTGGTCCCACGCGAATCTCGCGTGTCAAGATCTACCGAACCCCTGATCGGCGATCGTTCTCGATCAATAGCAGCCGCGAGCTATTTACGAGTTGCATCTGAAGCACGGGGGTTCCTTAGACTTTGTACTCGTACCATGCCCTAAGACTGTGCGCTCGCGTAGAAGGTTTCGTTTCTCTATCCAATGTTTGACTGGAAAGTGATTTTGGTGGTACCGCAAAAGTCCTCATTCGCACCACTTTTGCTGGTAATTCCGCAAGCATCCTAGTTTAGACGGGCGTAATGCCTTGTGAAGCTCATTGTACGCCATGTGTCGGTTCATCCATGCTTTGAAGCCCACGGCGTACAGCCATGCCCTGTCTCATCGACGGGATTCCGGCGGTCGCATTTTGGGGGCTTCAAGGTGGTTGACGGAGTTCCCTACAACTGATCGTTCGCCGGGTGTGCAAATCTGGAAATCCGCCGATGCACAGTAAACCAGATCACCGGTAATCAAACAGTCCACACGGATCAATTACCTACGACGGCATGCGGCACAGAAGCTCGAGCGAGAGTACAGCTGACTGATGGTTGTCCACCTCCGAGGCATGATAGACGCTGTCCGCAGCTCTGACCGAGACCGATTCGAAGCCAAACAGCCTCAGCGCGCCAGATTAGGTGCGGAGATGAGCTACTGTCAGGAGACAGCTGCAGGAGCTCCGTCGTGGTTCAAATGTCTTCTTTGATGCTACTGGCCACCGCGTCACCCCTGGGAAGTAAGCAAAGATCATTCCAGGGGATTTGGCGGCAGTGTGACCAGAGCACCACTGCTAACACGCCGACTGCAAACATTCAGATAGACCAGATACGGTTGGCTTTGCTCACGGAATGTCATTCGGCAGCTGTGTACTGATCGCGTTTCAGCTTCTCATTGTATGGGTATTGGCATCATAAAGTTCAAAAGAATAGGTCTCCAAGTTTACAATACATCGAATGTAGTGACACAGGATTATGACCGCCCGCTGGATTCTGCAGTCGGCCACACCCACACGCTGCCTGAGTAGGCTAAGGAAGATCGCTCGCCAAAAGTTCCACCTGATGTGCGATACGATGGCATGCCGCGCAAGGTCGTATGTTTAGAGCTGCTCTGGGAGTCTGAGATAGAGAAGCGCAACGCCGATGGTGGTACAGTCGGCTCCACCATCGGCAGGTGATCTTCACCTTTCTCTCTAGTAGCCAAGACTGCACGAACCCTTCCGAGCCCTCCACCCTCAGATTGCGGCACTATTTGATCTTGTAGAGTGACCGGGTTGGGGAATGAGGTACCATGCAAGTTTGCTGGCTGCGAATGTGGTGGCAAAAGGAGTGGCGATAAGACCGGGGCATCGATGGTCATCATCATGCTGGGCGCCTCGAATCCAGTCAGGTAGAAGCCATCCCATTCAGATCCGCTATGCAATGGAAGAACATCTAACTTTTCAGTGACCGCTTTGCGAAGGTTTATAACGCTGTAGGTTCGGTCAGTCCACTACTACAGGAACCGAGAGACAACGAACAGACGGCATGCCTGCGTAATCTCTGTCAGTGCTTTGAACAAGCAATCTCAAAGTGAGAGCTCACGAAAAGATTTGGAAAGAGCATGCTGAAGGGAACCATATACCCGCTAATCGTGATGTCCGACTGCCAGTTCAGTACGACGTTGCCACCATGCACACACGCAATGGCGAAAAAATACGCTAGACCCTCTCGTACGAACACTCGCGTCGCACCTCCCGCAGCAGTGTAATAGATCTTCGAAGTGATGGCGTACTATAGTTGACACAAGGCAATTGTTCGGCGTATGACAGCCGTTGCGAGCAGGGACGTACGTAAATGAACACAAGCATGGTGAGCATGTCCCACAGCAACTGCGATAAAAATGCACCCTACATCATTATTGCAGCATCTCAGCCAAAACTCCACCAGGCAATGTCTGAACTCACCGAGACAAATCGTGTGCTAGGGTCAATGTCTGTTGGGACACATGCTGGAGCGTATTGTACTTGCTTGGTCCTCTTCACCGACGTGTGAATCTACCACGTATTAGAAAGTATAGGAGAAATCCCCGGTTGTGCCAGTCACGTCACGCGGTGATTGCCGGCGACATTCGATGAATGGTGAGCCGTAAGTGTTTGTAGTGACCGACCCGTAAAATCAGTACAGCCCATTTTAAAATGACATGGTGGAAGTCTCAGTAACGCTGAAAAAATTTGAGTTGGGGACACGTACAATGTAGATGACGACAGCGACCATAGCAGCGGCCAGTGCGAGCGTGGACGCGAGCTGCCGACCGTTGAACGCATGCAGCCGCACAAGTAACACCGAAGCAGCCCCAGCGAACTGTTTCAAACAATTGGGCAGTTCAGATGTGCGGTTGCAGACAAGGAGGCCCTGCACTCACATTGATGGCAGTCACGATTAGGGGAATCTTGAACAGCTGGCCGCATTGGGAAGGGCTGAAGCTGGGAACACCAACCTGCGCAAAAAACCCACGCCATCAGCTTTGACGACTTGGAGAAAGATTATGAATACATTACACGTACCCATAGCGTAAGCGGTTGAAAGATGAGCGGCCAATATCGGCAGAACACGTAGGCGAGTTTAAGTGAAGTGCCGCCAGGTTGAGAGAGCTGTTCAAAAACAGTTCAGGAAGCGAGATACAGCCGTGGAAACAGCGGTATAGTTGATGATTTGAACGCACTAGATCCCGTTCAGTGTCGAGCGTCAACAGCCAGTCGTACGCAAAGACGGCATCTGGGCGTTGTCAGCGCGTTGATGACCTATCTCTGTTCACTCACACGCCGCTGCAGAGAACCGCAACATTAGCAGGAGCAATTATTCGGTGACATTAGAGCAACGAACCAACTTGTTCGCATGCAATTGATGTACTGGCAACCGAAACTGTCAGCATTGATGTAGTAAGACCTGCAATCAGCTGACATACAAGATGAGCATTTTCAAAAACCCAGAGCGACAGCCGACTGGCGACTATCTAGAAAATGAACGAGCAAAAAGAGGCCCCACAGAAGCCAGTTTCGACAACAGAGAAAGAAATTAGAAACGCGGCACGATGAGCCAGTGCCGGTCTCGCGCGTGAGGGATAAGGAAAAGGCGCGACGAGGTGAGTTACGTCCGCAGCGCTTGACATAGCGCAAATCGCCTCGGAGCGTGCCTGCCTGAAATGACAATCACCGGCGATCAAGATCAGAGAATCGAGCTCGGGCACCGGTTCTTCAGCACGTGGATGCAGACACTTTTGTGATTATGGGCAACGCCCGCAAATGTCTGAAACCCACAATGCACAGTTGGACTTCAGCAACTACGGTTGCCCGGTGTTTGCTTGAGCCGACGCTATGTAACAAGAAGAAGACAAGAGGTCATTTGTTTCGAGAAGCAGTTACTGTTGGGCATATCACCGGGTTCGACGCCTGGGCTGTCAATAGACCGCCACATGCGACAAACATGGTGGTTGCCGTTTGGCGAATTGGCGACTACGTGTCCCCCAGGCTCAGAACGCGGCACATGGCGATAAAGCTTGTAGATCCGAACTTCCGTTGCGTCGTAGTACAACAGCATGTGGCTAGTAGAATGCGTCTGATCACGTCAACGTTGTTCCTGCCTGACAATTGGTGGTCTCTGAGTGACTAGTACGAATTCTCAGTGCGCGGAGGTCAGGTCATCCACCACAGCATCTTGGAATTGTGAATCAGATCCAAATGCAGTGCGCTGCCTGGGAGGTAAACATTGGGAGACTGGGTCAGCCCGAGCATTTCCTGTGTATCTAGTGGGGGGGAGGTGCAGAGGAATCTGGTGCGCCCCAGGAACTTCGAGATCGCTCATGACCGCTCATGCAGTCCCTACGCGGGTACGGCTGCTCCCCCTCACCAGACGCGATTCACTACCGCTCTGACCCAAAACGGTGTTTCCTGATGCGGTCACAAACATGTTTGTTAAGAATCCGAGCTCTCCTGTCGGCGAAGTAATACATGCCGTTGATCGGCTCAGAGAGACCGCACTGTCTTGCTGTCAGCAATAAGGTCCGTGTGCTCGGCTCTTGCAAACATTGGAATATTGCTGCGTGTCTCGCTCCCTATTCCAATCTCAAGTTTGTCAGTCGTCCAGGATCCTGAGTTCAGTCTTGTCGTGACGCGCCACGCAATTGGCAATTCAATGGTCAGCATTCTGATAGAACCGTCCGGAAGCAGCTTTCTGAGGTTAGCTAGCCAACCGATATCTTTGACCATAACGGGGTACAATACCAGAAACCCCGGTCTCTTAGCATCGTTTTAACAGAAACCTGCGCCTAAGAACTGCTGTGGGACCCCTCTGAATTCCGGTATCAATTCACTTCCGTAGCAGATTGCGAGTTGCAAGCACTTGTCCACGTTCTGTTAGCACACATACCGCACTAGCACCCTGCAGATCACCTGAGCAGCCAAGACAGGCGACGTTCCGCGCCAGAGGCATGGGACAGATATCTACTTTGGGTTTAGCGTTGGCATCCAAAGGCACTGGAAGACATATCAGCGACAAAGGAAACGCCGAGCCTCAAGCACCAGAGGCAGAGACTGATGTGCTCTTGCGATCCACCGACCTGCCTGACAGTCTCAGTCCAATCATGAGCCATGCTGATCGTGAAGATCGCAGCATTTGTCGTAGCTTATCTATAATCGGCCTCGGTGCGGAGAGGCAACTGGGTGATACCGGCGGTCGGACAAGCGATAGCGTCTGGCTTCCGTCCCTTACCCTGCGATTCGGCTGTTCGCGGACCCTGTGATATGATTTCGCATCTGGTAACTTTCCCATGGCGGAAGGCTCGGCTCGGCGCTATCTAAAACCGCATATAAATCATCAATTTGCTCGATATAAGACTATATCTACAAGGCTACAGATTCGACTATATGCAATGGTTTCAGTGCTTGCTTTGAACGACGGCCGGTCGCCATCCCTGAGGCACGAACGGCTGTAATTCGCAACGGATGTGCATGAAATGGTGCTGCTACCGAGAGCGATCATTGATGCTTTGGGGGGAATGGGTGCCTTGTCCGGCGGTACGATTCAATTCAAACCCTATCAGCTTTCAGCTTCGGGAGGTGTGGTCCTATCCCATCTACCCTTCCTTCACTTTGCCTTGGGAGATGGCGAAGTCGTCGACTGGGCGCACTGCGCCGACACTCCGCGTGCGTCCCTCATTCACACCCAGTATTCATCCTAGTATAATGGGTGAGAGTGTCGGACAACCGATAAGTCCTCGTGCAATTTCCGGACGTCCACCATTCCCTCTCCCCGGAAGCCCCATAGCAGCATCAAGTGCAGTACCCTTTCCCTTTCCTTGGGCAGGCACGTACGAAAGTCAGTGCTCTCATTGCCTCATGTGCGCGTGCTCAGTACTCTATCTCGATCGTAGCTCGTTACCCACGGGAGTCGAAGCATCGCACACAGCGGGATATACGTTACCCCGTGGATAGGTGAGACCTTGAGCGTATTTTGGATGTTTGTCTCATGGGATGTCAGGTTTGGGCAGGAGGCCAGTGATGATGCACGCGTGTGGAAGGTGTACCGTGATGATGCTACTGAGGCTGATAACGATCTCGTGGATGTGTGGGATAAGACGCTCGATGTCTTGTTGCTATTTGTAAGTGGTCACACTGAGATAAATTTTATCTAAAGCAGCATACTCAGGCGGCCTTGTTTGCAGCGCTTCTCACGGCATTCCTGATCCAGTTGTGAGCTTGTCAGGACACTTCTGGTTCTAATCCAACATTGATTATCTCGCAGGTATGCTCAACTTCAGCCAGACTATACTGAGGTGGCAGCAAGAGCACTGGCCTCAACCCTGAATCCTAATCACACCACGCGCGGAGTAATCGACATTGATTCATTTGCGGCACCCTCATCCGCGAGACAGACCAGTGTACTTTGGCATCTCAGTTTGGTCCTCTCTCTAACGGTGGTTCTCCTTGCAATTCTGGTCAAACAGTGGTTGACAGAGTATCGGTCCCGCATCCGCACTCGCATTTCTTCAACTAGACGCTGGGTTCATCGGCACCTCGTGTATCGCCGCGGGCTTTCGAGGTGGGGTCTAGGAGTTCTCATAGGAACACTCCCCATTCTTCTTCACGTTGCCCTGCTGCTGTTCCTCTGTGGACTCGTGACGTTTCTGTTGCCCATGGATCAGGCATCAGCAACCATTGTCGCCGGTGCCATAGTAATCTCGGTCGTGTTTTACTTTGCAGCGACCCTCGCACCCTTTCAGTGGGGAGATTGCCCCTCAGCAACTGCCATGCTTCCGCACATGCACAACGGTTATATGCGACTCAGAACTTGGACGCGGCGGTTTTTCGTGTGGAATGGTCCCGAATGCTCGGAAATACCAAAACCAGCGTATCACGAGGATGTGCTTCTGGGCAGCGATGTCAAAGTGCATCACCGTGACGCAGAGGCACTGATACATATGGTGAAGACAGCTCTCGGTCCGTGGGAGGTCAACGTGGCCTTGGACGCGATCGGGTCTTTGGACAGACCAGCATCAGCGCGCGATGGAGGTAGTCCTGCCCTCAAACTGCTCCGATCATCATCTCACGTACGATTGGCTGCAATGACTCGCTTGCAGAACCTAGTCCGGCTCGGGCCTAACGTAGTGGCAGCAGACGTCGGCCGATTCCTGCGCTGCCTTCTGTGTCTTGGGCTCGACTTATCAAGCGTTGACAACATGTCTGAGATACTGCAGGGTTGGTCTAAGCTCGACACCCACGACATATCCCTGGTTGCACGATGCCTCCTGCTAGCAACTACTGATATCAGCGTTTTTGACGAGTCTCCAGACATGCGCGATCAAACATTTCATCCTCGAAACTACGGTGGAGAGGATATTGCTTCCTGGACGGTGCGGCAACCCAAGCACCGACCATACCATCCTTCAACCCTCCCACTGCTCATTCATTACAACTATACAGCTCGAAACGACCAGAAGTACATACCACAACTACTTGCAGCGTGCACACTGCTCTGCGTCGAGCTGCAGTACATGTCAAAGACCACCCCCGCCAAGTTCAACGCAATGGGTGTTCACCGGGACATGCCTTGGGTGATGCAAGATCTACTGCCCGAGACTGAGCCCTTCAGCGATGAAGACTTCCGTCTGCGCGCACTCAAAGTACTTGGCGAAGAGTCCTCATTCACCTGGACGCATGAAAGTGACACAAACAGTCGGTTTCTGCTTTTCGACACGCGACTTCTGCTTCTTGAATCACTGGCTCTGCGACAAGAACCAATTCAACCAGCCGCTCTTGAGAGATGTCTGATTTTCATTGTGCACGATGACCACGAACTTGATGAATGGACATCCCATTCTCTAGCTGCCATCGGGCATCTCATCACTTTAGCATTTCCCGCCAAAACTGGTGCATATATTCCATGGACATCCACCCTAGGTCGTATCCTGCAATCAGTTTTCTTCAGATTTGCACAGGCAAAACTACCCGGGTTGCAAGAGATGGCATCCTTGTGCTTCTCGCGCGTGTTGCCACCATTGGGCACGCTCGGTCCTGCGTGTGTGCGCGAGTCTATTTTACTTGCCTCCAGCGCCCAGACCAGCTCCGACTTCTTTTACAATACGCGACTGAACCTTCTGAAAACCTCTGGCGAGCAGGGCTCTTTTTGGCGACTTTCTCAGCAACTACGGGTTGATGGTCGCGATCTCCTATGCTTGGCCACCCATTTTGTGGCTCTCCTTTGTGCGGCGCGTCATGCCCAGACGCCTATTGCGGACCTAGATCAGCTCTCCGAAGAGCTTTTCAGCATCAATGGTGTCAGGGCACTTGTTCGTGTAGACCGTCGCGCGTTCATATTGCTTGTTGCGCATTTGAGCAACACAATCTCTCCGGCGCTTTGGCAGACGGTTTCAAGGAACATCTTACACATACCAGCGAGCGAGCTAGGGTTCAGTCCGCAACGAATTATCGTAGAAATTGATCATACACCACAGCCCGGACCGTGTCATCATCAGCCAGAAGGTGGACTGGCGGCCCATTTTGGAGCCACTTCTGGATGGTCTCGCAGTCCAAGTACCGCACCGTCGCTTGCTGGAGGCAGTTACTTCGAGCCTACAGCATCAGAAATTGAGACAACTGTCGCAGACTCCGGTTTCGGAGTCAGCGTAGATGCTCCCCCGATGTCTTCCGCCACTGTCACCACATTCGGTTTCGAAGCCACGCATTCTCAAGATCCAACTCCGGGCACAACACGCCCAGCATCCCCAGTAGAGGCGCGACCTTTGAGTTCAGATACAAAGCTTACAGCCCCACTCAATCGCGAGATGAACTTGGTTTCAGACCTTTTAGCTTCGATGACGCGGGGCTGGGCACCGTAAATGGCTTGGACACACTAACCGAAGTTGACGAGCCAATCTCTCGAGGAATCACCCCACCACCACCGGGAGGCTACTATACTAGCTACTGGCAAGGCCAGCAGGCATTTGAAATCCCGGATGCAAGTGCCAGCCGAAGGTTTCCTGCTGGGAACATTGGTGGTGAGGAGATCAGTTGTTAGACAGTCCAACGACTGATCAAAGTCCCTGCGTACAGACACCTCCATAGCTGAACCGACACGTTTTTCAGTCAGCTACGCGTCTGGCGACTCATCAAATGCCCCTGCAAATGTACTTTTCCCCCGCAGCGCGGACACGGCGTCCATCACAAGCGTGTCAGATTTGGGGACCACTACAGTCTCAAAGTTTTATCGACTCAGCACCGATGACCTCAACGAAACGTCCCAGTTTCCTTCTCCCGCAGTCACCAACACAAATATAACAACGAAAACGCACGTTGATGTGCCGCGGTCAACAAAGAAAGGAGAGAATGAAGTCTGACAGCAGTCAGAGCAGCGCCAGATGTAACGTGGTTATTGTACTTGACTCATTACTATGCGAAAGACAATGGCTCGAATTTACCCGACGAAACAAAGGTTTTGCATACTGAAATAGTAGCAAGCCCAAATATGATGCCAAAGCGATACAAGTGTAGGATCAGCATTGAGCGGGTCTATTGCGTAATCGCTTCATCTAATATGACAGAACAACGTTGTGTTAGCCTATCCATGTGGCTTTGCTCCTAGTTGTACACCATATCTGAGCTTATGATGTGACTGGGTGACTACTCGGCGAATGGGTAGTCAGTGTACCCCACGGGCGATTCCCGCTTGTAGAACGTTGTGCGGTCGTACTTGGCGAGCGGAATTCCCTTGAGAACGCGCGCCGGGAGATCAGGCTGCGATAATCTAGTCAGCGCGGGGATGAGGATAGCTGGACCAGCACAAGTAGCTCACGTTGCTGATGAAGTACCGCCCGAATGCGACTACTACATTCTCTCCACGCAACTCTGCATCAGTCGCACGCGCAGCAGCGGTCTGGGCGGAATATCCTCCCGCTACAATGAGCACGTTGGTGGGCGCTGAGCGAAATACGGTTAGGAGACAAGAACGAGATCGAGGAACGACGCACCTGCGGTGCCGTCCACAACAGGAAGATCTTCCACTTGCAAAGTCTTGGTCACAGTGGCCTCTGCGCCAGGCTTTCCAAGCCAGATCGCCGTTGCCCAGTCGATCGTCTCTTGAAGTCCCCAACCTGAATCCTGAGAGGTCTGGAGTTGACCTACGCCACAAGTCAACAGTCAGCATGAGCCCCATGATCAACAGGGAATAAGCGTACCGCTAACGCGAGGCTCTGTTAGGTGGAGGTAGCCTAGGCCGAGGGGGGCAAGCGTCCGAATGATCAAGCTGAACGTCTCCATCGCCGCCAGCGGGCCGCTGTACATGCCTATCCGCAGGTAAGGTCAGTCTCTCGCGCTTGCTCTCGGTAATGGAAAACAGACCATTGAAACGCTCATATGGGCTCAAACGAAGTCCAACGCGATCGGCACCGATGGCATCAGCCACAGCTCGCACGACCCGCGTCGTGAACTTGATGCGGTTGGCCGCAGACCCGCCATACGCGTCCGTGCGGTTGTTCGCATTCGTTTGCAGGAACTGGTCGAGCATATACCCTACCGAAGAGGAAGAAAGCGAAGCTAATTAGGACACACACTGTGGCTGCGAATGGCAGACTCACCGTTGGCGCTGTGGATCTCGACACCGTCGAATCCGGCCTCTATAGCGTTCCGGGCGGCCTGCGCGTATGTCTCAACATACTCATCAATCTCTTCTATCGTGAGTGGTCGTGGCTTGTCGCCTCCTTGTACGTAATCTGACATCTTGGCTTGCGGCGCTACGCCCTCTGATTGAAGAATAGTTCAGTGAGTTGCAACCATGCTCGCAACCGGGCGCGAGAACCTTCAAAATGAGCGTACCTGACATTGAGATATTGCCGCTTGAATGGATATCGTACTGAGCGGGCAACATGCTGCGCTCGGCAGCACGACCAAGCGCCCACAGCTGGCAGAAGATAAAAGAGCCTCGCGCGTGAACTCCATCGGTCACCTATAAGAGAAGTTAACAATAGCAGCACTGAAAGCCCATGATTACACGTACACGCTTCCAAGCCTGAACTTGATCAGCATTCCAGATACCGGGGACGTTGTCGAAGCCGCCGGCACGGTCGGCAATGAACGTTCCCTCTGTGATAAGCAGGGTCCCCGGTGTGCTCGCACGTTGGGTGTAGTACTCCACAGCCAAATCGCCGTGGACGTGGTTCTTGTCGGCGCGGAATCTGGTCAGCGGTGCAAGAGCTAGTCGGTGGCCAAGAGTGATACGGCCGACTGTGATGGGCTTCGCTAGAGCCGCGGTCGAGTACGACAAAGGAGGAGTGGAAAAATCGTTGGGCATGTTGAATGGTGAGATTGGGAGAGCAGATTTTGGATGAATGATAGGACTGCTTCTTGGATTCGCATTCTTATAATGGGTGCGAGTTGAATGCCCGGCGACCCGGGGACTCTGATGGCGTCATTGAAATAACGCGGATGCGTTATTCAGCGCTTGGTCAGCCCTTGCTCATCGCTGTCGATAAACGTTGTGCCAGGCGAAAACCATGTCGGCCCTGAGCCTGGCGGGTGTCCCGCTCCCCGTCGGACTGCCGAAGACGTGGATTTGTCATACGATTCTTCCTCAGCCGAATGCTTGAAGCTCCGATGAATCAGCGTACCGTAGAGTAGAGCCCCCCGCTGCGTTTGCGCTCATCGCGTGCTTCGTCAGATGCCACCGAGGAGCACATTTGAAAAATCGAAGAACAGGAGGTCAAGACGTGAGCGCTCCGCTTCGGGCGACAGCCGGGACAAGAACTTGTCATATGAAGCTCACGAGATGCGTAACGCAAACCTGAACTCTCTCCCTGAACTATTGAAACAAGGTTTGATCCGACTTTTTGTGGTGGCGGTGGCCGTGAATATTACATTCTAATGAAAATTTCAAATTTTCGCAGGCCTTCGACCTGCTCGATTGGGCTGTTGAACCAAGCGATGAAGCTGTGCCGGAGTTATCATTGCGGGCTTATCTCAGGAAGAAAATCAACAAGGAATGCAAGATGAGAAACGCTGCGATCCGGCAAGTCTTGCGGTAAAGTCTGTGCGCGCGCGCGCCTGGATGGGAGGTCAATTCTACCTGCGGAATACAGTCCTCGCCTAGTGCCACTCTTTGCTCATGGCAGCGCATTCCGCGAAGACAGCCACAAGAAGATGATGCCCCCTTGATTGACTCGCCCGGATCATCGCAGTGATGCCGGCTGTATTACATACTGTGATCCGCGTGCATGCCCATATTCGCCTTGTCCTCTTCACATCTCGTTTCGTTCACCAACGACGCTGGCTCGTTCATTTTTTAGAACATCGCCACGACTCACATTGTTTCATACGGCGCGTCGCACATGTAGTCTTGTTCTCTGATTTTAGTCTGACTTCTGGTCAGAAGTCAGTACAGCGGCCAGCATGGTCATGGTTCGGAAGTACCCTCGCGATCGGTAGGCTCACTGGTTCATTCTGAATCTCTGTAGCTGATTTCCGGGTAGCCCAGGTGAAGAGGCCAGGGACAACGCGCGTGTTTGGCGTGTCTATCGTGACCGCGCGAATGACAGCGACGAGGATGTTATTGGCGGCTCGCACGCCACACTCGACGTGCTCCTGATTTTTGTGCGCTGTTCTTTCATGAATTACATTTCAACACGTCTCATATACGCTCAGGCGGGTCTGTTCTCGGCGGTTTCGACCTCCTTTCTCCTTGAAGCGTGCGTTTGCTTCGTCGCGCTATAGTTCGTTGTACCCAACTAACTGCATCCGAAGGCAAAAGCAACTACAACCAGACCAAATTACCTATCTCACTAGCGCCTTCCTTGCAGTCCATCTTAATCAGACTGTCGCGGCGGACGCCCTCGACCCCAGCGCTTACGTTGCACCGCTTGCTGCTCGCTGGGTAACCGCCCTGTGGCTCGTCAGCCTCACAATCTCTCTCTTCGTCTCGCTTCTCGCCATTCTCGCCAAACAATGGCTCGAGGAATACAGCTCACGCATGCGCGCACCCGCTGCATCACATAAGCGATGGGCCCTGCGCCACGCAGCGTTCAACCGCGGGCTACAAAAGTGGCAAATGGACATGTTCATCGGTAGCCTTCCGGTCGCACTGCACGTCTCGCTGTTCATCTTTCTCGCCGGCCTGGCGCTGTTCTTCTGGGACCAGAACCGGACCATGGCGCTCGTCATTCTCATCGCAACTAGTGCAATGTTTGTGTTCTATGCGTTCACAACATTGGCGCCGCTCGTCTGGACCGTATGTCCGACGCGCACACCATTGCTCCAGCTGCCGGGCAAATTTCTCGACTTGATCTTCGATATGAACTCTCCGAAAGGCCTCACACGTGCCGCCCAAGCCGAGGACACCCTTATCGCCCAGGACGAACATCGCTACATTGAACAGGTCATTCTCTGGATGACAACCAACCTCCCAGTTGAGGAGGAAGTTGATGCGGCCATTGCTGCTATGGCCTCGCTTGGTTCTGGTGAGGAGGAGAAGTCCCGCAGTCTGAGCAAGACCGATACTGCACAGCTGGTCACAATGGCCATGGCCATGTCCAAGCGCACAGCGACGATTCTCTCCAACCCTGATACTGCTCAACCGTTTGCCCTCCGCCACATTCTTCAGGCACGCGGCCGCATTGAGGAGCTGTGTGGTCGCGACGTCAGCCTCCCACCCGTCGTCGCACTAGAGGATATGTCCTTCGAGTCGCGTAAGCACATGGCGCTTGTTGCCATTTGTCTTGGCCGCGGACAGCAGCAGTATCCCGCGTCGCTTAACATGTGGCTCAATACGACGGACGCCAAGAGACCGTACCCACAGCGTGCGCTGGATCTTCTGTTGGATATAGACGTCGTGTACCACGACGCAGCATTGCCTCTTCGCGAGCGACTCGCCGTATCCATTCGCCTCTTATGCTTCGAGGTTGAGGAACAGGCGCTGCTGTCAATTAAAGACAAGCCTGACAAAATCGTCGTTCGTCTTCTCGACTTCATTGACGAACACCTCGAGAACGAGCCTACGACATATGGATGTTCCAACTTGGTCGAACCGCGCTTACGGTGTCTCCGTACCCTTCGGCGTCTACTGATGGTTGGGACGTCGCACCAAACGGAACAGATATCATTACAAACATCGAACCTGATTTCAGCATATCTATCCCTCTTGTCGGCCATGACCGATTGCGACGATCTCTCGCCCTCAGAGTCTGCGTTTGCTGACTGCGTGGCAAACGTGGACGCATACATGCCCGCCAACACCGTCTGGCCCCAGCTTGCTATTGAGAACGCCCACGCGCTTGCAGTCGCCGCATCCGAAGGTCACATCATCTGGAGCTGGGGCTTTGGTCTGGCACTCCGCACCGTCCTCACGCAACTCTCGCTCCTCCAGGCATCGGAAGGCTCGGACCTGTACATCAAATCGCGCGCGATGGCCAAGGTGATCTACGATTCAGTCCTTGAATCCAAGAGAGCACGCAAAGGATGCAAGACTGAAACCAAGCCATTCACCGAGTTCGTGGCGAGGAGGTCAATGGCCGTGCTTCTTGAAGCTCGCGATGGTCGCCCGTCGTGCTGGTCGCTTCTCCGGTTGATGGTCCCAACGATCCCCTCGTTTGGTCGTACCTCGTTCCAGTTGAGCGCGCTTCTCGTCGCGCTCCACCGCCGGGGTGTGGAGGTGGAGCCGCTTGCACGCGAACTATTGGGTCTGACACAAGACGAGACGCCGGTGTGGAACGGCCTTCCAGACTTGTACATCGTCCGAGATCATTACATGCACGACATCCCGACCCATCTGCACGAAGTTGTCGCACCCGCGACCTGGGATGTCTTCGCCAAACGTCTAGCCGCTATCGACCCCGCATCCGCCGCATGGAAGATCACCAACACCGTCAAGGAAGGCGACAACCCAGACGCTTGCGCGCACAAACCGGATACTCTTGTCGTTGCCGTTGCATCCGAGGAACCATGCACTGTCTGCCTCAAGACGTTGATCTTCAAGGACGAAGACCGACCCCTCCTGTCAGTTGCCCCGGCGCGCGTCCAGCCGTTAGCATTGAGCGACGTCATTGCTGCCAGCACAGCACCACCTCTCGAGCGGAAGGGCAGTATGTCAGATGAGACGGAAGATGGTGTCCCTACTGAAAACCGTGATATGGATGGCAACGCTGCGTCAGAAGCGTCTAGCGTCTCGACTCGTGTCAGCAAAGCCAAGAGATAGAATGATATTTGCTCCATGTAAATTGGTGTTGCCAAGGCTTGCTTATTGGACATTCTCCGGAAAGATTTGAATGTAAAAACTTGCGATGTTCAATACCGAATCGTGCAGTATTCCAAGAACCTTCATTCGGAGTTCTGAAACCGAGTTGAATAGCGCAATTTAGTATACTCGTCCTCATTCGACTTTTCCGTCTGGCAGCTAGTAGATGGCACGCGACCAATGAACGGTGATAAGCGGTGATAGCGGTTGAAGTAGAACCCTGGAGGTTTTCGATCGCCTTCTCCAGACGCTTCTCTCTTCCGTCGTGGCCTGCTGCACGCAGTGCGTCTTCGTTATCCATTACGATGCGCCGTCAAGAGATTGAGGTGTGCCGCAAGTGTAACCTTCATCACAAAAATGCTCCCCACATCTGTCTCAAGTCGACACCTGACGTCGAGTAAACATTTGTGGCGGTCAAAAGGCTGAAACTGTTCAAACAAGTAGGGTCGTGAGCAGAATCGCGGAGCGCCCACGGTCACAGCCCGGTGGGGGCCTACCGCAGAACACGAGGCATCGTGCACCGCTCCCTCCCTCACCTGAAACGGCACATTGCGTGCTCGGCCGTGTCCGCTGAGCTCACCCCTCTTGAGTCGTCGCATCATCGTCTTCGTTCAGATAGCATGTCAAAGGAATTCGACAAGAAATACGAGCCAGACAGGTTTGTGCTGCGCTCGTACTCGAAGACGCCAGGAGTTGATCACTTTCTGTGCACAGGCCGGGCGAGGAAGCTAGCGAGAATGCCCGCGTTTGGAGCATCTACCGTGATCGCTCGAGAGAAACCGACCAGGACATCGTCAAAGGATGGAATGGGATGTTGGACGTGCTGCTGATGTTCGTTCGTGATTTTGCCAGAGCTAGCTTTCCCGTCTAATCTTGCTCAAAGGCCGGTTTGTTCTCCGCCGTTGTCACCGCATTCCTGCTCGAAGTGTGCGTTAAGCATAGGAACGGAGGCTATCATTCGCTAACAATGAAGCAGCCAAAACAAACTAGAACCCAACCAAGGCGAGTATCTCATGAAGACTTTTCTCGCGGTCCATCGCAACCAGTCCATTGACGGGTCAGAGTTCGATCCAAACCAGTATGCTGCGCCATCGTCGGCCATCTGGATCACAGCTCTTTGGCTTCTCAGTTTGATGATTTCCCTCATCGTTGCCCTCTTCGCCAGCCTGTCCAAGCAATGGCTTCAGGAATACACCTCAACGATGCGCGCATCGTCAGCATCGCATCAGAGCTGGACCTTCAGGCATGCATTTTTCAGCAGAGGGCTGGACCGCTGGCACGTTGATGCAATTGTTGGCGGTCTTCCAGTTGCTCTCCACGCGGCGCTCTTTATTTTCTTTGCAGGATTGGTTTTGTTTTTCTGGGGCCTCAACAGGTCTATGGCGATTCTTGTGCTTGTCTTTACAGTGCTTCCGTTGCTGCTCTATGCTGGCACTACCGTGGCGCCTTTCATGTTTCCAGATTGTCCGACTAGAACTTCACTACTGCGCCAGGTGGTGATGTTCTGGGACTTTCTCTTGCGCAATACAGGATCGAGGGCATTGCCTGTATCTGCACTCGCCACAGATAATCGTCTCGTGCACGGCGGGTTGAAAACCAAATGCACTGAACACGTGCTTACGACGGTAATGACTAGATTTCCAGCGTTACCAGAGGTCAAAGCGGCCGTGACCGCAATGGGAACGCTTGATTTTCAGCAGTACACTGCTGGCAGCTACGCAGATATAGGTCCCTTTGGAGGGCTGACATTCCATGCGCCGACCGTGCATGACGTGGTTCGAAAGCTTCTCTTGGATCTAGCTCAAGACAGAGTCGATGGTGATTCGCATCACTCCAAGGACGTGCTCAAAGCTTGGCATTTTTTGGTAGGGATCGCACGAAGCTCCAATGGTTCACAACCAGGCTTAAATTTGAGAATCCCATCCGATGAATCCCAAGATTTTGGCCGTGCAATGGTTCTCAGCTGCTTCGATGACACGTGCCAAATGGACGATTATCCTAGTCAATTCACTCCACGGCTACTTCGGTACGATCCTTGGGACGAACTTGCAGAGGTGCCTTACACAGAAGATGCACTACCACTTCTTTTGGATGCAGACGACGTCTTGCGCAATTCCGCCACTCCAACAGCGGACCTAATCTTGATCCGGGCTCATTTACTCGCTTTTGAGGCGCGGAAGGCCATGTCATCCATTCGCACCACCGTTGTAAACCCAATTTTGAGGCGCCTTATGAACTCCCTGCTTGCAGAAATCCCGGTGGCGACCGGAGGTGCGGTATTGCCGCGGCCACATACGCTCTCGACCACCGGGGAATCATGCACGTGATGGGTCATACGATTGAGCTTCTCAGGAACACTAAGGGGTCCCCACTCTCAGAAAAACTGGTTAGGGTCTTTTTCCTCTTACTACTCCAGTTCTGCCGGGCATATCGTGATCGTGCTGAAACCTCGATGCTGAATATTGGGCCAATGATGCTTCCAGAAGAATTTGAGCACATATTTGGATTCATGAGCAATTCCTGGCACTACGATCGACTGATACTCAGAGATTGGACATGGCCCATCTGGGTCTTCGATCTGAAACATCTGATTTGGGTCTGGGAGGAGTGTGTGCCCTCACCCAGTACAACGGAAAAGGGTATGCTATGGATTACCCATGCCATTTTGAGCATCGCACTGGAAGTGGAAGGAATCTTTCAGCAGACCGTCAGTCAGGACATTATTCGGCACGCAAGCATTTTCAGCCAAGGCGATGTTGGTGCCAAAGAGATATGCAATTCCGGGTTCCCCGACCGAGCGGATTGGGAGGATCTGAGAATACTCGAACGCCCTGATATTGCTCAACCATCGATTTGGAGGTTGGCATGTGGAATCTCCGACAAACTCATGGAACGGCCGCAGGAACGCTATACGAACCCTGCCCGGCGTGCCACTGCACTGAAACTATCTGTCAGGCTGCTGGCCGCTCACGTTGAATACACGTCAGGATTGGGATGTCAAGCAGTGGAAGAACTTGTCGGCGTGCCCGGGCCTCGAGGCGACCGAGACTCCGCAGACGCTCACTGGTATGCGGTCGACCTGGTGCGCCATTGGGAGTACACGCCGGCGCTCCTCTTCTGCTTCCACGTTAAGGCAATGTCAAAGAAGGTCTGGGATGAATTGTCCGCCGAACTTCTGCAGGTGCAAGAAAAGGACTGGTTCCTTCTCAAGATTACACCAGGAATCGGCCAGGAACAGATATCGCCATATGAATTTGTCCGACTCGTCAACGAGAAAACCGAGTGTCCGTGTCCAGGGCATGTACGTGTCCAAAGGGGACAGAACTTGTAACTTGCGCTCCCGGCTTAAAATTCGGTGATAAAATGTTAGCAAAACTGTGCAATAGACGGAGAATGTCACTGAATCGAGGTAGAAGATCTCAACCAACGGGGTTTTATGCATCGTAGGACATGTATATTTGCGATCATGATTGGTGATAAATGAAGCCATAGCCGTATACCAACCGATCATTCCATAGATCTCGTTCGCGTTGCCGATCATCTCACAGTTGATAACATGCTCGCGTGGGAGAAGAAGCGAGATCACGCCGCTCCCGGTGAAACGCCTTCGTGGCTCTGTCAGTTGTAATATCAAACGCAGCGGTGTCAGAGCAACGGCTGGAAACACGACGAGTGCTGATGATGCCCACTCAGTGGCTGAAACGTCTGAAGACCGTCGGGTATAGTGAAAAATATCCGACATTTACCATTGAACGTGCCACACATACTTGTCCATCTCTAACGGCCAACATCGACTCATTGACTGCAACCGGGATGCACCTTCCCAGCCGGCCTCGCGACCCGCATCAGGGCCTGTTGGCCATGGCACGGTTCTCGCCCGTGCCTGAAAGAGCAACTGGATCGCTCGGCGCTTCTTTCGCTTTCCCCCGCCGCCCACGATCACGATCCATCAATTGTTGGCACACGTGCGGAAATTGCCAATTTTCGCCGTACATGGATCATGATGTCGGCTTGCGAATACCTCGTCCCGCCTCATCTCCTCTCTTCCTTCTTTCCCAGTGCCAGACGGCGCGCGCTACGGTCAGGCACGCCAACAACGGGAGCCCTGTTGTTGCGATAGCGTATTGTGTGGTGGCGCGCTAGGAAGCGTTCAGTGCTTGCTGTTGTACATTCCTGGTGCAGTTTGTCTGACAGTTAGACAGATCCAAGCACACTATTCTCCAATAACACAAACACACACCCGCGACGGACGGGGAGACCTGACCGCGTGCAGGCAGAAAGGGCC
Source organism: Auriculariales sp. MPI-PUGE-AT-0066 (assembly GCA_020744175.1). Classification (NCBI taxonomy): domain Eukaryota; kingdom Fungi; phylum Basidiomycota; class Agaricomycetes; order Auriculariales; species Auriculariales sp. MPI-PUGE-AT-0066. The sequence continues at coordinate 141,057 of JAGTJP010000011.1, forward strand.
GCTTTCGTACCTCTTCCTCCGCGTCGAAGCGAGGAAGTTATCCTCCGCTTGGAGCGGGCGGCACACACACCCGGACCACGCGCGCAGGCTTTGCGCCTTCTCCTTCGCCTTCTCAAGCTCTCTCCAGCATTCAACGACGACGACGTAGGTTGGCACAGTTGCGCAACGACTGTGTAGATTCTCCGAAGATTGCGCCGCAGTCACGCACGCTTCTGTGCGCGCCTCGACCCACCAGCAATACACGTCTCGGACTTGGAACTGCGCTCCTCTTCCTCCTGTGCGTCGCGTCGCCCGAGGAGCCAGTCATCCGCCGTCGCCCTTGTCCCTGCCCGGATACGCGGTGACTGTGTCGTATTCCAGTATTTGCGCAGCACCCTCTCCCTCGTGCGCATCCACCTGGTCCTCCTAATTTACCAAGGGTACGTTCAGCTTATCCGAAGACTGTATTCGCTCACTGACGAATATACTTCCCTTTGGTGTACTGGATGGCCGCCGAACCGCGCTGTCATGATTTCATGATCCTCATCCGTCGACTACACAGGCCTGAGGTTTGCATTCCGCGCACCGTATACGGAGTACAGCCCGCCACGCACAGTCACGCTCAGGCGTTCGCGCGTCGGCATCGCGCATCCTTCACCGCATATATCAGCACCGCATCCCAGCTCCCGCGCCAGCAGCACCACCTTTCGCCGCTGCACCGGCACCGAGTTCATAAGCGGAAACGGCGTCCGTGGAAGGTCTTTTCTCTCCCCTCCGACGCCTGTACGCGATTTAACGCTCGTCCGGCGTTTCGCTTACCCGCACGTCAGCGACCATCTTCACAGTCAGTTGCTGGCCTGTCGCATTCGGCGCATCGTCCTGCCACCACGATATCTGAGGACCACCGCAGCCACGGGCGTTCTCCGTCCTTCGCCCGCCGCTTCAGTAACCAGCTCGCGCGACCGACCGATTCGTCCTCTACCACCGACTCTGGCGATAATAACCCTTGCACGGTATTCAAACTCAGTACTAGGAGCTCGCCAAGATGTTCTGCTGCGTATCAGACCCGTCATCGTCCAAGCCAAAGAAACGGACCGAGAAGGCACAGCGCAACGACAAGCACATCGTCTCGATAGTCGAACCGTTCGTCTTCCCAGACCCCAATCAACGGCTTCCTTCCAACCACCCTGTACGTGCAATTTACTTCGTTTATTCGGTTTCCAACGCATAGTCTGACATTGTGACTTCGTATTTCGTTGCTAATACCGCGCGACCGCAAGCAGCACCTCACGTCGCACCGATCGCGTCGCTCTGAGCCCATCTCTATGATTCGCTCCGAGGACGACATTGGCTTTGACGGGCGCACCATCGAGCTCGAGATTGCCCCGCATACCGTCCCGCCGTCTGTACGACGCGCGCCGGTCCATGCGTTCGACACCGACACGCCGCTCCCGACGCATGTAAGAGGCGCAAGCCTCGATGCACAGGGCAGCAGACCATTGCCGCGGCCGCCGAGTCCGACAGACCCGATTTTGGGAGGTGGACGAAGAAGTCGTGAAGGTACGTGCATTTTACGTTCCTGCCCCGATCGCATTCCGTACTCCTTCTTCTCCTCCTTGTCTGGCTATTTTTTTTTCTCCGTTTCGATTTGGCTACTCGCTATGCTCCTCGCGTAACGCCCATCCTGTTTCACCGACTACATCCTTGGTCAGCAGCACCTTGCACACCACCCCCACTCTTTACTCGCTCCTCGGCTCTTTGACCGTATAATCTCTCCTCATCCGATCCCCCATTCTGCACAATCGCTATTCCCGACCATGTGACCTGCTGTCGTTTCACCGGTGCCCCTCACGCGCGCTACCCATACCTCAGACCCTTTGGCATGCTGGTCGTGCAGACGAATGCCCGGCTTCGGAGAGTCGGCGACTCGCAATCCCCGTCTATTTCTTTCTTTCTTTTTTTCCCGTGTGTGCGTGCTGGCGTCCTGGCGTGCGGTCCTGTCATTCCTGTCGGCGACCAGCCTGAGTGTCAGCCCGGATGCCCGTCTCCGACTGTCCAACCTGACCAACCGTCGATCCGCGAAAACTATGAGCATGATCACGTGCTGTGCTATCTCTGGAATTCCCATGGCGTCTGGCTTGTTGTGTTAGTATAGTGCGTGCTCGTGTTCGGTTGGATATACTCGCGCGGGCAGGTCGAGCATGAGCCAACCCATCATTTGACACAATTCTCTCCTCTCTATACTCACCGTCTATGTCACCCTGTGTAAACTTCAACCTGCTCGTTCCTCTACTTGTGCGGGCCGTACATTGGGATGTGATTTCGCAATTATATTCGCTCGCGACCGTTACAGACCCCCATCGACCGTTTTGTATTCCCACTCGCGACGCGGCCTTTATTTTAATCTCCCCTCGCTGGGCCATCTCCTCTTCGAATCTTTTGACCACTTGCTGATCTTCGTCTACTCCAACAGGTCCTTCACCAACACCCTCCGACCCATTCGGCGCAGCACGTGTCGTCGCCTTCCACCGACCCGGCACAGGCAACGCGAAGAAGAATAACCAGCGAGCGCACGAAAGCCGGTCGCAGATTAGCATGCAGAGCTCGTCGTCCGGCGCAGACCACTCGCCAACGGCGACTCGCTTGCTGAATGCACAAGAGGAGAAGCGGTTGATGCGCGAGCGCGAAGAGCGCCAGCAGCGGCACGGCGCGCCGCTCAACGCGAAAGATGAGAAGCGGTTGCTGCGGGAGCGTGAGGACCGGGAACGACGGCGACCGGCGACTGCACCTCAGCATCAGGAGCAGCGGCACGAGACGTCGCTCCCTCTCCCGCCTCCACCACGCATGTTGCCCACATCTCCGCGACACGCAAATTCTCAAGACTCAATAACGGGTACGAGCTTCTCCAAAGACGGCTCGACCGCTACACGGCGACGGAACGACATCCGCCCCGTAGCTGAAGCCGGACCACCGCCCGACGTCCTATCCATCCCCGAAGACCCACATGAGGACTCGCACCACATGTTGCCACTGGACGGGCTGAGCCCAATGGACCCGCGCCACGACCCGCTCGCGGCGGCGGTGCTGCTGGATCGACCCATGCACGCGGGACACCGCATCAGCGTGCTCGACCCGCCGCGCAGCCTCGGGTATGCAGCGGGTCGGAGCTACAGCACGAGTAGCCTCGTCTCGGCGAGCTTTGGCGGGACTAATCCTGGCTCAGTGGTCAATGGTCCCGGTCTCGGTTCTGGGTCGATGTTCGGCGGCGCCTCGTCGGTTGGGTATGCGCACAGCAAGTCTGCATCGTCGCCGCTAAGCTCGACGTTTGGACCTGCTCCGAGCAAACCGACGGCGTACCCGCCTGCACCGTCGTCCACGATCTCAGCGGCGCCGGCGCTCCCGCATCTGAGTCCGACATCTCCACTGACGCTCAACGGCGTGGGTGATTGGGGCGCGGGCACAATGAACAGTGCGCTTCTGGCGGCAGCTGGGGCGCACCAGCCTGCGCGAAATGGGAGCGATGTCGGCACGGGTGGCGGCACACTCAAGAAGGGCTTCTTCGACTCGATCACATCTGCCATGTCAGGCCCGCGACATAGTTCTAGCATGGGCAACCTGCGCGCCGCACAAAGTTCTACGTCATCCCTCTCTCCGCTACATCCTGGAGCGGCGTTGCGGCCGCCGTTCAACCCGATGCCGCACCCGCTGCTCGAAAGTTCGCTAGCGATGCCAAACGCACCGCCCATTGTCGTGCAACGGGTCAAGGTCAGCACGCCGGGTAAAAGCAAGAACAAGGGCCGCAACAAGGGCAGAGTCGTGCCGACGGTCGATCTGGTTACGGGTAAGGTTGTGCGGGAGCCACCACCGCGGTACGAGGCGGGTTGAACTCGGACTGGCACGCCTATCTGATCTACATACGGACCCTCCGGACATTATCAGCGCTGCTGTACATACGTTGTCCCACCTATCTCTTGCATCGTTCGCGTCTCATTGTCCCCAACCAGATTTTCCCTCCGCTTGTGCAGCCGTTCTTTCTCATCGCATTCTGATCTTGCGTACTAGCTGTCAATTCCCTCACACAGTCGTGGCAGGCCCGCTTCTCTCACTTCTCTCTTCCTTCTCCGATCTCTCCCACTTCCTCCTACGACTGACCTAGTACGACCGCGCCATCTGCTAGACACATCACTCTGTCTGCACCGTTCTCGTCCACCAACAGCTCACTGTCATTGCTCATCGTCTATCTGCCCACCCACCCTTACATCTACACTTGGCACTCCATTGCTCCCTGTCCTCATACATTCTTCCTTCCAACCACATATAGTCGTAGTCAAACCCGGAATGTACTTGTAGCATCCTTGCCGCCGCGGTCATTTTGTGCGCGGACTCTCGCTCTCTTCCCATCACTCTATGAGTCTTGGACTATAAAGTGTAAATACACATCCACGCACTAGCGGTACAGATTTTGTTTGCCGCCGTTCAACATGGGCGATGAACGCCAGGAGCTGGGCTCATTCAGTTCTGTCGGTCCTCGGCGCCGGCAGCGGCCAGCCTGCGTCTCCCGATCTATGCAGATCGTACAGGAGTTCCAATGTCTTGAGCAAACTGCGCTCCTCTGCGTCGTCCACGACAACAATGGGCAGATTGTCCGAGTCGCTTGTGGTTTCATCTTCACTAATGCCTGCTCCTTGAACAAAGAATCTTTTCAGCCGTTCTGCGCGAGGCTGCCTGGCAAAGTGGCAGAGGTTCGCTCGCTTTGGGCGTGACGGCGGCTCGTCCCCATATCCACCACCAAATATGGCGCCAAAGTCCTCCATCCTGGGGCAGTTGAGCTCTTGCAAGCTGGGTTTGCAATTTCTGAATCCCTCATATACCTGCTCAAGCCGACTATCTGGAGCTGCGTAAACGCGAAGCGCAGTTAGATTCGGCCAATCGCAGGCTCGACTGAATCGAACCGTCCCCGGCTTGGTGATGTCGGATGAGATCCAGAGCTCCTCCGCACACGAGCGTAGCTTCTGCGCGTCCTGATTGTCTGGTAATATGAACAATTTGCTGGGGAGATTGAAAGCGCGCCGAATCTTGCCATCCCAGCTGGCAGCAATGTCTAAACGGTCATCCTTATCGGACAGAATAGCCACGAGTGCTTCTGATGCGTCTGCTATGAGCGATATAAATAGGTTCATAGTGTCGATCTTGTCTTTTATCCACGACGGAAACTCATAGAGGTGCAGCTCAAGTCGTTGAACGTGTTGCGCCAGTCGAATTAGGTGACGTTTGAGCTCGGCGACTTCGGCTTCGGTCGCCTGGTGCAATCCGATTTCCGCGATAGTCAGCGAGAAAATATTGGGTGGAAGCTCTAAATTGGCAAGGTTGGATGTTTCTCTAATCGCAATATGTGTGAGGTTGGGAAACCAGGTTGCGAAATCGCATTGTTCCGGGTTCCAAGCACGGATGCAAGTAAGCTGTTCCAGTCCGTCACAATAGCTGAAAGCCATGATATCTCCGCTGAACGTCAGTTTGCTCAAGAGCGGAGATTCGTCGTTGAAAAGTGACATCCTACCGCTCCATTCGTGGATACGGGAGGTCATTGAGGGATAGATACAGCTTGCGTCGTCGAGCAGGACAAACTCACGAAGCCGTGGAGCTGGAGTAAATGCTAGACAGTACACCAGGTGCTGGATGGAGGCTGATCGGTCAACAATGCCCGACTCGGGCAAATCGATGTAATCGTTATCTGCTTCGCCATACATCACTCCGAACAATTTGAAGCGGAAGGTCGTCGTAATCTTCAGACTGCGACAGCGAGCGATGTGGCGATGAAGAGAGCCGCAAATATCGTACACGTTCGATTCGTTCACCTGGAGTTCGAGATCGAACTCGTGCGGCTCGCTTCGACTCAGTTCGAGTGAAGGCGCCAACATCGGTTGCTGCACTTCACCGCTACGCCACACGACTGTGGTCCAGAGTGAAGGAGTTTTGAGCAGGAGTTTGCGCCAAGATGCGCAAGTCTGTGAAATGGACACGCGGTTAGTCGGCCCAGCGTTCCGGAATACATCAAGGAGCATCTCTCGAGGAAGCCTCTTAATGATTGGTGTGCGAGAGTTCAGTCGCACGCCGAATGAAGCAATCTTGTACCTTGCCGTCTGAAGAAGTCTGTCTGCCACTTGGCGGAATCTGTTGCCGTCAGTACGGTGGCTGACGAAGCTATAAACACCATACCTGAGTTCATCCTTTGGATCGGAACCAAGAAGACCAGCGAGCACTGTATCAAGATATGATTCCAGGGCGGCACATTGTTCTGTAAGAGCATGGCTTTCTCCGTATTGATCGGACATGATGGTATGAGGTCAAGGGCAACAGGTTCCGTTCAGGGACGATTGTGTGGGCTCGGCGAGTACCGGTACAAGAAGTTCGAATGTGAACTTCAACCAGAGAGAGCTTCCCCATGTGTGATGACCGTGCCGGATAAACCTCTTTTGGTTCAAAATTGCCCAATTGTCACGCGACGAAAGCGTTATCGCTCCTTGACTTCGAGAGAGCGGCGCCGCGTTGATGCAATTGAGCTCCTTTCGTTCTTCAACTCAGCTGACAGCGATGCACCATACCCTTTTGATTATTTCAATGTTCTATAAGCACTTCGGCAGTTGGTTTTTTTGTACGCAATTGCTAGTCGTGACGAATTGTGTCGTGTCCAAATCATTGCATGAGCGTTTCAGCTGAAGTTGAACCTCGTCAACCTCGTGTTAGTTGTCGTCCGCGTGGAAAAATTCCTTTAGTATGCTTGTAAAAATGCTATTACCAACAAATCGTTAGCTGTATGGATCATTTCTGCTAGGAGGCAGGAACTAGACTTGCTCTTCGACTGGGTCAACCGGTACGTCGACTTTATCCGTCAAGACGATGCCACCACGCCTTCTCTGTGTCCAAAGATTAAGACGATTTTCGTAAACAGCGCGCTTGTAATATAGCGCAACGCGGCGGTAACCTAGTATAAAGGGTCTGGCCTAATTTTAACCGGCGCCACCGCGGAATTTATTACTTGCTTGAGCGTGATGGTCAGGATGGGCAATGGATCAACATCGACCTCTGTTCAGCTTTAAGATTTCAGCGGCCGCGGGTGCGGGCCCCGTGGTAACGCGCTCAGTAAGCAGGTTCACTGTCCCGATTCGGAAGATTACTCAGCTGGCTGTAGTTACTAATGCTCAATAGTAGTGATAAAAGCTGCAACGAACTCGAGCAATGTTCTCATTAGCTCAGATCCGACCTCTACGTTCTCTAATGTCTACAGAAAGCATCCTCTCGGCGTTTAGCACGACCATCACCACTCGTGTGGGTGACCAGCTCCTCCATATTGATCACACCGCTTTCTCGAGAGACAAAGTCGCATCCCTCATGATTCCAACCCAAGTTGGGAGCCTCAAGGTCGCTCATCGCATTGCAATGGCACCGCTGACCCGCTTTCGCGCCGACGCGGAGTCGGTCCATGGTGACCTCGCTGTACAGTACTACGGTCAACGCGCCAGCACTCCCGGCACCTTGCTCGTCTCCGAGTCAACATTCATTGCAGAGTGCGCTTCAGGAGTGCCGCACATGCCTGGCATCTGGAGTCCGGCCCAGATCGAGGGCTGGAAGAAGGTCCGTTAGTGTGATTGATACGAGGTCGAAGGTTCTCATGATCACTAGGTGACCTCCGAGGTGCACGCCAAGGGCTCTTTCATTTTCTGCCAGCTGTACGCGACTGGACGAGGAACCTTTCGCGAGGCCCTGCCGCCGCAGCACGACATCATTTCGAGTGGTGACATACCTGTGGCCCCTGGAATGCCCATTCCGCGCCCACTGAGTCTTCAAGAGATTGACGAATACGTTGAGCTCTTTCATGTGGCTGCCAAGAATGCCCTCAGCGCCGGCTTTGACGGTGTCGAGATTCATAGCAACCACGGTGAGCTGAGGCTGGTACCAGGTCACATCGTTTTAGTACTCACTCATCGGCTGTTTACCAGGTTGCCTCCTCGACCAGTTCATTCAGACCAACGCAAACAACCGCACTGATGAGTACGGCGGTAGCGCGAAGAACCGCATTCGCTTCATTGAGCGAGTTGTTCGCGCAGTGAGCGAGACCATTGGTGTTGAGCGCACGGCTATTCGTGTCAGCCCTTACGAGTCATTCTTGGGTAAAAACGTCTATCAAGTCTTTTTACCCTCTCTCACGACTTCCCGCGATAGGTATGAGAATGCCTGATGTCGATCTGAAGGAGACGTACAATCTTCTTCTCACCAAGCTCGCACCTCTCGGCTTGGCGTATATTAGTATTACCGAACCGCGCGTGAGCGGTAAGTTTGATCCCCACTTATCGGTGCTATTATAAGTACTGATTTTCGGACAGGTCAGATGGGCGTAGGCGCCGACGATGGCCACGGTCTCTCAGACAACATCGACTGGGCTGCCAAGATTTGGTTTGACAAGGCTCATGGAGCTTCACTCACCAATGTTCTCGTGCTTGCGGGTGGTTATCTCCCTGAGACCGCGGCTCAGCGTGTTGAAGAAGGCAAGTTGCGTGGAGAAATTATTCTGATCGCCTTCGGACGCTGGTTTATTGCGAATGTACGTCAAAGTCAGTCTGTGTTGTTTGCTTTATCTCATGCTTCTCAGCCGGATCTGCCATTCCGCATCAAGAACGGAATTCAACTCCACAAATACGATCGTTCCACCTTCTATACCCCAGTGGTTGCAAACGGGTGCGTTCATCATCATCAATGAACCAAGTTACTGACCCAGGTGTCAAGTTACATCGACTATCCGTTTGCGGCCAACTCCATCACGGCCGATTAAGTCCCAGACAACCGGGGGTGCTTTAGTAGCTGCCGAAATATATATGACATTCTCGCATTCTCGGTCATGTGGTTCATTCCGATTGCGCTATCGCCGGCAAAGCAGTCTATCGATGATTGACTTCCGAGCACGACCGACCTGAGCAAAGTCAGTACCAGATGGCTGTGCCTCATACGGAGGAGGGCTGGAATCCTGTTTATGAGACTCTGGTTCCGGCACATCGCGCTTCGTCGAAGCACTGCTCGACGAGGCAGGCGTAGCAGGCAAGTACCTGCAAATTGCCGCGGTTAATACGCATCAAAATGAGCATAGAATAAGGCTCACGCAAACGCATCAAGGCCAAAGGCTCTGCCCTCATCCTCGTTGCGAAGAACGATCGAGTGAGGACCGGTATGATCGAACTTGCGCTCAAACAATACGCAAAACGGTCGATGATGGGTCCAGAAGGTGTCCCGCCCCTCAGGTTTGCCGCCGTTGATGGTCACCGTGTACTTACCGTGGTCGTCGTTGTGGTCACCAATGATCCACAGGTATGTTCCTGCGATAACTTGAGTTTCCCAATTCAATTCACGGTTGCGCACTACCCGGACCTTCGAAGGAGAAGGTCGCCGTCGCCCCTGCGGTATACGTAAGGTGGTACGAACCACCTGTGTACATCTCTGGGCGACCAGTGAAGTGCGACCAACCGGTCGAATACTCAACTGCGGACAACGGTGAGGATTTGTCATAAACGAGCCGTTGAAACCACGAACTGCAAGGGTCATTGTCGACGACAAGTTTCACACTCGGGGGAGCCACCCACGGCTTGGGAAAAGTTGTTGGTACAGCCATTTGTGTGGGAGGAGTTGGTGTTGGGCGAGAATGCTTCAGCCCGGGCTGGGCAGGACGATACCTGTACAATATGAGCTAATAAACGATATCAGCTGAAACTCAACTTGCGCAAATGCGTCGATGCCAACTGCGCGTCCGCCATCAATGTTATAAATCTCAATTGTATGAGGGCCGATGTCGTTCTCCTCAAACACGCGCTCGAACATCACTCGGAAGGGCAGGTGATGAGACCAGCTTGTTGAGTGAATCTCCTTTGAGCCCCCATCTATGGAAACCGCGTAAGATCCATGGTCGTCATTGTAGTCGCCGACAACCCAGAGATGTGTTCCTTCCAGAGTGTTAACTTCGATGCTTCCTCGTGCCACGGACACAAGATACCTTCAAACGAGAACCATACAGAGGCATCGCGAACATACGTCACGTGATAGGTACCACCGGTATATATTTCGGGTCGTCCTTCGAAATGCGTCCAACGGCCGGAGTAGCGCACTGCTCCCACGCGTTTGTCAAATTGTGACACCCAAACACCGCACTCTGAGAACGAACCACTTGGGTCATTATCCTCGACTACAACGACTCCAGGTATTATACGCCATTCTGTGGGTGCAGTCATAATCTTGGGCGCGCCACGAGATGGGAGGAAGGCAAGACACGCAAGTCGCCGGTAGGTTGTATCTGATGGAGGCACGGCCGGCGGCCGCAGCACAATGTTGCTGTCACAGTCAGGACAAACTGCCCGGAGCGTGGCCACCAAGGAAACCAATGTGGAATCAGCACTCTCTCGCTCGAATAATATCATTGCGAGCACTGCAAATTCAGAACGCAAGTTCTTTACTCCGCGAGGTCTAGACGCGAATTTCGCCAGACAACGTACTGGCTAACCTGACTGGCCCGGTGCATGTTGCGAGTTTGCAAAATGAACAGTGAACTTCAAAGGAGGGGGATGACGGCGAGATGACGGCTTACAGTCTGCATGCCTAGCGTTATCGCTGTTAGCACCGAAGTTGATGATCTCAGTTCGAGCGAGCGAGGCTCGAATGACAAAATGTGCCTCGCTACGATTGATTTCGTCTGCTGGGTTTTCGCTTTCAGGAGTGGGCATGAAACTCAGTATATAGGAAAGAGCTAGGGATTTTGGTCAATTTTCCTGAAGGTCACACCACAACCTGTCCACAGCCTTTGCCGCGGGGTGTACTGAGAAGCCGCCATCGACACAAGATAAGCATTTTCATTACCGTGGGACTGCCTGTCATCAGAGTCGCAGTCCCACCGGTCGGAATTTCAGCCACAACGATTGTCATGATGAGGCCATTAACGCCGGCTCCGAGTACACCCACCGTTATCATGACGAACCCTCGGCTGCCAAGGGGATATTTAATTTGCTAAAGTCTTCGGTGGCCTTGAAGAGAGGGAGAAACTGAGTAGACGATGTCCTGCGCACGCCGCCAGGAAACCTTTGAATCTGATATCGGTGACTGCGATCAGGAATGCGATGAAGTTCCTGCTACTAGCTGTCGCGAATCTGGGTTCTGGAGCTAATTGGTCAGCTCCGGAAGGCGATGCCGTGATAGTCAATGTTGGGAGCGAGTGAATATATCGTCAACGCGGAAGTACGACACATATCCAGGTGAGCTGATGATCTTTGCGTAACAGTGACAGCTACTCGGGCCGAGAACAGCACGCGATATTCAGGGCGACACGTGGATCGATGTATTCAGCTACAGTCCTAGATAATCTCGAAGTCGTCTGTAGTGCTTCTTCGGCAGTATCGGCAGTCTGTCCCGAAAACTCTCACACACGTCCCCGCCGCATACGAACCAAAAGCTACGATCATTTAGCATTGTGCCGAGCGTTTTGTCCCGGACCAAAGTAGGATGCGGGGTAAGTAGCGACGGAGATGAGCCTATGTCAAGGAACAAGTCACGGGCTGTCCCCTGTCTAGAGCTTGCCCAGGCCGAATTGGGCTGACCGCGATGAAATCGATGAGGTTAATCACAATCACAGCGGCGGCACCGAGTCAGCTGGCGGGCCGCTTATTTCGCCAACAGCAGAGCAAGTTGTGGATATGAACCGGTTCCTCCGCCGTTCGAGATATGTATAGAGTTGACGAATCGATGGACAGGCCTTGCAAGGGCTCGTGATCCAGCGAAGTACAAGTTGTGGCCGATTCAGATCAAAGGTGGACAAAGCGGATGAATCGCGTGGTTTGGCCCTTCGAATGGTCCCGGTCAGGATGGACTGCACCATGACTTTGGCGCAACTCATACGGCGCGGACCATAAGGAAGCACTTTTGCTCATTGAAGCGCCACCTAGCGCCTAAAATGATGCAATGTGGTTGTTGTCATTGTGGTGTCGCTCCGCTGTCGCGATCTGCTTGCGAAACAGCGCGGAATAGGAGGAGTCGGCTTACTCCGAGCCGCTTCAACTCTTCCTCCTGGTTCTTTCTCAAGCTCCCCTCGCCGCTATCACTACTGCACAACAGTTCACAGTAATTGATCTGTCCGTACTTCTCCTCTGCATGGCTGATTGTGAATAAGGTTCGAGCACAGGCAGGGAGCGATTGCTGCACCCTGCGCCGCCGAGCGCTAGCTGACTGTGAGTGGTAGAACGATCCGCCACAATCCTGACTGAATTATGCTGCAGCGTTCTGCCACGAGGCCGGAGCGTTGAAGTCACAATGCGCAATGATGGAGCGATCGTCGTTGGCCTCGTGTCGAGGCACATGCACACAAGCCTTTGCGGCAGAAGCAGCTAATGTGCCGTAGCTTCGCGCAGGTGGCTGCTTGTCTCTTCCGAGACAATCTCTTGCTCACGCGCACTGTCACGCTCCTCTATCTGCCAATGCGCTCGACTTCACCTGATACTCACTACCGTTTTATGATTCTGCTGTCGATCCATTCCATCGATAGCAGCTGGTAGATCAGTCCAGAGCTCGACGTCAACTTTCATCCCGTGATTAATAGCCACAACAAAGGTCGAGTTCATTGTGTCCTCCGACCCAGCATCACGTCTATCAACAATGTCGCCCTGCAGTGTCACTCATCGCGCCTCAGGAGCTGCGATAGTCATGCTACACTTCGTCCTCGCCAATTCAGTCTCCCTGGGCGGGCCACGCTGCTCGCACGTTGCTCCGAGTCACAAAAGCGTATCTAGCGGGCGCATGTGAAAAGAAGAAGCTTACTGCGCGGGTTGGGAACAACTGCAGCGTGCAGGGTCGACCACGCAAATACGTCGATTCGTAGCGCGAGACTGGGCGCGGGCGCGCGTCGCCGTTCGGGCAGACGCGAGCTGTCACAAGGGTCACACTTAGCTCTGCGCCGCCCCGCAATCAAGGTCGACACCGCGGCCGTCACTGTCCCTGTGTGATGCGGCCGCCAGCCGCACGGAAGTTCTCATTGCTTGTACCAGCGGCCGCGTTGACGTGGATCCCACCGGATGGCTTACGAAAAGATAAGGCGGTCGCTGGCATCATCAGATCTATCGATCTCCCACATCAAACGGCTTGGCTTTAACAAGTCTTTCGCGACGACCTCTTGTTAAACGCCCACGTACGCACTCTTTGTGGCTTTGAATCGCCTAGTTCCGGCTGTCGCTTTGCAGGGTCGCAATCCTATCGGCGAAGCACGTCACGGCTACACCCTTGTCAGTGAAATGAAGATGACAATGACCACCGATTGCAGCAGCGAATGGACGCTGCAACACGGGATAAGCCGCGGCCAGATCAGTTCCTGAACGTGGTGCGACGCGTCGGTTGCTTCGAAATTTTTCGCGTGACGATCAAGATTTCGCTTCGAGGTGCTGTTTGCCGGTGACGCAAACGCGCGCAGGGACCGCGCGCCAACTCTCGCGCTCCAAGCACCGAGCGGCCCGTCGCGTAAAAAATTTGCTCCGCACGAGTTTGGGCGTAACAGCCTTTGAATCGCGATCTGCACAGCGCACACGCGCTTGTCACGCGAGACCTTTGCCCACTCAAAATCTAAATCCTTCAAATGGCCGAGTGCAGCCGGCATATCTCCTCCCACTCCCTCCCGCCTCTACCCCTACTTCATTGCCGTCTCCCATCCGCCGCTGCTGCGCTCATCGATTGCGCACCGCCTCTATCCACCACTTCATCTTAATCGCCGTACATCATGACCGAGGCATACCGTGCAATGCAGCAACGCGCTACTCCAGCGAACTTGTTCCTCAGCAGCGTCCGTTTGCACTTCGTCGAGGACCAGCGCGCATGGGAGTACTTTCAAGACGTGCAATTCAAGTATGGGTGCGTAAGCCCGCGCGCTGCGCCACATCACCGTTGGAGCTCACCCACCCTTCACAGACGACGAGAGCTCAGCGTCCAGGACTTTCTCCACCGCAACGCGGTCTTGTTGCAGCGCGACACAGACCTTCTTAAGCAACTCTTCCCCTTCCTCGCGCCTTTCAGCGCAAGCGTCGTCACCAATGCCAACTACATCACTCTCACCGTCTCCCATCCTCAGCAACCGAATCAACAGCTGGTTGTTCGACGCGCAGCGGAGCCAGCAAGTACGGCATACTATCGCACCTTTCTCGCCTCGTAATTGCAATCATCATCCGCCAAAAAGAACCAATATCCTTAATCGCTATCATCTTCGTCTGTGCTTACCACGTTCTAAGTTCGCAACGACCACCTACCTTATCGTCTCCGGTAAGCAGTCACGGCTCTTCAGGCAAGAATTTGAATTGCTCACGTGTCTTGCTCTAACCAGCTCTCGCTTTTGATGATCCACCTGATCATAGCGTCTCGTGCCCTGGAACCTTTAGACAGTATCAGTACTCCATACTAGTTTCTGCCATCCTCCCACGCTTCAGCACCAACCTTACTGTTCATCTTTGTCACTACTCTATCGCGCTCTGTTGCCTTTTGATCACCTTCGCAGCACTTTCAACCACCTTCCCCGTCTCTTTGCATCATTCTCCGACGACCCTGATCATGCATCACTCCCATGCCCCATGCCCCTGCACGCTCAAGCGCGTGCTCGACCCCACAAAACCCCCACGTCCCTTCGCATATATAGCATACTCCCATTCGCAAAAAGCAACGGTAATCCCATCCGCGACTCCGGTGGACGCGACGTCGTCATGCAATCAAAATGTTCAATATCCAACCTCCGCAAATCAGTTACCGCATGATCTCGTTCCCACGCTACATTTGCAACATCTAGTGTCTACCCATCATCGCGGGCGGTGGCGGGCAGATGCACCCTCGAAATTTTCCGAGTGGCGCAGCCACCGGAAAGCCCAGACACACACTTGACGGTGCAAACGACCAGCCGAAGCACGCGCCTAAAGCCTAACTGCAAGCCTCCCCGAACTCTTCCTGTCAGCCCCAAATCCCGCGGCTGTCCACGCCTTTCATGCTTGCTCGGGACCTTCACACGATGACGGTGGCGGTCCTCGCAACAAATTCGGTCGTGCAACGACCGCAGAGCACTGATTACTTAGTGGATATATCCGGGTCCAGGCTTCCATTATCCATATGTCGGCCGATACGGCATAGTTTGCTTGCAGGCGGAAGAAATATGTGTGTCGAACTTGTACTGCTCCCGTTGAGGACCATTGGACAACTCAGGACTTGTTTAATCTTAAGCGCTGCCGTGCCGAAATGGGGTTGGTGCGCACGTGCCTGAACCGACCGCATCACAAGTTACGGAAGTTCTCGTGAATGCCCCGTGGGCTGGTACCCCTCGTCTCACAATCCCTCATCAGCGAACCCACGTGTCTGGCTGGTAAAACTGATCGGGGACCTTGTTAATTCGTCTGGCGTCTGCGAAGGCGCTTCTAGGTGAGGATGGTTCTCACAGCCCCATTCTGGCACGAAGGGTAGTCCGACACCTAACCCGACGGAGGCTCCACATCGATCTTCAGCGGCGGCCGATCTATTCAGAAGCGAATAGGGTAAACGTCAGTATCACCTCGGCAAAAAGCGATGAGAGTCTGAGCATGACACCTTTGCGCCCGCGGACTGAATTACGAGCTTACCATTGTTCGCCGCTGGGAGTCGGCTGTTTGCGTTGCCATCTCTCAGGCTAACAAAGGCGATGTGACCAGTCGGCAAGTGACATCGCTTTACTCGGCAGCCAAGGCATATGTCCTAACTCTCCATCGTAGATGTGAAGCGCGTCGAGGCAAACCGCGCCAGCGCGCCTAAGAACGCGAACCTGCTCAGTCGCCATTCACTGAGAATCGCACCCTCTATCGCCGGATACCTGCTCCGCGTCGTGTCAAGCCTGTTCAATGGCCGCCCGAGGGTGGGTGGCGACTCTGCGGCCGTGGGGGCAGATGCGGCGCAAACGCGGACACCGGGTAAGTGCGACGAGATTTACTTTTGCATTGTACGATTGCACCAGAACCCGGGAGACGTGCTCGGTGAAACAATGCCGCCGAAGCGGTGGATACGCGCGTGACGCTTAGACCATTGTTTCATGTACCTGAGGGCAACAATCGGTTCTACAAAGCTTCGGTGCAATATTCGTATCTGGGGTTTCTAGATGTACACGCCGAACTCCCAGGGATCGAAGCGCCGGTGTACAAGACCTGAGAAGTTCGTGAGAACCGTGCCTCGAGGAATCGCGAAGAACCAGCACTAGCTCACTCTGCAACTGCTAGACACAACACCTGCTATAATCGTTGCCGCGTAATGATTGATGTCAGTTATGGCGTAATGCATATGCCACGAACTCTACTCCTGACGTACATAGGCTGGTTGTGGAGTTCATTCACCAGTCAAAGGCGGAAACCGGTTGCAATGGCGGTGATTTGATTCACCATGCTCTCACTGGCCATCCGAACACTCAAAGGGTCGGAGCACAGGCTGCGTGAAGCGCACCGCTATGTGTACATGGATCAGGGCATTCAGGTGTTGAGCTGGTCAGGGTCGGCCGGACACATGATCCTGGCCATCCTGTGCGGCACCGCAAGTGACTCTACCTTTACCTTCAAAGGCTGAGTCGAAGCGTCATCTCTCATTTCATAACTTACTGAGTGCGAACGAGTATGTTTCTCAAGCGAAGAAGTGAAGTGGTGGGTCTTATACTTTTTACAGCATGGGCAACGAGAAGTCAAGCAGCACCACTTTGTCGAAATCCGACCGCACCCAGCTGGCAAAGAAGACAGTTAACGAGATCATACCATCTATTCTTAGGACACATCCGCAGACCAAGAAAGCTGTATCATCGAGCACGCTTCTCGTCGAGTCCGATGTCCAGTCCCAGGCCAGCTCCTCAGCTACAAAGCCTCGGTCTAGTCCCATGGTAATAACCGTTGTTGAGGACGACACGCTCGCAGCGGCAAGAGCACTCGCACAAAGCGCATCGTCAGCAGGTCGGGTGGGTATCCTCAACATGGCATCCCCACTCAGACCAGGTGGAGGACTCCTGACCGGCGCCTCCTCGCAGGAGGAGTCACTCTGCATGCGCACCACACTTTATCCGAGCCTCCGCGAGGAGTGGTACCGACTGCCCGAGACAGGAGTTGTGTACTCGCCAGACGTCCTCGTCTTCCGCACTCCCGAGCTCGTCGATTTGTCCAAAGCTGAGCGCTGGAGCGTAGACGTCCTAACCTGCGCTGCGCTGCGTCTGCCTGAAGTTACCACGGCAGGGGACGCTTATGTTCACCAGAAGGACCGAGACGCGATGAGATCACGGATGGTCCAGATCATGCGGGTCGCGCGGATGAAGGGTGTGAGGAAACTTGTCCTCGGCGCATTTGGCTGCGGGGCGTACGGAAACCCGCCAAAGGAGGTCGCGCAGCTTTGGAAGAGCGTTTTGTGTGGAACGGCGAGGCGGCCCGCGGAGGAATTTGCGGTCGAGGAGGTCGTATTCGCGATCAAAGCCCTCGGACAACAGGGAAAGGAAAACTTGACTGTGTTTGAAGCTACCTTCACATGATATCATTATACATTGCCATTACTATTTTTGAGAATGCGCAGTTCATCGGTCTAGGTGGGCTCTGTGGGACACCATAGGTGCCGTCGTTATCTTTTAGTCACTCGGCGAGCAGAACATTCCCCAGACAATGCACCTGTTACTGCAAATCAGAAGGCGCAAGAATATTGTATTTCAAAACGCCAACAAGTACTAAGGGGGAATTGGAGACTTTCAACGGTACGAAGTTAGTGATTTTGGCTCCAGAGGCGGTGCGCGACCGTCTCGCGACCGTCTCGTCAGCGAAGCAGCTCCTCGAGGTGCGCATCTCTGTTGCTGCGCCGATCGATCACTGAGTAAAACCCCTGAAATGCGCCCTTTTGGGTTCAGATGCTCGCAGTCGCATCAGCTTCTGGATCGACCGGGATAGCTTCTCAACGCCTCCATACCTTATCGCTGAGTCTGGAACTCAAAGGCCGTCATTCGCAAAATGGGCTCAAACTTCCTGTCGTGAACGTATAGCTTTCGCCAAGAGGCGACCATCAACGCACCGCGTCACGCTCCGAATTCGATGCTGGATCCACGGATGCACGCGTTCCGCTTTCGACGCTGCAACAATCACGCTCGTCCAAGCATGTCTTCCTTCTCCACGATTTCCCAGATATACATGCCTCACCGTACTTATGACACACACACAGTGACTTCTGCCTCCTGCCTGGTTCTCTAGCTTACCCCTGTAAGGTTGCGTCGTGGCATAGCGAACAGTCTCGGCTCAGATCAGGAGTGGGTCCCGGGACCGGCCCTTTTTGCATCCGCGCTTCTCTTGCTTCTCAATTAGCATCTACGCATCTTCCGGCCGTGGCATGCATGGTCTGTTTGCACGGCATCTGCCTACATGCGCTATCCGGCTTGCGGTACCCTGCCTTCCTGCGCTCCCTGCCTTCAGCTTTAGGTGCTCGCGTCGCCAACCCCCTACAGGTCCACGCTTTGCGCTCTGCACACGTGGCTTCAGACATGCCAGAGGCTTCTATGCTGGATCCCGCCACTATGGCGCAGCTCGTCAAGCTCGCGAGCGACTTCGCGCACGGCAGCTTTATGTAAGACGCATCTGCTCCTTCTATCTTCCCGCTATCCTCATTATGTTCCTGGCAGTACACGAGCTACACATTGGGGTTCGTCATATTTATTGAACGGGTGACTTGGTTTCTCAGGCAGTATTGCCCACAGGTGCCTGTACGCTGCACTGCGCATAGTCTGGAAGCAAGTTGTTGACTAACTGCCTAGATGCTGTTGCCATTTACGACTGGCTGCTCTGGTGCGTACATTTGCAGCTCTATCAGCACAAGTTCTTATTGGTACATAGTCTGAATGACGAGATTTTATTTGTTCGTTGGCCTTCTTCCTGCGCAACACATCTTGTTCACCGCTCCCACCAACGCTCACATTCAAACCTTAACCAATAGCTCACCTCCTCTGGGGTATCACCAGCAAAGATAGCCTATGCGATCTGTCGCTTCTGGCCACTGTTTGCACATCCCATAGTCCTATGGGTGCAGGCTTTCGACCATTCGCACGACTTTTGCGAACGCATGTTTCGCGTACCTTTGTATTTAGTCGCTATCAACGTGTGTATTTTCACTTTTTTTATATGATCGCTTCTCTAATTTACTCTCACAGTTTGCCGCTGCAGCGAGTACGTAGCCATGAACGAGCTTATGAAAGTCAAATCTCACACGGAGCAGGCGTCCTCGCGATCCGCCTTTATGCATTTACTGGAGGCCGCAGGCCGATCGCCGTCTTCCTTGCTTTGGGCATCTCGATAGTCACGATATACCAGTTCTGGGTCGTCTCCACGCAAATACTGCGTACGTACACTCTTTTCTGATAGGAACCTACTAAAACTTGCAATCCCTACAGTGATTCCGTTTGGCACGGGATGTTATCCAGGCGATAAGAATGAAAATATAAGGAATTTAGCCGTACGCAAACCCCCTCACACTAGTCTGAGTGCTGACAAACGATCTGTAGGGCTTGTTCGTAAGTGTATGGGTAGCCAATACTTTCGCCTCTTGACGCCTCCACTCAGTTCTCAAACCTTGTCTATGATATCTTCGCGACGTCGATCTTTGCCGTGGTACGATGAAATAAGCTCGCGCTATCACCAACATGCTGATGCCCAACAGCACGCCTTGACAACATTCAAGTTTAAGCTCTCTCTCACGAGCGGCTTCACGCGGCATTTCTTGCGAGAAGGATTCAGTTACTTCATCGCAATCTCATTGATCAACATCGCCAACTCGGCAGCGAGTTTCCAGTAAGCGGGCTTTATGGAAATGCTCACTATCAGGCTCATTAGCTTTACAGGAAGATCAACGTGTCGTATTCAGGGGTGGTAACTGGTCTAAGCATGTTGATTCCTAACATCTTGGTACGTTTCGATTGAAAGGACCTGTTCAGTTAACTGATGTCTAACCTCGTTGTCATCGCTCTGTGACTTGCAGGCATGCCGTCTGTTCGTCGTATTCATGCCCGCTGCTCCCATACAGCTCCCTAATACACTCTCAGCGTTATTAACATGCGCAGAGAAGCACGACGCTCGACTATGATGCCCGGAACGTTCTCCGCGACGACAGCGAGCAGCGCTTCGTACCAATTCAAGCCGCCACAGCCCTCAATAATAACAGCAGCTGCGGCGGTAACGTCACACGACGACATCCGTAGTGGTGAGACGCACCAGCTGTCGAGCGGAGCGTGGCTTTCTACGCGGGGGGAGGCCTTTGAGATGACCCCGAGCCCGAGTCCTCGACGAACCGAATGGCTATCTGCGCAGACGCGGCCACCGGTAGTCCAATTCCATGCCAGCGACCAATATCCTGTTCAGAAGAATACCATCACGATAACGACAACGAAGAGGAGCGACTGTCAACGGAGGATCGGAAACGCGGCGATCTGCGCTTGGCCTTGGGCGCACACGCAGTATAGCGCGCGTCATGTGCGCATTGACTTCATAACCTATTTTATACATTCATTCACAGATCCACGTATATACAGTTACCCGCCTCTGGGTGTGCTCTTTGCAACTAGATACCAATCGTTACGTGCCTTGCACCGGGAAAATCGTTATTGCACAGGCTGCGGGTTTGTCCGGAACGCGGAGCGTAGAAAGCCCCACGCACCTCTGTCTCCTACCATCATCTACTGTGACCTTTCGCGGTGCATGTCTCGAACACCATCTGAGGTCGCGGGGTCTGCGCTGGACGATCATCCTTCCGAACGGAACGACCCCATCCCTGATATGAAAAGTGGGCGGGTAACATCGACAGCCACGCACACGCTCATTCCTCCTAGCGCACTCGTCAAAGTATTATCGCACATTGATCAGACGGATTTAAACACTGTTTCCGAGGTCTGTGGGCTTTGGCGAGACATTGCGCTTGCAAGCCCGGTCCTGTGGACCACGGTAACCAACTTTGGCACCTGCACTGGGCCACAGCTCGAGGTCCTTTTACGACGGTCCGACCTTCTTCCCTTCAAACTGAAGATCAGAGTAACACCAGAGGTAGTTCAGCCGGCGATTATGGCCTTAGAACATCATTTTGCGCGGTGCAGCACTCTGCACCTCACGCTCCATAGGATGGAAAACAATCAACACCTCGTCCGTCTTGCGCGGTCGCTATGCCTCCCAGCACCGCTACTAGAGCAAATGGTTATCTGCGATCCGGATAGAGCTTTTAGCGAAGAAGACCATCAACAGGTTCACCCTGCCGCTCTCTTCTCAGGCTCCGCGTCTCAACTCCGCGTATTCGAGCTCGAAGGCTCACTGCAGGGATATAGCTGCTGGTCAGACTTTCGCTGCTTCAAAAATCTTTCTGAGTTCAAGTACACATCAGACGAATACGTATGGGGTACTAGCCATCTAATACAGGTGCTGTTTTCTAATCTAGAGCATCTCACTTTGAAAGTGGTTGGCGACGCCGCCTTTCCAACGGGCACTTTGGCTCTCTCTGGAGGACTAAAGAACCTCACGGTCGATTTCACGCGGTATAATGCACAAGCACGCCAGGCAAGATTCATGGAAGCGTTGCCCCACCTTCATATTCGAAACATCACAGTCCGGTTCCCACCTCAAGCTCAAAACCTTTTTTACGCAGGGGATGTGATGTCACATCTGATACAACGAGTTGCGGGGATGATTAGCATGCAGGTTCAGAACTCGAAAGACTCTAGCCCCAACGTGAACCTGCAGCTTACTTTCCCGAACTCGACACGTATCTTTCAGAACATCCCACGCGAGGCATGGCAGCGTCCCTGGATTCTCGTGCGCATCAAAGTCCTCTTGTGCAGCGCCAGTGCGTTCCAATGCACAGACCTGCCGCTTTTATCGCGAAACTCGAAATGGCCCAATCTGGAAGAACTTATGCTCACTCAGCCCGATCTTCTTGCCTTACCGCTCAGCGAGCGGGCTATAAATCCCGGAACGGATGCATTTCCAACACTTGTATGCCCGAATCTTCGATCTTTGCACATCGTAGGCGGAAGTCGAGAAGCCATCTTCCCATCGACTCGCCTGCGCGAGTTCATCGCACACCATCTCGATCGTGGTGCGCGAGGGCTATCGCAGATCGTTGGGGACGTACATTCGGGGGTTCGTAGCGAGAGTGATGATATGTTCTCCGGGTGCGGGTACGTGGAGGTCACGCTATCGGGTTTGCGCATTGTGCAGTGGCTCCTGACCTCAAAGCAGACCGGTCAGCACACCAGGACATCTTCCAGTGCTGCTGCGGAGAATGCAGCGGGATCAACGCTTAACCCTCATGCATGAGCGAATCTATCTGCTCTCCGGTGGTGTGGGATAGGGGCGTGATCTGTCATTGGCGCGGTGACGTCTCCGTTCTGGTACGAAGCCACGGCAATTTGATTGGGCTGTGCACATTGTTCCTCCATGAGCCCTGAATGTAGCTGAGAGGGAGGGTTGCGACTATATTAGCATATATATTTGTCTCGTCATCTGATGGCCCCGTTGTGCATAGGCGAATTCAGGTCCCTTTTGGCATAGTGTCTCATTCTGGGAACAGTGAGGCTGCAAAGGATTGAGGATCACCGCACTCCTGTCGTGCCACTGAGGCTTCGTCTTCTATTCAGCTGCGCCGGTGACCGCCCGCGTCCATTACCAACTTGGGTAGAGGACGGCCGAGATGCTAGTCCGTCCGTTGCATTCCCTGCTTCCACTTTGTTTCTCTTCCTCCTTCTTTCTGCTTACTCAGGACTCATCCCCTCTGGCGTACAGTTGTCGCTCCACATTGTGGGGCCATTGATTTATCGTTTATTTTCTTTCCAATCTCGATATGCCGTACCATCACAGACCGTGAGTTCATTGCAGTCTATAATCTTGTATCTTGTATTGTCGATCACTTATAACTCCGCTATTCAGCACCACTGTGGTACAGATAGGTAAGCAAGATGTGCACCTCGCGACCCATTGCATACTTAAGTCGATCGTTGGCCGCCGCAGCTGCATGTAAGTCTACACAGGGCAGCTAATGCATTCATCGCTCAGCGCTCACGCAACTACAGACTCGCTAGTCGTCTATGATTGGCTCCTCTGGTGCGCCCCGTTAGCGTTTCCGTAATGTCGCAGGTCTCAATATCCTTGGCGCAGTTTCGCAGATGAAATTGCATTCGTGAGCCTCACCTTGCATCTCAAAGTTCAGCCATCTGAAATACGCAGTTATCCACGCCCGGGGTCTCTGCTGCCAAGGTTCTCTATGTTCTCTGCCGTTACTGGCCAATAATCACGCACCCCATCACGCTTTACATTCAACGGATTCCCCACGGAACGTTCTTCTGTCAGGCTCACAGTAGGATACCACTTTATCTAGGCGTTATCAACGTGCGTTTTTTGCCGTCGCCGTATGTTTCTGAGAATTGACGTCGGCATCTGACAAGCTCGCACTCGCGGCTGGTTTGTCTCAAGTATTTTTGTGAAGGGTGGATGAAAGCGGCTGACTTCCCCCATTTTAATCCTCAGGTGTTCTTTCACTTCGCCTATATGCCTTTACAGGGTGTCGTCGTCTGGTTGCAGGTGGATTACTTGCCGCCACGGTAGTAGTCATGGCCTATCAGTTCTGGGCCGTTTCCACGTTGTTCTCTTGCAAGTCCATTGTCTCCTGCTAATCTCGCTTTTCCTGATATTGCCCTTCAGCTGGCCCTTTCGGCCCGCGAACCTGTTTCTTGACCGACGCAAACAAGCAAAGTATGGAGGACACACTGTTTGCTCAAAACCTATTGGGTGTGAGCCAACCCTCTCTCCATACGCTAGCACGTCTGACGGGCTTCCATGCATTGCAGGGATATTTTGTATGTCGCATCTTCCACTGTCTTGCATCTGCTCACAGTCCTAGATTGCGCCAATGTCGTTCGATATCCTGGCCTTGGGTATCTTCGTTGCTGCAAGTCCATTCCCTCCATTCCCTTATCTTACTGATGTATTCCACACGCACCATGCAGCATGCCTTCCGCACCCTTGATGTTCAGCTAAAAAGCTTCCCACTTCTGACCGGTCTTTCTCGAACATTTCTGCAACAAGGCTTCATATACTTCTTCGCCATCTCCGCAATCAATCTTGCCAATGCAGCTCTCAGCCATCAAGCCCCAAATATGCTCGTATCTCTCCATCGGGCCAATTGTGTCTCGGCTGATCTCTTACTGCAGGTACGGATGCGCGTGGCTGAGCAACGTCTGCACCGTCCTCAGCATTCTCGTGCCAAACGTACTCGCCTGTCGCATGTAAGCTGATTTAGTCTAGTCTGGCTCCTCTGATCAACGTCCTTTACCAGGGTTCTCGGGTTACGCAGTGCAGCACAAAGGCCTATGCGTGGTACTTCGACGTTCGCCAACAGCCAACGAATCCGTATCATTTCGACAAGACAAGACAGTACAATGGTAGTATCTGATGTTGGAGAGCTCGAAACATGCGACGGTCAAAAGGACACATGGACCCAGCGGACGCGTGTGGAAGAGTCAATAGCCGTGAAGGACGCAACCAGCTGGGAAAGGAGTCGCGTTTGAGGGCGTGTAGCTATCAGCTTCCTAAGTTATTTGATACCCTGTGTTCCAGCATGCGAAATGTCAACAGCCCTCGGGTTCTTTGGCGCTTGACCGGTAAGACTCCTGGGCCAGGGCCCGGCGCTTCTCCGCTTGCCCTCACACCATCCACTGCTTTCGTTTTGCGCAAATCCGTATGAACCTCTGGGGATCTGGAAAACCGGACTATATAAAACGCAGTCGTACAAATCATCAACTCACAGGAGCTCAGTTCGACTGCAGTTCATTTGAGGATGCGCTGCGCTGCGTCGATGAAACTACACGGCTTCTTTGGATCCGCCAGCGGCGCAGCTAGTTGAGCCGAAGATCAGAATGCAGGCAAATAACTTTGAACCATAGTCGTCAGCGCACTTTGGTACCCAAGTCAGTACTCGCAGCATGTAGTTTGGTGCAACATATCCGAATCCTCAAACGTTGTCATATCATATACCCCTTGATTCTCCCGGTCCTTCTCGATGACTGCGGTGACCATAAGCAGACGCATGCCACCGACCATTCCCCTTGACACCCCGCTTCGTATCTTTCCGCTCCATTCTTCTTCCTCTTGCATCCTAAGATCTGCGCTCTCCCAGGTGTAGGCAAGGCGGTTCGCCCTTTTCATCATATTTGCTTTTTTTTGACATTCGTCGTGGTAGTCTACTTGTCATGCCATATCAACATCGACCGTGAGCGCAATTACTATCGTAGGCGCGCCATAACTGATTCTCTCTCTCTTCAAAGTACGACGGCACTTCAAGTCGGTGCGTTCGTATGGCCTCCTAAATGCCAACAGTTCTCTGGGCACTGACGTTCGCCGCAGGCGCTTGTGCGTTCGCTCCCGTCTTCCGCTGGCGGCCCACCGCTCACTCGCTGCGCAGACTCCGTAGTACTGTACGACTGGCTATTATGGTGCGAGCTGGCATCATTGTGTGTCCAGTGCCACGCTGACCTCACAACGCACGATGCAGCTTCGCGGATGAGGTCGACTTCGTACGTGCATCGCCATGATCCACCCCCCACGTCTAACTCGCGCGTTGATACACAGCTCTCGACCCCGGGCATCTCCATCGCCAAAGTCGTCTACACCCTCTGTCGGTACTGGCCCATCATCACGCACCCAATATCTTTATACATCGAGTATCTTCCGCACGGAGCGCTCTTTTGTCCCGCCCATAGCAAGATACCGCTTTACCTCGGTATTATAAACGTACGTACGACTCATTTCCTCTGTGTTGCGCACACGATCACTTGCCAACTGACGACACAGCTTGGACTTGCGGCAGGTGATTGGCATCGACGCAATTCATAACCTTTCGGTAACTAACGCCTGATTCTGACAGCGGTACTCACGCTCCGGCTGTATGCATTCACCGGATGCCAGCGCTCCATCGCGATTGGACTTCCATTAGCCGCCCTTGCTGTTCTTGCCTACCAATATTGGGCGGTATCTTCCCTGTTTGCCAGTATGCAATCTCTTGGTCGGTCAACATTTGCTGATGTATCGTCCGCAGATAGCAAGATCGGGCCGCAGACATGTTTCCTCACCAATGTAGAACAACTCTCACCCAAGGAAACGTTGTTCGCGCAGAACTTATTAGGAGTGCGCGCCAATTCTCATACCTCTCGTGTGATTGTACGGCCAGCTCATGATTTCTAGGGCTACTTCGTATGTTATCGCGTCCTTGCGCAATCCCCTCTCCTTACGCTCTTTACAACCCAGCTTGCTCCGTTATCGTTTGACTTTCTCACACTCGTCATCTTCATAGTCGTACGTCTCACTCACAAAAAAAGGCTCCTCACAACAAGACTAACTATCTAGCGACCAAACCTAACAACAGCACGCCTGCCGCACGCTCGACCTTAGACTCAACAGTCTCCCACTCATCACCGGCCTCTCCCGCACGTTCATCCAACACGGCTTCGTCTACTTCTTTGCGATCTCCGCCGTCAACACCGTCAACACCGTTCTAAGCCATAAAGCCCCTACTATGTACGTTCTGTGTTCTGCGCGTTTGCGCGTTTGGCGTTGGCGTGGAAAGATTTTCGGTCAAAGACTAAAACATAATGAATCGTCACCCTCCTTACAGGTACGGATGTGCATGGTTAAGCAACGTCTGCACGGTACTCACAATTCTCCTACCCAACACTCTCGCATGTCGTCTGTACGTGGTGATCCGACCTTATCTCAAGAATATCACGTACTACTTGCTGACTCTGACTCTGACTCTGACTCCATTTTGCCCGCCCGTCCCCCTCCACCACGTAGGGTGCTCGAACTGCGTAACGCAGCACGACGACCGACGTACGCTGACGGAACCACCCTGCTCGGTTCCAACATCGAGTCGTTTACCGCCGCCGCCAACCATGACGGGTATTCCTCCTCCAGACTCGAACGAGACACGCACCAAACAATCGTGCTCGACATCCGCGGCGGCAGCAGCGGCAGCGATGCTGCGAGGCGGGGCGAGTTTGCGAAACGCGGGAGTATCGATTCTTTCTCGAGCGACCAGTTGTGGGAACACCGCGTACAAGAGAACGGTGAAAGTCTCAAATTGGGCACTATGAATGGGAGGCGACTCGATGCTGTATGATTATCAGGATGTTGATAGCAGATGTGATGCGCGAGCCAAAGGGAGCGGGGGGGGGGGTCGAATGTGAAAGATGAGTATACCTATGTACATCCAGTACAGTAAACAAGCGGATCGAACCGTCCATTTTTATTCCAAATCAAATCCAACAGTCTCCCTGTAAACCAAACCCGCGTCAGTAACAAGATACACCTCCGAAAAAAAAAAAGAGAGAGAGAAAGAAGACGCACTCGACGGCCAAAATCAACTTTTGCTCCAACGACGCGTAATCCTTGTACGCCGGCAAGTCGATGCGATTGAAGCACGTATGGCTCTTGGGCAACATCTCCACACCCCCACCGCCATTCCCCTCGCCCACCTTCTCAATCGTAAACCGTCTCGGCCCATCCGCGCCTTGCAGATCCTTAAACCCATTAACCGGCACCCGACTCGTGCCCGTCACAAACTGCAACAACCGACTCTTCCTCTCGCTCGACCAACCCCCGACACACTCCCAAAACCACTTGACCACCTCGTCGGAAGCGGTGTACCCGCGATAATCCGTATACTGCGCCCAGTCCGCGACGTCTATATCCGAGATCCCGCCGATGAGCAACTCGAGTTCGCGCGGGTCGAATATCGCCAACAGCGATGCCGGAACGAGTTCGTGTAACCCGAGCATGAAAGATTCGAATTGCGCTTTGACGCGGGTCCGGATGCGGTATTCGACCACCTTGGTCACGTATTGGGATTTATTGCGTTCGTCGACGACGATGTTGGAGCCGTTCGGAACGAGATCGACGGTGACGAGTGCTCCGAACCTATCTTCGGAGACGCTAAACGTTTCGTCCAACACGTCCGTGATGTCGTTGTGCAACATCCAACTCAACCCTCGGAAGAGTTCCTCGTCGACGCTTTCGAGGTCGGCGAGTTGGGGCGCCGCGCCGAGCATCATCTTGTACATCGACACCACGAAAAACGCGTCCAAGAACCTCTGATGGAAGATACCCATGCCGACACACCGTCCGACAAACCTAAACCACTCCAAATGTTCCGGATTGATGCCCGAAGCCGGCGAGATCTGCAACGTGTAGTTGTCGTGCGACGAGTACTCGAACAAGCAGTAGGACGGGTTGAACAGCTCGTGCGAGAGCAAGAAAAAAAACTCGCGCGAGACGCCGCCGTAGTCGAGCCCGTCTTCCCGATCGAACGTGATCACGAGCCGTTTCTTCAAGTCCGCGGGCGTGTACCGCATGATCTCGCTGTACGCGTCTTCGAAAATATGGCTGCGTCGCACTTTGATCGTACAGTTCCCGCCGGAAGAAGGAGGCCGCATGGCAGGTTGACCGCGCATGTAGATGACTTTACGTCGGAAATCGCGTTTGTACTGCGGCGCGTCGGCGCTCAACGTGCTCGGCAACCGCGGGTCCTCCCATGTCGTCAGCTTCGTGTTGTGGTCGACGAAATACACCCGTGCGGAGGTCGTTAACCGCATCTCCCACCCGCTGGGTAACGGGCCGAGTGGGTTCGCCGTGCTGGTGCTGGAGGGGGTGGCGCGTGCGATGGGGAGGTTGGAGGAGGAGGAGGAAGGGTGAACCCAGGACGTCGTGCGGTTGCTGTGGTCGACATAGTACGGTCGTCCTTCGGCCGTATAGCGTACTTCCCACCCTGTGGGCAACGGGGTCGTAGTTGACTCTGCGCCTACCCGGACGGCAGTGGAAGGACGCTGGGCCGCGGGGACTTGTGCGCTAGGCTCGCGGTTGAGGTTGCTCGATGATGAGGCCTGACCCACATCGGACGTGGCGTAATAGCTGCGCCGCTCAGAGGTAGTAGTGGCAGTCGACGGACGGGTCGTCGTGTGGCTATTGTGGTGTCCGTTATGTTGGGACCTCAGATCCTGATGAGAGTGGAGGTCGTTGCGCAGTCGCGAACTAGAAACTTCGGGACGCATTTGACTAGAGCTTTGAGTATTCGTCGTGCGGAGGGTGGGTGGAGGATAAGAAGTACCGCTGCTCGTCGGGCGAGCGTACTCGGCGGCCTCATCCCTCCGTGCGGGCCTCGAGCTCGCACTGGCGACCGAGCTGGGGGAAGCAGAGGGGTGCCGATTGAAGTTGGGTGCGGTTAGGTTAGTAGTAGAGGCAACCTGTGCGCTGGGCATCGCAGAGGCGGCAGGAGTCGACGTCGAGGCAGTGGTAGAGAGACAGAGGATGAGTTTACCCTGCACAGCAAGGTTATCATCCGACGTCCGCAAGTCCAAAGTGAGCATCTCTGAGGGCCGACGAACGGATACTCGATGAGTTTGAGCATGCGCATTAGAACGCGTTACGACTCACCGTAACTGGCGAGGTCCAGATCGACGACGTCGCCTACACGAATGCTCGCTAAACCGAGGAAGCCTCGGTCGCGTCGTTTGAGCTTGCGCTCGTCCAAGATCTGAACTTTGATGATCGAGTTTTCCGTGACGTCCCTGTGAGGCGTGGGTTAGCACAGCACGAGCGGCTGACACAACAGCAACAGCAACAACAGCAGCAGCAGCAGCAGCAAAGGGGTGCATGGTGGCGGGCAGACGCACAATGAAAAGTTTTGGTTCCAATTCGGGCTAAGGGTTCGACTGACAACAGAGGTCGCGTGCGACTGCAATTGGTCCGTGTTGACTGTGACGGCGGCGAACGAGTCTGGAAGTCGGAAGAGGTCGCGCTTGATCAGGCCATTCGCAGCGACCACTGTACAACACTCAAGTCAGCACACGTTCGTATTCCCAAGTTGTAACGAGCACGTACCGGTCAGTCTAATCCTGCGCGTGCTGGATTACCAGCCAAAACGGTGAGTCGGCTGCTGCTGCGGACCAGACGAGAACGACAACGCACCTCGATGAGCTCTGGGCTTGCGCGCTCGACATTGGTCTGACGTCAACGGGGGGTGTCAGCGCGAGAGCGGGCGACGGACGAGCGACGAGGCGGGGGTGTGACGGAGACAGAGGAAACGACCGCAGCACCAAACAAACGCGTGCAGGCGGCGCAGTCAAATTCTGAAATCGGCGAATCCGGCGTTTGGTCAGATGCAAACGCCAACAGCCGCGATCGTCCCTCTCTCGATCCGGCATTCGGAATTTGATGTTGAGAAGCCCAAGTGCACCGGGTCCTGTTCGTATCCGAGACTGCCAGACTGTCGAGTCAGAACCTACTCAAACCCGTGCAAGCTACTGCAGCACCAACGGCGAGACATACATTGTCCGTGTCTTGAGACCTGGCTGAACTCTGAGTACTAAGAGTCGATGTTTTTCTGGGTCCGTGTGTAGCGGACCGCGACTCGCGTCAGGCAAATCTATTGCGAAGTACGCTGCGCCGGAAACATGTTGTTTGGAAAAATTACAATATGAAGCCTCGAACTTCTTTCTGTTTGGTCTGAGTTGCCATTCAAAGCTGATGAAGCGCGTCTTGCGGTTTATATCACCCGCCCGCTCACACACTGCTGATATCAGGTACCAATACGCCAAGCCGCGGAGTGGTGCTCATACTGTAGCCGCTGATGGCCCTCAATCCTGCGGATCATCGCCATGTTATCTTGTCACCGAGGTACATTTCCGGTTTGAGTGGAGGAAGGAGGGCAGGGAGGTATAGCAGTCACATAAGGGAGGATGTCCTGCTTTTTAACCAACCCCCCCCGCCCCCACGTTTCCACTCTCATAGTGTGCAAGTACCTGGTGTATTTTATCAGCGGGGACTGTGCGTTGACAGATGATTCAGAACGCGGCCGCCACGCCATGTGCCATGAAAGTGTTGGTTAGGCTGGACTATAGCGGGGTATACCTAACAGGGTTCGGAATCTCAGAGCCAGCGGCTCAACTCATCCTCTCAGCAATCCCTCGTTTCACGTGTACGATACATTGCATACATTCAGCCGGCGTGACTGGTGAATGGTATTGCGCACGGCGAGGCGTAATTTCGGTATAAGCCGGCGATCTGCATATCTGCACGACTGGTCCTCGGATCCAGTTCGCGCACGACAAACTAGCGTCTTTCCCGGACTCTCGCTTGATCGGATGCAATGGTAGTATAGTACAGGCGCCACGGCATCACCGTCATGTGTGTACCATTACTGAAGCCTAGGACGGGACCGTGCTATATCTCTCCAGTCAGAACTGGTTTGAGGCGAGGTTCAGACTGCTGCGTATATTTTGGCTTGAACCGACCGAATGATGAGCGGAGGTCTTCCTTCTCTCGTGACTCCCTCGTCAAGATGAGATCCCTGTTGCTTTATGAAATGTCTTCCTTGCACTTTCGTCTTTCCCCTGCGCCTTTTGTTGCATTATCTATAGAATCATCGATATTTAGGTGCTCGAGCGTATCCGACAATAAAAAATCTTGATATAGCGTCAACCTTTCCAACTTGTACTCTTCCAATGAAGCGGTATGCACAATGTCTTTGCGCGCGTGGAAAACTCTGAGCTTCGTTCAGGGTCGCACTTGGCTGTTGATCTCGCACAGTCCCGACCAAAGGGTCCCGCACGTGTTCGGCGCGTGTGCAGGCGGTGAAACTCGGTCGCAAGTACCAAAAGTGAGAGGCACCGTGTCAGCTAGCAGGCGATGTTCCTTATCTTCACCATCGCACATGGCCTTGCGTGCCTTGTCCATTCCCCTCTTGCTCGATACTCAGGCTACCGTTGGCGAAACGCTCACTTGTTCTAGCTGCCATAACGTGTCTCTTAGGTGCAGCATCGACCAAGCAGATCAGTATAGATGACACAGATCCCTCCATTGTTTACGGCCTAGCGAATGCTGGGCTCATGAACTGAACGCAACGCGTCAGTGTTACGGCGATTCTCTTTCATGGTCCGCCACAAAAGGGCATAGTCTCCGTCTCTTTCAATGATCGGTCCCCTCTAGAGCTTGTCTGATTACCGTCTACCAGTTCTAATGCATGTGAGCTTACAGTTACAGGGATCGATTACTGGGGTGGGACGCATCCGTGAGTTTCGCGGCGCAGATGCTCGGCAGCTGGTCTGAGTCCCGAGACAGGAACGATGCAACTTGCCAGATCCAGCTGGACGATGATCCAGTGGTGAAGGCAAGTGGCTACTCGCCAGTCGGAGGACCACCAAAGCTGCTATGGAAGCGGGACTCCTTGCCGACCGATATTATACGGTAACAGTCAGTAGTGACGACACCTCATTTGTCTGCGATCTCGACCATTTCGTGTGAGTTGTTGCTTTTGCCGGCTGACCTGACCGGGCGCAATTTGTTCCACATGTTATAGTTATACTACCATCGATGTTAGCTTGAAGATTGGGGGCGGGGGCGGGGGGTCTAAGTCAGTCTGATAGGGTCCACTGTGGTAGTGTGTCAGTCACAATCATCGTCGCAATCGTTGGGTGACATCTCGAATGCTGCCGGAATGTCAAAATTGGGACACAGACAAGTCAGTGACCTGAGAAACACGAGATTTGTCCATTGGAGATGATTGCGCACAATGAGTGTAAATTCCCGGGGTGATGAAGACATATTTGATCGACCACTTCGTCGTTCCGGAGATATCTAGTTAATCTGAAGAAGTATCAATCAGCCTGATCCTGCGCGTCCTGGATACCAAAACGGTAGTTGGCGGAATGTCTGCGCTTGGGCTGTTGCCCATGCGACCAGACAAGGACAGCAATGCACCTCGACGAAATTTAGCTTTGTACGGTAAACATCATGGTCTCACGTCAACTGAAGTGAGCGAGCAACGTGGTGGGGTGAGGATTGTGCGCGAGGGTGGGTAGAGAACTCTATTCACGGCGCGGCGCCAAAGCGGAATTGTTTATGCACAGGTGGGACTAGAGAAGGGTCTGGAACACGCCCACATTTGCAACGAGCAACACGCCGTGCACGCGAGGCGTAAAGGGTTAGGATAAGCTTTCCCAGCCCTTTCCCTCCTGCCTTCTCGTTTGACGATCACAATGGAGCAAGGCGACTACAATGCCCTGCTGGCAATCCTAAGACCCGCAATGAAAACTGTACCGATGCTGAGTAGCATTTTGGAGGGAAGTGTCGAGGTCGTGCTGTCAATCAGTGCCCAAGTCCAGGTGAGAAAGTCGCGGGTGTTGCAGCCGGTGCATCTCACGATGGATCAACTCTCACAAACAGGCAGCCAGAAAGAACAAAGAGGATTTGGAGGATCTCTATAAGCATGCAGCAGCCGTTCAAGCACAGGTCCTGCTTTACATGCACGATCAACCAGGAGACGGTCAGGCCGCGCTGCTCAATAGCGTAAATTTGTTTGTCAAGTACGTTCCGAGAATCTCCAATCATATTACGTCTAATCACAATTACCAAAGCGTATTGAAGGAGGTAAAGATCTTCGTCGTGAAGACCACGAGCATCGAGCAAAGCAGCACTCCAAAGCGGTTTGGCCATGCCGTCGTTAGGCTCTTCACCGCAACCTCGACGGCTGACAAGATAGCTGCTATGAAGGAGCGCATCTCTGATGCAGCCGTCGTATTTGGGGTCAGCGTAATGTATCTCAGTCCATGTATGTACTGATTTATCTCAGGTCGCGAAAGATATCCGCATCGAGCAACGCATAATAGCAATAAACCGAGAGATCCTGACAGCCGAGGAGAAGGCGAACCAGCAGCGGGCAGCAGATCGACGTAGTCCGTCATATTCTCTGTTGTGACTTAATTGCTCACTGCGTGCCTAGGGCTACTACACAAGGATCTGCGTCCTGTGCAGACTGCGATACATTACTCTAGCACTGTTGCAGAGCCTTGCACTGACGGTACGCGAGTAAGCATTCTTCAACAAATGCAAGACTGGGCATCAAGCACCGACGGACCCATGGTATATTGGCTTGCTGGTCTGGCCGGCACAGGTCGGTCATGTTGTTCCAAGTGAAACTAAGAGCTCATCATGCAAAAAGGTAAAACAACAATCGCGAGCTCTTTCTGTCAGCTGCTTGAGGCTGTGGGGGTAAAGGTTCTGAGCTTCTTCATTACACGACACGCGGCGGACCGCAATAAACTCTGCGCGGTCGTATCCACACTGGCCTACCAGCTGGCTCAGATCAACCTATCAGCATCTACCGTTATTTCAAATGCTTTCGATAAGCAGCTGGATATCTCGTCCCGCCCAATAGCTTTTCAGGCGCAGGAGCTGCTCGTTGCTCCGCTTTCCGCAATCTTCAAGTCCGACGCGGCGTCAACTCAACAAATAGTTTTTGTGATCGACGCCATGGACGAGTGCGATGACTTTTCCAGCGCAGACGGATACATCCTGTTTACGGCATTGCTGCCAATTCTTCGTCAACGAGGTTCTCGCGTGAAGCTGTTTGTGACCAGCAGGACCGAGCCAAAACTGAGCGCCATGATTGATCGGGTATTTTCTGGTGCGAGCGATGACTGTTCAACGTTTCTGCTTCATGAGGTCGACGAGGCATCTGTATCGGCGGACATCCGAACCTTCACCCAAAAAGGTTTCTCTGACATCCGGAGGCGGTTTCGCCATATCCCTGACGATTGGCCGTCACCGGAACAAGTTGAAGATCTCGTCACGCTGTCAGGGAAGCTGTTTGTGTTTGCGTCCACGGCTTTACTTTGGATTGGGGAAGAGCATACGTCGCCCATTTCGCGCCTTACTGAAATTCTATCCGCCACACGGTCGTCACGTCCAGTTGACCGCCACGAGCGGTCACCATACAATCATCTTGATGTGCTCTACCTCGCGGCTTTAAGAAATGCGACATTAGACCCCGATCCCGACTCGGTCGCCAACACACGATTACGGCAGATTTTATTTCTGATAACATGTGGCACTTACGACGTTTGCCTGGATATCATTTCCATTGCCTTACTATTGGAGCATCACGAGGTCCAGCCATTCCTCGACTCACTCTCGGTGGTAGTGCAAACCCCTGTCAGGACTTCAACGAGCCAAACGCTCAAAGTAGAACCTGGAGAGATGGTCAACGTACCGAAGAGCATGAGGATTCAGACTTTTCATCAGTCTTTTTCTGACTTCCTTGTTGATCCGAAACGCTGCACCGACGAGCGTTTCCGCATTCTGCGCGAGCGAGAAGAGGCAAGGGTCGCCTTATCCACCCTACAGGCCGCCCAACAGCGCAGTAACCCAATATGGATTCCAGGGCCCAGACGGATTGATTCTGCACACTTGGAACGGAGGTGGTGTTGTCACCTTCTGAACGCTCTCCGCAATCCCAGCCTAGATTGCGCGAGAGTGCTTTCAACGATTCGAAAGTTCGAAGTCACCAGGGGTATGAGCCCAGCACAGAGTCCATATGGCAATGTGACTCCGGAACATCTGGCCAGCATCCATTTCCTGCTTGCTGTGCTCGTAAACCAACTCTCCGAACCGTTTTTCGCAGAGTTCCAGCAGGATCTCATTCACCTGGGCAGTATAACGCAGACGGACTGCAACGTTGTTGGCGTTGACTATATCGCCTTATACGCAATGACGGCGATTATTCTTCACGCCCGGTTCGCTCAGGAGCGAAAGGGTAGTTCTGAAACCATTTCACAGCTGAAATCCCTGGTACGTCAGGATCAAATTTTTCATATGTGAGTAATTGCGGATGTTTGCTGTCTATATTGACGGCCAGGATAGCAAACTGCGTCAGATCCGCAGGGTCGACATGACAGGCAACAAAACCTTTTCATTCACCATGAAATCTATGCGAGAGATGGCACAATGGTGTAGCGATGACGTGCGTTGTCATTCATTCCAAATACTCAGTGTTCATCTTTAAAATAGGTGCCAAGCAGCGACTCAGCGTTCGAAGGGGATATCCTCAAGTTGTTGGAAGTCTGCATGATTTCGCGTCTTCTATATAAGGATACGGTAGAGCCTAGTATTGCGTGGCTTTAAAATGCTATTGATCAACTGCCGTATACCTATACATCTACCGCTGCCCTCCGCTGATGTTTACTGTGTTGTCCGCCAGTTTGAGTCCTTGAATCGAGGTGTACATAGACATCGGATACTACAAAAGGCCCTGCAAGTCGTGGTGGCTCAGTGCACACACGTGACACATCGTCGGATTATAGTATCGAGGGTATGCAAGTAGCCGTGGTTTTTGCCTCCCACAAAGGTGCAAGTGACCTCAGAACGTGCTGCTGGCGGAGAGGCGGAGAGCGAAACACCTGATGCGACCGAAAGTGTCCAATTTAGATCGAGTCGTACGACAGAGATCACCCTGCAGAACGGTCTAACAAAGCACTTTGAAGACGCAATTCGCATTGACCGTTGGCGAGAATTGTAAAACTTCTGTCCACACACCAACAAGAAACGGTTTCATAAGAGAAAATTTATTTCCGCAATGCAGCACTCTCTGTATCATTAGCAATGTGCAGTATCATGCACTCTCATCATCTACTTACCACTTTCTCCGGAATTGAGCCACCGATTAATTGCCAACTGGTTATCTATCTGACGACGCAATGAGGATCTGGTCACACCATATAAGCTGGCGACATATTGACGCGACGTACACCAACTAGACTTCATTCATGTCAATTGAAATGAGATCAGGAGGTGGCTGAACTCAACATTATCGGAGAAATCGATTTCACTGTCGAGAATTGCTGCCTTCTGATGCGTTGAAAGCTTTGACATCCATGTTGCGGCCAAAGCTGGAGCTCTTCTTTGCGGTTTAGTCCTTTGAACGAGACATTATTCTAGTGGCTTGAATAGAGAACGAGTATTTTGAGCTTTGAGCTAAGAAAAGAGATAACTGTGCCGATCGAAGCGCAATTTCAAGTACATGTCCTTATCTATGCTCTCTCATGCAGAGGTTCGTAGTTACCGAGAGATGCACGCCGATTGGCGCTGCCTTTGCATCCCTGTGCGATATCTCAATGCAGAGCTCCTGCATTGGGCAGTGATGCGGAGTATATGAATGGGTGTCGTGTGACTGTCATAGCGGCACGAGTCAGTCACAACGTTGCTATAGTTATCTGCTGATTACGTATTCACTACACGGTATCGCGTATTGATCTGGCCCGACACCATGAACATAAATCACCGCAAGATGATTGGGGCTGCAAAAATGCACAATTTACACCCATCGCTACGGCCTACACATGACTTTGGCGGTTGAACACGCTATACATCAGCTACACATGCGTTCAAAACAACTGCTGCAGGAGCAGTGGGCAAGGCATTATATGTTGACTGAACTGGAATCCCTGCCCAGAGTCGAGCCTAGACGTATGAAATTGTAAGCACGAGCGAACAGCTCGGTATCAGTAAGTGTCTGTAAGAGAACGTGCATATGATTTCGTCGCAGCCCCACGCCAGTGACCCACAAGAACCTGATTTTCGACCACTTTCTTCCGAAGTTTAATGACATGTGAGCCTTCTGCGCGCGCACTTGATATGTACAACAGCAGCAATATCACGCGTAAATAGGTTCGGTATTCAGCAGACAAGTGGGGTTCCATGCACCTGGAGCTCTGACACGTCCGAAAGGAAAGAGCCGGGCACTGGCGTCACGCGTGTGCCGGATTGGCTCGAGTTGCCGGAGCGTTCGTTCCTTCTTCTGCGCCGCTTTCGCTCCTATCGCTCTACCCCGCTTTCCCCGCATTCCCACTTCCCCGCACACTTTCCACAGTCGTTGTCGCCGCCCACGACGTAGTGCAGGGTCGTGTATCACGCATCGCGTATCACCGAACAATAGCTGCGACAGCACACTAAGCCATAGTGATCTGGCTTGACCTGTTACACCACGCCACTTGTACGCGCACCGACGATTGCAGGCCCACGCGCACTTCCACCAGCGCGACAATACAAACGACTATGGCTTCCGACGCGAGCTCAGTAGTGACGGTCGTTGCAAACGGAACAGCGAACGGAACAGCGAAAGCTGACGGAGCCCATGTGATCGCGACGGCGGCATCATCGACCGAGAAGAAGACGAGCACGCACGGCGGCGTGGCGAGCGACCGGTTTACTTGGGATACTAAACTCGCAGGTCGCTCGCAGGTCCGTGTCTTCCCGAAGGGGGGGGGTGTGCTGACCGAGTGGCGTGGCTCAGGTGGACGACTTACCCGGTGTGCACCATGCGCTTGTACAGTTTCTTGAGAGCAAAATGCTCGAATGCGAGGCTTTCATACGTGAATGCGATCCCAACCTGTGCGTGCGTTGGGTGTAGCTTTGGTGCACGGTGTGCTGACTCCATAACAGCGAGCGACTGTACTTTTCGACGGGCATTGCCCTGATCCAATGCATCAAGGGCATCATGAGCTTCGAAGACAAGGTACCCTACTTCAATTCGCTCTCAAGATTTTAGTCATTCTCAAAACTCCCTAAATGTAGGACCTCGCCGCCGCCCTAGCATCGATCAAACACAGCTCAACCGTCGCACACAAGCTGCGCAAATCCCAGCCGCTCACCTCGCGCTTCGCCGTGCTCGTGCTCGGCGGCGGCACCAGCAGCGCCGTCAATCACGTCAAGTCCATGACCCCGCTCCAGCGCCACGCCGAGCTCGTGTACGCCGAAGGCCTGCTCGAGAAGGCCGTCATCGGTATCGCGTATTCCGGCGATTGGTTTCAGTTTATCAAGGAGGCGTGAGTTCTGCACCTCAAGCTTGGGTTGGCTTGGGTTGGCTTGGGGTGGGAGGGCTGACGCGTGCGTGGGATTAGGTTGAATATGAGGACGGCAACGGGCATATACAGGACGCTCGTCGCGTACCTCCAGCAGGCCGACGCGAACGGTTTCGATAATTCCATCGACCCGCACTTCCGCAGCGGCGTCATGCTCGGCCAGGGCCTGTAAGCCCGCCTTATGACTGTTTCGCCTCCACCTGACGCTCTCGTGCAGGACCTCGCTCGTCCTCAGCATGCTCCCCAGCCGCGTGATGAGCATCATCGAGCTCTTCGGGTACAAAGGCGACCGCTTCGAGGTTTGTTCCTCATTCTCCCATCCCATCCCTCGCACTCACGCATGCACCTCACGCACAGGCCCTCTCGACCTTATCCGACCCGGGCGGCTGGGCCTCCACGACGCCCACATCAGCGAGAGACGAAGGCGTACGCCGACCCGTATGCGACATTGCGCTCCTCATCTTCCACCTCGTCTTGAGGGCCTTCACAACGCAAGGCATCGATATCGCCGTGGCAGAACGCATTTTGGAGTTCAACCTTCAGAGGTTTCCGAATGGTGCGTCGTTGAGTTTTTTTTTTCAAGTCGACTATCGGTTGCGGTTGCGTGTTGCGCTGCTCCTCTGTTTTTTCTTTCTTTGTGTCAGGCTTTCCGTCAGGCGCGAGTTGTCTCGGCCCGACCGTCGCCTGCGTGCTCCATCGCATGCATACATCGCGTCTCGCTACCGCGCTGCGGTGGGTTGCGAGCGTGTACCGTTGGGATGGGTCAGTGGTGGTCAAGTCGCACAGGCATACGCCGTTACCCTTCGTGCTCTTCTTCATGTGCCCGCGCTCTCGCCATTTGCCTTCGCTCTCTTTCTTTCTTTCTTTCTTTTTTTTTCCCATCGGGCTTTCCGTTAGGCGTGGCTACGTTTTCTCGGCCCGACCGCCGCCTGAGTGTTCCATCGTATGCATACATCGCGTCTCGCTGCCGCGCTGTGGTGGGATGCGATGCGTGCGTATGTTGTTATAATATATCGGCGGTGAATAGGTCGTAAAAGCATACCCTGTTGCCCGTCCCGCTTTTCTCCATGTGCACGCTCTCGCGGTTGTGATGCCACTACATATCCTATCCTATCTGTCTGTACACCTTTGACTCCTCCAACACCGCGTCGCCTATGGTGCACGTAGTCGAGATCCTCTCCCAGACATAAAGGTGCTGGCCCGCGACGACGACAACGACGGGACATCTGCATTGAGGCCACGTCTAGCCTTGCGCCCGCATCAGTTCAATTTCAGTGTTTTCCGGCGTCTCACACTGTAACCGGCCGTGACACGCACGCCACGAAAAAGTGGATGGGTTACTGCATCGGCCAGTCTGTGGCAATGCTTGGACGTTCTGCTCGGGCGCACGTCCACCGTTCCGCACCCCCCCCCCCACCCCGGAGCATGCTCCTTGCGCTTGTCTCTCTACCACCAAACTGTCATCGTATCATCTGCTCTGGATCTGAGACGCTCTGCCATCTGTGTGCTCTTCAACTCACCCAGCCACCCACCACCCATCCATCTGCGTCTCTCGAAATTATCATATTGGCGTTTGACCTACCCTAAACTGTGCACCCGTACGTGACCGACGTCGTGCTTGCAACTCGTCCTTCGCCATGCGCTAGCCCAAGCAAATGTTCTGGTGGCCGAAATTGCATGTGCGTCGCGCTCATGTTCCACACATTCCGCTTATGTCCCATGTGACGATTGCGATGTACGAACTTCCTGCTGCAGTAGTCCCACAGTAGAGCCAGGATTGCTGCTCCTCGGGCTTCTTCAATGCATACGCCACGCTCCTTTTGTTCTCCGCTTTCTGCGTCTCGTGTTTTCTAGTCACGCTCGGTGCCTCCCCTTCCTCGACCTTCTTCCTAGACGCGCCCCATCTGCCCGCGGCGCGACTGCAGCCCTACACACCCAACTCTCACGCCTCCCTTGCTAACGCGCTTCCACACAGGCGTCTTCTTTCTATTCGGCGCGGGTCGTATTGCGTTCTGCCGCTCACAGCCGCACCGCGCGACTGTCGCATACCAGCGCGCACTGGAAAGCCAGGACCAGTACCCGCAGATGCACTACCTCGCGTTCTGGGAACTCGCTGTATGCGCGATGGCGCGCTGGCGTTTGGACGAAGCAATCCCATACTGGCGTACCCTACGCCAGGAGGCAAGTTGGAGCAAGGCGTGCTATGCCGTGAGCCATTTGCCTCTTTTTCCATGCACTACTGCTGATTATCGTTGCAGTACGGTGCGGCCGCATGTCTACTGCAGCAGCCGTCCGCGACCGATGGGGACAAGGCCGAGGCATCCAAGTTCCTCGCGGACGTACCCAGCTTACTGAACCGGATCGGCGGCAAGTCGATTCCCGTGGAGAAGTTTGTGGCGCGCAAGGCGCGCAAATACACGAGCCAAGGCAACACACTGCTGTTGCCTGCTGTCGAGTTCGGCTATGTGAGTCTATTCATGCAAGTTGAGATGTACAACGTTGATAGAGGTAATAGGTGCTGGGCTCGCTGAGCCATGCCGACGCGCGCACGTTGCGTCGACGCATACGGCGCGTCGTACGACCCGAGTACGAGCGCGTCGAGAAAGAATATGCGACGGGAAGGCGAAGAACGCTGATGACGTCGCGCTTGCCAACTTCTTGTACGGGATCGTGCTGCGGTACATTGCGCATCCGGTGCGTCCATTTTTGTCGAAGGGACCAAGTGCTAGCTCTGACCAGGTATGAACGCTTCAGGATACCGATGCGAAGCCAGATGATGAGGAAGCCTCGCCTGAGCTTGAGGCTGTTGAGCCCGATGACGAGATCTCCGAGGAAGACGTGCGTCTCGCAAACGTCTTTGATATTTATCTGCGCTGAAACAGGTTTTTTAAGGCGGAGTCACAATCTCGCAAGTGTTTTGAGCGCGTGCTCGAGGTGGGTGACAAGATCCAGTACGAGCATTGGCTCCTGTACTACACACGTGCGTTCCCGCCTTTTTCCTCCCGTTCCAACTTCGACCATTCTGATGATATCATCCTGGCAGATTACGAGCTTGCACAACTCCTCACGGTCCTCAAGACTCCACAGCTTACGGCCGCACGCACACACCTCGAGCTTGTCGGCAGCGGGAAGCACCTCGAAGGCCCGGGCCACGCGCGCAAAGGCAAGTACTCGATGGAGGTGCGTTCTATTTCGTTCTATTTCCTCACGCGGAAGACGCTGACATGGTATGCAGAATGCACTAGCGATGAAGGTGCATGCCGCACTTGAGGTCATGGATGCCGCCGAGCGCGAAACGAAGACCAAATCGCAATAGTCGCCACTCGCGACACTGGATGAATTTATTGTTTCGCGCGTCTTAGGGCGTACGGCGCGTTGGCTTGTTGTCTTATTGTCATCTATCGGTCTCGGCGTGTTTATTTCCGTGCCGTGTTCATTCCCGTTGTAATTGTTCTAATATACGGACTCGACGGATTTCAAATCGGTCCTGAACGTGGAAATTACATCGACAGCCCGTGAATATCCATGGTCTGGCTCTTGAATATCGTTATCAGAAAGCAGGTCGATTGGAGGGAGGAACAGCTCGGGCTGTGCAGGTTGACGAAATTCGGAGTACTCCATGGACCAGATTCAAGACCAATATATGAACTGATTCCACGCTGCCAAGGATGCTGATGGAAGATACAAAAGACAAGCTGCTGCCGATTGTAGCTGATCACACATGACTGGAGGGGATTTGCACTTGCAGGTGCAACGAAGCCGGCCGCATTACCACTTGCCTTTTCTCAGGGGAGGACTTTTCACGCGACATTCGGTGATGGGTGTGCATATTATACATCGAATGAGGTTCAGGTGGCTCAGCAGTGATGTGAGAGCGACATAACAATTACACGGTCATGAGGACGAATAGCACCCAAGTCCGCGGAATGGAACATCGATCAGATCATAGTCTACGAACACATATGTCAGATTCAGCACGTAATGAGAGAGAGAGAGAGAGAGAGAGAGAGAGAGAGAGAGAGAGAGTTGATTACTTACTGGGCTAACAGCGACATTAAGCGGGCTGCATAACGAGCCATCCCCGAGGCCGGCATCCCACTCGAAGCTGACGCGACGAATGGCACCCGGACTGCGCCGAGGCCAGAGACAGACAATCTGCCTGTCGATCTGTATGGCAAAGTTTGACTCTTGGACGATGACCTTGATGGTGGCATCAATATTGTTAAAGAGGTTGTCCAAGGGGATCTTTGTCTCGACACCCCATTGTTGGTCCTTGTCCCAGCTGTTGAATCCTATAGAGTGTTCGTTGCGGCGGATACCGATGCAGAGAAGCACGATGTTTTCCTCGTCGAAACATCGTGCACCCCAACTCGTTCGGAAAAGTACCGCGCAGCGTAGAACGAGATAGTGAAGTCTTTCTGGACGGCGGTGTGGAACTCACGCGTCTCGCCGGCTGCTAGGGTGAAGGTCTGGTCGTTGGACATGAGGACGCTTGTAGAACTGAAAGGACTGAGTGCGGGACGGTTTGTTCTGCAACAAGAGCAATAGACATTACGCTGGCTTTATATACGTCCGCTACTAGCATGTTGATGCCTCCGAGCAGCGGGAAAGACCAACTCCGTAGATTCTCTCAAGAGCGACTTAGCCCCGTTCAGGAGCAACAACTCCGGTGAGTCCTACGGCAGAGTTGCGGGAAACGACGCACCGGAACAGTTGTGACACCGCAACATGTCGCCTCCGGGCGCCTGCAACGACGGTGCACGCGGAAAGACGGTGTGATTTGCGAGCATGAAATTGTAGCATTCTGACTGCCGTACGCTCACTACAGGGGTTTCCGATGCAATTGTATAGAGCGCGAACAATGTGCGGGATTATAGCGGGCCGCTTAGTCATTATCAACCGTCACCGACTCTATGCTCTCAAGTTGTCTCAAAAAACGCTATCGCTCAAAATCGACATTCCAGTTTTCCAATCATTGAGATGGAATTTAACCTTCATGCCTTCAGCCATGAATAGGGCTGCAGCGCGGCATGTGTATTGCGGGGGAAATCCGGTCATGCATAGAACGGCTTCTAGTGTTGTCAGTCATCTGTCTTCTTGGCTTGCT
This sequence comes from Auriculariales sp. MPI-PUGE-AT-0066, assembly GCA_020744175.1. Classification (NCBI taxonomy): domain Eukaryota; kingdom Fungi; phylum Basidiomycota; class Agaricomycetes; order Auriculariales; species Auriculariales sp. MPI-PUGE-AT-0066. Next base: position 184,928 of record JAGTJP010000011.1, read on the forward strand.
GAACACATCATGGTGCGCACACGCTGCGCTCGTAGCAGCCATACACACTGACGGGACAAGACTGAGACTGCCCAGCTCCTCGCAGATATGCCGGGTCTCTTGAACCGGATCGGCACCAAATCGATGCCGATGGAGACGCTAGAAGCGCAGAAGTACAGCAGACAGGGAAAAACATTCTTGCGGCCCGCGAGTGAGCTGCTGACCCGATGTAGGTGCCTGGCTCGCCGAGCCATGCGGACTAGCGCACACTATACACCACCCGGTGCGTCGTAGGCCGGAGAACGCAAGATATTGGGGGGCTGTGCAAGCAGGGTTGCAGGCGTAGACCGGCTGTGTGAGTGTAAATGTGACCCCAAGCGTGGCACTTGAAGAGGACGGGCGAATGTTATACTGCGCGGGGTAGAATCGACCGACCATCCAGGTGCGCGCGCAGACTTTACCGCAGGATTTGCGTTCGTCTTGCATTCCTCGTTGATTTTCTCATTGACAAGGAAGCCCGCAGTGATAACTCCGGCACAGCTTCATTGCTCGGTTAACAGCCCAGACGAGCAAGTTAGGGCCTGCGAAATTTGAAATTTTCATCAGAATGTGTCCCCAACAGCCACCGCTACCTCCAAAAGTCGGATCGAACTGTTTTACAATATTTTAGAGAGAGCGTCCATGTTTGGGTTACGCATCTCATGAGCTTCATAGAACAAGTCACTAAATGGCTTAATCCGGCTTTCGCCCGAAGTGGAGCGCTTCACGTCTTGACCTCCTGTTCTTCAATTTTTCAAATGCGCTCCTCGGTAGCATCTGATGAATCACGGGATGGGCGCAATCGCGGAAAGGGACTCTGATATACGATACGGTGACTGATCGCAGCTTCAAGCATTTGGCTGAGAAAGATTCGTATGACCAATCCAGGTCTACGGCAGTCCGACGGAGAGGCGGGAGACCCGCCAGGCTCAGGGGCGACAGGTTTTCGCCTAGGACATAGCGAATATCAAGCGCTAACCAAGCGCTGAATACCGCGTCCGCGTTGCTTTGATGACGGGTCGCCAGGTGTTCAACTTGCACCAATTATAAGAATGCGACTTCAAGAAGCAGTCCTATCATCATCCGGAATCTGTTCTCCAAATCTGGCATCACATAATGCTCAACGATCTTCCCACTCCTCCTCTGTCATACTCGACTGCGGCTCTAGCGAAGCCCATCAGGGTCGGCCGCATCACGCTTGGCCACCGACTAGCTCTTGCACCGCTGACCAGACTCCGCGCCGACAAGAACCACGTCCATGGCGACTTGGCTGTGGAGTACTACACCCAACGTGCGAGCACACCGGGGACGCTGCTTGTCACAGAGGGAACGTTCATCGCCGATCGTGCTGGCGGGTTCGATAACGTCCCCGGCATCTGGAATGCTGATCAAGTTCAGGCCTGGAAGCGCGTACGTCTAATCAGGATATTTTAGTGCTGCTATTGTTAACTTCTCTTATAGGTGACCGATGCAGTTCACGCGCGAGGCTCGTTTATCTTCTGTCAGCTGTGGGCGCTCGGTCGGGCTGCCGAGCGCAGCACGTTGCCCGCTCAGTACGACATCCATTCAAGCGGCAATATCTCAATCTCAGGTATGCTCATTTTGAATCTCCTCGCGCCCGGTTGCGAGCATCGTTACAACTCACTGACGTTTACGGTTCTTCAATCAGAGGGCGCGGCGCCGCAAGCCCAGATGTCAGATTACATACAAGGAGGCAACAAGCCACGACCACTCACTATAGAAGAGATTGATGAATATGTTGAGACATACGCTCAGGCCGCCCGGAATGCGATAGAGGCCGGATTCGACGGCGTGGAAGTCCTTAGCGCGAACGGTGAGTCTGCCATTCGCAGCCACAGTGTGTGTCCTAATTAGCTTCGCTTTCTTCCTCTTCGGTAGGTTATATGCTCGACCAGTTCCTGCAAACGAATGCGAACAACCGCACGGACGCGTATGGCGGGTCCGCGGCCAACCGCATCAAGTTCACGACGCGGGTCGTGCGAGCTGTGGCTGCTGCCATTGGTGTCGATCGCGTTGGACTTCGTTTAAGCCCGTATGAGCGTTTCAATGGTCTGTTCTTTATTCTCGAGAGCAAGCGCCGTGAGAGATTGAGCTCAGATAGGCATGTACAGCGGCCCGCTTGCGGCGATGGAGACGTTCAGCTTAATCATTCGGACCCTTGCCCCGCTTGGCCTAGGCTACCTCCACGTCACCGAACCTCGCGTTAGCGGTGCGCTCAATTCATCTTGATCATGATCCCCATGCTGACTGTCAGCTTGTGGCGTAGGTCAACTCCAAACTGCTCAGGACTCAGGTTGGGGACTCCAAGAGACGATCGACTGGGCAACGGCAATCTGGCTTGGAAAGCCTGGCGCAGAGGCCACTGTGACCAAGACTTTGCAAGTGGAAGATCTTCCTGTTGTGGACGGCACCGCAGGTGCGTCGTTCCTCGATCGCGTTCTTGTCTCCTAACAGTATACCGCTCAGCGTCTACCAACGTGCTAATCGTAGCTGGTGGATATACCGCTCAGACCGCTGCTACGCGCGCGACTGATGCAGATCTGGGTGGAGAGGACGTAGTGATCGCATTCGGGAGGTACTTCATCAGCAACGTGAGCTACTTGTGCTGGTCCAGCTATTCTGAACCCCTACTGACTAAAATATCGCAGCCCGATCTCCCGGCACGCGTTCTCAAAGGAATTCCGCTCGCCAAGTACGACCGTACAACGTTCTACAAGCGGGAATCGCCCGTGGGGTACACAGACTACCCATTCGCCGAGTAGTCACCCAGTCACATCATGAGCTCAGATATGGTATACGACTAGGAATTGATATGCTAACACAATGCCCTTCTGTCATTTTGGATGAAGCAATAGACCCGCTCAATGCTCGTCCTCTTATTACGCGCATTGCTTTGGAATCATATTTGGGCTTGCTACTATTCCAGTGGGCAGAACCTTCGTTTCGTCAGGTTAATTCGAGCCATTGTCTTTCGCGTCGTAATGAGTACAAATACACTAACCACGTTATATCTGGCGCTGCGTGGATGCAGTCTGACTGTTGTCAGACTTCGTTCTCTCCTTTCTTTGTTGACCGCGGCACATCAACGTGCGTTTTCGTTGTTATCTTTGTTTTAGTGACTGCGGGAGAAAGACACTGGGACGTTTCGTTGAGGCATCGGTGCTGAGTCGATAAAACTTCGAGTCTGCAGTTGTTCCCAAATCTGACACGCTTGTGATGGACGCCGTGCCCACGCTGTAAGAAAGAACACATTTTAGGGGCATTTGATGAGACTTCAGACGTGTGGCCGGCTGAAATCTTTTGGGATATCGATCAATCATTGGCCCTGCAGAATAATTGATCTCCTCACCGCAAATGTTCCCAGCAGGCAACCTTTGTCTTACATTTACACCCGGGGTTTCAAACGCTTGTTGACCTGGCCAGTAGTTAGTTAGTGGCCGCCTAGTATTGGTGGGGTGATTCCTCGAGAGATTGGCTCGTCAACTTTGGTTAGTTTGCCCAAGCCATTTATGGTGCCCATCCCCGTGTGGCCGAAGCTTAAAAATCTGAAATTAAATTCATCTCGCGACTGAGTGGGATTCCAAGCTGGGTATCTGGGCTTAGGATCACAAGGAAAATTGAACTGGCGTCTTCACGCGAACGCGAAAATTGGCTACACCGTGCCTACACATTATTCCCGTAGTGCAGGAAATAACCGATCAGCTTGTCTCATTGGCACGGTTTGAGGCCTATCATGCGTGAAACAACCATTAAGAACTCAAAATGATTAGACTTGTATTCGGTGCGACAGGTTCTACGTACAAGCACATCGCCTGCCTGTAGCCACAAGCAGGAGAATACTTTTTCATACATGCTGTTTAGTATCATAGAATGGTGTGCATAGCATTGCGCAATATCGCAGCATGACATATGTTGGACGAGAACAGTAACAGCGTTCTACATGATGATGCAGCTACATCCAGCTGAGTTTTAGTCAATACCAGCACAGGTCCGCATTAGAATAATCCGCGCACCTTGCCGCTCGAAGTTTGTACGTTTCGAAATCATGTGGGGATCAAGTATGGTTTCTTTGTCGCCACAGGATTGTTCTTTTTGTGAATACTGATACCTTGCTGTTGGTGACACTGCCTGCGTCGAAGTAGGATCTCGCGTAATTTCGGGAAGGTTGGTCGGGAGTGTGATTCGCTCGATAACGGACCAGCTCTCGACACTGCGTGGGATACAGTTGGCCAACCAAACCTCAGCGCCAGTAAATTGTTGAAGTCCCGTTCCACGGGACTTTGGGTCAGCCTTGATGGTGAGATTGCCCATATGGTCGTTCACAAAAAACTTGTGCGACTGCAGAGCTCGATGAAGTCGTTGTCGCTCGTCGGCCTCGTCAACGTAGAAAAGTGAGAGATGTGGGAAGCGGTGTGTCTTGCTCTGCAAGCCCTGTCGCTGCAGTCGGTGCACAATCTCTGCCCTGAACTGTGCGAGCGCTGGAGACGCGGTCATCATCAGCTTCATTGCGCCGAGGTACGTCTCTCCGCGCTCGAGAGATGTGTAATGCGCCGTAATGTCGGGCGACTGGGGTATTAACTCGTCGAGATGAAAGTTAACGGGCAATTCATCGAACGTGGCCAGTGTCACGTGCGGGTGAAACTTTGGATATGAGCGAGTGGGTCTATCCGACTGTCGGCGTCTCGGCGGCCGAAAGCGCATAATTGCTTTGAGCTCGGTCGACTCGTGCTCGACTGGTACCAACCAAAGTGCGTATCCTCCAGAGGACATGGATTTAATATGGGGAAAACCTCTCCGCAACCGGTCTATTTATTGCACTGGTGTTGTAGCAGAAGCATGCTCCGAAATAAACGGGAGCACGCCTGCCGAGGATGAGGTTGTTTCACGAGAGCGGCTGGCAACCGAAGAAGAACAGCCGAAGGAGATGGCGCGACACAGCACCTGCCACGAGGTATTATAACGTTAGAAGTGCTCGCTTGAAGATTCGGAATACCTGGCAACGAGACAGTTCCTTTCTGCGGTGTTGGGTCGATGTGCGGTAATCCAAGGTACTCACCGTGAACACGCTAATAACCGCTCATACTGAAAACGTTGAGGCCTGGAGTTTCTCATCTCGCTTTTCAGTCGATGCCGCTTGTGCACTGACCCTGCATAGCCACGGTGGGCACAGCGGTACGCAAGGACTTTCACCTGCTTTTGCAAAGTTGATCAAACACGCGGAGCTGATCTGGCCAGACGGTGACGTTCTGTAAACAATTAGCCCATTGCCGTCTCCGCCGGCCGTAAGGACTGATACTGGCAGCACACTCATCGCTTGCATCTTCATTCCGGCTACGGCCTAACTTCCCGAGTCAAGGCCGAGGCTTCACCTCTCCAACATCTTTTTCTCGGTATTCAGGTTTTACGTTTGCCGAAACAAACGCTTTATCAGACACGGCCTTGTATTTCCAACATTGTATCTGATAGTATGAAGCACCTGGACCCGACAGCAGTGCGAGGTGGCGGCTGACCTGTTAGATCGGGGGTTATGAACAGACGTGACAGAAGTTTCCTACGCCCCTATACCGCATGAAATAGGTCGGATGTGACTGTGAAAGACGGCGGTCGGAACTTGACTTCGAGAGCTACTTGATTGCTTGCCGTTTATAACAATACCTCAACTCTCTCAACAGTGCGGCTAAAGTGAACTAGAAGTGCTACTTGGCTTCTAGAATCTTCACTTCAGAGGGCTCTTTCCTGTGGTGATGCCAGAGGTGCCCGACATTAAATCCAACCCGGTTCGATGGCAATTGCACGCTGCGCGATTTTAATCCGTCCGCAGGAAGGAGGTGCAGGCAGGTGCATGGGAACAGGCTGCAATGATGGGTCTATTTGCGATCTATTATCGAGGCTGTATCAGGGACACGCTTGAAGAGTTGACAGGGTAGTTCACTGCGGCATTCACATAAACCATGTGGTCCGCATGCGTCCTTTTTTCCTACTACTGGTCTCAAGCAGGATGCAGCGGCCTCATAACGGTGGAGGAGCTGAGACCAGCTTGCGAGCTTGGGGTTTTGTTAGGATCTCTGACTGAGCACACCATGACGGCTTGGTTCCCTCTTTGATCACGGTGCTAAGCCCACGAGCTCACGGCGGCGAGGCCTTGCGCTGCATTGTCAGATTATGTCGCGATTCGCCACGACGACCCTATGAGCCACTTGGTGGCGAGGGCCTGCACGGCGGCGATGCAATTGATGGCCATGAGAAAAATGCAGACGAGCTGCGCGGTTCTAATCCGTTACATGTTCGAGTACATGACTCACCCGTGCGAGTAAAGAACAACAAATCACAGATATAGCTGGAGGCTAATAGTATCCCGTGGGAACCTGTGTATAGCTTGCCGTCTGTGGCGCTGATCTCCTAGGCCCTGTCGTGGATGATCTTGCCTCACCTTCGACGCCCGGTGTGCGACCGTCGTCACCCCAGGCCTGCATCACAAGCATGTCCATCTACGGAATAGGTTATGAGTGTACGCGCGCGGATGATGCGTGCGTGCATGCACGTCCGAGGTAAGCAAAACACTTGGTCGATAATGCTCAAGCCTGTTCGTGGCGCTGGTAATCTGGTTCGCCATGAATGTCGGCAAAACGAGTTTAGTGCCTTGCGCGACCCTGAACTGATTATATGCAAAGACGTGCGATAACAATGTGAGCTAGGAGGGAAGAGACCTTTGCAGCAGAGAAGTGCAGAAGAAGATGATATGGCGTTGCTCCGTGTCGATCCGACCCGTTGCGATCTCGCGTTGACATCCGCCGCCTGTTTGATGTGTCAGTTGCTACTCGTCTTTGAACCCCTCAGCTGCCGGAAGCAGGCAATCACACGGCCTCCCGCGTCATGCCGCGCCCAGGAGGAAGTATTGCTTGCGCATAATTTGCGCACTTCAGAGGTTCACACCCGCTCCTTGCCCAGTGCAAGTACCCTCCCACCTCTGTGATGTCAGCAGCTTCCACTAAAGCAAAGGTAGTGAGGGTACAATCGACAGGATGAGACCTGCCCCTTCCGATCCCTAACTGGCCGGCTGTGTCCAGCGCGCACCAATTCTAGGTCAAGAACATCACGCCGTCGCCACCAACCCAGCTGAAGTGAAGATTGAGGGAGTAAATCGGAATCGAAACTGCGTCGAGACCGGGTCGAGGTCGAGACCGCGCCGGGAAGCAGGGCATAGGAGGATCAACATTGGATCGAGCTCAAAATGAAATCCTTTGGCTTACTGTAAGTTTCAACTTGCCGCTGCAAGCACAACCGGATCAAATACAGGAAAAGGCGTTACACTTGAAATCCTCGGTGTTGCTTCCCCAATCTGGGGATCGCACCCTGCCGTGCCCAACAGCGTATTGGACTCGCCGGCGCTCGGCGCTGAGCGGAAACACGCACATGTAGCTGTTTGCAGTGTAAATTGTTCCAAGCCACGGCCGCCGCACGGAGTACGTCCATGCACCATCAGGGTCATCATTGTTCTCTCAACGCACATTGTTCTCCAGCGAGTAATTTGCCCTCAAAATTACACGCTGCGGGTCGAACGTGACCTTCCGCGTCTTCGTCGGCATCCATCTGAAGCCATGTCCTGACTTAGTCCGCTCCACCTGGTCCCACGTAACCTATTTTCCTGCCAATATTCTCGCCCCAGTAAGTATTCTATGCTATTAGCTACACCCGTGCCCAATACATCACCCATCAAGAGCGACTAACTGGTCACCATCATGCGCAACGTCCCAGACAGCCCCGCGCTGCGGGTTTTCACCTGCGATTGTCCTTGTCCTACAGGGACGCAGGCCAAACAGGTGCTGACATCGATATGAGATAAATGTGTCAATCGGCATCGTACCCATTGCCGAGCATTGGATAGCTCACGAGGGTCGCACGGGAATGACCGAGAGTGTCAGACGCGCTTGAACTCCGCCCATCACGAGATGGCGCGACCATCTCAGGTGTTTCGCACGCATGCAAACGCTTCGACTCACGGCTTTGTTGCGCATCCTGAACGTCACGCTGTGCGGTTGTGAGCGACGCTAATCGACTGTGCCCTTTACGCCAACAGTGAGGGGGGCGGTCAAGTCGCCGCTGGTTTGCACAACTCTACCGCACGGCTCGCGGGCGCGCTGTAAAGTGTGTTGTGGGACCGTGCCAACTTGATGTGGCCAGACTGGAACCACACCCTTGCTTTGCTCTGTTGGAAAATGAGGGTGTACGTGAGCACCAGAGGGACACTTGAACAGCAAGCTATGGCAACGTGCGAGACAGACAACGCTGAGATATGAGCACGGAGATGTCGTGTTTAGGATGAAAAGAAGTGATAATTGCAGGACGTAAATTCAGCTCGGCGGCGCATAACAATGGACATCAGGCTCTCAGGAAGGATTCAGCGCACGGAGGAGTTCGCGCGTCTACCAAGTGTTCATTCGCCGGCAGCCTGATACGACGAGGGATCTGGGTGGACTACACTACGGCTGGGAGCTACGCTGGTGAATGACTGCCTAAAGTTGTCATTCGCAAGCGACGTCAAAGATTGTATCAAGGTAATAAGGATGTTAAAAAAGCTGGCCTGTCAAGACAGACTAGTCGAAGCTTGACTGTAGTCACTTGCATCTCGCCAAAACAAGTGTCTGCAAGGCAGCTGTGTGTCACTGTGAGCATGGGCGAGAGCTCAAGGTCGGGCTCCAGGTCATTTGCAAAGGTATCTTCTTTCCGTAGCGTGGCGGTAGCCGAATGACTGCCGAGCTGCCCCAATATGGAAGGTCCGATGGCCACTGGGGACGATTCTCATCAGGATTTTGTTTACTGATTGCTGCCGCACCGGGTCATTCTTTGCCGATGACGCGTGTATCATCGCGCCGGTGCCAGCTGGCTATTCCTGAACTTGTGGTGCAATCCCGCCGCTGCGTCTGAGGCACACTCCGACGCCAACGAGCAAACAGCCGCTCCTGCATTGGCGCATGTCCCGATGATCGGTGAGCGAGCTTTCCCCCGTGCGTGCGATCGTCACATCGAATGCCAGTATTAAATTATATGTACCGGACTATGGATGTGCATTATCGCGGTCCCTCCCAAATCCTGTACACGATTTCAACTTCGAGGATGCCTGAGTTTCTGCAAGTTGGTGCGCTTTAGACTTCGTGTACGCAATGCGTAGGTAGGGTCTGACCCACGCCCATGTCGTGCAGGTGCATGTACGCGATAATGTTCTACATCCGACAGCACTACTGACAAAAGATCACACAGTCTCAGTCGTGCTTTACGACTGGCTTTTATGGTCAGTACATGGCTGCGTGGTAGTCTTCCTACATTAACCAACGGTGAAACCTTCAGTTTCCCAAGCGAAGTAGAATTTGTACGTTTTGCATGCTCATACACTAGCACGACTAACACCCACTTCTCCTCCCGTGCAGCTGTCTGCAGGACCCAAAATCACCGTTGCGAAAGTGGTGTACACGATGTGTCGCTACTGGCCCATTATTACACACCCAATCACGCTGTACTTGGAACGGCTGCCAGGCCATTCTGTCTACTTTTGCCCATCCCACAGCAGGATACCGTTATATTTGGGGGTCATCAACGTAAGCCATGGCGCTGATTCGCACAACAAATTGCGAAACTAACAGCTCCCTAGCTTGCGCTCGCAGCTGGTTCGTCTTCAACACTATACTACTGATAGATCGTTGATCACAAGCGCTGCTTAGGACTCATGACGATTCGCTTGTACGCCTTCACCGGCTGCCGTCGAATAGTTGCTAGTGGCTTGATTCTTGCTTGTGTTGCCGTAATAAGCTATCAGCTGTGGGCAGTATCATCTGTGATCGCCATATCAGGTCCTATGAGATGCTTTCTCACCGACATTCGTTTGGCTAGTCCGAAGCAGGCACAATTCGCGAAGGACCTGCTTGGTGGCTACTTCGTACGCTGAACGGACACCACCAATTTCTTTATCAGTTGACTCTTTGTGACTTAGGTTGCACCCCTTTCGTTTGACTGTCTCTCCCTGCTCATCTTCGTCATAGTAAGCAGTTCCCCTCCCCCCGCCGTCGGCTGTTGACCCGATGTCTGGATAATAATAGCATGCCTTCCGGACACTTGACTTCAGCTCTTCCACCCTCTCACCGCTTCATGGCCTGAATAGTCTCACGCAGACCTTCTTGCAACAAGGGTTTCTCTACTTCTTTGCCATATCCGCTATCAATGCCATCAACACAGCGCTAATGCACATCGCGCCGTTTGACCCATACTTGTGCGTTCCCCTTCTAATCACACCATCACTGAACCAATGAGCTTGTAGCCTAAATTGCGCATGGATCAGTAATTTCTTCACGGTCCTTAGTCTCCTTCTTCCTAACGTACTCGCATGCCGTATGTGCGTAAATCCTGCTGCAAAACCTAATGCAAAGCTCTTAATCAACTTGGCCCATTCCCAGGGTTCTTGAGTTGCGCTCTGTAGCTCTTAAGCCGACTTGGTCGGATGATTCCCAATTCATAGAGTCAGCGTTGATCGCCAAAGCCCTCCCGCGATTGCCCTCCAGCGACAGCGTATCAACCGTATAGCTGCTATATTCACGGGAAGAACAGAGGAGAGTAGCGCTTAGTAAAGTTTATTAAGTACGCCTTAAATGTACTACTATACAATTGCCATAATAGCTATGTAATCGGGAGGATCATGAGGCTGCGCAGGGCTCTGGAAAGCGCATCTGGTGGTACAACTTGAACGTCTGAGGGCTTTGTCGGCGTATAATGAGATCAGATGCTGCCTTTTAAGCCACCCATGCCGGCAACACCGTCACCCTTTGTCTCTACTGAGACGGTACAAGTTACGCCACGATCCTGCGACGGAAGGTGTCAATTATGCTCTCGCTAATTGAATGTACAATGTCGAGCTTGTCAGGGGCATGAAGTGACTCGAGAATTGGGCGAATAGAACTTTATCTGATGCTACAGCTCCACCGCGTCTTTGTAAAGTGCGTGAACAATTTGTGAGGAGGGGTTCAGCTGGGCTTGTCATAAGCTCACCGAGCATGCATCTTGTTCATTCTTCATGCGTGAGCGGTACCACTCCTCGATTTACTTCTGAAACAGAGCACCAAAATCGTGACATTCAAGCTGCGCATCTTGAAGTCAGTCTTCGTCGGACATGACGCTGGCCCTGGAGAGTCACTTCTGAGCCTGACGATGCGGGGATAGTGCACTGTGAGGTCCTCGTCACAGTGAAAGAATTAGGATCAACCTCGCCAAAGAATGGCTTGTCTTGTGCTTCAGGGCGATTCTTCCGGAGAGATTGTAAGTACAGTTCCCGGATTGGTCAATCGCATGACTTTTGTTACCATTGCACTTGCTGCCGCCGTGGTGCGTCCGTCACTGTCTTGCTGTCAGAGCTGCAGTCCTCGAAGCGAGCTCTGAAAGTGCTCCAGAGCGTTATCTTTTACTCCCAGTCCATTGAATAGGCGCTCTAAATGCGTTATAATAGAGGAGGGGTCAGCGCTAAGCGCTTGGAACTCTAGCGTACGCTAATGTATGCCGATAGCACCTTTGTTTGTGGCTTATAGCGCAAATTCAGACAATGTCTACTTTATGGCTTTCCAAGAGAGAAAGACACCAGAGCTTGGCATCTTTCCCAATCTGTGAAAGACCAAATGAAATGTTCATTTAGCTTTGGCGGACACGGCGAAACCCTGACGACTCCGACATCCGTCGCTGGCCAAGGTTGTCCTCTTTTTCCAAGCTCACGCCATGCAGCACCGCAGGACCGCGTAAACCACGGCGCAATCTTCCTAGCGAGCACAACAGAGCATGGCGTCACATGTCAGCTGTGCTGTGCGCATAAAATGTCGTAAATTAGTCTTATCAGCGACATGAAATCGGGCCCCGCGTTCCATCGGACCGGATTCCCTCCCATCGAGCGATCCAAAAATTTCGAACCACTTCGTCGCCTCACATGTAATGCTTGGTTCGTCTGACCTGGACTTTCTATCATGAACAGGCGGCTGACGAGAATTCGTGCCGTGATAGATCCCTGAGCTACCTAGACTGAGGTGCACTCGCATCACGCACGCGCAGGGTGGCTCTTGTCGCCAAACGCTGTGCACAGGAGCCTTTCTCTCTCGAATAAAGGCACCTGGGCTCTGATTCTCTACAGGACCCGCGGATACGCTCATCTCACACCTGAAAATGCAATCTGTATTGGGCACCTGATCGACTGTGACGCATCGAGGGCCAGAAGGCTGCGCAGTACGGACCCTATCAGTGACAGAGTAACAAGTACTTAGTCTACCTTCAGCAGGATGCATGAATTGCACGCGGCCGACCCACCTCTTCCCCTCTGCCTCACCTTGTCCTGCCGGCTCTTCCAATTATGGCGGCGAGGAAACCCATCAAGCCAGGCTTTATCTGCGATGCGCCGAGAGGGCATTCAGTCACTGCCTCCTACCCGATGCTGTACGCAAGTTCGACCTCATTTTCTCGATCTGGGTCTCCACCGCCTCGACCACTTGCCGGCATCATGGGACCACGACCGCCCCCACCGCAGGGAGTGGTAACCTCGCACGTGTCTCCGCCTGCGCGGTCACGCTCCCCACAACGCGCCAGCACGGTGCGAGTTGGACGAAAGTCGACTATCTCACCCCTTCGTACTCCGGCGCCTTCGCGGCCAGTCTCACCTGGGCTCGGGAGATCTGCCAACCAAAAACTGCCAACAAGGTCGTCGTCGCCTTCGTCAACCCAGGCTTTGAGTTCCCGTCTGAAGTCGCCTTCGCCCACTCGGCCTGCGAGTTCTCATTCAACGTCCCCCGGCTTTGTGATCAGCTCACGATCAGCCTCGCCTGCACTAACGGCATCTTCCGTACAACGACAAAGAACTCTTTCATCCCACCCGTTGGAGAACAGTGGCTCGGCCTCGTATGTAGCCGCTGAAATCAACGCGCATGAACATTCGCCCGTCATCAATACTTCCATCGCTGAAGCTCTTCGGAGCGCCTCAATTCCGACTTTGGTCCCCACTGCGAAGGATATAGAGAATAGCACCAGCAGACCGCCTTTGCACACCGGCTTTCGAGATGGTGTTCTGCCCCTGGGTCTCCCCACGGACGTCTGTCTCTTTTGCTGCGTCAAGTCCAAACGCGAAGGATTTCAATTTTGCTCGGACGAGTGTACAAACCTTGTCGCAGCGGAGCCTTTGCCGCAGCTTCTCCGCGTTCCAACGGGTCATACCATGGAAAAACACTGTGAGTATTCCTTCGTTCCACTTCTCCCACGAAATCTTACATCTACATTTCAGTGAAGAAACGCTTGGCAGAACGATGGTATAAACCTGGCAGGGTGCCACAGGTTGAAAGCATCCACATGATTACATGGCCGAACATCATGCGAGCTTCATTTGAACATTATAGGTGCGCTCGTACATTCCGCTCGCCGTGCGTCAGACCCTTACCATCATCATTCATGTACAGGGACGCCACTGTTGAACTGCGAAAGCTCCCAAACGAGCCTTCTGAGCTTAAATTCTTCACTTGGGAAGTTCGCAAATGTAGGCTTGGCCAAGATGGTAAACGTGAGCCATGCAAGTCACCAGCATGCCATATCTGCCAAGCGATTGTCACCGGGTTCAAGTCGACCCTCCTCCGCAACCGCCAGCTCGCGAAGGATGGACTGCGGTGCGCCGTGCTCTTCATTTCTCTAGTCTGGAGCATTGTACTGATTCATTTGCAGTCTCGACGTGCCCTTTGGCGGAGGAATATATATGACCCCATGCGCTTCGCGGTCAGTCATACTATATCGGCCTCGTTCCTGCTACTCAACCATTCATTAGGGCATTCTGGTCTGCAAAACAGCATGACGTGAGCAACTCAGACACGTTGGCGCTGCTTGTCACTCGCACTGTTCCTGGAAAGAAAAACCACGTTCGGCGACCAGACTACAAGATGACGAACGCGGGGAAGGGTTTCGACTCGGTTCGTTCTACCCAGCAGCTGTTTATACCGGAGTTGCTAACGATAGAACAGGTGCATAGCGGAAATATCGACTCCGATCAGGAGGAGTTGGTAGTGTACAATGACGACGCCGTCCGTCCCGCCTACTTAATGATTCTCAAGCAATAACTCGATCTATGCTCTCTCTCTATCACGATCTTCCCTAATTGATGCGCATCCGTCGACACGACTTGCTTTTGGCCTATCTTGTGTACAAATCACATGTCTTCAGAACCCGTCCTTATCCCACTGCTCGTTCTGCTACGATTCGCTTCATCCTAATTAAGCATTGATTGTGTCATGGCAGATGTCATCTGACCTTGCTTTTGCCTGCAGGGCTGTCGCCCGCCGCGCGGCTGCCTCCTGTTTCCAACTTCTCCGATCCATGTCGATGGACGATCTATGCAACTCTTGTGAAGATCTACACAGCTTGTTTTAGTAATCGCTGGTTTATCGCACAATCTACCATCCAGCCTCCAGGATGTTTGTGTCCCACGTTATCTCACGTCTTGATCATGTGACGCGGCCCTGCATCATTTTGGCGTGGACCACGTACACATTGACTCCTGCACCGCAACGCCAACTCATCTGGCTTGAGAACTGACCTCGTTGCGATTCAGTCGACAAAGTGTGTCCCGGAACATTCCGGCTTTCGCACATCGATACACGTGGCAAACGGCGTGCAGTCCTTGAAATGTATGTCCCTTAGGTTCAGTGGCTGCCGAGCCTTTGAACCCTTCTCGTCCGAACTTCGCAATCATCTATGGGCCCAGGATTGCATATTCTTACCAGGCGCGTACCGCCGCCTCCGCCCAAGGATACGTGCCTCGTCTGCAACAAGCACCCAAAGCGCAGGGACTACCAGTTCTGCTCAGACGGTTGCACGGCGCAGGTCACGAATCAGGCGTATCCTCACTTGATTCGCGTTCCTGAAGACCATATTTTCTTTGCCAATGGTAAGCCGCAGCCATCATTTGTAGGCATCGGCTGACACTTGACAGTGACCAGCCAGTTCTCGTCCAACTGGCTCTCCTCTAAGCCGATGCCCCGCGTCCACAAGATCTATCTCATCACCTGGCCGCGAGAGATGCGGAATTCGTTTCAGAAGTACCGGTACGTAAACGCCTTCAGTTGCACATCCGCGAATGTTGAAGCTGAGTAACCATAGCTCAGAGATATCAAACCGTTTCAGGATAGACGAGTCTTCTCTTCCCGCAGAGAGCCGCTCCTATCACGCCAAACGGCCCGCAGAAATCAAGGCTTTCAGGTCAGAGCGTCGCTCCTGCCAGCTCGGCGAGACACGCAAGAATCTGGAGCTCTGCAGCGGGGAATGTCGATTGTGTCAGGCCATCCGCACTGGTTTTGGCTCCAGCCTTCGCCATAAGCGAGAGATGGTCAGGAAAAACTCAAAGTATGTTGAAATTTTGTCCCTTCGATAGCGGCTTACTGAAACAATTTGCATCACACAGAAGCGGTGTCCGATTTGGTGCTGGTGTCTACATGACCCCGCAGTCTAACAAGTATATCACCTTCGTCCTTTAGTCTTGACAGCTAGACGCTCAAACTCATATAGGGCTTATCAATACGCAAAGGACATGAACCCAGGCTCCAAGTACAAGGCCGTGCTTGTGACTCGAGTGGTTCTCGGCAAGCAAGAGGAACTGAGAGCGGAGAACACGATGTTGGAAAGGCCGAGCCCTGGCTTTGACTCAGTACGTTAGGCTGCGACATGAACGACTATCTCTGATCGTGGTTTGCCGCAGGTGCTGGGTGTAGCAGCTGGCGGAGAAGACAGCGAGTATATTGTTTACCATGAGGACGCCGTGAGGCCCGCTTATCTCCTCATGGTCGATCCAGTTGACAGCGACTGCGATTCAGAGCCCACTAGCGCAGTTTAATTGCTTGCAGGGTTAGCTGAGGTAATGACATTGACGAAGTCCGATCTATGTACTTAGCATAGGCTGCAGAACATGGCGCTTACTTAAACACGTGTTGTGCAGGGTCACGACGATGATTGAACATCGTGTGTATCACGGATCGAGCCGGCTTCCCACAAATTAACGGGCCGACTGACCAGGGTTCAAGCGGCCAAAAGTGTGACACGCTGAGCGACTCACTTCGGCGTCTGTTGAGGTGTGCGTGGCTTCATCTCCTTCTCGCCTCGGCAGGCCTACTCCCGTCCAGGTTTAGGAGGGGCACGTGTCTCCCACGACGACGAATAAATGGGTCAGTTGTGGATAATATTTGCTTGATACTACATTCATGTCCTCTGGAGGATACGCACTTTGGTTGGTACCAGTCGAGCACGAGTCGACTGAGCTTCAAGCGATTATGCGGTTTCGGCCAGCCAGACGCCGACATTCGGATAGACCCACTCGCTCTTATCCAAAGTTTCACCCACATGTGACGCTAGCCACTTTCGATGATTTACCAGCAAACTTCCATCTCAATGAGATAGTACCTCAGTCTTCCGACATTACAGCGCAGTACACCCATCTCGAACGAGGAGAGACGTACCTTGGAGCGATGAAACTGATGATGACCGCGCCTGCTGCGCTCACGCAGTTCAGAGCAGACATTCTACGACAACTTCAGCGAATGGGCATGGAGAACAAGACACGCCGGTTCCCACACCTGTCACTCTTCTACGTCGAGGAGGCGGATGAACGCCAACGACTACATCGCGGGCTACAATCGCGCAAGTTCTTCACGGACGACTTCACGGGAAACCTCACTGTCAAGGCAAACCCAAAGGCATCTGGACCAGGTATCCAGCAATTTACATGCGGTGAAGTCTGGCTGGTCAACTGCATGCCGCGTAGTGTCGAACAATGGTCCGTCATCGAGCGACATGCACTTTCCGCCGATCCTCCCCAGGCGTCCCAGCAATCCACTTCGGCAACAAAAGTTCAGCGTGCCCAACGAAACCAATCGCATGGTGCGTGTTTTGTCAGCATAGGCTATAGATATCCATATTAACCTGAGATTAGCCTCATGTGGCTGCGTCATCATGTAATACGATACCCAATTCTCTCCGCGTCCTCGTATAACCAGGTGACTTGCTCTATTTAGCCTTAAGGATCGTATGTAACTTGTATGTATAGCCCGCTACGCGCTAGCACGCAGACAACAAACTAATGATTAATATAAATTTATGCGCGCTAATCGTGTCTGCTGATCCTCAGCATGACCCAATCTTGACTCGTCCCCCGGATTCCAGAATAGAAAGCGTCTGATCGACATCGGCGAACATGCTGAATCCTTTCGTCGTGGTCCTGCCGTTCCCTGTACGAACCGGATATCGCCACCCTCGAAACATGCTCTTGAATGGCAAGCCTTGTACGTGCATGTGAAGATGACCTATCGAAATGTATGGTGGAATGTGGAAGCCGAGACGCCTCGAGTCAGGGCTGGACGGCACGCCAAGCATGTCAAGCGCTTTGTTGCCAGCCGCTTTCATCCGGCGCACAAGTGCGACGTCTTCGATGCAAAGACTACGGACGTTGTCTAAACAATGCAAAAATCAGTGAGAGCAGAAATTCCAGAGAGATGCTTTCGAACCGATGTGATTCTTAGGTACTACTTGCAAGTGATGAGAGCTCGCTGGGTTGATATCTGTGAACACGACGAGCTCGTCGTCCTGTCAGAAATAATTAGTCAGCGTCTTCACGGAAAAGTCTCGACAGACCTCGAACACAATCCTGAAGCCTTTCTCGGATCGGACGTCGCAAAAGATGCACGGAACCGGCAGCATGGAGATAGCCGTCCCCATGCCCGGTCGAGCCGCAATGGCAGCCGTAGCCGCGGTAGCTCGGGAGTCGCGAAGGAGAAGGGACGCGAACATGGATGTAGTAGGAGGAGATGTAGTAAATTTGCTGTGAGCGTGCTGCCATCCGACTTGACTGGCCTGCAACCCGTTTAAAGGGCTGCCAGGATTCACCAACGTGCTATCTGTGGCCAGGAAATCCTGTACACCTGTGACGAGGCAGTTCTGCTGCACGCCACGCCCGCAGGCAGCAGGCTTCCGGGCGTCATGTTCAGTCGCCTATCGATGGTTTCAATGGAACTCCGAGGTTGTCGGAGTACATAGCAGGATCCGCGCACCTCGCCTCTCTGTCATGGCTGTGCAATTCATTGCCTGCTGTGGTCGCATGGCCGGGGTACTGGCGAACGACCGGAAGTGGAATACATATATATGGGCATATAATGCTTTGAATCTTCGTTGATAGTCTGAGACTGATGTTAGTTTTACTTCGCTCGCGTTTATAATGCAGGGCCAGGGAGCTCAGGTAAATTCGACCCACGTGCTGGCGGACCTCTCTGATCCACCAGCGCATTGTACGCTGTTACAGCAGGGAAGAGTGGTGATCATTTCCCTTTGTATCAGCTTTCTCGCGAGGAACCACTTCATTTGTTGTTACACTCTTGGGACGAGTGTCGAGTGACCATGGCCGCGAAGTTGTACCATCCATACGTGACACATAGCTCGCATCTTTGTTGCGGGACTGAATCCAGTAATCCAAATCACAGAGAACTACCCATGAGTATTCCGCAGAAAATAAATGCCCCGACGTTGCCTAGAACGCCCCAGGGTCAGGCTTTGGACGGCAAGGGATGTGAAGGTTGTGAAGCAGGTCAGATTGCGCCACAGACGGCATGCGGTGAACTTAAGGTAGCGGACGCTCAACGCCTACATCCCCCTCGGTTGCCGAGCTCATGAAATGTCTGCAGGTTCCGATGCTGCCGGTAGTACCAAGTACACGCTAGCTGGCCGCGCGCAGCCCCGATGCTGTAAACGCACACTCAAGACCTGCTTTCAACCGCGGCCAAACCCAACACGAGGAGAACTCGAGTGCGAAATGTTTGCATAGAATTAGCGTAAGCCAAAGGCACGAGATAATATTCAGTCACTTTTTGCTAAGACAGAGGAACTTGAATAACACGCGAAGCACGGCCCATAAATTACGAGGACGAGTCTTCTCCGACCGACTATCCCGGTTTTCCATCCCTGTAGCAATAATTAGTATATACTGATTTGTAAGTATAATCCGACTCACCTTGCCGCTTGGCCATCTCGGCCGTCTGGACAGGCGGCCACGCCCGTGTCTTAGATTGGCTATCTAAATCACCTGTTGAGACTGCGAACGTAAGTGCGATATCATTCATTCAAAACCGAATAGGAATGCGCACATGCTCGTTCAGGTGTTCGGACCTGATGATTCATTGTTGGAATGTCCCCGTCGTCGTGGAACGTGGAAATTGACGAGATATCCACCCCTAAAGCCGGGTGAGGTAGCTGCGGTGCGACATTCCAATTCACCGCCCTCCGTTCTGGCGATAGTGGCTTCGTCAAATTAACCTTTTGGAGTACCCTCCATTTCTCAACATCTCGTGGCACACAGTTGACCAACCAGACTTCCACTCCCGTAAAATGGTCAATACCTGGACCGTCCGAGCGGGGATTCCCCTTGATCGTCAGGCGACCATTTCTGCTAGGATTCGTAACAAAACCGCGCTCCTGCAGCTCTTGGAAGAGTCGGCTGCGCTCGTCCGCCTCGTCGACATAGAAGAGCGAAAGATGTGGGAATCGACGAGAGTTGTTCTCGACCCCGATACGGCGAAGTCGTCCTATGATGTCGGCCCGGAAGGTGATGAGCCCTTCGGATGCCGTCATGACGAGCTTCATTGCGCCAAGGTAGCTGTCCCCGCGCTCAAGGCTCGTGAAGTGTGCGCCGAGGTCATTCCCGTCTGGTACAATTGACTCCAATTTGAAGTTGTTGGGCAAGTGCGCGAAGTTTGCAACCGTTATGTGTGGTTCAAAATGAGGGTAAGAGCGTGACCTATTACTTGGCGCGTCGGTGTGTCTACGTTGTGGTGGCCGGAACTCCATCAGTGCGCGGAGCTCATCCATCTCAGCGTCGCTCGGAACGAGCCAAAGAGCGTAACCTGAATGTTTGTTAGCTTACGGCAATGGACTGTATGATTGCGTAGAGTACCCATGCTATCGATAGAGAGAAAGACTGCGTAGTACGGTAATCAGAAGATTTCGGGTTGAGCTGTCTGGCCAACGCCATTCATACTATCAAGCTTTGCAACAGGAGCTATTGCGAGTCATATTGGCCCGTGGCCGCCTCGCATGTGAGCGTAGCATAATGCCAATATGTTCTCATTTGTTGCGGTGCCGCGCCGAGCATGTGTAAAATGCGAGGTCAGCCTCGTGTTTCCGCTGATATTGCAGGGCCGTTTTAGATTACATGCAGGGTAGCAAGCAGCTGCACGGCACAGGGCTTAACGGCTCTTGTCGCTTATCGCTGGTGCAAGAAGTGATTTGCTCGAAGCGTCCCGGTAGTATGGGACAGTGGCATCGATTCAGCGCCGACACGACATTTCGTCGCGTTGGTCGCGTAGTCGCGGATCAGTAATCTTCTGTCGGACTTCCTTGGGAGGCTGAAATCGTGGCACCAGCGGTCCACTCATCAAATCAAACGACAGCAGAAGGACAAGGCCGAGTGTCTGTAAGCAATAATTCACCTAACTTGGGCAGATATGGTTGGCACGGGGTGAGAGGTGTGCCTGCAGGCCCGGAAGGCTGCGGCTATTCGAGTTAACTGTAGGGTCACCTATTTGCATCCTGAAGAGTGCGGCGCAGCTCAATGTGACGCAATCGCACTGATGCGGCGGTCAATGAGTGGAACCATTTTGCTGTGAGCCACCGAACCACCATACGCAAAGTAAAGACGCAATGCGCCGTTGACCCTCGCTATTTTGCCAGTGGCTACCGTAGGTTTTCATTCACATGTACGGACTAGCTCGCTGGACGTGAGCTAAGCAACATGCACCGGTACGATGCTGCCTCTCAATGTTTGAAAGCGGGATGAAACAAGACGAACACGCCAAATTGATACATGGGACTTCCGAACTTGAATGCGTGCAGTCGCCAGCTCAATTTCAGGATCGAATGCGAGACGGAGTGCATGTTGGGTTGCGGCACGGTGTAAAATAACGAGGACACTAATGGTCTGGTAGTAATAGCGAGTAGCCCTTTTCGAGATCAATCTTCTTGGGTGGGGTCTGGCCATAGATAGCTGAATGAGCACGACAAAATGAGCGAGCGCAGCAGAAGACAAACAACGCCGCCTCGGCTACATACTTCCCCACTTTGCCGGTGATGAACTTGCCTCCTCTTTATACCAGATGTCGATGGCATGGTTTGCGGGAGGTTTGCGGGAGGCCGTGCGCGCCGCCAGCCCTCTTGCCGGTGAACTCGATCCTCTGCTCACGGTGCTTCACAGACAACTGGAGAGCAACTGCGCTGTCAGGCTGCCTGCTTTTAGATATAGTCCATAATCTACCATGTTGGATAATACTTCTTCTAGTGCTGGAACTAAATAATATCTCTCAGGATTGGGGGGGGGCTGGTGCCTACCTAGCCTTTGCCCCTCACCCTACTCTCTGGCTGCTAAGGCGCGACCCGAGATCCAGTCAACGCGGTCGGCCGTGAGCACGCAACAGAGCAGTTTTTACTACATAGCTTCGCGCAATATGTCATTTTTGACTTGTTCTATTGCCATTTGGCCTATAATAGCGGAGCTTGTACAATCTGGATTTGGGACTCCCGCTTGACCAGTTGCGCGTGAGTCGCTGTGCCCCTAAACTAGAATCCAGGTCAATAGGATTTGTGTACGCCAGAAGCTTCGTTCCGGACTCTAGGCCATTTGGCCGCCTCGGCGCATTGAAGGGGGGATATACAGCGGGACCAATATCTGAGATGCGTGTGCGCTCGAGAGGGTTACTGTCAAGTCTAAGGCAACTGCAGAGCAATCGTTTCATATATTTTCAATTGAGGAGGCTGTATGTCATCGGGGACGCTTGAGTACAGAAGTAACTCGGAGGCTTTGTACGTGAAGGGCGCTGCAGGGTGGCGAATTTGATCGATCTGCTGCTGCCATTCCTCTAAGATCAAATGGAGGATTCTCGCCAGCCTGCTTAGACTCTGACCAGCTGAGCTTCCTCGCGCTACCTGACTAGGATACTGACAATGGATTCTATGCTCATGGTATCCGCTTCGATGAGCGAGTTCGAGGCGAGCGCAATCGACTTCAACGAACGCACGGTCGAGACTTCGGGACCGTTCTTTGATCTCAAGGGGTGAGTAGCGTACGCTTGGACAGTACAGTTAGCTCAGCGGTCTCTGATCCACAGGGCACTTATGAGTGAAGCTATGGCCATGTCCTTGCCTATTGTCGCATTGGATGTCGACCTGAGACACAACATCGACGCTGCTATTGCTCGAACTGCATCCTGTCCGCATTACTTCTGGTCGGGGCGCGTGGTGCCGGGCCGCAGCAAGATCGACTCGGTCTTGCCGATCGCACAGAGGATTGCGGCTGCTGCGGGAGGTACTACACTCGAAATGACGATTCAGGGTGTCAGCATGCCGTCGTTCATTCCGAACGACCCGAGCAGTACCAGGCTCTGGGAGTACGCATCAGCCCAATACGGTCTGCACGCTTCGGGCGAGGTATTCTTTGTCAGAGGTGATGTGCCACTGCGGGATGGCAACGTATGGGAGAAGGTCGTGAGTCCACATCCGTGTGCCCCCTGACTCACCGTTCGTTGATTGAGTCACATTTTCCGCAGGAGCTCCCGTCGCTGAAGAAAGGAATGGCTGTCACAAAAATATATGAGATCAAAGTAAATAGCCTGTGGCCGGAGGAAGGGGTACGAACGGAGGAACCGCGCCAGATATATCCTGAGGTACAAAACTGATCTGGATGACATTTTGCTGTTTCACAAGCAGTAGAAATCAATTCGTGCTATCTGTATCGAGAGATGTTTACTTCAGGTTTAGAACCATAAACCTCCGATACTCGAAAACCCTCAGCTGCACGCTGGTCCGGTTTTGTTAAACTCCCATGTCATCCGTTTGAGAAACAGAGAAAATGTTGTTTTGTGCATGGAGTACCACCGAAAAAGTTCCTATACAAGGCTCTGGATCTGTAGGGGTTCGGTTGTGGCAAAGCTTTGATATCAGCAGTCGCTACAGCCTGCAGGACCATTATCGGAGCTCAATACCAGTGGCGACGAGCCCGGGTATCATGCGACGAGAGTATAGTTGTGTTAGAGTCTTTCCTCCGCGACAAGATGCAAGCTGTGACTCAAACATGGAGAGTTTACAGCCGTTGTCGAAGCTTAGACCCAGCGACGATAGAGCCTTTAACCTACGGAAAAAAAAAACAATGGATTGCGGATTTCGAAGTACCACAACTAGGGATTTGCATCCTCCTCAGGTGACGCGTTTTAGTGAAAGCTACAGATGACATCGGTAATGTCTAATGTTTGATCCACACTTCACGCGCTGCTCCCGAGTTTGACTGAATTAAGCCATTTTTCTTGCCCAGAAGCATATATTAGTCTGGATAAACGGCAGACTGATCTTGCAGCATGTACATCGGCTGGAGTCGTATTCAAGACCACACCCCGAAATCTGGAATGTTCATGATCAGCCCTTGTGTCAAATTCTAGACTCGAAGATGTTTATACTAGGCTTAGCGGTTTTGGATCTCCCGTTTCCAGTAAATTAGAGATCGGAGGCGGTTCGGAATTTTCCCATATCCTTGTAGAGCAAAGAAGATAAATTCTGCATGAGCGGCGGTCAGTTTCTCTCAGTGAACTTCAGCTTTACGACCTCTCTCATGTTCGTTTTCGTAGCTCCAGCGACCTTCGAACTCCTGACGAGTGATAAACATACACTCCCGTTCGACCTCCAGCCCAGCGCACTCGTCACGTTCTCCTCAGCAAGATACGACTCAGAACGGCCTGCAAGATGCGACAACACTTTCATTGAGCTGGCAGACGAAAGAGAGGACATTTTATTACACATCGCCGCCCGCCGCCGCGATCGTATCATCGCGTTCAATGACAATGTTGGTGGTCGGTACGGCCAAGAAGAGATCATCCTGCTCGCCAACGTGCTCAGCCTTGAAAATGTCACCATCGAGGTTATGGTTCAGAAAACACAGTTCATCATCAACGTCAACGACGTGACCGTCAAGTTGTTTCACATGCGGACCGAAGGGGCGCCACATGCGTTCACCTACAATCTCCCCGCCTTTGTGGGCTCGCTTCAGGTCATCGTGTTTCCTGTGAGACCTTTTCCAACGGAGTTGAGAGCATGATACTAATTACTAGACCCTTCTTGGCCATCAGAACTTTCGACAAGGTTTCGTCCCGCTTTCGCACGCAGTGCCCGAACCTGCTTTCATGGTGCAGAACAATACCAAAATTGGGCAGCTGAGTCAAATTGAGGCTAGCGCAATTACCTTCCACGACCGTGTCATCAATACTGTTGAAATGCAAAGCATGGATGGGTGGTATGTATCATCTGCCCTACCCGTGCGACTCGCCCAACTTACCGGTGTCCTCATTCCAGGGGTTTATACTGCAGTTCTGCTCAGGGATCGGTCGATAAATACCCCGCCCTCAAGGTCCTTATCGAGGCTGCGGTCAAGACGATTGCTTCGAAACCACACTACTTCTAGTCCGGACCTGTTGACCGGGAAATTGGAACGTTGCTCACAAGCACTGGTGAGCTGCAAGAGCGGCTCAAGCACAAAAGCATTACCCAGAAAGGTACCTTTGGCAGTAAGCGCTGAGAGCGCACTAGGGTCGCTTATGGCCGCAGCCAACCTGAAAGAGCCTGCTTTTGCCGCTCAAGGTGCTCACTAGTGATGAATTTGCTCTTACTCCCGATGCTTGTACTGCTCCTCACAGTTGAGAGCAGGTCAAGTAGAGCAAAGCTAAACCCGGCTATCCACTGTTTCACCACTTGCAGAGGCAAAAGAACTCATTGCAGGTTAGATTAAAGGGAAATGTGCTCTATTAGGAAAATGAGCACGACAAGTAACAGAACCGAGAAAGGGCGCAAATATAAAAACATTGGTGCGCTGCCGCAGGTTGTAGAGAGCACCTAGCAGATGCTGCATGATACGTATGCACGACCGGGCTCTGCCTTCTGCGGTGCTAGTACTGTCGAAGCGAGGAAGGTTACGGACGATGAGGCGGAGGGCTACGCGGCACTGAAGGTCCAGCTGGCGACGGAATATGAGCTCGCGCTTGAGTGAGCAAACTTGGGAGGTCATTTACCGGTTTCCATGTGCACGTGGGTGGCATAGTTGGGCTGTCCGGAGGCATCATGTACATACAGCCGCGGGCAAGAACTAGCAACGGACCTTGAGCTTGAATTGTGACAGATCGGAGGGTTCGAAGTTCAGCTTCCACTCGAGAACAACGTCTCGCACTCTTTTTGTTAGATCTTCTTGAGCGAGAACATGCCCTGGCCCACAACATGCCACGGCTTGTTGGAGCAAGTGTCGTAGCAGACAATCTTGGATGTGTTCATGAGCACAGAGGTGAATAGTCGACGACCACTGCTCTTGAGACGGGCAAGAAGGTACAGAGCGGTGAAGGCGACGCAAGAAGGGAGCCATGTCAGATATGTGATGAAGTTTTCCAGTGGCGGCGGTGCGGAAGGTGGGGGCGGGGCAGTGGCGTAGCGGCGGACGGAGGGACTTGTGGACAAGAAAAGGTACTGTACCAGAGACGAAGGCGGCACACATCTTCGCGGTGTCTTTGTGACCATAACATGAATCTAGAGCCTGTAAGGACGCTAAGATGAATCAGACCCTGACTCCGACTGAATAGGAGGTCGGTGCGAGGCACTCAATGAGTGACCGGCTCCTGAGCGCTCACGGCATTTGTCGAGTTGGAGGGTCAATGTGCCTTGTGGGGATGTTTGACCGGTTCACCTGTAACTTTGATGAATACTGAGGGATGGAATGAGTCTGCGAGATCGGAAAATCGTAAGTTAACCATTTAAGTAGCGGGGAGATAGTGAAGCGGGATCGCATCACACACCGTAGTCGATACCGAGTGGACCAAGACGCGGGCGCAGAAGAGCACGTGCGAGAAACGGCCGCTAGCCATAGGGCAGTTGCGTACTGCGCCTGGTGAGAAACTGATTTTCGCAGGATTGGAGACTATCCGAATTCGAAAACTGGTTGAGAGGGGTTGGCTTCGTTGCCTTCTGTTTGCGCGCACTGCACCGGGGGCTGTGGCTCCATGTTTGCGCGACGATTTCGAGGTCAAGGAGGTAAGAACGCCCTGCGTGGGCAAGACAAAGTCCAGTGTGTCGCCGATTGAAAAATCGGGGCCAGCCGTTGGCTTCGAGAACTGCGTCCGCGGTGTCGTTTACACTCCCGCTCTCTGGAGCACTGGCATCGGCGCAGATGTACTCATAATAATCAAATTCTGCAGTTTTATTTTTCCTATTTTGTGGGACGGCAGTCTGTGTGGGCTGATCACATGCCAAAACCAGAGATAGATCAGGAAACAGAGAGAAATGAACATATCAGCTCACCTAAAACAAGCCAGAACGCATTGTGGTGGTTTTTATTTGCCGGTAGAGGAATTTCGCGGGCGAGGAGGAGGGGACCGGTGCTCAAGCGGAGAGAGCGGCCAAAGCGAGTGGTTCCATTCAACAAGCAGTGACAGCAGCCTATGCTCGTTCACGTGCCTGTCAATCTTGGCCTGTAAGCTTTTCGGCGTCTCGCCCTCACTCGTTGTGCATTTTAGCCGCTTTCAACCACCATGTGCTTGCCCTTGCTGGTGAATTGAGTTGGGCCGCTTATGGCCCTCAACAGCAAGCGGTAACGGGCTGTGCCGCCTTGCAGCATTGAGAGTTTCAGGGCTCAGCTCTCACGCAGATCCCGTTTTACTGATGTGGTCGCTTAATATCGGTCATGAATCAAGCGGGACTGATTGCTGCCTCTAATGGTGGTACCACGCTCGAGATGACCATCCAAAAGGTGACAGTGCCACCCTGGAACCCCACAGACCCCGACATCAAAGCCCTATGGGAATGGACGACGGCGGAGTATGCGGAACTCGCCGTCAACGACGTATACTTCATCAGAGGTAATATGAAGCTCCGTGAGGGCAACGTCTGGGAGACTGTGGTGCGTGATAGTCATTGTACTTGCTTGAGAACTCTGAGCTGATCCACGGTCCTCGCAGGAGCTTCCCGCACTCAAGAAAAGCGCTGACGTGAAAATAATATACGAGATAGTGGTGCACCAGTCTGTAGAAGCACCTCACCAGATCTATCCCGAAGTTAAAAGGATCGACGTCGACGACGATGAAGTATCGCGTAGTTCGGGTTCACCACACTCGACCTAATCGCTACACATGTATTTAATCATCAGTCTTAGGTTATTATGATGGACGACCGCGTCGTGCACTGGAGCTGACTTGTGAGAAAAGAGCATTCTTCTCACATGCTCAGGTCGTACCTAGAGTACTAGGCAGAAGTTGTCACAATCAGTCCTGTGCACTAAATTCTGCACATATCTCCTGTTAGTTGGAGCATTATGAACACTGTCGCGTCTGAGTAGCAGCATGAACATATTGTTGTCCAGGCTGAGTAGTCGTATGAACATATTGTTGTCGAGACTAACAGCAGAATCTTTCTCTTACGTCAAGTAGTCGTAAATTGGTGCTGTTAATGCCGCCTGATCGGCACCACCTTGGGGCCGGGGGTAGGGGAGACAGGGGTAGCTCGATTTCAATGATCTGATAACCACGACCACCGACGACCATGAGCTTCACCTGTAGTACAAATATAAAGCAGCTCTAACTAAAATTTCTGATCACCAGTCAGCACTTCAACTTGCAGGACCGTTCTCGATACTTGGTGTCAGCGGAAAAAGAGCGGAGAATGATGCACTGGAAATTAATGTCGGATCAGAGTAATCCCACCACGGCAACACGCAAGTTGCGACACGGAGGCCTCTTGAGCCGTTCCCGGAGTCCAGACGCAGCTATTCCGGACTGGTTGACCTGCGGTAGAGTACAAGAGTATAAGTTGTCCACAAGCCGCTATCATTCAGCTATTGACCCAGAGCGCCTTCTCCGAGCTTACAATCTTCCTCATGTCCGCCTTCGTTGCGCCAATGAACTTTGAGCTCTCGCCGATCGGCGAGCACATCCTTCCGTTAGACCTCCAGCCCGGCGCACTCGTCACGTTCTCATCAGCGAGATACGACTCAGAACGGCCTGCAAGATACGACAACACTTTCATTGAGCTGGCAGACGAAAGGGGGGACATTGTACTGCACATCGCCGTCCGCCGCCGCGATCGTCTCATCGCGTTCAATGACAAAGTGAACGGACGGTACGGCCAAGAAGAGATCATCCCGCTCGCCAATATGCTCAGCCTTGAAAATGTCACCATCGAGGTTATGGTTCAGAAAACACAGTTCGTCATCAACGTCAACGATGTGACCGTCAAGTTGTTTCACAGGCGGACCGAAGGGGCGCCACATGCGTTCACCTACAATGTCACAAACAATCTCCCCGCCTTTGTGGGCTCGCTTCAAGTCACCGTGCTCCCGGTGAGACCCATTCGAACGTGGTCAAGAGTACAATGCTGATTGCTGGACCATCGTGGTGCTATTACAGAACTTCCGACAGAGTTTCATCCAGGCTCCTGAAGCAGAGCTCGCGTCTATAGGCACGACTGAAACACTGCCAGCAATCGTGCAACTGAGCCAATTTGAGGCGAGCGCAATCGCGTTCAGCGAACGTACCATCGACGCTGTCGAACAGCAGAGCATGGATGAATGGTACGTACCATACTTCGCCCACCTCCACCCTCCTCACACAAATAACCGACTTTATCGTCGCAGGGGAGTCACAAACATCCACACTCAGGCATTGGGCGATACACATTCCGCCCTTAAGGTCCTCATCGAGGCTGCGGTCAAGGCGACTGCTACGAAACCACACTACTTCTGGTCCGGGCGCGTCAACCTCGGTGCAGGCCACTTTATATCGGTCATGAACCAGGCAGCGCTGATTGCCGCCAGCAATGGCGGTACCACGCTCGAGATGACCATCCGACATGTGCCCATGCCCAACTGGAACCCCAAAGACCCAGACATTAAAGCCCTATGGGAATGGACGTCGGCAGAGTACGCAAAGCTCGCTGCCAAAGACGTGTACTTCATCAAAGGTGATATGGAGCTCCGTGAGGGTAACGTCTGGGAGAACATCGTACGTCCCTGTCACTGAATTTCAACATCTTAACTCATCTGGCTCGCGGTCGTCACAGGAGCTTCCCGCACTGAAGAAGAGCCCTAGCGTCGAAGCGATATATGAAACTGTGGTACACAAAGATTTCGTGGAACCCCCTCATCAGATTTATCCCAAAATCAAAACGGGTTGACCATCACTGCGCATGCGGCATGACTTATCATATGTACTCAGTTCTGTTTGCTGGAACTTTTCACGTAGCTACCGTCCAGATTTCTAATGACTGCGTCATGAGCTAGAGCTAGTTTGCGAGAATAGAGTTGATTTGAAGGCGAAAAGAGAAAAACGCAGAATACTCGTAGGCGCGGTGCGCGTCAGAGAGCCATGATGTGAAGACAATAACCAATAGAAAATGGATCGCCGAGACATAGGCAACAAGGAGAACTTTCAAAACACCGCAACCGTTTAGGCAGGAGGTCGGACAAAAGAGTGCAGTTGCGATCAGAGTACAATTGCAAAATGCAATGCCGAAGAGTCAACAGATACAAGACCGGTTACAGTACGAAAACAGACAGCATGCGACGAGATGTGGACGAAATAAGTGTAGGGGATGAACAAGGAGCAGGAAGCGAAGGAAGAGATCACGCCGCCTCTTGGCTATCCTTCTTCTTGCCGCTCTTGCCAGGCAACAAAGCCTGCTCGATCTTGGGTACGACACCACCCTGCGAGATGACGACGTCGCCGAGCAACTTATTCAGCTCCTCGTCGTTGCGAATAGCGAGCTGCAGATGGCGAGGCACAATACGTTGCTTCTTGTTATCGCGCGCAGCGTTGCCGGCAAGCTCGAGGATCTCGGCAGCGAGGTACTCGAGAACAGCAGCCTAGAAGACGAAGATCATTCAGTAAAGGTCGTACAAGGCGAAGTATTGGTGTTGCACGCACGAGGTAAACGGGTGCACCGGCACCAACACGAGTTGCGTAGTTGCCGTTCTTAAGGAGACGGTGGATACGACCAACGGGGAACTGGAGACCAGCCTTGGTTGAACGCGACTGCGCCTTGCCCGAAGCATCGGCACCAGTCGAAGCCTTTCCAGCCTTTCCAGACTTGCCGCCCTTACCAGACTGCATCCGCGGATGCCAGACCAAGTCGTCGATCAAATGCACCAGCAAGAATTAAAAGCCAAACAATAGAGCATAGACAGATAAGACAAGCAGATAGTCAACATCAGGGAACAGTCAGAATACAAAAATTTGACGCACCATTTCGATGTGGATTGGGGTGTGGTGTGGTGGATAGAGATGTTGCGCGAAGGCGGCGGCGAAGTGGCGAGAGGGAGAGATGAAGAGTTGACCCAGCAGCGAGCCGGCCGGTTTTATACACGGCGCCGGACCCTGCCGGATGCAAACACGCCACACGGCGCGGAGCGGCAAATCGCGTCTGCACGTGATACCGGTTTACGCCGAGCAGCGATCACGGCTGGCTCCGGTAATCGCCTGGACCCATCTTGTGTCATTAATTCACGACCCCCGACCCTCCCGCATGGATAAAGAGCTATGAGAAAATTTATCTATTGCGAGACGAGCACTTCATTGTCGCGATGAACTCTGCTGGACAACTGAGTGGCATGAGTATCACCTTCCTGCAAAGTCACACAGTAGCAGACGAGCCCATCCACGTCTCATACGGACTACATGGATCCATTCCAGCTCGATGGTTGTACTGCCAGAATAAAAAACGTGTATTTCATATCAGAATGCACCCTGGAAGGATGCTTGCAGTCATTAACTCAGGTCGAGAGCAGTATTAAGGGACTTGCACGAAGCAGTACCTGGGCGGTCTGCTGGTTTTCAACCGCTGGCTGATGTGTCTTCAACGTTGAAATTTCTCACCCAGCGGTGTGGTCATAGTTGATTGTGTGAAGCAACTTCGAGGTTATGAGTGCGACACACGGGTTTCACGAGGAAACAGCGTCCTGAATCTACTTCCAGCTCAGGTTAAACCTATGCATTGCTACCAGCGTGACATACAGCCGCGGCCAATGTCTTTGAATTCCTCACAAGGGCACGAGTCTGATTCTGGGACTACAGGATGCTAACAAATCGCCACAAGAATCACGAAGATTCCGGCACTCATCTCCCACTGAGCGCACTATGCGGCGTGCGCAATTGTCATGCAGCGTAAGTTGCGAGTAACATGTACCATGTACAATTTAGACCGTTAGCTTACGCGGCGTAGATGTGGTAACTAACTGCACGCACTTCCGCTTTGGCCTTAAAAAGCCAACCATGACCTAAATAGTGATTTGTCTCGCTACCTAGGCTTAGTGAACCCTGTTTGGTGGCCGACCGGGATGCCACCACAGTGCTTATCTCGCACTTGTGGCGGCCCGCATCTTTCGCAGAGTTCTAGCAGAGCAGCAGCTGGCAATCCCGGTGCCGAGAGCCGCAGGCGGTTACGGGCTGCCAACCATGACGGGGTGATTGGCTGGTAGACGATGCTCAACATGATCACTGGAACGGCTGTCATTGTGCACACTGCCAAGATCCAAACAACTTTGATCAGCCATCCATGGCTCGCAAATAGCGCGATAAAGAGGCCTTTTGTTCCAAAGGTCAACTGAGTGCGCATATATTGCATACTCAAAACATGTTGCTGCTTACCAAGGACGGAAAACAGGGACCCAAACATGACGGCAATACACGGTGAGCTCATGACCATGAGAATGAGAAGGACCCTTGGGCGAGATCCGAGCAGCACGTCGCGAATGAAGATCGGAGGTAGACGGGAGCAGAAGAACAACGCGCATGCGCTCAGGCAGCTCGCCAAACAACTCAAGATGAGTCCGATGAAAATCAAAGCGTACGGTGCCGGCATTGTGTAATCAGATATCGTTGGGCGAGGCGGTACGGTCGTCAAGAAGGCAGTCTCGGACGAGATAGCGAGTCCCGCCTCGTCCGGATCAGCGTTGAGGTAAGTCACAGAGCAAGACAGACGAAATGACAGATACAGTTTTCACGCACCGCAATGACGATGATTTGATATCGCTCTGAAAGGTCCCCATTGATTTCAGTCCAATGTCGATCATCCCCGAGTTCTACGCTCATGATCGCTCCCCAGTATTCTTCCAAGTTGCCGCGGCCGATGGCGGCCATGCACATGAACGACCACAAGCTATTATTCGCATGTCGCAGAAAAGGGATCTTACTGACTGACGGTTGCCATTCCCTTGGTACAGGGTACGTTGCGAGTACTGCCCGGGTTCGGTGAGCGATGCTGGAACAGAGAGATGATGCTCCTCCATGCTTCGGCCTGGGCAAACCGGAATCGGTTCGTCTCTCGTACTGGTCACCTGTGACTATGTCAACTCATTGATAGTAATTTGAATGGCGATGAGCTTACCGATATTATATTCTTCATCAAAGCCAGACACTGAAAGGACAACGATTACATGCGCAGAGTTAGACAGTCAGTCCGAGAATGAGCGTAAAGGACTTACAGGGCGCAGCTTCAAGGGGTCTCCGACTCTAAAATATCGCTGACCGTGGCACGTTATGACGTTCAGCTGTCGATCTGTATGAGTAAACCGGTGAGTGCGCGTGCGGGGTGTTCTGGTCCATGTTGGTATGCAATGCCTTTGAGCGTGAGGCAGACACGTACTTCGTGGCCTATAACGATGGGGGAAAGACGGCGGACACCTGCTTCTAGACTGGGCATGTTGAAACACATGAAAACGTCACCGCACTCGAACTGGCGGGCGGTCTCCCGTAATCAAGGGTATTGTGAGTCTGAGTCCTGACATTCAATGGACCAGATCAAGTCCGCAGCGGCGCCCGTCAGGCAAAGCTAAGAATAATGTCCATCCCTGGGTCACATGTGACTACAAATGGTCGGGACAAGGCGCCACTGGTTCGGTCTCCGCTCGCACGTTCTCTTCTCCTACGCGGCTGCTTAATTCGGTCGAACAGTCAGATGCAGCTTCTCTTCACATCTGTGCCAAGTCCCGTGGCGCAAAGATTTGTAGTGGATAGCGGTGAGGAGCGTTGAGGTACGTCTTTTGCTAGTTTTTTACTGGTCAACGACGATACTGACGACGACGACTTAGCGGGAAGGCAGACGGCATATAGATCCTCACGCCCGAGGGCCTCGCGGGTGATGCTGTGTTACTGAGGTCGCCATCCTTCCCTAGCCACTGCATGGAATATGGGCGTTCTCACCAAACGCTAGTCGGTCCACAAATGCGTTGACCCCCGAATGAATCCCTCAACGCAGACGCCAATTGTACGCCTTGAGCGCCGCGCCGACTCTAGCTGCTGACTTTACGATTTGCAAAGGCTGACTACCAGACACATCGATATCGGGGTCAGGTTGAAGCAACTGCAGCAACGGGCTGACCGTGAGCCAAGAGCACCGGTTGATCGTGAGGAGGAGGAGATGGAAGCCCTTGCTCTCATCAATAGATGCACCTGGTGGCTCGAATGATTTGGCTGGGTTCGTGTTCAGTCACGTTTTGCTACCGCACACTCCAACCGCCTTTCGGGGGTTATCATCCTGTAGATCAGCACATTCGGTCTCTTCCCGGTCCTGGGAAAGCTCCTTCTGATGCCGCGATCCCTCATTTCATTCTGTCCTCCTCACCTTCTCGCGCGCCCACCTGTCTCGCAAGTATGAGCCTTACATCGCCATCGCCCCTCGTGTGATAACTCATCCAGAGGCATAAATGGCGGCAACTATCGCATGAAAACAAATGGCAAACTGGTACTCGACTACCGCTTTACGGTGCCGGTGACCCGAGCACTAAAGGTTTCAAGGTCGCCGGTAGTCCCTAGGTGCCTGCAGCGACCATGCGTCCTCAAGGTGGAATAGACAGCGATAGAGTGCATCATACTTCGACATGCTTCAAACGATGTGACAGCAATGCACGATCAAATTTTCGCATCGTGACATATATCCTACCACCAGGAGGCACGCGCGAGGGCGTTGGAGCATGATGCGAACACTATAATGGTACGCTAGCTCTCAACTCGCTCATACCGTATCGCTCAAACTCATTTTAGGGCATGATGACGCTCTACTAGACTTGCAAAAGCCAGCCAACACACAGCTTCAACGAGTTCAAGTGCAACACGACAAGTAAGGCTATAGCGTGAGGAGCAGGAGGAAGGAAGATACGGATGTAAGCACGCGATTGTTGGGGGCCACAGATGATAAGTGAGTCTCAATCACCAATGACGCAAGTGATACTGATCGCGCCCACGTTTTTAGATTGCAGCGAGCTCTGCGCGCTGCAATCAGGACTTCCCTTGTTCTTGGAATCTGCCAGAACGTCATTCAAACAATGGTCCTTCTTTCAAATCTATGAACTCTTGCGTTTCAGCCTTTGTCCTTGATTCTCTTATTCTAAGTGTTTCAAACCATCCGTTCTTCCGGCTTCCATTCAAGTCTCTTTCACGTTCGACCGGATGCAACCGGACAATTGTAACGACCAGGCCCTTGTGATGCGCCGCCCAACACGTGCAGGCGGCGGTACCCCTTGCCCTTTGGACAATGTAAGCGCCTTAAGTTGCGTTACAGTGTCGGTACATCCCGATTCTCCGCTCTTGGTCTCGTCCTCACGTTCCTTCTCGCGGTCTCCGAATCTGCGTAGCATCCCGATCTCTTTCGTCTTGCGGCTCGGTGGCTGGATATCCCCACTGCCCTCTCATCTTTGCATCCTTCATTCGCTTCCACACCCCGACGGAGTTGACTGTTCGGTGGCACCTTGGTCGCACCCATCGTTCTCTAGATCAGAGTATCTTCTCGCCTTCTGCATCTGCCTTCATTGAGTATCATCTGTCTGGCTTATTCTGTGCCCTATCGAAGTCTATTCACCAACTCTCAAGTCGAGTGTCCAGGTCATGGATCAGTTCATCGACCTCGACTACGCCTCTGATGCCGCAATCACTTACTACCAAGTTAACGGAATGGAGGAGAGTCCACTCTCGTGAGTTCTACTTGTGGGACACCGCGATATTGGAGATGCTGACCGATACTTGCATTGTTCATGAACAGGCAAATCGAACTGGACGCCACCTCCGGAGCTTATCAGACGGACGCCATTATTCACCCCTTCATGCCATCAGAATTCCTTCGCGATCCGCCGTGAGTAAATTATTTCGTGCTCTGTACCTACATACTCATCATGTGAACTTGCAGGTTGCTCCCTGACGATGATTACACCAAAGCGTGCCGAATTCACGGTATCAAGACCAGCCTGCATTCTGCTCCCGACCAATGTGTTGCGCCACATGCGACGTGGACGCTCGGCTCGGTCTTTAACCCACCGCTCGAATGGCCTGAGCTACCGTCACCACCGCACCACGACCCTACGCCGCCTCCGCCTTTGTACCCAAGCTCGTTGACATCCTCACACTCGGAATCCAGCTCGGCGTCATCCACACAAGCGTCATCCACGCATGCACCATCTGACTGGACGTCAGCGGCGTCCACGCCGAGCCTCATCGCATCATCATCATCATCGTACACGTCGATCTGGAACAGCAGCGGGTCGGACTACCTGTCCGAAGCGCTGCAGCTGCTAACTGCATCCATGTCGAGCAGCTCTGACACCAACGCGTCCGTCAGCGAACCTTCAGAGTTCCTCCCTGAGCAGGCGCACGTGTCCGCGAAGACCCGTTACCTGCCCCCGCCACCTCCGCGGGTGTTGGAGACACCGCTCGTCAAGCGGCGTGCTCCGTCCTCGCTCGCACGCGCAGCCGCTCGCCCATATCCAGCCTCAGCCTCGAGCGACGATGACTATGAGCCAGGTCCAAGCTCCAACAAAGACAAAGGCAAGGCCCGGAAAGTGGCAAGGCCGCGTGTGCGGCCCACGGTTGAGCCGATCGCTCTTCCGGTCGCGTCTGTGTCCACCTCAGGCCCTGGTTCGGCACCGGCCTCGTCCTCGAACGATCCGCTCTACTACGACGCCCTTGGTACTCTCATGTGCAAATCGCTCGCGCATAATCTTGTGTCAGGCTATAACTGGGTGCCGCACAAGTCATTCGACCAGCCGGTCAAGCACGGCGAGACCAAGGCAATCTTCGCGTCTCAACTCGTCACCGCTGTGCTTGCGGCCGCACCGACAGGCAAGGAGGACCCGAGGCCGTGCCCATTCATCTCCATCGGATGCCGCGCCATCTCGCATCAGGATCACACGTTGTGGAAGCGTCATGTCAAGACCCACGGCCCAGCAGAGAGCAAGCCGACGTGCAAGTGGTGCGGCAAGTCGGCGGCCCGCCAGGACTCGCTGAACAGACACATGAAGAAATGCCCCTCGGCCCTTCAAGCGCAACGCGAAGGCTCGCAGAGTAGCTCATGACCGCCCCATCGTGCTACTCGTTCTCTGGCTATTTTCGCTCACATTCTAGATTGAAGTTTTCCTGTCCCTTTATCCCAGGCTGGTCTCCTGTTGCGTGCGATCCCCGCTGCTTTCCCTCCATTGCCCTCTTTGCTGTCTGCCCCTGTACTCATCATCGCTCTGTCCTGCTCTCTCGCTATCGTGCTTTGCTGCTATCGCTCTTCCTTGCTCTGAATCATCATGCCCTCATGCCACATCTCTCTCGCTCGGTTCACCATGTATCAGTAGCTGATCTTCACGACATAATACTTTCCCACCATGCTTGTTTGATAAAATTGGCCAGTGAGGGTATCAAAATCGGCTCCTTGTCTATACGGGGAAGGAGCCACGGGACAAGTATCGTAGTCACACTCTGGATGAGCTTGCATTATCCGAACCTCTCGGCGCGCTTTAGATCCGCCCGGCTTCGCCGATAACCGCAGGGCCTGAATGAAATATGAGGGTTGCCATGGATTTTAGGATGTAGAGACTAGCGCTGCGGGGAATCAATTTTACTGTTGGATTTGATCAGCTTGGTCGGCGCGAGAAGGCGGGCCCGCTGATTCGACCGACTATGATCCGACGAATGTCTTCGAAAGTTTCCTTTTTCAGACGAACGTACGCTTGCGTGGTTGCTTATGAACCGCAGTAACGTTATCGACCCTGGGGTATATAAAGAAGCGGCTTCGAGAGTCTCGTGGCCGCTTTCTTCGGATCTGCCCGTCACCGTCAACATGAGTACGGCCACCACAGCAGATGAGTAAGTAGCACTCTTGTCTTTGACACAACTTTGTTTACGATCGATCAGTTGGTCGAACCACGCAACGGTCTCCATTCCCCTTGCACCGAGTCTTCATCATTCTACTGTTAACATGCACTCTGTTAACATGCACTTGAGCACCGACGATCAGGTAATTCAGGCCATGATCGAGGAATCGGTGAAAATCGGTCGCTGTGTTCGCGCTGCCGACGCATTGGAATGCTCGCATTGGGCCAAGCGTTCCAACGTCAGCCCTTATACCCACAGGACTCCGTGCAGTGGCAGCAATTTCCATTGTCCTGATGCAGCGTGTCGGGTCCGTGGCTTTGTTACCATTGACGGCCTGAAGAAACACCTTGACCCGTGGCACCGCCACAAGCCTTGCCCAGCCAACAAGCATATGAGACATTTGAATGGACCGTACAAAGAGAGCCAGCAAGAAGACGTTGTCAACTTATCAAACCGAGCCAACGAAATAACACCGATGCAGGATTTGACGAACAGTGTTTCTCCATCAAGACTCGGTAAGCTTGTTCAGGCTCTCTGTGTCGCGCTCTTGTGTATATGCTCAAGCAATTTTAAGCTATTCAATATTGCCCTGTGACGAAGAGCCCGAAAAAGCTACCTACGCCGATACGTTCTGACGTTGAAAACCACGAGCAGCGCGGTCACGCCGACGATTCAGCCCAAATAATTCCCGGGCCTCCCGTCGACGGTTCAGCTCAAGCTGCCACATCAGGGCTTGCTCTCGCTGAAAATCCCGACCGAGCCAGCAGACAAGGAATCACACGTGCCCATAGGACTGACACCGTGCAGAACCAAGGGGTGGGCTGTGGAAAATGGTCCATGTTCGACCCTGGTACGCCTAACTAGTTTCACATGCATACCGCCGGCTGATGCTAGCTTGCAAGACTGCTGGACAGCTTCTTATGAGATTGATACCGCCGCCAGCCGCGAGGGACCCATGCTTCAGTTTCTGATTGCCGTAACGCTAGCAGAGGCCGCAGGTTCGTGCGCAAGTTCATATGTCCGAAGTGGACTGACTTGCTGGTACACTTGCAGATCACATTGGTACCATTCATTCGCCTGTTGTGACCGCTACTAAGAACGCGACTTCAACCTCATTCGCGTCGCCCCCAGCTTTCACTGCCTCGTCGACCGGTAAGGAGGCACTTGTCAGCTCACAAGGACGAACTCGTCTAGTTGCCACCCGCCCATATCCAGCCTCAGCCTCGAGCGACGATGACTATGAGCCAGGTCCAAGCTCCAACAAAGACAAATGCAAGGCCCGGAAAGTGGCAAGACCGCGTGTGCGGCCCACGGTTGAGCAGATCGCTCTTCCGGTCGCGTCTGCGTCCACCTCAGGCCCTGGTTCGGCACCGGCCTCGTCCTCGAACGATCCGCTCTACTACGACGCCCTTGGTACTCTCATGTGCAAATCGCTCGCGCATAATCTTGTGTCAGGCTATAACTGGGTGCCGCACAAGTCATTCGACCAGCCGGTCAAGCACGGCGAGACCAAGGCAATCTTCGCGTCTCAACTCGTCACCGCTGTGCTTGCGGCCGCACCGACAGGCAAGGAGGACCCGAGGCCGTGCCCATTCATCTCCATCGGATGCCGCGCCATCTCGCATCAGGATCACACGTTGTGGAAGCGTCATGTCAAGACCCACGGCCCAGCAGAGAGCAAGCCGACGTGCAAGTGGTGCGGCATGTCGGCGGCCCGCCAGGACTCGCTGAACAGGCACATGAAGAAATGCCCCTCGGCCCTTCAAGCGCAACGCGAAGGCTCGCAGAGTAGCTCATGACCGCCCGACGAAAGTGCTACCCATAGTATTGTATTTCGTTCTCCTCTTGCGCGCGATGCCCGCCGCTTTCGCTCTCTCTCTCTCTCTCTCTCTCTCTCTCTCTCTCTCTTTGCTGTCTTTCCCAGTACTAATCCCCGCTCTGTCCTGCTCTCTTGCTATCGTGTTTTGCTGCTCTGACTCTTTCTTGAAAGATCATGCCCTCATGCCGCATCTCTCGCTTGTGTCACCATGTGTCTGTAGCTGATCCTTACGAGATAATACTTTCCCTAAACTTTTTTTTGATAAATCGACCAGTGCGCTGTATCAGATTCCAGAATGGAGCCACAGCTGAAGTATTGTAGTCCCAATCTGGATCAGCTTGCATTATTCAAACCTCTAGGCACGCTTTATATCCGCCCGTCTCGCAGTGCCTGAATGCAATTTCTGGGGGTGGCCATGGTCCTTATGTTCTGCGGGAAATCGATTCTACTATCGTATATTTGACCAGCGTGGTCGGCGCGAGAAGGCGGGCCTGCCGATTTGACCGACTATGATCCGACGAACCACTTCGAAAGTTTCCTTTTTCAGACGAACGCCGTTGCGTGGTTGCGTGGTTGCTTATGAAATCCCGGTAACGTGATCAGCTCAGGTATATAAAGGAGGGCCTCGACAGCCTCGTGGCCGCTTTCTTCGGATCTGCCCGTCATCGACAACATACACTCCAATGAGTACGGCCACTACAGCAAATGAGTAAGTAGCAATTCTGTCTCTGGAACATTTGTCCGCACACCTTGTTTACGTTCTAGCAGTTGGTCGAACTACAAAGCAGTCCACATTGCCCTTGTCCCAAGTCTCTATCATTCTGGTATCAACAGGCACGTGATCACAGACAAGCAGGTGATTAAGGCCATGATCGAGGAATCGGTGAAGATCGGTCGTTGTGTTCGCGCCGCCGACGCATTGGAATGCTCGCATTGGGCCAAGCGGTCCAACGTCATCCCTTACGCTCGCAAGAACCGATGCCCTGGCAACAATCTCCATTGTCCGGATGCATCGTGTCGGCTCGGTGGCTTTATTACCGTTATCGGCCTAAAGAAACATCTTGACCCACGGAGCCGTCACAAGGCTTGCCCAGCCAACAAGCATATGATAATGAGACATTTGGACGGCCCGTGCAAAGACTGCCAGCAAGAAGACGTTGTCAACTTATCAAAAAGAGCCAACGAGTTGACACCGATGCAGGATTTGACGAACAGTGTTTCTCCATCGAGACTCGGTCAGTTCATTCATAGTCTATGCAGTGCACCTCCTGTACGCGCTCAAGCCATGTTCAGCTATTTCAGATGTCCCTGTCACAAAGAGTCCGAAAAAGTTACCCACGCCGATGTATTCGCACGTTGAAAACCACGAGCGCGGCGGTCACGCCGACGGTTCAGCCCAAGCTATTAGACCAGGACTAACACGCACCGGTACGTCTGACACCGCGGTGGAGCAGAAAAAAGAGGTCGACTCGGGAAAATGGTCCGTCTTCGACCCTGGTACGCCTACCTGTCTCACATGCATACCCCCGGCTGATACCAGTATGCCAGACCGCTGGACAGCTTCGTTTGAAATTGATAACGCCGCCAGCCGCGAGGGACCCATGCTTCAACTGCTGATTGCTGTAACGCTAGCAGAGGCTGGAGGTTCGTATGCAAGTTCATGATATGTCCGACGCAGACTGACTTGTCCGGTACACTAGCAGATGATAGCAGTAGCATTCATCCGCCTATAGTGACCGCTACCGAGAACGCGACTTCAACCTCATTCAAGTCACCCCCAGCTTTTGCAGCCTCATCGAACGGTAAAGAGACGCTTGTCAGCTCACAAGGATGAGCTCGTCCCGTCGCCCGGCAACGGTTATGACGGCAGGTTTGACCTATGAGCTGCGCAATGATATAGCTCTCCCCTCTGCTATCTGTGCATCTGTTTTTGTATCGTACGTTTTAATGTGCATATTAAGGATGTAACAAACTTGGCTTGTATGCTGTGGTCAGCCATGAAACAAGTTCGAATCAAGCGTCGTCACCGATAAGCCACGCCTCGACACCCACGCACTCGAATTTCTCCGTGTGAACGCGGCTTGTCGCACCAGACCCTTCCCTCCGCACCGGCGGGCTTCCGCTTCGCGGATAGGGCGTACCGCACAGGACGTCGTTCCCGAACGTCGGACACGGCGCGCTCGAGCCGTCGAAGAGCGCCGCGTCTAGCCACAACCCCGGGTGCCCGTCGCCGCCGCCGAAGGAGATACTGTCGTGTTCACAAAGCGCGACATAAGAGTTCTGCCCGGTCCAGCGGTACACCTGCACGGCGTCCATAGGAGTCGAGCCGGTGTCGAGTGACGTCTCGTCTGGATGCGGCGGCCCGTGCGTCAGACGCCACAGGAAAGCCTCGCCGGAGCCGTAGAATCCGCGACGACCACCGATGCCAGCCGCGACGCCGCCCATAGTCATTTGACTGCCGGAGAGGCGGATGCCCTCCGTAATGAAAACGCCGAAGAGCCCGTCGTCAGCGTCGCGCACTACAAGTAAAGTTGGACGAGATAAGTCTTCGCATCCAGGAGGGGGTCCACATCTGTGCGTATGTTATAGGTGAAAGCGAGGTGATGCTGAGACGATCGCACCGTTTGTATAGCGTTCCAAGTGAGATGCCATGCTGGTCAAGGGAGTATAGTAGGGTCCAGCGCGACTGCAGCCTTGTTAGCGCGGGCAGGTTGGGTCGAATCTAAGACGAGGTCAGAATCCAAGATTCGGGCGGAACGAGTTCGCACACCTTGGCTGCAAGTTCAGGCTCAAGAACAGCTGTTGTTGCTGGCGTCCGTCCAAGCAGCGTTACTGGGGATTCATCCGGTGGTGCGTCGTACTCAAACCCCTTGTCCCATGTGCGATCGCCCTTGAACGCGGGTGCACCGCTCGGCGGCACGTACGGTCGATATGAAAACGGCGTGCCATGAGAGGTCGATGCTGAGGTGAGAACGCTCGGTCTGGGTGCTGGAGGAGAATGTCGAATCGTTTCGCTCAAGATTGCGAGCGAGTCCTGGCGCTGGATACCTGGTGCGAAAGATGGTGTGACTGGTTCCTGGTCCTCAGGGTTTGCTACCGCAACTGCTCCTGGAACTGAGCTGAGCAACGAGGACATCCACTTGCGACTAAGTGTGGCGAGAGGAGGTGGCGAGGCTGAGGCCCCCGTATGTGGGCCTACCGATGGTGGTCTGCCGTCATTGCGAGGTCTTCGGCGCTCGGGAGAGGATGATGGACGCGTGGAGGTCGGGCGCGACGTTGAGGTAGATCGTGGAAGTGGGATCCGGGCAGGTAATGTGGGCGACGGCGGAGGTGAAACAGGTCCCTCTTCGACCGGTTTCAACTCCTCGTGAGCCTCAAATGTAGACGCAGCGGGTTGTACGCCTAGTTGCGGTTGCTCGAACATCGGTGTGTGCAAACCCTCCCTCAGACCATCTTCAACAATATTGGTGCTTTTAGAGCGGTCCACCCAATACATTGGATCGTCCTCGTGCGCAAGAAGTTCATCCAGAACATTCGCACGGTTCTGCTGCGCGCGCTGCGTAGCGCTTGAGAAGAAGTCCTGCGCGCTGCCCGATGACGGCTCTCGAGAACGCGTTCTCGACGGTCCAGGTTGTGGCTGTTGTGTGTGAGCACTGAGTGGATCGAATGCCTCGAGGACCGATGTTGCAGTGGAACGCGTTTGAGATGGCGGATTTGGTGTGCCGGTTCCACTTGGAGGCACGGACACAAATGCTCCGAAGTCGTCCTCAGGAGTTGATGCTGAGAGATCAATCAGGTTGGTATCTGGAACGGTAACGCGTGCGGTGGGTATGTAGACCGCTGGCGGCGAAGTAGAACGTGACATGGCCCGTGTGAAGTAGATGAGCGTTGATTCAAGGTACGTAATGACTTCAATACGCATCGATCGTTAGATGTAGTCGAGGCGCAACGGGATGTAAGTACCGTCGGCGCGCAACAGAGCTGCGTGCGATCTGCGAGACTGTGTCAGGCAAGGCAGCGATTCGGGAATCCTCCGAAGCGCCGGATCGAACATGCCGGTCAAGTTCAGCAGACGAGAACAAGTTTGAGCCGGTCAATTGACCATCCCTGCTAACCCGGAAAGGCGATTGATAATAGTCCTGGGTTGAGCCAATGCAAGGAGAACATTTGGTCAAATGGCCAATTATTCGCAGATGGTTTGGAGACAATGCTAGGGCTGGCTGTGGTTGCTTGTGGCAGACACTCTACCATATCAAATGTCTTAGCAACTTAGTATCACGCAAGGCGGACAATGACGGGTTGATTTCGCCGGCGACAAGCCGAAAATGCCGCCTCGAGGCCGTGTCACGCCTCTTGTCTTTCACCTTTCATTTCCACAACGATGACACGAATATTCGTTTCTCAGCACGACAAAGACTGCTGCGCATTCTGTTCCGACTTACCCACCCTCAAGGCACGCTATTACGAAGCCGCCAACTCGAATGGGTGTTGATCAATTACTCATTTCAGCCCAAACGCGGAACAGCTCTGCCCCAAGATGCGCCGTACTATGGAGATGCCCATACCTATGACGTGCCTCACACTCTGCCCATCAGCTACTCCCGCGTGGACGAACTTCTGAAAGTCAAAGACACTGAGCCTGCTTCCACATAGATCGGACCTCAGCTTTGTAGCGTATACCCCATCGAACTATTGTCAACACCACAACCGATTGTGCATGTCGCGATATCCACCCTTCGTCAAAATCTTTCAATACACAGAGCAGTTCACCGTCGCAGATATTCGCGCAACACAATCCTATTCATGCAATGCACTCAGTGAGAGGTGTACATCGAAAGGCACCACACAGAAATCATTCAAAGCTTCTCCTCGCTGTGACGGCGGATACGCTGCGTACGCTTCTTGTTGAGACGGCTGCGGCGGCGGCTGCCAGCTGGCGCCTGACGCGTGAAGTTTGTGAAGCCTGACGAAGCCAAAACCATGAGCAACAGCGTTCAACGCTCGCTTAGCGTGACCAAGAACTCACCGTTGCGCTCGAGAAGGTCGGCGATGCTGAGACCGGTCGCGCACAGAGGGTCCGCAAGAGTCTGCTTGCTCAGAGCGTTTGCGGCGTCAGAGCCAACCACGTCCGGGTCGACGAGGGGCGTGATGCCGCGCAGCTCGGGCGACGCGGGGAGCGAAGCGTCCGAGCAAATCGCCGGAATTGATACGACGAACGGATTGAAGTCTGTTTCAGAGAAGTTCAGAAGTAGTACTTTGTTTGCAGAAGGTGCCCTACGTACTCTTCTCAGCAGCAACCAGAGCCTGGGCAGCGGCGATGGCAGTT
The DNA here is from genome assembly GCA_020744175.1 of Auriculariales sp. MPI-PUGE-AT-0066. NCBI lineage: Eukaryota > Fungi > Basidiomycota > Agaricomycetes > Auriculariales > Auriculariales sp. MPI-PUGE-AT-0066. The sequence goes on from JAGTJP010000011.1 coordinate 229,329, forward strand.
GGGTCGCCGTTCAGCTCCTTAACGATACGGTCGGCGAGCACAAGCTGAGGTAGGTGTGAGTACATATTGGCTTCAAATGTTCACGCTTTACGGACCTTGTCGCAAGCGTTGGTCGCGGCTAGGAGGACGCCAGGCGAGCCTCCGGCAAGCGTCGGGGCAACACCAGGAGCGCCACCTTGCGCAGCAGCAATCAGCTGAGCGACAGATTGTTCCTGACCGAAACTGAGAGAGTCATTGTGAGATATGAGTTCCTCCGTCAGAGTTTTGGGTACCGTACCGGGCAGCAGCGAACGCAGCGAGAGCAGTAACAACAAAAGTCTTAGCGAACATCTTGGGAGTGAAGAAAGAGCGAGCGAGAGACGGTAAAGCGAGTGCGATGTAGTGAGTAGCGAAAGGAAATGCAGAGACTGGCTCTGAGAAGTGCGGACGGGCTGCGCGAGGGAACGGTGAGGATCGATCGACGACTCTGAGAAACACGATCAACAGGCGCGGTTGGTCTTTTATAGTGCTCAGGTCCGTTACAGATGGTTGTCATGGTGCTTACCTTTCCCGACAGAAGTTTGATGTTGGTATCACTTGGTTGCACGGGAGACCGCTCAATTGAAGGTTGACCGTGTACACTTAGACGCCTGCCAAGATATATTATTACTCTATACGAAATCTTTATAGCCATATAGCTTGTCACTGTAGGTTCAGATGCCACGTAGCGAGAAGAAAACGCATGGGAGTTGCGCTGATCGGGGGAATCTCGGTCGGATCAGGGCCATGATGCGTGCCTGAGACGCGAAAGCATGGGAGCCACGCGACGACCTCGGGTTCGCAACGTCCAAGCGAGCTGTCCAGCCAACGGAGACCTCGGGGTAGGAAGGCTTGGCAAGTTGGCAACCTGTAGTGCCAAAACCTGTAATGTGTCGCGGCTTCCAGGCTCAGGCTCAGTCAATGGCCGTTCGATAGAATGAGCCTTGATGATCACTCATCCTCCGGCGAGCGGTCGTCGCGGCCCGCCTCGAACGAATCTGCCATGACATCCCATCAAGCGTCAAAAGTTCCGATCAGCAACAGCGCACGTGTAACTAAAGTAGAACCTTCCCAAGGCGTGCCTCCGACAAATCATATGCTCCAGTATATCACAGCTCACGAGTTCGTTAGCTATAAAGCTGCACCATAGTTCATTAGCAAATGAGTCCGAAGCTAAGATCATGCTATCTGATGCCAATATGAAATCATTGAAGTCCGACGGCACGAGCTCAGCTTCCGGAGTTGAGACAGTCGCAGTCCTTTTTAACTGCATTGTTTTCAGACAAGCGGTACATAAACACAGAGCACCACCCTCCTCCATTATTGCCCCATCACGTCTGATACGACCTCCGTAATATCGTGACCTCCCGTACGTCATGAGGTTCGATTACGCGATACATCTAGTTTAGACAATTTCAAACTTGACAGCGAACGACTGGAAAGCAGTCCAATCTGTTACTGGCTCCAGGTCTTCGACAGGAAAGCCCACTAATCGCAACACGTTGACGTGGTCAAAGATAAACGCGACCTGCAAAAGTTTCCGCATGAAGTCGACTGTGAACGTCACCAATTCCTTCTGGATGAGACCCTTGGACGGCTGCATGAAGCGAACGTTGATATCTCGCACGTTTGGGAGCATAATGGGTGGCCCACAGTTGTGAACATATCTGAGTGGCTGACGGAACTGCGTAATGCCGACGGTTGTAGGACCTACAAGGATGTCCAGAGTTTCATATGCTGGCGGAGGCACGATGTCGCCACCAAGCCCGCCTTTCAGTAGCCGATACAAACTGTTGAGCTCAACCGTCAAGCGCGACATCTGTGACATGTATGGTTTGATGTATCCCGTGGAGATAGGGTTCCAAAGCTTTCCTTGCGTGTCAACGCTCGCAATGAGGTGTGTAGCGCTAAATATCCACGCCGAGGGCAGCGACATAGCTGTAAAATCCGCAACGTCCGGGGGAATTTTTCCATCGCTTCTGGGTAGAAATGATATGACGTCACTCTCGATGTGCATGCTCTGGTAGGTGAATTGATTGAACCGAGAGAATAGATCAAGAGCAAGGGGTATAGTTGACTGCCCTGTTAGGCGGATAAAACGCAAGTTAGGAAGTGTTTCGCTCGTCCACTGTTGGAGGTGTGTGAGGTCTAAATCCATTCTCGAATCAGTTCGAAGTGCGATCCACCGCAGCGTCTTCGGCGGGTTGTGTTGCACTAACTGCTTGTAAAGCTGAAGCTTAATGTCAATTACTTCAACCTCAGGGAAGAGATCGAACAGCGCAGATGCCACATTATTTCCAGGTAGAATGCTCGCTCGGAGATGCTGTATGGAAGGATACCGCAAAAGCTCGAGGTCCACATCGGCGCCAACGCTGAGAATGTCCACATTCATGGTACGCGCCCTCGTGAGTAAGATTCTGTGACATCCATTTAGGACTAATGGCTCCTTTGACTGGTCAATGAAGCTTGAGATATTTGACATCTTGTCGAGGAGCAGCTTCGGAATTTTGATTGAGGAAACAAAAACACTGGAGATTCGTGCTGCATGCTGTATCAGAGCCTGCATCAGCGGGTTGTCCATTTCCAACGTGACGGATGCCGCTCGACCCTCCCAGTTCAATGACAGTGGAACCGTTTTCGACCGCGCGGCCATGAGGTGCACGTACCGGGCCTGCTTAGAAGCCTGTTCGGAGTCTGCGTCCCAGTAGCCGGGGAATCTCAACGAAATATTGCTCCAGAGTCGAGGTGCGCTAAGTGCAAGGGCTCGCCAGTCGCGCGAGACAAGCGTGACTGCGAGCAGATCTTTATATTCGGACTGAAAAAAGCACTGAACCAGCAATTCGGCGGGTAGTCGGCGGGCAGGACCGTTTCCTTGATTTTCATTCCATTCGTGAAAAATCGGACTAGCGGCCGTGCGTGCGACACTGTTGATCTTGCTTATCACAGCCTCCAGCTCGCTCTGCCATTTTAGTTGCGGTACCAGGAGTTGAAGAAGATCCTGAACAGATTTTGAGAGCGAGGACGTGAAGGCTTCGGGGAACTCAATCTGCGCCATCTTGAACTGGCCTCCGGTCAAGAAGACGCGTCTTCGGCTACCTCCGTTAGCGCACATCCCTTGGCACTCTGTTCGCTAGGTGCTGTACCAACTTTCATGCACCACGGCGCACTACCTTGAATATGTGCGCATAATCCATTGACTTTTACTTGGCGCCTGCTCACCCTGTTTCCGTAGATACACATCTGTGGTCTTGTCAAACAGACGATTATGCAGGTGCTTGACAATGGTGGCGTCGTCCGCGCCTTGGGCCTCACTGGCACACATACGCTACCATACAGGAGGGTAATGATAGCCACCCACACATCTATTCTCGGAAGCAATGACTGGGCACACACCTGACTGTTATGCCATTCTTTGTCTCCAGATATCAGTGACTGATACTGAGGAATGGCCTCTTAAGCACTTTGATTGCGGGTGGTATTGTTCGATGGCAAGGGTATTGCAACAGTGGGCGTGCGTGTGGATCCAATTTCGTGCAGTCGTTGCATACCTGTCAATTGCTCAGAAGCTTTCGTCAATGTGCGAATTATCAGTGACACGGCCTGTCATACCGCGGCGTGAAGCGGTCGGAGGATACCGACCTGATTGTACCCTGAAAATCTACGAGCGAGGTGAGCCCTGGAGCACAACCGACCACGTGAGTCCCACTAATATTGCAACTTTTTGCGACGGAGATACAAGACAACCATCAAGAAATCTCGTGATCAAGATGTGTAGCACCACCTTGTCGGGTCAACGGTCGTCACAAACGGCCGGCTCGGGACGTGAGCATCGAGTTCAGTGACGAGGGAATCTCCTGAGCGTCTGCATTATCATCACCGCAAAATCCCGGGCTGCTAAGTCCTCGCGCGGTCGGGCAACGATTTGCGTGCACCTCAGGGGCTTGACTGCAGCCTCGTCAAGGGATGATCATGATGAACGTTAGAACGAGAGCTCCCTTTCAGCAAATCCTGCCGTCTGCGTCTCAATGAGCTTCGTCTTGCCTCCCCACCTATCATGATCAGGGGCGATGTTGCCAAGCCGTCAATCTCAGTTGAGTGTTTCAAATTTCGTGTCAGAGACGCGGACCTATTGCGCGCAGTGACAGCGTGAGAACGACTTGCGAGCATTGAACGCCCACTGCGACACATGATGTTGCTTGGAAATCCGGCGACCGGTCAGGTGTCCGACCTTTCAACAGGAGCCAAAATTGCCTCTTGTTGTTTATTTCGCTCTTGACCTCCTTCGGATCCTGCTCATAATTCTACCCAGTAGACGGCATTCCATTGTCTCTTCAAAAGCTCAATTTTTGATCGCTCGACTCCATTGGACGCATGGCAGAGCTCAATGCTATTCTCGACGGCGCCAAGGGTACCAACATGTGAGTCAAAAATAAGGATTCAGGCAGAAGGACTCAGTCAATACGTAGTAACCGCTGCATGGACTTAGGTCAGTTGCGGTTGACGAGCCACGGTCCCCCTGCCTAATATCTCTCAGCTGCCTGTACGTCAGTAGTCAATTGCACCAGTTTGCGCAATCGCTGAGACGTGTATGAACCAAGATTCGGTACTCGTGTATGACTGGCTCCTTTGGTGCGCATCTTGTCAATCATACTTTGTACACCCTAACTTCGCGTCAGTCTTCCAGAAGAAGTCCCCCTTGTGCTTCATACATTTCTCAGTCCCGAGGTGCAATCTCTTACATGTTGCGATCCAGATTCGAGCGCGAATTTCCGTCACGAAAGTCGCGTACCTGCTCTGCAGGTTCGTTGTCAAGGCCGCAGCCGTTTCCCTCAGCTTATCCGCCGTAACACAGGTTTTGGCCCTTAATCATGCACCCAATCACCACTTGGGTTTATTCCTTTACCCACACTGTCGACTTTTGCGACCGCATGTTCAGAGTGCCTCCGATCATATTCACTGTCAACGTCAGTTGGTTCAATCCGTGATGTCCATATCTCACGACTCGTCAAGTTCGCTTTGGCCAGTGGTACGGGATACCTTAACCTGATGGTAGATCATGCTCAGGACCTCTCTCGCCAGTTGTGCTGTCGATCCGGTTATATGCGTTTACTCGCTGCAACCGAAAAGTGGCCGTTACCACCGCTGCGACTTTGAGCGGCGTATGCATCTACAAACTCTACATTATTGCGGAAAAGTTAACGCGTGCGTTTGTGTGCTTTCGTTAGGCTACTGACCTTTACGTACCCGCAGACGCGCCAATGGGCAAGTGTTATCCCATCGAGAAGAACCCCGCCTCGAGTCGATATCGAGCTGTGAGTTCATTTTGTACCGTTGAGCATTTCTAGCAGTGACGCTGACACCTTAATGTAGGGATACATCGTTAGTATTATGTAAATAAGCGATATTATTACCCGGCTTACTTGTCATCAGGTCGCACCCGTTCTCTTCGACTGCAGCATAGTGATCATGTTTTTTATCGTAAGTCATCGTAATATTGGCAGGAATATCCCTCATCTGCCACTATCAAGTATGCTCTTCGAACGCTCGATTATTCTTTCAGCAACGGACGTCTTACTCGGAGATTACTTCGAGAAGGATTTCTCGCCTTTCTAGCCATCACCACGATCAACCTAGCCAACTGCGCCATGGGCTATCAGTAAGCCTGCTCATCCTTTCCCCATCAGCTGATCAATATCTCTTTGGAAAACAGGAAGCGATACATAACGTATTCGAATGTCCTTGTCCCGTGGGGTGTGTTATTGCCCAACGTTGTGGTGAGTGCTTCTGAAGAAACCCCCAAAAGATGACTTTATAAGACTATTCTAGGCTTGCAGATTGTACGCATATCCTTCTCGAGAGGTATACAACTGATAGTAGTTGCACAGAATGCTCAGCATGAGGCGAGCGGTCGAGAATGCCGTGAACGAAACGACCGCCCAATGGAGCGGATACGACGCGGATCAGTCAAACAGTATTTAGTATTTTTAGTGTGGGAAGCGGTCAGTTACTGAACCCTATCTGCAGGCACGCGCGTCGTTTTTGCGCTGATTCCTGTTCAAACAATTGGTAATGCTTCTCAGCTGGAGGATGGAACTGTCACCCATGATGGCAACGAAGGAAGACGTGCACCGTTTGACACGAGGCAGGAAACGGAACCCATCTCTTCAACACATACCCGTGATTAGATAGAAGGCAAAGGCTGTGTATCTTCTCGACAGGTCATAACCTGCTTAACTCTGGGAGGTCCAGCTCTGATTCGATGCAAGCGACCAGGCACCTGCGTGAGCCCGAGATGTCCTCCTGCTCACGGCGGCTTAACAACAGCTGTAGATACACAGAGATCAGCGAAGCATCACAGGTTCTTTGACAACTCTCACGAACACGAGTTGGATAAAGCTACGGGGCAAACTCGAAGTACAACAGCTGGCAAAAGTCGACATAATCTACAAGGTCCGCTGAGAGTGAGACGCACGAACATCCAAAGCGCAATCAAAAAAAGCCAGGCCGTTAAAACGGCACGTCCTTTAGGGCCAGCTGAATTGCTCGTCTGACGGCAGGAGTCACAGGATCTTTGTTTCCCTCCGACATCCCCCCAGGGTCGCGGTCGCGATCGTCCTTGGACGTCGTCGTAGTATTGGTCGGGTTCTTATCGACGTGGAACTTGCGCAAGAGCACCGGTCGCTTGGCCGGCGAAACGATCATCGACATCTGAGCGGCGCGATTCAGCTCGCGGCGCCGTTGAACGAACCGCGGAAGCTCCATCATGTCGCACGACTCGTCCCAGGCGCATTTCGACAGCCGCAATGCGTACAACTCGGGCGAGACCCAGTGTTCCTGCACCTGTTCTTCTTCGTCTTCCTCTCCGTCCGTTCTGACGGGTGTGTACGGCATCGTCAACAGCTCGACAAAGCGCGTGAGCGCCTCCACGTTGAATCGCGCGCCGACGAGACTGAAAGAGTGCAGCTTGGTACAGTGTTTGAGCCCGGTGCAGATGCCCTCGATGAAATTCGGGCCGACGTCGTACAACATCACGTGACGCAGCGGGGCACCCTGTTGGGCGAGCTCGACGAAGAATGCAATACGAGCGGCGGCGCTTCCGTCGGAACCGTGCATGTGCAGATTGCGCAGGTTCGGGAAGCGCATGTGCTGCGAGAGGACGGCGAGTGAGCCCCGCTCGTGCAGCGAGTCGCGGTGCGTCACAAGCAGCTCGCTCACGCCTTCGTGCACGAACGGCGTGCTGGGCGCGCTGTTGAATGTCGGGCGGTGGATGGAAAGCGTGTGTAGGTCTGGCGCGTTGCGGATCGCCTTGCCGACATCGGTGAACGGGCCAATCGTCGCGAAGCGGGTATGCAGGGACGCCAGGCGCGGTGAATCCGCAAAGAACTGCCTGCTCTCAGAGCGTTCCCAGCCGTCCCATTGTGTGGGAACGTAGTACAAGTTGCGGAGAGCGGGCATCGGGGTGCTAAGAAGCCCGCAGATGGGGTCCGTGGGGCTAGGGGTCAGCTCTACCAGGACGAGCAACGACTCGATGCGGTGCGCATTTAGCACAAACGGTTCAAGCAGCGTCGTATAGTCAAATATTGGTGGGACCAAGGCTACAGCGCCGCGCGCGACGCGCACGCTGAGTCCCGCTGAGCCCGACCGGTGTAATGCCATATTGACATATCGAAGTTGCGCATCCCGAACGGCGTCTTCAACGGGGTCAAGACGTATCTCAACAACGCGCCACGCGCGAGGACAAAGCAGGCTCGCGTGCCGCCAGGCGCGACACACGGCGGCCAATCGGAACGGCGTCTTCTGCCGCAGCGCGAGAAACGGCAGTTCCATGCTGATGGGAGCATGCGCGGTCGAGTCTTCCAAGCAGAGCTCGAAGATGGCGCCGATGATCTCGGGAGGAGTCCTGCGTATCGGATGCAGCGGCCGGCGAAGCTCTTTGAACATCGCGTACTTTGAGCCAAACTCGGCTTGAATCGGCGCGCGCTCCAGCTCCAGCATCTGGCGGCGCGTTTCGAGATCGCGCAGGTGTGCGTCAATCTCTTGAAGTCGGTGGTCGACGTCCGCAAGTCGACTCGTGATAGGTTCGAGGGCTTTGAATGCACTGTGCGCCTGTTGGCTGATGCGCTGCGCTTCAAATGGACCAGGTTGGTAGAAAGAGTCGTCGTGAGGATTTGCCATGGTTGGTTCGAAGAGAGTAATCTTAGTCACAAGAGCAAAGCAGGAGGAAGAACCACGCCATAGGCGCCTGCCGGTCGCAAACACCCGATCGCTATGAATTCATGAGGTGGATTGGCAGAGAGGCAATATATTTTATTTAAACGGAAGTCACGTAGAATTTTCCTTGCACATCACATCAGCACAAGGATAGCTACAAGATCAGTTTTGAGAGTGGGGAGTGTGGGTGGAACACGGCGTTCGCGGCGTGATAAGTGCGGTCGTTAGTCAAGAAGAAAGAAGATCTGTCAGGTCGGGGTGCTGCGGTGATCTGAATATGTCTGTTATATTTCCGTCAGACGAGAGCCGGCTGCATCAGCAGTTTATCTAAACGACGTGTTCCCCGTCACGCCTGTGGCGCTCGCAGAAGTCGGTGTCTCTTGGAAACGCCAGTCCACTTGGATATTCGCTTGTAATCAGGCGAGCCACTAGTCATGTTGATCTCATCCACATGTCTCCCCCATACTTCGAGAATGAAGTATTCAGCGGGGCGTGCGATTCTAGAGGGGCGATCTGAGCGTACAGCTCGTTTGGACAGTTCACACGATTCGAGCTAGGAAGGGAATGGAACAGCTCATTACGACCTAACGCGAACCCACCGCTAGCGGCTCCTGAGCAGCAAAAAAATTGCAGGCTCTATGGATGAACTTGGCGAGGTTTGACTCGCCCACCAAATGATGCAGTCCGAGTCGAGTGTGATCAGTGAGCTGAAGTTCGCATGCCCCTGATAGCGAGCGGTGACAAGTCATAGGTCAAAGAGGAATTCGGACCAGTCGAAAAGCGAGTGAAATCCATGTCACAGCAGTTAACAACACCAAGTGATGAGTTTGAGCGCCTGTATGACGCGGTGGCGTGCCACCGGCTACATCTATGCCTCGCACCCGATCAACAATGTGAATGCCCATGAGATATAGTCATCAGTTTCTAGAAATTAATAAGCAGGTATACAACGGTTCGAGCGGGTAGGTCAGATTGGTGAGCACTGCGGCAAGATCACCGAACTTTCCCTCTGGGAGAAACCTGGGAACCGAGGTAATACAAAGACTTCAAAGTAAGCAGTGGGCAGAGTGTTCAATTTGAATGAAACTTAAATTTACACAGGTTTCATCCGGAGTTTGCTGGGTAAGGACTCGGTCAACGTAGATCAGAAACTAGTTTATTTCCCTGGAGCCTGGAAACCTGTATTCAATCTGGTAGTAAATTCAAGGTGCCCCGTCTTTACGGACTTTGTGAATACTGATTAGGATGTCAGTGGAGGCTTGTGGAGTTGTGGCACTAGTACTGGGCACAACCTGCCAGCCCCTTCATTCGCCTCATAACACGTGATGCAGCTAATTCAAAGGGTGCACGCTCTGACAGGGTTATTGTCAGGCAAATCGAAGACAAGACGTGCACGTGTAATGCTCGTAGCCATGATCAATGTTGAATTCTCTCGTGGGCACATTTTCGGCTTTATCGGGATCGATGAACGAGCAACAAGGTGTTGAATTCAGGGGGTGGTGGAGGGAAATAGTACATATAGAGTATTACAGCGAGAGTTCAAGCGATGCAAGCGCTCACGACGTCGGGTTGTTGATGTTCATCTGCGCCTCGCCCTTATCGTGCTGCGCGTTGCCTAAGACAGATAAATCAGCCAACGCTCCAACGATGGCTAAAGAATAGCTACATACCCTTTGCCTGTTGAGTCTTGTCGCCAGTGATGGCGCCAACGACGGAGTCCTTCTTGCCCTCGATGCGGTCCCCGGCGCCCTCGACGTATGCCTTGGACTCGGCGGCCTTTACTTCGGCCTCGCCGGATGCGTGCTCTTCACGGCCGGACTGTTGCCACGAAGTAGCGCCGGTGACGTTGCCGATGGCCTCGACGACGTTGCCCTACAAACGCCAATGTTAATGCTCGATAAGCGAGGAACAGAACTAGCGCACCTTGGTGGAGTGGTACTGGCCAGTGGTGCGGTTGGGCTCAGACATTGTGTGTGTGTGTGTGTGGAGAGTTGTGCGAAGATGTGTGTGTTCGTGGGGAAACAAATTTAGGTAGAAGTCCGGCGCGGCTTTATAGTCCTGCAACTACTGGCTCGGAAAACGCTGCGTCATCCTGACGTTGTTTGTCGGGCCGATGTGGCGGGGAAGAGGGGACTAGCTCGAAAGGTCCTGAGAGTTGATCGCGTGCTAAAGTTGTGGTAATCATGACGTCACGCGTCGTCGCCCAGGTCCCTCGCCCGAAAAGACCTCGGTGACATGTCTTGCCAGAGAGCACGCCTTCGTACGTCGCAGATGCACAATTTTGCAAGCAATCCAATCAGTCGTACGTCTACGGTGGACCAGTCGTTGCACATCCCAGTCCGAGCGCGAAACCAAGATCCGAGCCTTCGCCCAACGCGCGCGATGCCCCCCGCGTGACCAACTTGCACATCTCCAGCACATCATTCCGGAAATCAATCGCGGCCTGCAAAATTAGCGTAACGGCGACGCACCGCGCACGTTTTGTGTTTCCTCGGATGCATCAATGCCGTTTTCACATGTCACGACTCGCGACATGCCATGACGTCGTTCGACCGACCCCTATCTAGATGTGTTTCTCGCAAGCCTCAAGCTCTTATCATGCGTCTGCACCCCCCAAAGTCCAACAGATGCGTCACGGCTATGACGTCGTTTCCTACGTAGGATTCAAAAAGGGCAGTTCGTCCCGAGGCTGCCACAGCAACACCCCCGAAGCCACAACGACCCCTTCACGAAATCATCTCCATACTCTTAATGTCGTATCCGGAACCCAGCAAGATGACCGGCCAGTTCCACTCCGTCAAGGTTAGTCCCACCGCTGCACGCACGTGTGGCAACACCGTAAACTCAACGCTCAACCCCCTCCTCCTCATAGGGAACCATCGTCGAGACGATCGGCAACATGACCGGTGCAACCTCATGGCAACAGTCCGGCCGTCAAGAGCACGCAGCCGGCGAAGCCGAGATCAAAGCCGCCGAATCCAAAGCCTACGTCGAGGGTGCCGGCGATCGTATCGAGGGCAAGAAGGACGCCGTTCTTGGTGCTATCACGGGGGATAAGCAGCAGCAGATGAAGGGTACGTGTCCACGCACACTGTTGATGTAATGTATGGACCGTTTGAGCTGACAATGGTTCGCTTTTTCGTTCAGGCAATGTGCAGCATGATAAGGGCGAGGCCCAGATGCGTATCAATGACCCGACCTCGTAGATGTCGAACACTCTTATCTTATTTCCGTCACATCTCACTGTTTTAATCGCCACCGCTCTCCGCAGTTGTAAACTTATTGAATCTATTACCTGCAACTCATGCTTGAATTGTACTTCTTGCGCGCCAACTTAAGCTGCAAAGGGTCGTCAATCTCCCTGAGCTTCTTCGCGAGCTCGCCACCATCATCGACTGCCAGATCTCGCTTGAAAGAACAACTAACAGCTTGGAGCACAAAAATAAGCGAAATGAGTTTGTATCATGGGAATGACAACAAATATATGAAATTGTACAGTAGCGACTAGAGCGGTAATAAGCCGGTCAGCGACACTAATTATATACCTACACTGTTACGAAATAAACAATACTCATTTAGTCTCTGTATGATATAGTTAGGATGTTTTTCACACGCTTTATTCGCGCCCGGGTTGACCCAGAGTTCTCCCTTTGCCGGGCAGACTGTCCGCGACGCACGACTCAAGGAAACAGGCCTCCCAGACCCAGACCAGAAAGCAGCCCCCCCAAACTAGTGATAAGCGACCCGTCAGCAAGAGCTTCACCGATCACGTCGATCTTCTTGGTCGTCTTTACCCAGTCTTCGATGATCGAGGCATCAGGTGGGTTGAAATACGGCTTGGTGGCCGGCGGCAGGACTTTGGTGCATTCGGTGAGGTTGTTGATGTTGTAGACGCCCAACAAGCTTACGCGCACATACTCGCGGGCATAGTCCTATTCAATGAAAGTCGTCAGCTCCGGCTGACCAAAACGGGTCATCTTGCCGATCACTTACCTCATTCCAGTGCTCTTGTCCACCCGGACCCGCAAATTCCGCCATCTCTGGCCCTGTCCTCGGATCCTTGGACAGCGCGACGTCGCTTGGAAACTTAAACACCCTAGGCGGTGCGTTCGGGTCCAACGTCTGCTTGTAGTATAGCACATCCCAAACACCCGGAGTGCTGTCCTGGGGGTCGAGCGCGCGCGTGGTGTTGACGAACCGCTGCTGAGACGTCGTGTGGCTACCCAAGAGCGCTGCCAGTCCATGTGGCCGAATAGTCTTGTCTTGGAAGAGCGAGATGAGCGTGTCCGCATTCGAGAACGGGCTAGGTAACAGTCCGTCGGGTGCCGCAACCGAGCTGTCCTTCCGTCCCACAAATGTGCGCACCCGCGGGCCCAACGGACAAACGACGGTGGCCGTGTTGGCGCCCATCTGGATGAGATCCGCCATACTGATCCCGTAGCTCTTGTACTTGGTGTACCACTTCTTCATCTGCGCCACGATCTCCTCGAGACCGCGGTTGTCCGGCCGTGTCATCTCGACGTCCGCAAGGATGATACTGCCGTCGGCTCCGCCACCGGGTGCAGTAGCTTTGGACCAGCCCGCAGCGTCGTGGAAGCCGAGACGAACAGCTCCACGGGCGAGACTCGTACACCGACCGGACAGGCCACGGAACTTGAGGGTCATATCGGCACTGATATAGTGCCAAATGCAGCACGTATCTTTGGCGCACGCAGCGGTACCACGGATGGGGATATTGCGGTACACTTCGTCCGACTCCCCTGACTCGCCTTGGTCGAGGATGATTGACTTGACAGCGTGTCCGACCACGGTGAGCTGAGTGTCGGGCAAGTCGACGAGGTCGCCGATGAGCTCGTTCGAGTCGAATTCGTCGTCTGCTCCTCCGTCATCTTGCCGGGCCTGGATTTCCCTTAGGACCTTGCCCATGCCGGGGTATGCGTGTACGACCATGCCTGAAAGAGCGACAGCGCTGGCTATGAAGGCACTGAACTTCATGATTACAGTAAAATGAGGGCGCTCGAAGAAAGACTGTCGAGAATAGAGGGTGCTTGAAGAAACAGTGGTGAGAATAGCATCTTATATAAAAGGAATGTGGTTTTGCCGTGTGCCAGTGTCCGCCAGTGCATCAGAGTACTGCGCAGACCCTCCCCCCTGTTTTAGAACCTTACTGACATCAGACCAGAGCTCTGGTACCAAGACGCAATCCAGCTCAGATCTCTCCCCGAGAGCTTTACGGTCACCTTGAGAGCGCTGGGCGGATGAACCAGATGCGGGGAGAATCCCGTAAAAGGTCCGATCTGAACATCCCTGATTAAACACGACATCCGGATCCGCTAGAAATGATATACGCACCCTCCGATTGGTGCCTCAGCGCGAGTTTTGATGCGAGTTTCCTAAAATTCAGGGTCAATGCACACCTCTTGAGGAGCCCTGGCCCTGACTCAAGGCGATCAGCCCATGTCGGATCGGCGCCGAGGCACTTTTGGCTGATGTTTATGGCAACGAAATTTGTCTATACTAACAAAGCCATATATTACACTGGGGCAGAGCGCAGATTAGTTGCTGGATTTTTACAGAGGTATAATTATAATGCACCGCCCGCTTGAGCGATGGCTGACAAAGACGGAGCGGCCACATCCAACTACACAAAAACAAAATTACTTTCTGTGAGATGTGCCACACTAGATTTGGTAGCAGGTTCAGGTTGGATGCAAGTGGCAATGCATATTTCGTGCCTAGCGATCCACAACGTCGACTTTCAGGCGTGTGACAGCGAGTACATTGGTAAGACGGGCGCCGTTGAAACCAACAAGGAGCTGGAATTCTACTCTACGGCTGTTCCACGTAACTGGGAGAGCACGCTTGTTCTTGGCAATATATTGTTTCACGCCGCCCAAAGCTTGCCGCGCAATCACTCACCCTCAAAGTCCCGCACCACTAATGTGATCAAGACATTTTCGGCGGTAATTTCAGCATCTCCGTTTCCGACTACCTAGTGCAGCTTCAGGGCGGCATCTTTTCTGTGCGTGTAGCTAGGTGTCGTATCCTTATTGTGCGAGGCTAACAGACGGGCTAACAAAACCGGCGTCGACCTGGCACCTCACCTGGACCCACTTTTTTTTATGGATCATACCACTGAATACCAAAAATTCGAAGCAGCAAAGAGCTAGCACTCGCTTGTGCATACTGATGTACTGTGGGTGTTGCATGTCTTGGTTTCACACGAATGTATTGCTATCACACGAGGAGTGCTGCAACCCGTATGGTTCTGCTGGGTTAATCGCTAATGAGGATAGGAGTGGAGCCACCAGAAGACTCTCAATCTGTATCATGGGAAGCTGCAACCCATGACACTATTTGTAAAGAGAATGTCACGTTTCCAGAAATGCCTTGAGGACTCATGATGCTTTCGAGGGCGGGGTCTAACTGGAGATATTTCGTAGATATTTCCTGTGCTATAAGTCAGGATCGTAGTCTGCGGCGTGTATGAAGTGTATATTGGAATGACCAAAGCTGGAGATGTTTCGCTCAGTCATCCTCTGTCGAAGCTAGGGCGAGAATGTTCATAATTGATGATGCAAGGGTCCTTCCGACGCATAAGCACGAGACGTGCCCCACGGTGCGGACATGCCTCTCCAAAATCATTTCTCCTACCATAAAACCCGTTCGCCGTCGGTACGGACTGAAACGCCGTTGAAAGATGAAACGACTGGCTTAAACACAGTCCCTGTGCCGTCGGCTCCGCCTTTCCTCCGCCGCTTGGCAACACGGCTCGCCCGCCCACCCGCGCAGACATAGATGCACACAACTGTGGCCGCCGCGATGCCGCTATTCATGCGTTCACTCGCCCGCGCACTTCTCGGTTCCAGCCGCCTCGCTCTCAGTCACCTGTCCACGCTGCTCTTGAGCCGTCGCCTGTTTCCTTTTACCCTCGCCCACGCTCCCGCAGACGCCTAGTTTACTCGCCCACGCACTCTCGGCAGCGCAATCGCCCCTCCTCACCAGCGCGCCTGCTTGTGCCCGTTTTCTCTCACCGGTCTTCATTTGCTCTCACGCTGCTGTTGCCAGTGTTTCCGTTCTCTCGTTTGCATCCCCCCCCCCTCGGCGGCTCTCGCATCGGCGTGGCCATCTCTATGCTCGCAATATGGCAGTTCCTCGATTAGTGTAATTATGTCCTACGCCATTAACATATTCATTTACACTCTATAACGAAGAATTAGTATGACTTGCACGCCTTGCTCGTGCCCGGGTTGATCGAGCGTCCCCCGCAGCTGGGAGGACACTTCCGTTTGTGGCGCCCACCGCAAGGGAGCAGGTCAGCCAGGTCCGTGACAAGCGAACCATCAGCAACAGCTTCAGCGAACTCGTCAATCTTGGTAGTGCTATCGACCCATTCTTCGACAATCGAGGCATCGGAGGGGTTGAATTTGCGCTTGATGGCCGGCGGCAAGACTTTGGTGCACTCGGTGAGGCTGTTGATGTTGTAAACACCAAGTAAGCTCACGCGCACGTATTCGCGGGCATAATCCTGATTCAATAAACTCGTCAGCTCCGAGAAGCTCATCACGGTCTATGGTGCCGATCACTTACCTCATTCCAGTGCTCCTGTCCATCCGGGCCCGCAAATTCCGCCATCTCTGGCCCTGTCCTCGGATCCTTGGACAGCGCGACGTCGCTTGGGAATTTAAACACCCTAGGCGGTGCGTTCGGGTCCAACGTCTGCTTGTAATAAAGCACATCCCAAACACCCGGAGTGCTGTCCTGGGGGTCGAGCGCGCGCGTGGTGTTGACGAACCGCTGCTGAGACGTCGTGTGGCTACCCAAGAGCGCTGCCAGTCCGTGTGGCCGAATTGTCTTGTCTTTGAACAACGCAATGAGCGTGTCCGCATCCGAGAACACGTTAGGTAGCAGTTTGTCGGGCGCCGGAACCGAGCTGTCCTTCCGTCCCACAAATGTGCGCACCCGCGGGCCCAATGGACAGACAACGGTGGCCGTGTTCGCGCCCATCTGGATGAGATCCGCCATACTGATGCCGTAGCTCTTGTACTTCTTGTACCACTTCTTCATCTGCGCCACGATCTCCTCGAGACCGCGGTTGTCCGGCCGTGTCATCTCGACGTCCGCGAGGATGATACTGCCGTCGGCTCCGCCACCGGGTGCAGTAGATTTGGACCAGCCCGCAGCGTCGTGGAAGCCGAGACGAACAGCTCCACGGGCGAGGCTTGTGCAGCGACCGGATCGGCCACGGAACTTGAGGGTCATATCCTCGCTGATGTAGTGCCAGATGCAGCACGTATCTTTGGCGCAAGCAGGGGTGCCGCGAGCGGGGATGCGACGGTAGACTTCGTCCGACTCTCCTGACTCGCCTTGGTCGAGGATGATTGACTTGACAGCGTGTCCGACCACGGTGAGCTGAGTGTCGGGCAAGTCGACGAGGTCGCCGATGAGCTCGCTCGAGTCGAACTCGTCGCCTGCTCCGCCGTCATCTTGGCGCGCGCGAAGCTCCGCGAGGATCTTTCCCATGCCGGGGTGTGCGTGTACGACCATGCCTGAAAGCGCGACAGCGCTGGCTATGAAGGCGCTGAACTTCATGTTCACGCCGAAAGGAATGTGATCAGAGAGTGTGTGTCGAGAAGGTGTGAGAAAGTGCGTCAAGAACGAGAGCTCTTGAACGGACTGAGGGCACCAGGAACTTGGGATCTGCGTGAGTGCGTCAACTTAAGTACTTTGCGAGTGTGTTTGTCCACGATAATGAACTGGTACGGTTTGGAGGGAAATACAGCGGGGACGGTAGCCAGGACCGTCCTCGCCCACGGTCGAATGAATGGTTAATCAAAGTGAGGTAATTTCATTAGGCCATCCGTTCGTCTGGGTAGATGAATAGTTCGCAACGGAGTGATATCGCCGCTGTGAAACGCTTTTCAGGACAGGTGGCAGTTCGATTTAGTTAGCGAGCGGCGACAAGTAGGACATCGCCTGTTGTGATAGCTGACGTGCCTGCCAACACACGACCTCGCTGTACTTCTCTCTGATCTCACTTTTTGTGAGCACTTTTGTTGCAGGTTGACCGCTCATTTCATCCAGTTCAACAGCCGCATGATATCCGTCGATTTGCCCATTGGTATTGGTATGCATTCAGCCACCACAAGAGAATTCCGAAGCACCTATGCCTATCAAAGAGGCAATTCAGAACGTACAACTTTAATAAGGGGTGTCCCAACGATCCTGTTGGTTCGAGAGTGTACAAGTTCCGTCCCACAAACGTCTTCTACGAGTACGACTCGAGGCGTACTCGACATTCGCTTGCTTCCTTCCATCATTTCCCTGTGCTACAACAGCTACAGCAGTTTCATCCTTGTACTCATCCGAAATCACTTTGAAACGTTAAATCCTGGGTCGCGTCTAACGTTCATTCCATTTAACTCCGGTATATGTAAGGTTTACTGCACTAGCCTCAGCTCTCTGCGGCAAAACCAAAGTAAGATTATAATTAGCTTTA
Source organism: Auriculariales sp. MPI-PUGE-AT-0066 (assembly GCA_020744175.1). Classification (NCBI taxonomy): domain Eukaryota; kingdom Fungi; phylum Basidiomycota; class Agaricomycetes; order Auriculariales; species Auriculariales sp. MPI-PUGE-AT-0066. The sequence goes on from JAGTJP010000011.1 coordinate 247,057, forward strand.
GTACGGCCGCGCTACTTGAGACGGACCTGGACGCGAGAGAGACACGGTCACGTTACCCTTGGTGCGATCAGCGCTGGCGCTGCGGCCTACGCGGCTACCATACCTCGTTTCCACCGGTTTAACAACGCCAAGACATCGTTCGTACGCCCTCCGACATCAGATGAGGGTCCATGCCCGTGAAAAGCTGTCCAATCCGAGACAAAAGGGTTGAACAGTCCTGCTTTTCATTCGGTATACGGAACTCTAATGCCCCTTTGCCTCCCACTTGTCTTCCAACCGCGCGCGAAGGGCCGTACCTTGTTGGACACGGGTCTTGGAGCTGAAGTGCGCGCAACGCTCACAGCATTATCGTCGAGATCATCGGCATAGCATATATCGCTGGATGGACACTTGCGCATTTGACACAACTTTCTTGTTTGGCAGACGGCTGCATCCCGTGAATCTGACCGGATCCAAGTGGGATCCAAGCCTGATGCAGCCCCAGATGCACCTATCACGGGTCTGGACCAGGGGCACGTCAGCTTGGATCCAGGCGAATCCAGAAGGCATCTGATATTTGCATTCTTGTGTCATTGATTAGACCGTGCTTCTCGCGCAATTGCATTACATACACAAAATGTGCTACAGCTTGGATGAATGCCCTCGGAAACTATTGCTTAGTCGAACTTCTGACCGACCACCTTCTCGCTGATGTCCCATAGTTTCTTCGTGAGCTCGCCGCTCTCATCACGTGCCAGAGCACTTGGCTCTCCAATTTGACATTGAAAATAATAGGAGCCATTTGGGATCTCGCTTGCAGGGCGGAGGGCAGCAACCAGTTGCGTGTTTGGGCCTTCCTGGAGCGTCTTGAATGGTTGGAAGTCTTCCATATCTGGCACATTGTGAAATGCCTTCGTAGCAGACTCAAAGTCATTGTTGATCCGTGTTCCAAGACTACTATAGACAGCTGATGAGGATGGGTTAGCAACAAATCTGAGGTAGTCGGCCGCGGACGCACATCCAGGATGAAGAGAGTACGACTGAAAGCCGCGAGCCACGAGGCCTTTGGTGAAGAGAATATTAGCAAGCTTGGCGTTCCCATAACCATCCCTGAAAAAAGGACTTAGCAGACATAAATACTCCGGATTTGTGGACTGACCACTGCTCGTATGACTTGTACTCGAAGAGAGGATCATAGTCCGCGACGCCTGTAAAGTTCACCTTGCGATGACCAGAGCTAGAGACGTTCACAACGCGGCCACCCTCGGCCGAGGCGCGAAGCTTCGGGGCGAGAAGTAGGGTAAGCAAAAAATGTCCGATCTATGAGTCATGCGATGCTCGTCAGCCGAAACAATCGCGCGTTCAATGGATATAGTGCGCACATGACAAGTGGCAAACTGAAGCTCGATGCCGTCTGGGCTCTTCTCGTAGGGTCCAGCCATAATGGCAGCGTTGTTGATGACAACGTCAATGCTTGAGATGCGCGCGTCCGAGAGGATGGTCTCTGCACCCTGACGCACGCTGGCCATGCTCGAGAGGTCAATCACGACGGGAAGAACATAGACATTTGAGTCTATGGCAGTCACCGCAGCAGTAGTCTCCGCGAGCTTGCTTGCAGAACGTGCAACAAGAATGATCGCGGCGGGCTTCGCACCGGCGAGGAAAGTAGCGGTCGTGCAACCGATTGAAGTTGGGCTGGCGCCGGTAACGAGGACTACAAGCATGTGAGTAGATAGAGAAATATGGAAGGCGTGCACTGACAGGTGCGTGCCGCTACTCTCTCGGAGTACGCTGCCACTACTTCATTCCCAGGGGTAAGAGCGTGGAATCCTGCAGGGTTGAAGGAAGCCATAATTGTGATGGAGAGTCTGGATGCGAGCTGTGGCAACATTCTTGGGGACGTTTTATATCTCATTAAATTCGTCCTTCTTAGGGAATTCGCGTCTATCTCTAAAGCCAAGCACGGAGCGGTCACCTGTCCCCGGTCGAACCTGCGGCTTCCGGGGAGAGCGGACAGAGGATGGTTATCGACTTGAGACAGCCTTGCAACGAGACGAGATATAGCTACAATGCATTTATCTTGAACAGCATTGAGATATAGGACCGAACTCCTGCGTTACTGTTCGAAGTTTCTTCCCCATACAAGATAAAGACGACATGAAAGTTAGCGTAACGTTTGATTCCGCAGCCGTTTCGGCATGCATACTACGCGGCTCATTGTAAACTCGTCCGTCAGCAGCCCGGGATGCCACCATATGAGGCTTCCAAAAGGCTCGGCGCCGACATGTGCTGACAAGAACATAGTAATTTCATTGCAGGACCCTGTGAAAGGGCTGCGTGTGCCGTTTGAGAGTCTCGTTGCTGGTTATGGACCTTCTGTCAACACTGCGCTCATGGTAATACCGCTGACGCAACATCAAAATTGACGGTGAGCCGATGAGAGCCGTTTTCCGAGTTTACCCAGAAGATGTGGAAGAATATGTGCATATGTCTGAGCACGAGAACAGTTCATGCTCCGTCGACAGTTGTTCTGTTCCACGGGTCTCCTCCTGTTCTTTTTCGTCAACACCCTCTGTAAACCACGTGTCTGAGCTGCCTGTCGCCTGATACACGCTCGCGTTAGTCGTGCCAAGTTCTGAAGCAAACATCTATCTCGCGAGCCCATTCAACACTCGGTCTAATCTAAAGGCGCTCATAATGCGTCGCCGAAAATCTCACTCAATGATTTGTAAATGCATAATGAAATAGTTCACCAAGTGGACATGTTTTATCTAACTCGCCCCAAACTTCCAATACCGCAGCGACGTCTTCTACTGTCTAATAGCCGCCCCATCCAAGTGCAGGTCTGTTGACGCCCAACCACTCTTGGAATGACTCGACATCGTCAAAAAAATGCTCGGTGTCGTACTGCGGGTCGCCATGTACGATGAATGTCTTGAGCTTGACCTTTGCTGTACCAGGTACTGCCTCTGCCCAGTTAACATGTACCAATCGCGCTGACGGCCTATTGGAATAGTTGCTAATGTCGTGGATCTCGAGGCAATCGACGTTGGGAAGCTTGGCAGACCCAATAGAGTACTCTTGGTACATCGAACCATTCAAGACGATCGTGAGGGTCTTGACACTGCTGATATCGAGGTAATTCCACAGAAGACCACCCATAGTGAGGAGTGAGTTTTGCCACACTACAAAGCCACCTTGATTGGTACTACAGTCGACTATGCGGGTACGGCGCTCAGATTCAGGACCAGAGTTCTCCCTAGCGGAAATGATGAGGTTGGACTCTTTGAGGCTCACGGTCAGATCCAGGGGACCGCGCAGGGCGGAAAATATCGGCCAAAACTGCGCGAGTACTTCCTGATGGACGATCGTCCAGACGCCGTTTGGGAATTCGCGTGCTAGATGAATTACCAGGGTTCGAAGCGACGATGAGACGAACAGCGGGCATTTGGCACCGAGATCGGGCACGGAGAAAATGGATGGTCGAATCTCCGAAATATGGAGATCACGCAACGTCGCGGCGGCTAACCCTACCAGGTTCCCCGATTGCATGTCCATGTTGACCGCGTTCAGCCGGAGAACTTCAATCTTGGGACAGTCCAGTACTATCGTTTTGACATCGTCCAAGCTTTGCGGCATCAATGTTGCTTCGCGCACGTGTCGAAAGCCTTGGCGAAAAGCCAAATTTGCTGATGCGTTGGGTCGCGGAACATACGTTCCTGCATTCTGGAGATCTAAAAGCTGGAGCTGAGGCGCGTGAAATGTCGTATCTCCCTCCACAAGCTGACTTGCGACGGGTACAGATTCCCATGGGTTCCATTGACCCAGCGTAGGAACTGAGCAGACCAGTTCTCGCAACAGCAAATACGGCAAGTTGATTCTTCTAAACAAGAGAGGGATAAATGCAGAGGTTGCGACTCGCAGCTGCAAACGCGCGAGTCGGTGTGCGTGCCCGCGCAGCTCGTCGGCGAGTCGGACGAATTCCTCGCGAACACAACCATGGTCGCCAATAAACGTCGCATCAAAGTACAGCGGCGTCGATATTCCGCGCTCCAAGAGGATCTTTACGGCTCGCAACGGTGGCCACACCACAAGCCGAGTCCACTCGTCCTTCTCCGGCTCAGAATCATACCGCCTTGCCGCGTCGCGACAGTCCCCGTTACGCTGGTCGCACCAATACCGCACGCACAGATCCGACCAGACATTTGGGCTTGATAAAGCCAGCGTACGCCAGTCATGGCATACGTGGGTCACGACGATACGATCATCCAGACCAAGCGTGGACCAAATCGCCGCCCACAGCTCGCGCGGGAGGCCGTGTCCATGAGCAGCGCGTTGATTCAGGGCATAGTTTAGTAGATGCGCCTCGGTCTTGATTTGATGCACAAATGCCTCTATCAGAGCTTCTCCCGCAGTCGAGACGTCTTGATGGCTAATCAAAGCTTCATTAGTCTTACATTTAGAAGCGGTGGATTATCGCGAACGTATTTCTTCCAGATAGCGAACTGTGAAAGCTCTTTGAAGCCAACTTCCGCACTTCTTCGATACTAAATTGGTCCGGAGTCCATGCCATCGTTTTGTGGCGTGGTTGGCGTGGATTGCAAGAGGACAAGAACTACTCGCTTGTTTCCGCAAGCCCACCATGACTTTGCATCTTGGCCAGACTTTGTCTCATGGAGACCTGAGCCGATGCGACCTGATGTCACAGGTAGGTATATGGTTGCATCGCAACGAGGAGAAACTACCATCACTTCCACGAGGCGCAGTTCGCCGCTAATGTGATCGGGTACGATACAGCCGCCGCACGTCTGTCACCTCTTCATCCAAAACTGAAATCGGAAAGAAATTCAATTGCCTTTCTCGCGCAGAAGCGTCCCAGGTGAAGTATACGGTATGCAGAAATTCGGTTGCATAAATATGGAATAATACCTTATACGACAACATTGCCGCGGACAACGCGATATGGGATGGGGATGTTCGTGGGAAGACGCGCGCGCACAAGCAGCCAGTACCGGCAACGGGGATGGAACATCGGGTCAGCCAACCCTCGTATACATTTGCGCGCGAGAAGATGTCGTGCGTTCGGCGTCAGGACTGCGCGCCGTCTAGTAGAGGGGCTTGGGGATGATCGTGAGAGTCTGTGTGGTCAGAAGTCCGTCAGCGCCTCGCTTCCAAGAAGTTAGATCGCAGGCAATTGTGTACGCACCACCTTGACAGCATCCTTGTGCGCGCTGCCGAAGGCGCCTGGGTCGGACGAGAGCGCGAGCGCGTTCTTACTCTTGTAGTAGAACACCTCAGTCTCGACTGGGGCGCCGCCGGGGTTGGTCCAAACGGCAGCGAGCTCGCCGGTGAACTGGTTGGCAGTCCAGATGGACGACTCCGCCTTGAGGTTCAGGCCAGTGTGCGTCTTGATGGCATGGCCAACGCCCATGGGGCCGACACCAGGCTTGGTCTCGCCAACGCGGGTAAGGTATGTGAATGACTTGTTGCCCTTGCCGAGGATCGAGCCGTGGGTGAACTCGGACACGACTGCGCCGAAGAACTTGCCAGAGCGCGCATCATCGTCATTGCCGTTCTGTACGTCAACAGTGACGCGGAATAAGAAAAAGATCTGCGGGACACATAGGGGGACTTACGGTGATTTCGATGCTGCCTGGCTGCGCGTTGGCGCGGACCGTCTTGAAAGTCACCTCAATCGGGCTCCGGTAGTCGCGGTCGACACCAAGTCTGAATGGTGGCAATCAGTGAATGCTGATTGCGTATGAGGCTGCGCAGCCACGGTGCTAGTACGCAGCAGTTACAGACGGTGTTACTCACTGGCCGTTCTTGTTCAATGTGCCGCTGACGTAGCCAAGAATCTTGCCGTTGTCCGAGTCTGCGACCTGAACAATACCCTCGAAGATGATCGGGGGGTCGGCGCTGGTTCCACCGCTGGGCGTCGGCGGCGCGGCGGATGGCTCAGGCTGGTCTGGAACAGGGCGGACGGGACCAGGGGCTATGGTGGCCGAATGTGCGCCGAATTGGTCAGTTCATCGCCGCAGATGCCCGGTGGCCGCGTTCCAAGTCATAAAAACGTACCGTGCATTCCAAAGCGCTTAATCTTGGGCGGGAGAGGTGCCATGCCGCGGCGGAGGCGTTCGGCGTTGGTGAGCGGTTGCGCGACATCGTCGTATACAGGCGTGGCAAGCGGCTTAACCGATGGGTCGAAAGGTGCGGCGGCGGATTCTGGGACGGCTGCGCCAAGAGCGAGCGTCGCTGCTGCGAGAGATGCGAAAACGGCGCGGAACAGCATCGTAGTTTCGAGTAAATGAGCGGGCGACGCGAATGAATGGGTAACAAGTGGCTGGGCCGGGCGAAGTAAGAAAAGTCAAGAAAAAAGCAAAAGACTTTCGAGCGAAAAGGAGCTGCGAAAGCGCGAAAAGTAGAAAGAAAGAAGAAGCTGAGGAAAGGAAAACCGGCGTCGGCCTCACCGCGGATGGTATATATCGGGGCTGCGTACAGCCTCGGGCGGGCATCACAGTAACACACCGGGAAGATCACTAGAACCGCATGACATATTCACTGCCACCGCTCTGGCCTGTGCCCCTTCACCTGTTCATTGTAATGTGATAGGTTCATCCCGTTAGGGAAGCTATATGTCTTTATCAACCCTTCTGGTGTTGACAGCATTTCGATTCAACAGTCGCGCGACATTTAGTGGTGGTTGTGACCGGAAAATTCATCGACACCGCCAACATGGAATCGCGCAGCAACGGTGCCGTTTTGGGCGTGGAAGACATCAGGCGTCGCCCGTTCTGAACTCGAAGCCCCGGTTGTTGCGTCGAACAACCGAGCAACTGCCGTGGAAGCGCGAGCTGGCTGGCGGGGGCCTGGCATAGGTGTTGATGCCGTTGCGTTCGTGGCCATGTTGTTGGCAGATGGGGAGCGAGCACGCAACGATGGTCCGCAGCGATAAACCAAATCAGTGCAATTGACAGGCAAATCGCGATGAGGCGCAGAGGGGTGCGGGTGGCTGTTTGAGGCACAGGCGGTGAACCTAAGCCAGGGTGAGGTCGAAGACCGGGTCACGCCGCTATCGCTAGAATCCATAATCGTACAAAGTTGCGCGCTCACCACCCCCTGCTGCCGTCATCGAGCATTCTGGTACCACAAGAGGAAACTATCCGAATGCATTGAGAACACAAGACTGGATCGTCGGGCAAAAGAGCCTCCACAGCACCCACTTATCTCACAGGCATCGTGCCGAATCAGGTATTCGCTCGGGACAACGCCGGCTCCGCGGAGGCGTGTTCTGATCGTCCTCCCTTCCGAACTGTGTGGCCACCTTCAGCACTAAAGGTAGTCCAGATATGGAAATGGTTACTCATCCTTCGCACTCCAGGACAGACGTGCGCAAGAGCCTCTGACCATACCTAAGATGATACGTGAGACGCGTCAAGCACAAATCTTAGAGTATTCGCGGCACCAAAGACAAACAGTCATATATGACAGCTTACAAAGAATAGTGCCTGGGGTAGGTTTTCCGCAAAAGAAATGATCCTGTAAATGTTTGTAAAAATGCTTTTGTAAGACGCTGCTTCCATAAGACGCTGCTTCCATAACTTACTATCGGCCCATCATTGGAGATCCGAGTCTCTCATAAGGTTTGGCGATGGATTCGGTATATCTCGCGCGGGACGCGCACGATTCGTTACAGCGGCGCTACAATTGTACGGACAAGCGGGCGGCTGTAGGGAACCAGTCAGTGTCATATTCTGCCCGTTCAAAAGACACGAGTACTTGCCGTGGTCACAGTAACTTTCAGCGAGCTTGCCAAAGGGCTTTGACTCATGTTGTTGTGGTAGCTGACCCGACGGACGGCACCGAAAGATCGCTTTGGCTGGACACTGACAATCTCGTCGTCGATCTTGACGACGAAGGTCGACCTTTGAACAATGACCTGGAAGGTAGCGTCGTGGAGATTGAAGATTCTTTCGATCGAGATCGAATGCTCGTCGCCCCAGCGCTGGTCTTTGTCATGTGTGTTGAACAAGACTCGGCGTTCGTGGCGACTCACGCGAATGATGAGCATCAGAATGTCGCTCTCGTCCCACAGTTTGATGTCATCAGACGAGTTCCGCTGCGTCGAATCGTACTTGTCGGAGTAGAACGTGATGGTCGAGCCGGTCTGAAGGGTGCGCGCAAGGTGATGCTCTCGACCCACGGCCAAATTGAAGCTTTCAGACATGAGGGTGATGTAGGGTTGCAAGGGTTGAGTGGGTAGGCTTATCTCCGACGAGAGCAAGAGAACCCTTGAGCTGGCTTTATACACACCGGTAACAAGCATGTTGGCTCCCGGCCACTGGAGCGCCCAATGACAATCAACCCGCGCGAGCGGCCCAGCTGAGGTGGCTGAGTTTGGCTGCTCCTCATCCACGTTTCCTTGCCTCCTAAAGATGCACTTTCGACTTTCGACCACCGATTCAAAAATTCTGCTATACTTATATATTTACATATACGTCTTGTATGCAATAATGATATGCGTGTATTGTGTGGCCCGAGTGCTTGCAGAGAGCTTTGTGGATGTTGCCAGGCGAGGTCATCACGGTGGGAGATTGGGTGCGCTTTCCAAAGCGCTGCAGGCTCACGCAAGGTTCAGTAAAGCATTTTGTATATTTCACATGCATTTCGCATGGGTCAGGGGAGATGTGGCAGCATGGCTGCGGTTAAAAAATCAAACGATTCAAGAGCGAACGGAGAGATGCTCGGCTCGCTGGCAAAGAGCACAAGATCAAGGCGCAGCCTTCTTTTAAAACGGTGACAGAAGTCGTTCAGCTCGGTTTAAAGAGCTTGTAAGTGTTTCTAAAAGGCTTTGTATAACGCTGGACCCTTCCATAACTTGCGATCGGAACTTCATAAGAGATATGGTGCAGAGCTTGGTAATCGGTTTGGTATATCTTGCACAAGACGCGCACGATCCGTTAAAGCGACGCTACAATTGCACGAATAAGCGGGCGGCTGCAGGGAACCTGTTAGTGTCATATTCTTCCCGTTCAAAAGACACGAGTACTTGCCGTAGTCACAGTAACCTGCAGCGAGTTCGCAAATAGACTCTCACTTTTGTGGTGGTTGCGGTAGATGACCCGACGGACGGCACCCGAAGAGCGCTTTGGCTGGATACTGACAATCTCGTCGTCGATCTTGACGACGAAGGTCGACCTTTGGACGATGACCTGGAAGGTAGTGTCGTGGAGATTGAAGATGCCTTCGATCGAGATCGAATGCTCATTGCCCCAGCGTTGGTCTTTGTCCTGGGTGTTGAACAAGACTCTGCGTTCGTTGGGACGCACGGCAATGACGAGCATCCTAAAGTCGCTCTCGTCCCACAATTCGATCTCATCGATCGAGTTCCGCTGCGTCGAATCGTACTTGTCGGAGTAAAACGTGATGGTCGAGCCGGTCTGAAGGGTGCGCGCAAGGTGATGCTCTCGATCCACCGCCAAATTGAAGCTTTCAGACATGAGGGTGATGTAGGGTTTCAAGGGTTGACTGGGCGGGCTGATTCCCCGAGAGGAAGGGAAAGCCTGTTAGCTCCGCCCACTCGAGCGCCGGATGAGAATCAACCCTCAGATATGGAAATGGTAACTCGTCCTTCGCACTTCAGTACAGACGTACCCAAGAGCGTCTGACCATACTCAAGATGATACGTGAGACACATCAAACATAAATCTTGCAGTATTTGCGGCACCAAAGAAATACACTCAAATATGACAGCGTATGAAGATCACACATCAAGTACAGCTTTTGAATTGGCCGGGATCCCAGGCCGTTCATGTAGGTATCGAGCAGCGGGGTGGGCTTGCGAAACTTGTACTAAAACGCTTTATGAGACACTGGACGCTTCCATAGCTTGCGATAGGATCTTCATAAGAGATATGGCGCAGAGTTTGATGATAGGTTTGGTATATCTTGCACGAGACGCGCACAATTGCACGAACAAGCGGGCGGCTGCAGGAAACCAGTTAGTGTCTCATTCTGCCCGTTCAAAAGACACGAGTACTTGCCGTAGTCACAGTAACCTGCAGCGAGTTCGCAAATAGGCTCTCACTTTTGTGGTGGTTGAGGTAGCTGACCCGACGGACGGCACCCGAAGATCGCTTTGGCTGGACACTGACAATCTCGTCGTCGATCTTGACGACGAAGGACAACCTTTGAACGATGACCTGGAAGGTAGTGTCGTGGAGATTGAAGATGCCTTCGATCGAGATTGAATGCTCGTGGCCCCAGCGTTGGTCTTTGTCCTGAGTGTTGAACGCGAGTCTGCGTTCGTCGCGACGCACCATAATGCTGAGCATCACAAAGTCGCTCTCGTCCCACAATTTGATTTCATCGATCGAGTTTCGCTGCGTCGAATCGTACTTGTCGGAGTAGAACGTGATGGTCGAGCCGGTCTGGAGGGTGCGCTGAAGGTCATACCTGTGCTCCTCGCCCGCGGCCAAATCGAAGCGTTCAGACATGAGGGCGATGTAGGGTTCTAAGGGTTGAGTGGGCCAGCTGATTCCCCGACGAGAGCAAGAGAACCATTAAGCCTGATTTATACACCGGTAACAAGCATGTTAGCTCCGGCCACTGGAGCACCCGATCAACCCTCGCGAGCGGCCCGACGCGGCTGAGTTGGCCGAGTTTGCTCTTCATTAGACGCATTTATGAAGCGCTCCCAAAGTTGCACTCGCCGGGGATTCCTCTCTTCGTCCACCAGCAGGCCATCGAGGCTTCCCTCCTAGAGATGCACTCTCAACCACCACTGCGAATGTTCTGCTATAATTATATATTTACATATACTTCTTGTATACAATAATGAGATGCGTGTATTTTGTGGCCCGAGTGCTTGCTGAGAGCTTTGTGGATGTTGCCAGGCGAGGTCATCACGGTGGGAAATTGGGTGCGCTTTTCAAAGAGCTGCAGGCTCACGCAAGTTTCGGTAAAACATTTTGTATATTTCACATGCATCTTGCATGGATCAGTGGAGCTGTGGCAGCATGGCTGCGGTTACAAGATCAGACGATTCAAGAGCGAACTGAGGGACGCTCGGCTCGCGGACTAAGAGCACACGATCAAGGCGCTGCCGTCTTCTACAACAGCAACAGGAGTCATTCAGCGCGGTTTTACCGGCCCAAGCAGAAGTGACTTGCCACGACAGCGACCTGGATCGGATCCTCGAAGGCTGGGAGGCTGTTGGTGACGCTATACGTGACAGAGTTAGCAGCGCCGCCGCCGCGCTTACGGAAGAGCTTGACGGTCTCATCATCGACGTTGATGACGAACTGCTTCTTCTGAACGATGACCTCGATGGTGGCATCCTCGTAGTTGAAGACATCGGTGAGCGGGATGACCTCCTCCTCGCCGTACGAGCCATTGACCTTGTTGTTGAATACAATCTTCTGGTCGTAACGGCGCACGGAGATATGCAGCGCGACATTGTTGGCGGGGTCCACCAGCTCGAGGGAGGTGTTGTCGAACATTGGCGGCATCGTTGAGAAGTACTTCTTCGAGTGGAACTTGACCCGGGCACCCGGCTGGAGGGTGTACGTGAGCGTCTTTTTTCCTCCGGCGCTCAAGTCGAAGGTCTCGGGCGCGGTGGTAGCGGCGGTAGCAGACATGAGGACGATGTAGAGTTGATGGAGCCGGCTGAGGAGTGGGTTGGTACCACAACGAGATCCTTCAACTGGCCTTTTATTGACTCCCACTATCCGCAGAATGAGATTCCGAGTAACGGCTAGAGACAACCCCGAATACTGCGCGTATCTGCGATGATCAAGCTATAGTCAGTCAAGTTCAGCCCAAGGAGATGCGCACTGACAGATACGACGCAAGCTTCGGCAGCGACCGTTTACGCCAATCACACTACCATTCTAGTCAACCTTCTGCATGAGAAATCGTGGATCTAAGCTATTGGCGCGGCCGCTCGAGACCATCACTAGATGCCGAAATAAGGCAATTAGGTGGTTAGTAGCGAGGTTGTGACGTGTTGACTCGAGGACCAGATTTTCTCGTGCTCGCCATAAAGAAGATGTCGAGTAGAAACTGATCTTGGATTGCACTAGCCTAGTGACATCGTTGGAGGTGAAGCCTACGAGTGATCCAGACAGATACCCGCTGGCTCATGGCTAACAGTTGTGCAGATCTTTGTCATCGCCATCCTCGTCCAGATCGATGCCTAGCTGAGCTGCCTGCTCCCGAACACGTAGAAGCTGATCGACGACCCATTTCTGGGCGTCTCGCAGAATCTCACTTTGCCCTGGATCAGAGTTCAGCGACATCAAATAAGGCGATTGGAGTACCCATACCCTTCACGTAGTGAAACATCATCGTCCAAACGCTCTCGCGCACGCCTGCTGCAGGATCATGGCTTTCCAGATGTGGGAGCTCGCCGGCACGACGCTGCAGCATCTCTTGCAGCATGCTGAGCGCGTCATACTCCAATGCTAAACGCATCTCATAGTCGTCTTCTTCGCCTTCAATGCCATCCATTCCCCCTTGAGCGCGCATGGCGGCCTGTAGGTCACCCAGGAGCTCCGGTATGCCTTGTGCTGCGCGTCCGACCTCCCTGCGCGCTGAGGTCGAGCCAGCTACCTTAAGGGCAATCGTATCGTCTGGGTTGTCCGGTAGCGCAAAGCCATAACCGAGCACAAGTTCAGCATTCGGTTTCGCGCCGTAGTTGTTGAGCACTTCGGCACCAGCAGGGACTGCTCCACGTTGAACAATGGCGATGGTAGGCACGGGTAAATTCGAGACGGACCACGAGACCGGATGGGCGCGGGCGTGGTTGAGCGAGTCGATGATAGGGAGAAGGATGGGGTGTGACGAGGGTGTAGCGACGAGGGAAGGAGACTCGTTGAGGAGTGTGGACGGGAAGGCACGCGAGGACAGATGCGTCGATGCCGTGAGATAATGCTCCCTTAGAGGACATCAGCTTCACAAATTGGAGACGCTACCGAGCACGAACCAAGTCAAACTATTCCCTAAAGGCGATTTAAAGCTGGTGCGACAGCGTTCCCACTCGAGCCGCCAGGCGGACTGTCGCTCCGTCGTCGCCGCAACCAAGTTCGTCCCAGTCATCAGAGATTTTTCGGCGTGATTGAAATGAAGAGGAGTATGAAGGACTCCTCGCTCTGGTAGCGAGTCGACATACGGGCCATGTGCGAGGCCCTTTTCGCTGCAAATATGAGGTTAGTAGAAAAGATAAATAATGCAATAGCAACATACAGGTGATGCTCGCGTTCAATCATCCAGTGCAGCGCGACATATGTGCAGACCAGCTCGCGTTCCGTGAGATCCTCCATCGCGCAATGCTGCTTCAACGCCTCGCGCGCAACTGCAGGCGTGATTGCAAGAGCAAATGGCGCGCTCAGAGCAACAGAACCGGCAACAAGCTCTTCGCGCGTGTAGACCGACATCCCTTCTGCGTCTGCGCTGAATCGCGATCATGAGAATCGAGTACTTCAAATCGAACGTATCACAAGCAACCTTGTTTGAATTCCAGGCAGTTGTGAATCGTCGCGCCATGTGACTCGGCCCAGGCGCGAAGAGAAACAGCTTTCGGCGGCTCAGACATGTTGAGCAGAAGCGGGTCGGATGAGAAGAGAACAAGTCGCTGTCGGAGATTCAACTTGTATCGGGTCTCAGCCCTCCTGATCATCAGTACTGGCATTGAAGGTGTTTACTCGGAGCTCAGATTGAACTAGCACTGTTTCATACTATTTTGGATGGTCAGTATACTTACACTGATAGTCACACGAACATCTACTCTTGAGCGACGGCAGCGAGAAGTATTGCCACCAACTGCCGGATCAATATTCACACCAGCAGCTCATCCGTAGCTTTATTGCAATTTTAAATGTGAGTTTCAATCCAGCGGACGGACAGATTATCGCACCAGTGTTGGTAGTCCTAATACCGAGACTGTTGAAACAATCGCGGTGAGTGTCACCAAACTGATGAGTGTGATGTGATTTAATCATATCTGTCTCAGACTTGGGGAGTGACCTGTACAAAGTTTGGCTGGTCGGTCAGTCTGTATCAGAACTGAACCCAGTGATGGCCATCCCCGATTGCCACGTCGCGATGTTTTCCACTGAGCTATATAAGATGTGCTTGCAATAAAACAGTTGAAGCTGACCAGAACCCCAGGCGTGTCGTCAGTGGAGGTGAATATAATCGACAGGCTACCTATTTGAACGCAAGAATGAACAGATGAAACTCGTACTGGATCCATTGAGGATTTCCTTTTTGTTTCAGGGCCCAGTTCTCCATATGCTTAGAGCCCCTCAGAACACCGTCCCGCAGATCATCCGAAATAAGAGTCACTGCCACAGTGCTTCACCTCGCAAGGGTCATTGCTGCGGACAAAGGAAAGCAGCTAGTATCTCGCAAGTCCACAAGCTCGTCTTATCGTTTCTGATTGTTTTGGCTGCCAGCTGCCAGCACAACTTTGTGATTACCACGAACACCGGCCAGAGAGGGCTGAGGGCTGAGTTGAATTTGGATATCACCGCATCAGGCTTGGAACATGCTGTGTTGCGCTGGCACCCGTACTTGGCATCCCCCTGAATGTCTGAGCCTGGGAAGCCTCTCCTAAACGGCTCAACAATTCTCATCGCGTCTTCTGTTCTGTGTCACGCGGAGATCCGAGTGGCATGCTAACAAAGACCACTCACACGCCGTACAGTAACCGCCTGCGCACATCGCCTTTCTCTCTCTTTCTCTATCTCTCTCCCTCAGCCACCCAGTAATACTCTCGACTGTCCCTCTATCATGTTCAAGCGATTTACTGCTCGCATCATCAGCGACAAGACTCAGTGTCTTGACTGGAGTGACTTCGACGCGTTTGATGCAGCCTCCAGCTGCGAGGACTCCTTTCATCATCACGCCGACTCAGAATACGGCGGACCATCCAGGGCACAAACCGTGGCTATTATGCCTCTTCTTCCCGAGGACGTGGTACACTTGATCTTCAAATCGTATATCGACATATGCCGCACTCAAGGGGTATCGCGGACGGACATCAACGACCCGTCGTATCTAACATCAGCGGCGACAGCAAGCCAGAAGTGGGACTCTCTCATCCTTGCCCAGTCTGCATTTGCCCCTCCGCGGGTGCGGATAAACTATGCACGGCTCCGCGCTCCGTTCATTCTGGCTGCGGTATGCAAACAATGGCGGGTCCAGTCCCTGGCAAGTCCCTGGCTGTGGACGTACATCGGCGTGGCCGTGCCCAACCTCAAACCTTTTGCTCGCCCCAACAATCCATCTCCCAAGGCCGTGGCAAAGCTCGGCGCCGTCGTCAAGCGCTGGCTTGCAATGATTGACCTGCTGCTCAAGCGTTCACGAGAAGCGACTCTAGAGGTTGTCGTTCCTGGTTTACGCGTCTCGTACCTCAGCGACTTTGGTTCCGGCGCGGAAGGTTGGTACCACCAGCTGCTTTCTGGTGGACTGACAAAGCTCATCCCACACATGGATCGTTGGAGGGTGTGGCATGTCACAGTGACGGGCAATCTACATCCGCTCTGGTTCGTGCTGAGAAGAAAGCCGACTCAGCATCAGAACGGTGATGCTCCGGTAATCATCCGCCTCCCGGCATTGGAAGATCTCGTATTTAATCACTACCCGTTCGCGGAGCCTGTTTTTCGTGAAGAGTCATCGGTTTTGAAGGCGGTCTTTGCAGCCCCACATCTAAAGCGCGTGCGGATTGGCCCGGGATGCGGGATGGAGATTTTAAATGCAAGCCTGCATGTGGACTCGTGGGCGGGCGGCACACAGCCACGCATCGAGCATCTGGAACTGCATTCTCAAACCCATACAATGCGGCCATATGTTCTACCTCTGCTTCATGCTTCAGCAGCATCGGTCAGAGTGCTCAACTTAACCCTCGATCCCCCTGGACATCCACGATTATTCCTCGCGACACGCGACTCCCAAGACGGTGACGGCCCGCAAAGAGCGGGTGAAGCGCCTGCAATTACTACTATGCCGAACTTGAACGAGTTCAGTTTGTCGGTTCACGACCTGCCGGCAACGTACATTCAGTCTTTAGTGAGCATGATTGCAGCAAATTCACCGCGTCTACGCACCACACGAGTTGCGCTTCGCATACGGCCAACCAAGTCTGGCGTGACCCGTCGCGATCAGCTGGAGGCATTCCTTGAAGCTATAGCGAGAGCACCAGGGATCAGGTGCATTGAACTGAACGGACTGGTGATGACCCCGACGTCCGGCATCAATCCGGACGCAAGCATCAGACTCGCTGCTCTGCTGGCCCAGACACGAATCCAGGAGCTTCACCTCGTGCGCTGCGCGGTGGCACCTGCTTTCATCGCTCACCTGCGGCGGGCACTTGACGACCGGGTTATTGATACAATGGCCGCGTCGCGGTCTGGCTTGCAGCTGCAGCTGCGACACATTAAGCTACATGTGCCGGCAAATCAGGACTCTGAAGCTACCAGGAATTACGACCCGGGGTCAGTGAACTATATATCGGCCCTAGTACACTCACCCCACACCGGGGAGGCCAAGAAGGTGTTGATCAGGGAGGTAACATACGCCCAGTTGCTCGTCTAATGAGACATCGGATCAGATAAGCTGTATTACGTATTTGATCTCTATATATCTTTTTTGTACCACAACTGATCAAACTTCTCACCGGCGGGAATTTGCTACGAGGCGCCACCATTCTTCCTCTCAGTTTCGGGCTTCAGGTAGCCCACATCACCGCAGGCTATGTTCACTGCGCGCATCAACTTAGCGTGCTTTTGCTTTGTATTCGTCAACTTGGGCTTATCCTCTTGTTTTCAACGCTTCTTGAATGGCCGAGGCTCTCAAGGCTATTGGTAACGATAAGTTCACTGCTGGCCAAACGCCCTCGAACTTCCCGTCAGCAATGAATGATCATATACCGACGGTATCTGGATGCAGCCATAGTTCTCATGCCCTGTACACCGTTCGCGTGCACAAGCGAAGCACCACGATTCGTCAAGACACGCTTGTAAGAGATATTTGAACAGAGAATAGAGGAAGGTTATCATTCATCACAAGCATAGTTTCAACGTTGATGATGGTACATTCCTTTTTTACTTCGAGCTCCGTTGTATGCGGGACGGAGCCATGACGAGCATCTTGTCCATACGGCGACGTATGCATACTCAGGCAATGTTGAAGAGAGCTGGGCCGGCGACAATATGTGCTTCAATGGTGCTGAGGTTGTACGGCGTAACATATGGGTTGGCGTCCGTCACAAGCGTGTACACGGTGCCGTTGAGAAGTGGTGCTGTGCCTTCGCCATAAACCCGATCTCCAGGCTGCACAGTCGTTCCGTTTCCGGAACCGTCTTTGTTCGTTGAAACATTCTCAAGTGGTGTGTACGTCGTGTTGAGTTGGCTGATCCACGCGACCCACTGCGGGTAGACTTTAGCTTCGACGTAGGTACTCTATGAGACATACCTTCGGCTTGCCCTTCGCTAGCGTAGCCGTCGAATAGCTATCATTCCAGCCAGTAGCCTTCCCCGGCGCATCCCACGAAAGCTGGAGTTGGAAACCCGGGTTTGCATCAGTACCAGTCCCATTGGTCGTGATGTCAGGCTGGCTATCGTTAGACAAAAGTGAAGGGTTATTCTAATCGCGACGAAACCTTCAGCGACGTTGCCGAAGAGAGCTTCAGGGTAGATGACATACTGTAATGTTAAGCCCAGGGAACGCAGTCCATGCAATGCGCGGAGCATCCGCAGGACATGTGGCAATGTACGGTGCAAGCAAGGTCCACTGCATGCTTTGCGTGATGCTTGTGGTAAACCAGAACGGCATTGGGAACAGCCCCTCCCATTGGCGAAAGATCATCTGCTGACGGCCTTCGGTCTGGATGGCATCGTTGATGAGCGATGCACCCTCCTGTGAATTGAGGTGGCCGAGGAAGCCAATCGTGCCTCCTTCGCCGTACCGCGTAACGAGCCGCGAGAAGTCAATCCACTCGCGTACCGTCGAGTTAGGGTAGGAGTAGGTGCACTGCGCAATATATTGCCCTGGCAAGTGTTCAAGATGCGAACGGACGGGAACTAGAAATTGTACGCACAGTCCACGCTGATCATATTGCTTAGCATTGTCGCATGTCCCACTTCCTGGTCTGCCATGAAGTTGATGAGGTATCCTGAAAACGTGGCGTAAGGTGTCATCGTAAGTTGCTCTTTCTGAGTACTCACGATCTTCTTCCGTCAGACCTGCCTCTGAGAGCTGGTCACCAGTGAAGTTCGCTGCGGCCGAGCGGAAGATATCGAGTTCAATTAGCTCCTGGTGGAGGCCGAGGTAGAAGCTCTGCCAGTCGAAGTCGCTCTTCGCCTTGTACTGCGGGAATGCGTCAAAGCCGATACCACCCTTGGGCTTCTTGACCGCCGGCGGCGACTTGGCAGGAACGCCGGACGTCCCGGTGGTGGTACTCGTCACCGAGCTGCTTGATGTCGCACTCGTGGTCACAGAGTCTGTCGAGCTAATGGAAGTCGTGTATGTAGTTGCTGTCGAGTCCTGCCGTGGCTGCAGGGGGTTGGCATTCGTGAGCGCGAGCGCAATTAGCAGAGTATAGAGAGCCGTAAATCTCGAGTGCATGGCTGAAACGAAAATGCGTTAGAGTTCGCATTCACTGCAATTTTGTGGGCGCTGACTTTTATACCTCTCGTATGGACAGATTAGCGCGAGCGACAACCTCATACCCGTCGTCATAAGAAGCTACACCACAGATGAGGCCTGCACATCGCATTGTAGAAATCGCGGGGGATCGAACTTTTGGTGCCACCGCTATGACGCCTCGCTTGACGTGCGGGTGGATAAGCAAAACTCGAGAACATCCGAGAATACTTCCAACGAGAGCCACCACAGCTTCTCGTCGAGGTTAGAATTACGTTGCACCGAGGTCATCGTATATATTCGACTGGGACGTGCTCAAGTGTACAGAGCCGATGTGCTCGGATTGTGATCGCAGATCGGCAAGAACACGGCAGCATGCGGCACAAGTTGAAAAGGTTCAAGGCGCAGCGGAGGGTCTCGCTGGAAGTATTCTCGGATGTCATATAACAAGGCGGAGGAGGCACAGGGCAGTGTCGGCAAATCACGGTCACGTACGACTAGCCGGCGGCTGTACTACGGAGAGGGCCTTCTCAGCCAAGAACAATAAAATTAGCAAGTGATTTACTTCAAGTAAGGATGAAGCACTAATAGGGTACGACAACGGGCTCGAGTGTTCCATCAGGTTCCAACTTCGGCGTAGGCATATGGTGCGCACGACCCCAAACATCTCTTGAAACGGAGAAAGATGCACGAGGTTTACTTCGTCCATCTCATGACCGTGCTCTGCAGGCCGCTCCTGTTTGGCGACTGCGGAATGATCGACTTTGAGTTGATGCTAAGCATGTTCTCCACACCGACGGTCGAAAGGCCAAAGATGGAGATCGCCGTCGAGTTGCTGTCAATATCGATGACCTGTGTTTGGCAGTTGGCCGTCTGTACACAGTCTTGGTTGTAGTTCTATAGAAGGGATTAGCTGTTGTACGTGCAAGTGTAACGGGGTGGCGTACCTTGAAGAACGAGTACGTCCCCGCGCCGTAGATCAAGATGTTCTTCGAGTTCTGCATGCGGACGGACCATGAGTGGCCGCTCTCCGGGAACGTCGTCGGGTCGTTCCATGCGCTCGAACGCGTAAATGGCGCCGGTGCGACTGGCTTCGGCTGGAAGTACGGTGACTCGGTCTGACCAAGACACATGATCAGCTAAGCACAAGTGATAACGGAAAAACGCACCTGGATAATGCCGAGCCAGTGGTTCGCCGCGCCGACCAGGTTATACTGGTACATCACGTTGTGTTCAGAGCCTGTACCCACGAGCCAGACAGGACCCTGGCTCTCCGAGTAGATGCCGCGCGCCGTGAAGATATTAGACTGCGTTCCGATCTCGAGGTCATGGTCTGCTGTCCACACCCACAAACCCTGCCTCAGGCTCAGCATGTCATCGCATGTCACAGACAGAGCCAGCGCACCTCAATATACGCAGACGCCTGCTTAGTGATGTGCAGCCCCATGAACGCCGCGACGCAACCCGCATTGTACGAGGTGGTCGTGCACTGCGCCAGTTCAAGATTGGTCCCACGCGCACCGCCAAGTCGGATGATGCTGTCCCACATGCCTGCGACACCCTTCTTACCCGACGGGTCATGCACATTCCACTCCAGCACAATGGCACCGGGTGCAGGTCCCACCGTCTGGAACAGGATGTCGCTGATCTCGACGATGCCAGTGGACCCGGCCGCGCCGACGCGTACGACGACCTTGGGGTTGGTAGCATCGGCGAAGTACGAGCCAGCACCCATGATCGTGCTCCATGCCTCGCCAGTCATCTGCAAACCAAGTATTAGAGTAATCGAGAAACCAAAACGGGCCATGCGCACCTGAGTACCAGCCGGAATCTCGAGTGTCTTGGTAATCTTGTACACGCCTGCATCGACAAAAATTACTCTGCAGCCAGCGTACTCATCAAGAACCTTCTGCAGCGCGGCAGTATCGTCTGTCACACCGTCTCCGACGGCACCCTGTGCCTTAACGCTGATGAACTGGTTGACGTCGTAGTTGGCATAGCTCGGCCTCGTCCTGCTGACGAACCGGCCGTTCTCCAACAACGCTGCAGGCTTGGACACGCTGCTCTGCGCCGCTCGCACGTACTTGCCCGTCGTCGACGACCCGCTGTACACCGTACCCTGGACGAACTGGACGAGTGTCTTCTGCGTGGCTGCGTTGCCTGCGAGCGCGGTATTGCCCTTCATGTCGGACATGTACGTCGTGACGTTGGTGAGCACGATGTTGTCCATCATGATGGAGCCCTTGATAGAGCCCGGCTGGTTCGTCGTGGTCTGGACAAACGTGCCCGTCCGTACGATGGTGCTGTCCGCAATGATGGTAGCCCCGGCCGCCTGGCTGGCCGCCGTTGACCCAGTCTGGATGCGGAAAGCGACGGTGCAGTCGCTGATCGTCATCTGGTAGAACAGCCAGATCCAGTTCCAGTGCATGTACACGCCGACTTGGGCGTAATTGATCTGGACGTTGCGTACGGTGAATCTAACGACGGTGAGCTCGGATCACACGAGCGAGAAACAAGAGGAGAACATACTGCTGATTGCCCATGTTCAATCCTACTGCACCGCCATTGATGATAATATCGCCAAGGAACCCTGGTGATACGGGTCAGCAATGAGATAGAGAACTTTGAAGTAGACGCACCTCCACTACCGTTCTCCATCCAAATACCTACGTGGCCAGTGTTGGGCAAGCGCGACATCTCGATGCGCACGTTGTAAATAGACGTTGCTTGAGAAACCTGCCAATGGATAGCGTTCATAGTGGTGGCGGTTGGGATTTCGCGCATGTCAACAACGAAGTTGCGGATACTGCGGTAGAAGTTGTTCTGTTGGTAACGGTAAGTATTAGCAAGAATTCCTAAACACGATATAGCCTACCTGATTGACGTAGTAGTAGTTCGGGTTGCCGTCGATGAGAGCCGGCCCGGTGAAGTTTGCGCTGGCGATGATGGTGGGAGGATTGGCCGGGTTGCCCAGAATTACAGTGTAGTACAACATTTGTATTGGCCCAGAAATGCGATACGTCCCCTACAGGTAGTGAGAGCAGTGTCATTGGACTGATAGCTGACGCACCGATGGGAAGTACAGCAGCAGCGGTGTCAACGCTGAGCCTTGACAACCCTGGCCGCATCGACCCTGGTCGTACAATGCGGCGTTGATGGCAGCTGTGTCGTCGGTCTTGCCATCTCCTTTTGCGCCATAGTCTTTGACATTCTTGCGGACTTTGTACACGTCTGCGTTGGGTGCAAACGGTGAGGTGCCCCTGGAGGGAATGGAGCTGATCCAGGACGGCGCGCTGCTAGACTTAGTACCACCTGTGATAGCCTTGCCATCACACTTGGAGCCAAGCGCGGAGACGAGAGGAGAGAAAAGAGCGATGAGGGCGGTCGCTGCTGAGAAACGCATCGCGCCGCGTAGAGTGATTTAAACGAGTGTATGTAGCGAACGCGCAGGTCGTTCAGGAGCAAGCGGGATTCGCGGGAGCGTGAAGCGACAGGCGAAGAGGGCAAGGGTTCAGAGATCCAAACCGACTGCCGACAAGGCTGACACGCTGGGGCTTAGTGCGGGAGAGCAAAGTGATCGCGCGCCATTTCGGCATGCCACTGGCATGCCATGCAATGTCCAAGCCTGACCAGAGGACCGCCCAAGCACCTTCAATGCTTAGAGAGGTCCGGTACCTGCTATAGCCGCGACAACAACCGCCAATATGGAGTCTGTTACGAAGTGGCTCACCCTTACCCTGACCTAAACAACGGTGCAAAACTTCTTGAAATCCACAAGATCCTGCATTGGTGAGCTAGTGTCGCTGCCGAACAACGGCCGTGCAGTCGCGCGGTTTCAGGAGGACAACGACCGGGCGGGTTCGCCATGTGCCGGGTCCCGGTCGCAGCTGAATCACAACCGCTCGGCAGGGACGATTTGCATTTACGAAACATCGGCCAAGCATATTACCGAGCAGTCTTTCCTCGTAATCATGCACAGGTACAAATTCGACCCATTTGGTCCAAATGAGTCAAAATTGCGATTCTAGGCAATGAAATAACGATGTTCAGAGGGCACGCGAGCGAGCGAACGCGGCTTCCAGGCGGCTAACAGTCACCAATCAGCATATAAACGGGGCAGAACTTCCTTCATACTCACTCGCGTTCCTTCTTTAGCTTCGCAAGCCGCATGCTCGCGTCTAACTGACGACTGTATGCGTCTACCAAGATGCCCTTTGCGTCAACTAGGGCGCGTTCGATGTCAGCAGCTTTCTCGACCTCAATATCCGTTCCTGCCGATGTAACCGCAATGGCGTTATCTTGCAGGTCTTGAACGACAGCCTCGGCAAATCGAGCGTCAGGGTCGTAGCGTCGCGCCAGCACCGAGCTGCCAAACGTGGATTAGTCAGATAGCCAAGATTATGAGACGAAGAACTTGCAAGCGGCGAGAGCAAGCGGCGTAAGTCGTGTCGGCGGCATTTTTTTCTAGGCGTGCGCTCATGAGTGTCATGATAATGGCATGGAACTGCTCGTCGAGCGGAAGAAATGTGCCCTGCAATATGAGATGAGCAGAAAACTGATACCGTCTAGTACTGCGACGCTGTTGCTCACCTGGGCCGAGTGACTAGAGGATAACGCAGACGCGCTGGCGAAACTGGAGGAAGGCACTAACTCTGGTAGCGCAGTATGAAGGGATGAGCTATCGTCGTTACCAGTCACTGGATGGGAGTTTTTGATGCTCTGATGTTGCAGAAAATTTAGTGGGGGTGTAGCTCGTAACACGGGTGAACGGCTTCGAACTTCCTCTTCCACGTCGGCATCGCCATCACGGATGCATTCGACGTGGCTTTCGCGCTGTCGTTTGAGTCCAGCACCGGAGCTGGACAGAGAAAAAGATCCGGGCAGCGTTTCGCAGTGCTGGTCGGTGACTTCAGCGACCCTCGGTGTCAACCTCATCGCTGCAATGCGGTAAAACGAAGTCACCTGAAATTTCTTCTGCTTCCAATGCAGCTTGTTGTACAGCAACCGATGAGCGACGACGCCAGCGAATAGAGCGAAGAGCTGCGTGACATGTTGGCATGCGACTTGACACCTAGTAGCGGGGACTTAGGGACTTACATTCGACCTTGTCCACGTTCTGTCTGGCCTTCGCTTGCTTCGTCCCTTCCCATTGAACAACTAATGCGGCTGACACAAAAGACTTCTTTGTCTTTATACGACCCAGTAATGTGAGCTTGTTTCCGAACCGATCTCAATCTTAGAAAGACGGACCCAGGAGAGCGGCCATGGCTTCCCTTTTGCGTCGACTCCAGCCCAGTCGCACTTGTAGTGCGTCTTGTTCTCTTCAACAATCGCTTTGACCTCCCACTCGTCATCGTCCAAACCACTTGAGCTGTGCGAACCCATGCGATGTTGGCGGGTGGAGGTACTGGATCTGGGTTCATCTTTAAGGAGCCGTATGGGGATCCGCGCTAATATTACATTTTTCAGAAATGACCATGAGTATGCAACGTGCCGAAGCAGACGAGTAGGAGATGCGCACTGCCTGGCATACAACAGCGGTTGTGCGCAGCACGAAATTGTTACGGACGAGGTGTCCCGCAATCGAGGCCGCGTCAGAAGGAGAGAGAGAGAGGGAAGCGCGGAACAATCCTGAGATTGAACAAGGTCAAGTCTAAGGTACATGGACTAGCTAAAGACCCTTCCTTATATACAGACTGGACGAGGCTGTGCAATGGTGACTCCGGGGCCCGATGACTAGACCGAGAATGAGTCAGCGGGGGCCGGGCAGTTCTAGAACGTTCTGGGCGGGTCTGGATGGGCCTAGAAGAATGAGGTCATAGGCCGAATGGGGAAACCAGAGATAGGCGCGATGGGGATGTGAATACAGCCGAAAATAGAGATCCGTTACATCACCCCCCCTCTAGGCTGTATGCACATCATTTGGCGAGCGTGGCTTTCCGATGTAATTCAGCTTCAGAAGGGAGAGAGTGGTCAATGGGCTCGGTATCCTTTTCAAACAGTCCATCCGGGAATAGGGTCAAGTCCCAAGCGTTGATCTTCTGGAGGGTGGGTACGGGTTGAGGCCATAATTCTTGGAGGGAGGTTTGAGGGCGCCTTGATTTTAAGGGTACCGATCGCGGAAGTTCAGGGATTTCGAGCGGATTTGGGTCATCTTCCTGATTCCAGAGGGGAAGTAGTCGTCGAATGAGCTCGGGAGGTTTGGGTTTGTCCGGGTTATCACGATGAAATTCTTCGATCGCCTCGGGAGCGTCGAGCATAGAGCGTGCTAACCATTCGTCTTTTTCAGCCGTGGTTTCCTTGAAGTGAACCAGGTACTGATATCCCGCACCACGCCTTCGGATATCCAAGATCTTTTCTACCTCACGCAGCGAGTTTCCTTTTTCATCTACCAGCTCTTCTCCTTCATCATCATAGACTTTGTCTGGCTCTTCTGGGTCTTTCTGGTGAGGGGCGTCTGGAGGGATGTAGGGAGTGAGGTACTCCTCGTTCTGGACCGGGTGGATAGACGACCACCTCCCTGGTAGTTCGAGTTTGTACGCTCCTGGCTCTACAGCGGATAGGACTTTGAACGGGCCGAAGCGTTTCTGGTCGAGCTTCTTGGATGCGCGAGTAGTTTTGAGGTTGGTAGCTTCCAACATGACTAGGTCACCGGGTTGGTAACCTTTCGAAGCTTCGCGGTGCTCGTCGTGCTTCTCTTTGGCGTGTTGGGAGGTAATCCTTAAGGCCGCTTGCGCGTCTTCCCAGGCTTTGGCCATTCTTGAGGCGAATTCAGCGGCGGACTCATTCTTTTCGGCTCTTCTGGCTACGAATCCCAGGTGCGGGTCTCGTCCCATGTTTAGGTAGAAGGCCGAGTATCCTGTGCTGAGCGACTTCATGTTGTTCAGGGCGGCTTGAGCCATAGGAAGCCAGTTGACCCAGTCGGTCTGGCGGTGGTTGACCCAGTGGCGAAGGTAGATCTCGAGAGCGTGATTTTTGGCTTCCGCTTGTCCATTGGTCCTTGGGTGGTAAGGGGATGATGGGTTGAGTTCTATGCCTAGTAGCTTGGCGAGTTCCATCATGAATTCTGCGACGAATTGTGGTCCCCTGTCTGAGATGATCTTCTTCGGGATTCCCCAGTAGGCAAACATTCGTTCGAAGTAGAGCTTGGCTAGTCCTTTGGCTGATATCTCCGTTGAGCATGGTAGGAACATTGAGTACTTGGAGAGGAGATCTACGATGGTACATATCGCGTTGAAACCTTGAGATTCGGGTAGGGGTCCGATAAAGTCTACCGAGATGGTGTGCCAGGGATGAGGTGGGGGTGTGTGTGGGTTCAGTGGTGCTGCGGGAGCCTTGTGCTTTGGTTTGTTTCGTTGGCACGAGGGGCATGCTCTGACGTAGCGATCCACATGTCCTGCAATTCCTGGCCACCAGAACTGTCGCTGGATGAGTTCTTGGGTGGCGTGTCTTCCCCTATGTCCTGCTATTGGCGTGTCGTGGTGTGCCCTCATGATTCTTACTCGCAAATCTCTGTTCTTTGGTACATAGATCAGATCTTTGTAGAATATGAGTCCATCCTCGCTGCGGTAGTCAGGATCCTTCTTCTCGAGTGCGTTCTTTACTCGATCATCCAGGTTCCCTAGAGTCGCTTTGATCTCAGCGTGTACTTCTTCTTCTTCTCTGGTGACTAGTTCGCGTATGGGCACGCCGATATCTGGTCGTTCGAATCGTTCGGGCGGAAGTAAAATGATGTCTTCGTTGTCGTTCACCCCCTCTTCAGGCGGGTCCTTACGCGAGAGGATATCAGCGATGAGGTTTAGTCTTCCTGGGTGGTGGGACAGGGTGAAGTCATATTCCGCGAGCTCGGAGAACCATCTTGCTTGTCTCCTGTTCAGCTTCTGCGCTTCTCTGAAGTACTCTAGGTTCTTATGATCGGTCCATATTTTGAACTGTGGACCGTTCCTAAGATATTGTTTCCAATGATCTAGTGCAAGCATGATCGCGAGCATTTCTTTGTCATAGATCTGGTAGTTCCTTTCTGCTGCTTGGAGTGTTTTAGAGAAGAAGGCCACAGGTCTTGGTCGCCTGTCGACGAGCTGGTGAAGTACTGCGCCAACAGCGTAGTCCGAGGCGTCGGTTTCAAGGCGGTAAGGTAGTTCGGGATCTGGGATCTTGAGTACTACTTCGTTCGCGATGAGCTCTTTGAGCGTCCGGAAGGCTGATTGCTGTGGCTTTCCCCACTCGAATGGAACGTCCTTCTTGGTCAGGGCATTGAACGGTAGAGTTATCTCCGCGAAATTCGGGATGAACGACCGGTAGAAGTTGCAGAACTGCATGAAACTTCTTACTTCTTTCAGGTTCTTCGGTTGGGCCCAGTTCCTTACGGCCGAGACTTTCTCGGGGTCCATGCGTACTTCGCCGTTTCCAACGATGAGTCCTAAGAACCCGATGGACGTTTTCTCGAACTCGCACTTCTCGACTTTTAGGAAGAGCTTATTTTCTCTGAGGCGTTGTAACATTTCTCGAGTTTCTTTTCGTAAGGACTCGAGGTTGTCAGAGAATATAAGTACGTCGTCCATGTACACAATCATGAGGTTGCCGTTGATTTTGTCTATGAAGATACCGTCCATGATTCGTTGGAAAGTGGCTGGAGCGTTGGTCATACCGAAGAACATGACTGCTGGTTCGAATACTCCGAACTTGGTTACGAACGCTGCCTTGAGTTGGTCTTCCTCGCGGATCCGTACGTTGTTGAAGGCCCATCGAACGTCAAACTTAGAGAAGTACTTGGCATTCTTGATTTTGGAGATGACGTCTGTGATCAATGGTAGTGGGTGTACGTCGCGAATAGTCCAGTCGTTCAGATGGCGGTAGTCCTGTACTGGTCTTAGGGCGCCATCTTTTTTTTTGACGAAGAAGAATGGAGCTGCAATTGGACTGTTCCCTTGCTTGGAGGGACGGATGCGACCATTGGCTAAGTTCTCGTCAAGAAACTTTCGGAGGGTACGTTCCTCTTCGGGATTGAGTGGGTAGACTCTTCCCCTCAGGGTTTTGTCCTGTTCCCATCCTTCTTTTAGAAGAATCTTATGGTCTGTGTCTCGCGAAGGGGGTAGCTCGTCAAATTTGCGTGGGTTGAATACATCAATGAAGTCTCTGTATGGTTCTGGAATTGCGTCTGCCTGAATTCCTTCTCCTGGTTCGAGGTTTCGTATGAACTCTTCTTCCTCGTCATCGTCTGGTCCCTTGCCGATGATGTGCCTCCTGACCCATTCTTCGTCTTGGTTGAATTCTGGGTCACCATCTAGCCCTCTGTTGTCGATCCAGTCCGCGATTTCCAATCGCCGGATGGAAGCCTCTACCAATTCCTGAACCGAGGGTGTGTGCGTCTCTTCGAGGCGCGGCACCTCCTCACTCACTGACTCTTCGGGGGCGGTCAGGAGGCGTACAGTATTGGTGGTCGCGTTGCACGAGGCGGGGCAACGACCGAAGGTGACTGTCTTCTTCTGATAGTCTAGCACCGGGTTGTGTTTCTGGTGCCAGTCGTATCCTATGAAGATGTCGTGTGGGCCGCCTAAGCGGGCCACTTGAAAGGTGATCGATTCTTGGTGGATGGTTTCTCCCTTTTCATCGAGAATATCCATGTGGAGGGTGACTACCTCCTTGACATGTCCTGCGAGCGATCCGTCTGCGTTCCTGACCGGGTATGGCGTTTCCAAGGGGCTGGTTTGCAACTTGTACTTGCGTACAAAGTCGGCGTCGATCGTGCTCCTGGTGCATCCGGTATCAAGCAGAGTCCTGATTGTCATAACCTCTTGGGTGTCCTTGGTCATATAGCGAGCTTTAAGATCCATGCTCAGGTGTCCTCCTCCTCCTCCTCTGATGAGGGCTCTCCGGAGACGGAGGGCTTCACGCGGTACTTCTTTTTCTTTCGGAATGACGGGTAATGATGATAAGTCTGTTCCGAAGTCCAATTCGTCCATGTAAGTACATGCTCGTGTAGGAGGGGGCGTGGGTTCCTCCTGAGCGATCAAAAATCCGAGTCCGACCCGTCTTCCTCGTCTTCCTGGATGAGGGCTCCTTCCTCCTGCTCAAACTGTTCCAGCGAGATTTCTCCAGCATCGCGCATGGCCCGGACGCGCTCGTACTTGTTGCGTCGGTTAGTCCATCGTTCTTGTCTGTTGGGACGCTTGTGGGTGATGCCATCCTTGGGGTGATCCTTTGCCCAGTGCTCCTCACTTCCGCAGATAAAGCAGGGGCGTTTCTTGGATGGGGCCGGTTTATCTGTGGGAAGCGGTTCGGACGTGGCGACTTGTCGAGTTACCAGTGCTTGCCTCGGTGGTGCTGGCGCGGTTTGCGTCTGCGGTCGAGTGTGGGCACGGTAAGTCGGTTCAAATCTGACGGTTCGCTCGGTTTGGTAGGCTTGAGGGCGAAGCGCGGCGTCCAACTGGATACACTTGGCTTTGAAGTGTTCGAAGGAGTCGTAAACCTCGTTTGCGACGCGGACTTCTTCCACCATTTCTGGATGAGTGATCCTTCCGGTGGTCAGTTCTCGGTACCATCCTTGCTCGTTGGTGTCTTTTTCCTGGAAAATCGCAGCTTTGACTTGAGATACGAAGAGGCTAGGGAACAACTTCTCGAGGTGGCGAATGTGCCTCCAGTCGTGAGGAGTGTCGTTCTCTTGAGCACGGATGCGCTCGCGCATGAATTTCACGAAGAATGCCTGTATTGTCTCCTTGTATCCAAGCTTGAGTTCGAGGAGGCCTTCGGCAGCCTTTTCGCGGAGGTAGGGGTCGCGGAAACGCTCGTCGAAGTCGGCAAGGAAGTTGTCCCAAGTGTACCAGGTTGAGTTGAGGAATTGCTTGTACCATTCCTGTCCCCAGAGCTGTGCGTCACCTGTGAGGAAA
Organism: Auriculariales sp. MPI-PUGE-AT-0066; assembly: GCA_020744175.1. Classification (NCBI taxonomy): domain Eukaryota; kingdom Fungi; phylum Basidiomycota; class Agaricomycetes; order Auriculariales; species Auriculariales sp. MPI-PUGE-AT-0066. Next base: position 276,567 of record JAGTJP010000011.1, read on the forward strand.
GAGATGGCGGCACGTATCTTAATGTCATCGCTTTTGGTGCTCCTCAGGTACATCTCGAGCTGGTACTTGAAGGTCTCATGGTTGTCGCGATTGCCGTCGTATTTGGCCGGTTTTTCCACTAAGTTCCGCGGTTCCTTGTCAGAGCGAGGGGCATCGCGTAGGCCGAGGGAAATGGCTCTGCCGAGTTCCTTGGCCTTGCGCTTGGCTTTGCGTTTCTTGCGGCGACGCCTCTCTGCGGCGGAACTTGAGGATGACGATGAGGATTCCGAGCTGGACGAGGACGAAGATGGGTCTCCGTCTCCTCGGGTCCGAGGAGGAGGCATGCCTCCCGAGCCGGTAGGTGACTTCCTTTCCGGAGGTTTCGACGGCTTTCGCGGGGGTTTCTCATCGTCCGAGGAGTCAGGCGGGTCAGGTTGGGGTTTGCTTGATTTAGACCTTTTGAACTCCTTGCGACGATCGGCCTTGCCAGGGGGAGTTGCTCCTCTTTCCATGTCCATGGGTACGCGGGGGCCTTCTTGTACGCCATCATAGGGGTAGGCAACGCTCCTTCCCCACCATGGGACTGGTTCTCCGATAGGGAAGTCGAAAGCTGGCGTAGGATCGGGTCCCTCTTCTGGTTCAACGACGGCGGTGGGGGTCCACAGAGCCGGAGGACGGACAAGCTTGTAGAAATATAGGGTGGCCGGCGCGTCTTCGTACAGTTCTCGGATAGCGGCGTCATATAGCTCTGGGTTCATTGGCCCTGAGAGCCGGGTTGCTGCCGTATGTCCGCTCGGTATGGGCTTTATACGAGGCGTAATGCGGTCCTTGTTGTAACCCGGCGATTTGGCGTACGGGGCGAGAGCTGGTCCGAAAAATGGAGTATTTGGGGACCAAACCCAGGCATACCCTGGTGGGTTGTCTGAAGTGACGAAGCCTTGGTCATTTATGTCCGGGTAGTCGATCACGTCTGGCTCCTTTGCCTTGATGTCCGAGAGGAGTTCTGCAGGGAGACAACCTGGGGGGTATCCTTCCTCGACATCAGGGAGCGAGTACTGATGCGCTTCTGCTAGGGGCTCATATCGGTTGGTGAGGACGGAGATTCTTAGTCCAGACAATTGTTGTTCGACCTGATCTATAGAATCCGCCGGGCTGGTCCTGTGTTTGCGATGGCGAGGAGATCTGGGGGACGGGGTGCTTTCCTCCTTGATGATTGACCTCGGGGCACGAGGGGAGTGCGTATCGACGCGTACTGCGCCGTACCGGTGTGGCGCGGAGAGGAAGGTAGGGACCGGATTTCTTACAGCTCGTGAGTACGAGGTGTCAGGGAAGGGTGCCATTGGTGGCGGACCCCGAAGGATTGGGTATGAAATTAGAGCGCGCTTTGGCAGCTCGGGAGAATCGATATCCATTGTTGAAGAATGCAGGGGTTTCTTGAGGCTCTTTTCCATTTCCAAGTTTCGGTTCGAGGGTGACAAGTATTTACTCAGGGCGATTTCAGAAAATGTCTTTGTTTGGAATGCGGTTCTTTGTTGCGGGAAGTACAGGAGTATCGGCGAGTATAGACACTCGTCGACCTATGGAGAATTCTCTTTTGGAGCGAGGCGAGTCGAAGAGTTTGGTTGGTCCGTAGTCCAGATTCTCAGAAACGGCTTCGCGGAGTTACTCCCTTTCTCCGTCTTGCGACGTTTGGGGAACAGTGTCCGGATAAACCCCCCGTTCTTAGTCGAAAATGAACCCGTAGGACAGGACTCTTGAAGCAAGTTCAAGAGGGTTGGAAGAGGGGATTGGATGGGCAGGAGAACGGAAGGCACAGGTAGATTTCTGGCAGCGTGGTTCGCAGTTCCTACTTCGCGATTCGCCCGGTTGGCCCTTTAACAATATGCGACTTAGGCGTACCACCCGACGGTCAACTCTAGAGCCTTGGCTTTCCGACTAAGGTCGTACTTGCTGTACCCTGGCAGTGGTCGGTACTTGGGGTAGCTTTCTCGTGCGCACTCGTTATCAGGATTCTGGGGGGTAGCGTCGTTCGGCAGCAAACAATCACTGGCGCAGGATTTTTCTCGTGCAGGGAGTCGGACAGCGGCAAGATACAACACGTCTTCACTTCGAACCCTTAGTGTCACTCGTGCTCCACTTCTGAAAGAAGCGGCGAGAAGCGGACTACTTGCCCCAATCAAGTTTGCCTATGGTAGGGCTTCACAAGGTATGGGCCTGCTCGTAGTACAAGTACTCCGAGTCAGAAAATCGAGGTTGGGCTCGATTCGCGTTTGTCACAGCCGGGGGTAATCAAGCAAAGGCGCGAGGGATATAGGGGAGTGCGATGCGATGAACTTACGGCCCGCTCTTCAGCAGTGCCGCAAGGTGCCTAGTGTCTTGGGGGTGCTCTACTCGTCCTGCACTACTTGCGTAGCTTCAAGGTACGACTTCGCGGTCTGCCCGTGTACACGCTCGGCGGGATATAAGGGGCACGAGTTGGTCTTTCGACCCGAGTCTCGTGTGATGACTTACTGAAGAAAGATAGAAACTTAAAGAGAAGAGGAATCTAGTCGTGGCACGGACTCGTTCGAGTGGGGGACACCTGTGCTTGGACCTGACCACGGCCTCGTCACGGTTCCTCCGCCAAGGTGCTGCCTTGCACTGACTAAAGAGTCGTGTGACAAGGTTTCCAGCCTCCTTATTGCAGAGTAGCGCGAGTCCAGTAACGGTGGGGGCGTGGGCACACTAACAGAGCTCTACAGCTATTGCAGCCTTGAGATGAAAGCGTCGTCGAATAAGCTTTTGGGTGCGCACGACAGAGGGAGGAAAGGGGGCAGGAGGCGGCGAGTGGCTTGGAGGCCGGAGGGGAGGGCTTCAGAAAGAGGGCTCTGAAATGGGAGGATCAGAGAAGCGGTAGCGACAATTTGCGTACGGGTTCCAGATGCGCGGGGCTACAATAGCAGCGGCCTTTGCGGCGTACTCGGGGTCGGTTTTGTCGAGAGCGGAGAGTTGGTCGTAGTAGGCGATGACGGCGAAGGAAATGTCGAGGGTAGCTTGGGCTGCGGCTAGTTGCTCGTCAAGCCACTGTTGGAAGGAGGGGTCGGGGTGCGTGTTGGAGGAAATGGTGGAGTGTCGGACACGCGTCGACGGATGTCAAGCGCGGGCAGGTCGAAGGTGGTGGTTGGGGATAGCGATGTCGAAGGCGGTGGGCCAGTCGACGGGAGCGGCGGCGAGTGGGAGAAAGTAGACTTGACCTGATGTTACGGACGAGGTGTCCCGCAATCGAGGCCGCGTCAGAAGGAGAGAGAGAGAGGGAAGCGCGGAACAATCCTGAGATTGAACAAGGTCAAGTCTAAGGTACATGGACTAGCTAAAGACCCTTCCTTATATACAGACTGGACGAGGCTGTGCAATGGTGACTCCGGGGCCCGATGACTAGACCGAGAATGAGTCAGCGGGGGCCGGGCAGTTCTAGAACGTTCTGGGCGGGTCTGGATGGGCCTAGAAGAATGAGGTCATAGGCCGAATGGGGAAACCGGAGATAGGCGCGATGGGGATGTGAATACAGCCGAAAATAGAGATCCGTTACAGAAATATATCCCCGCAAGCGCCACAGTGATTGCACCGCTTTGTTGAGCAATGTTCTAAAGCAGCGTGAGATAGTATGAAAAGTATGAGAAACCGCTTACTTCGAAGATGGTTGTTCCACGTCCTGGTTGCCTGGAGCACGTCGTAGGCAACCTGATACCGGAACACACACTGCTTATGTTTAAAGTTCCATTGACACACGAGCGTGTCTCCGAGAGCAGGATCGACGCTCCCGTGCGCGGTGCCTACGTGGCCAAGCAGATCTGAATGTAACCTGTAGGTTTGCGTGCACTTTGCCCAGCCGCACACGAACTCGCCATGACCATTCCGAGTCATGACAAAAGGCGAGATAGCTTGCAAAGAGATGCAAGATGCTGCAGCCAGCTGGGCGTTGAGGATCATCGCATCCTCTACATCTTCATTCTTGATACGAATACGCGACGATTGGGCAGCACTAGCTGTTGTTACGGCTCCAGCACGAGCGCCAGTCTTGGGCATTGCAGCGTGTGACAATTAGGAGTTAAGTTGGGAAATGCTTGTGATGCAGTCTCAAGATGGGCAGGGTGACATGGAACTGGAAGACCAGCGGCGCTACGCGTCGGCAATCACCGCACGCGTCGCGCAAAACCCAGCATCATCTTCAGGGAGCTTGCGGCAGCCCTCGGACTAGGAAATGGGTAGAAGACTCAAGTAGGAGTGGTAATAGTGGTGCCTCCATGGCTCAGATAATGCTATAGGCGGCACCAAAGGCAGCTGCCGACGCACCACTCTCGCTCTCCTGATTGCCGACACGTTACTCTACACTACGCAATGAAACTCACAGCCAGGGACTTGCAGGTAAAGATCTTTACAGCATTCTTGTGAAGCCTCAGCCACAGAAGCGCGGATTCCGAGGTGCAGGATAAAGTCGCAGGTGTCAAGATCTGGAACGCCACATTCCCAGCACAGTCTTCTCCGACGACAAAATAGTTGCATCCTATCAGATACTGGAGACAGACTTGCTCTTTCTCATGATACCCGCCGCGCACCATGCATCACCAGCTTAAGCTCACAACGCTACAGCTACTGCATAGGCTTGTCCGAGAACTGGAATACGCAATTCAGGATATTGTCTATATAGGCTTTAGACGCGCGCATGACCTCGCCGCTCTTTCGAACAACGTCGATAATCAAGCGTTCAGCTGAACTACAGCACCTGGTACCAGAGGCAGGTTGAGAAGTGCGCAAATCGTTTTTCATACACATACTGCAGCAAAGATGAACGAGATTAGGGTCTGAACGAACCGCCGGCTTGATGCGGTTGTTATCGGTTGAAAAGAAAAGAAAAATTGACGTATATTTGCGGCACAACATCATAGCCAGTAAGTTGGGACTACTGAGACGTCATTGCCATGAAATCAGTCGGTACCGTGCTTGGGGAATTTGAATGATGACACGAATACATGATTGCGCAAACGGTGCTCCCGACCACGTGTAAACATCACCTGAGTCTGATAATTCGCGCAGATCCGTGGAAATGCGTGCAAGATGCGATTTTGCAGTACCGGTGACTCTATTTGAAGGAGTAAACGTGCCACCGTAGAGCTAGCGTGTGAGCCGTGCTCTTCGTCATCTAAGAGGGCCAGAGCTTGTTTGGTTGCTCGGTCGTACATTTTGAAATGGAGCAGACGCTTGATATATTTGTCGATGATGTACTGCCTTTGCGCAGTGTCGCGATCCCTGATAACGGGATAAACGATACGCCATGTTTTTTTGAGTTCTTCGTAACTGCTGGTAGTACGAAGCAGTGATTTGGCGATAGCGAAATCGTCGTTCTCGTTGGTAGGGAACCCGGCTAACATCATGGATTTGTGTCTTACCAAATCGCTATATGACTTTGCGGCATCATAGACCGGACACAACATTGCGGACAACCGCAAAGACCAGGAATGAGGGTATTTTGTGACGCAAAGTTTCTCCAATTCACGTGCAGCGTGCACGATGCGATCCAAGTGTTGTCGAATTGGGGGGTGAGACGATGTTGGGTCAAGCCTGTTATGCACCTCATTGCCAGAGAGCAGATAATAGGTACTGTGTCGAAGACCGTGCGTGAACGTGCTGAAAAGGTTGTCAACCAAGAGCCAGCTCTTTGACGTGGCGTATTCGATGACTTTCTCTAGCAGTTCCGGCGACAAGCTTGTTGCATCCCGGTATCGAAAGTCCACGATTCTCTCGAATGCCTCCTTAAATTGAGCTTCCGTGACGTCTGAGGCCGACAAAAGACTTGCGACGGCAGATGAATGTGATTCAGCAGCGAGAAACACGTTTTTAAGCACCGGTCTTGTGGTAAGCGTAGCTGCCATGCCGAAAGGTATAGTGTATCGTTCGTGTAACTGGATAATGATCTTGACCCAGCTATGGCGATTTGGAATGCCTGGATACCCCATCAACGCAATTGCGAGAAGAAAGTATCTTGGCAAGAAAATGTCATCGATCTTCGGCACCCTTGATAGCTGACTGCGGAATATATGAAGGGAAAGTTGTACTGCTGACGTGTCAGGAACTTCTAGCCGTTCAAATCTCATAAGACTTGCTATTACGCTGGCAATAGCAGCGTGTCTGAGTTGAATGTCAGATCTTGATGTGTACACGTGGTCCACTATATTGGCTGCGCCTTTCGCGTCCGGCACTTCAAGCGCGTTCCGAATCGCCTGGTGCCATGCAGTTACGCTCGCAGTTGTGTTGAGTTGAGATGCAATGTACTCGACGTCTTCCGGCTTGTAAATGTCTTTGCCGATTAATGCGCCAACAAGCAGCTCCCACGGTTGTGCGATTGTTCGGCCCATGACCATGGATGGAATCAAGGAAAGGACCTCGGGCAAAACCATCCGGAGGGGCCGGTTCTTACGACGCTCTATGACGAAGCGAAGAAGTACAGACGGGTATAGGGGACCGGAAAGTGAGGGATCACCATCTTCATCTAACAAGTTCGCGACCTGAGGAGGGACTGGCTGACCATTGGCCATGTAGCCGCGGGTGACAATTCCTTTCAATTGGCCGGATGTGCGGATGCCATGAAGGCGAGCGGTATCGATAACTTCCACCAGGGTGCTCGTAAAGTTCGGAGCTTGTGGCAATGATAGATGGGCACGCAACAGCGCGGCGCAGATGCGTTCTCCAATGTCGTCGATGTGAAACCAGTGTCGAGCAACTTCCGAGTTGACCAAATGCGTAAGAAGACTAACATCTTGGCGCTTGTCCAATTCGGAAATGACAGCACGCAGGCCTTTGGTAATACGTGCGCCTGGCGGTGCTACGTGAATTGTAACGTCGAGAAGTTTGGACACGTCCTCCGCGGTGCGCACAGATGTAGCGCACTGGCGCGCATTCTCGATATAAGATAACTCTGCATCTCTTGCATGCTCCAGATCATCGGGCTCATCCATGGCCTCTGCAGGTTGGACCATGATGGAGACACGTCGCATGAGAGAGAGAGATGCAAGGTGTCGCTCCGTCCCTTGCGTGTGGGCAAAAACAGTGCGCAGGCCGGAAAGAGATGTAGTAGCGACTAGCGCTCGAAGCAAGCCAACGGGTCGCGGTGAAATCCTCAACATGAGCCGGCGCAACAAGTCGAGTGGACGGGCAAGGCGAAGGCGCTAAAACTCCGTCCTCCGTTCTCAGAATTTCAAAAGCATCTTTCCTGTACCTAAAGGCTATCCCGTCTAGCACAATATGACATGCCTAACTTCAAAAATATTCTATTTTCGCTATGCACAGAAAAATTCAAACGCCGAGTGCCGGTAGGCGGATCACCGCAATAATGTGCACCCTTGGCTGACCAGAAATTACATTCTTTGGCTGTCTATGATAGTGGGCGTACATAGTGTGGAACATCTAATTGTGATTAAAGTCTAGGAAATGGGCATGAGTGCTTTGAAGTATATCAAACCAACCACTCTTTACAACACAACGAGAGCTCCCACATATTCTGGACCGAAATATTTTGGGTCATGTGGGGATATTCCACCGATCAGAACACAATGGATTATTTGAGGTTTTGGCTTGGTACACTGACCGTCTCGTCCACGACTGTTCCCTGACATGGAACACGCGGGTGCCCGCTCTGTACCACGACATTATCAAGTCCGGAATATTTCAGATCCGTATGGTCCGTGAATATACTTGGTTTGATACAGTTGGGCCTCAGATGGACAAAAAACAGTCCAGTTCCAGTGGTGTAAATGGACACTGCATATTCCCAGTCCTTCTGGACCACTGGAACCGGACTGTGTTGTGTCCATCTGAGCCCCAACTGTATCAAATCAAATATATTCATGGTGCAGATGACCATACGGATCTGAAATATTCCGGACTTGATAATGTCGTGGTACAGAGCGGGCATGCACCCCGCATGTTCCATGTCAGGGAACAGTCGTGGACGAGACGGTCAGTGTACCAAGCCAAAACCTCAAATATGCAAATGTGTTCTGATCGGTGGAATACCCCCACATGACCCGAGATATTTCGGTCCAGAATATGGTGGGAGCTCTCGTTGTGCAAGGATTGCCCAACGTGCATCAATGCGGGCGAGAGTAGGACGTGCAAACCAGCGGCCATTGGCCCATCAGGCTCAAGAGAGAACTTCAAAGTTGTCCAAGCTGAAGAGTGAGATAAGGGTGTAAGCAGAGCTATCTGATATGTGCGCGAGAAGCGCAAAGCCACCTCTGGCCGTATACTATGTGTCTGGCGCTCCTCAATACACTTTGCATTAAATTGGAGAAAATCAAATTAATACGCGATCTTACCACATGACTATCGATTGTGGCTGATACTCGAACCGACGCTTACACTCGAACCTGCTGGAAACTCATTTACACTTTCAGACCTCTGGAGCTCTGAATTTCTTCTCGAGCCGTGGTTCTGGATTAGAGTTACAGATCTTCCACGCAGCCGTCACCAAGCGCGGCGAGCGACCAGCCTCTGCGGCATCTTGAGACCGCACACTCGCCGTGAATGCACCGCACATCTGCCACCCCAGGGATCATAGAGCAGTCCTTTCCAGCTGACGCTTGACCCGGGAGCGGGGTTACACATCCTCCACCTTCAACCAGAACCGTCAGATTGTCATGCAGATTATCTAAGATGCAGTCGGACGTACAACTCTCGAGATTGGAGCGTAGGTTCAAGCACTCGCCAACGCTCGGCCGACCCCAGACGCCACACAGCGACTCACCCCGACGGCACAGCGGGTACATCTGGCGGCGCACATGATAGGTTGCACAGGCAAAGGTGCATACGCCGTTACAGAGCACGGTCTCCGCCGGACAGATGCAGGTGTTGGACGTGGGCGACTTGACGAACGGTGGGGTGCACTGATAAAAGTGCACGTCTGCGTGAGCGGCTCAGAGGACATCATATAATCCAAATTGCGCACCGAGATGGAGCATGGGTCGATGAGTGGCCCGGAGGTCTGTGTGCACAAGAGAGTTGAATGTGGTTGGGAAAGGTCACATTGGCTTCCGCCAGTCCTAATCTGCGAGACCATAACGAACAAGTCAGCCAGCAATGGGAGAGACCTCTCGTCATACAAACGGAACTAGGCTGATTCCGCACCTGGTCCATTAGATACGCCGTGGTCGCACTGTTGCCAATAAGCCCGGTCAAGAGCTGCAGCGGGAGAAGGGTTTGGAGGAAGACTGGGCAACTGCACGTGAGCATCTCTGGGCTCCAATCTTGCACCTCAGAAGGGAAGTACAAAGAAACGTACTCGGAATTGTGGAGGTGCAGATGCAGGCGTTCTCATGGAAGGTTGTAGGAATGGTGCTGCCCGGGAGCGTGAGAATTACCCCAGGGACGCTTGGGTTCCAGTTAAAGAAGCTGCGGCAGGTATCGAACGTATCTGCGAAGATGGGACCTGCAAGGGCTGCAAGGGTTGACAAGAGCAGGAGTAGATGCATCGCGGCGTCGTTGATTCTGAGATGAAAACAAAAGTGGTAGAAGGCCACGAGCGCGATCGCAGGCGCGGTGGGTTAAAAATGTACTCCCCCCGGCGTTAGCGCTGCAGTATGGTGTCACTTCCAAATGGTGACGCGAACAAACTCACGGCACTAGGGACCATTGGTGCTAGGGCGATGATCGGACAGGTGTATTGGGGGCAATGCGAAGCGAAGGTTTGGGCCAGGGTCAAGCGCATACCTTCCGTCGTATGCTTTTCGACTGTCCCAGCGAGGCTGCGCAGCCAGAGAAGTCGTTCGACGGCTTCCAGCTCCTAAAATCGGACTTGCGCGAGGCGAATACGCATTCAAGCAAGTCATTCTATGGTAGAATTACAAGGTTTAGGCTCTTGAGTTTGACGGATCTTCGTGTGTCAACACCCGTTGAACCGCAGCGCGCCCGCTTGCATGTGATTGAACTCAACACATTACACAATTCGACGCGCCATTAAGTTCATAATTATATCTAGAGTGTCCTGAAATTGCGCGGAACCTATTTTGATCGGAGATTGGGCGGGAGGAGCTTGTGTTGTCATCACTAGCTCGAACCAGTTGAATTTGGAGGAAAGGTTGTTGTAGATTGACGAGTTGTATTTCACCCCGTCACAGAAGCCACGGTTCATCTCAATCAGATAGTTTGAGAATCCCGACTACCGTCCATATCGCGCAGAGGTCAATGCCCGATCCAGCTTACATACCTGAGTCCGAAGATCCGAAGCCGAATTGCTCATAGTTTTCAGCACTCAGCACTCTCACTCCCAAGGAATGTGAGGAAACACTCTGGAATCATCTTTAGAGCATCAATATAGGAGCGTTGACTCGATTCCAAGATCCGACGAGGTGGCGTCGTTATTACAAACTCATAAACATGCTGCGCACGCTGACCTGAGCAGTATCGGCGATGATCTCAGCGACTTACCAAGTGCTGTCGAGGGCGATGAACGGGACTCCATATGGCGGTAGCCGCGGTTGGCCTGCGGGAAGCCATATCGGATCCAAGCATCTGGCGTCGGGGCCGAGAATGCGACACGCCTACGACGCAGTGTCGCACGTTCGCTCTATGAGTACTTCATCACAGTGAAAACGCCATGATATCTTAAAAAGAGCTTTTAAATAAGCTATGGAGTGTGTGAGAGAGAGATGAGAAATTTGAGGCGCAATTTCTGCTGAAGAAGATGAGTGGTGTCGGATGCAAACGCCGAATTACAAAAGGGGCGAGCCGGATTGCCGAGGCGCGTCACCCACAACTCTTCTTCTTTCCACACTCATCTCACATCGTCCACAATGGTCGTCAAGGTTGGCATTAACGGGTATGTTCAGTGCTCCAGCGGTCAGGTCCTGCAAATGCTAACTCGCGTTCAATACGATTAGATTCGGTTCGATCTTTTAGCCTTATCACTTATTGGCGCTGACTGGGATCGCACAGGTCGTATTGGCCGCATCGTCCTGCGCAACGCCCTCCTAAACAAGGAGATTGAAGTCGTCGCCGTCAACGAGTAAGATCTGTGCCCTAGAGTTGCTGGATCTATGCTTATCGATCGATTAGCCCTTTCATTGACCTCACATACATGGTACGAAACATCTATCAAAAGCTCAACCAACCCCATCTCCCGTCTATACCTTGCATCTTACTAGAAATGATCTTGCCATTCATGCGTCTCGACGCGTCGTCTCGGTTCAGTCTGGAATCGTTGCTTCGTTCTTGGCGTTCTCCTTAGAGCCACTCCCCGAGACTTTGCTCGAGTTTCACTACAGTTTGCTCGCCCGTTGGTTGATACACCGTTCGATCTCACTTGTCTAAGACAGGCAGGACTCGATGATTGGGTTATGTTATTCCCGTATCGCGACCTGGCGATAACCCCCTCGAACCCTGTCACGTTCCTAATCCCTACCCGATCTCACACTATTGAAACACCACACCTCGCTTCATTCAATTCTGGACTTCGTTGGCTCCCTCCGCTTCTCGCCCTCCGCTTCCCGAAACGCGCCTGCGCAACTCCCGGTTTGGCTCCAGAACCTCGCTCTCGATGCTGACCGGCCCACCTAGGTGTACATGTTCAAGTACGACTCCGTGCACGGCCGCTTCAAGGGCAAGGTCGAGACCAAGGACAACAAGCTCTACGTCGAAGGCCACCCGATCACCGTGTACGCCGAGAAGGACCCGGCTGCCATCAACTGGAAGGGCGCTGGCGCCGAGTACATCATCGAGTCGACCGGTGTTTTCACCACCATCGAGAAGGCCAGCCTGCACTTGAAGGGCGGCGCGAAGAAGGTCATCATCTCGGCGCCGTCGGCGGATGCGCCGATGTACGTGTGCGGCGTCAACCTCGACTCGTACGACCCCAAGCACACCGTCATCTCGAACGCAAGCTGCACGACCAACTGCCTCGCGCCGCTTGCCAAGGCGATCCACGACAAGTACGGCATCGTCGAGGGCCTCATGACCACCGTGCACGCGACGACCGCGACCCAGAAGACTGTGGACGGTCCGTCCAACAAGGACTGGCGCGGCGGCCGTGGTGTTGGCCCCAACATCATCCCGTCGTCCACTGGCGCCGCCAAGGCCGTCGGAAAGGTCATTCCCTCGCTCAACGGCAAGCTCACCGGCATGGCGTTCCGCGTGCCCGTGGCCGACGTCTCCGTCGTCGACCTTGTCGTGCGCCTCGAGAAGCCGGCCAAGTACGACGAGATCAAGGCGACGCTCAAGGCGGCTTCCGAGAGCGGCCCGCTCAAGGGCATCCTCGGCTACACCGACGAGGATGTCGTCAGCACGGACTTTGTGGGCGAGAACGCGAGCAGCGTGTTTGACGCCAAGGCCGGCATCGCGCTCAACGACAACTTCGTCAAGCTCGTCAGCTGGTACGACAACGAGTGGGGCTACTCGGCGCGCGTGTGCGACCTGCTCGTCTACGCGGCCAAGAAGGACCAGGAGGCTGGCTGCTGAACACCTGGGCGCGCGAAAAGTCCAAGCTACAGCCTAGGTATTCTCCGCGATGCGTCTTTGTGATGTCTGAAATGCGACATGAAACCAAATGAAATAGAGTGTATTTGTGCATCAACTTTCGGAGCTGAGAAGACCTTGTGCTCTGGTGCGAACTATGAGTAAACGCGATCCGAGGGTGAAAGTTGACCGTTTGCCTGTGAGTCCAAGTTGTGCAACATAGTCGGATTAGGATCACTGCAGGTCTGGAGATTTGAGCGTCGTCTCGAGAGTTGTTGACACCGTCATCAGAGTGTCAGCCGGCAGATTCCCTCACTGACAAGATTGACGATTAGGAGTCGCGTCCGCCGTGAGATACACGAGGGCACCGCACGACTGCGCATCGCAGAGTGGAATAGGGGTCAGAGGTGGAGAAGATGAACACGACGATAAAAGAATTGCATTTTTGTGTGCCAAATAATATGCGCCAGGGGAAAGAAAAGAGATAGAGGCGACGGATAACTTAACACCGAGTGGCGAAGATGAAAAAGGAGGAAGACAACAACAGCAACAACAAGAGATCAAGGCGGTCGTCGGGGACAACGATCGTTGTAGGGTACGTTGGCAACCAGCCGCGCGCAGGTGAATGTTTGGACGCGGAAAACTCTGGGGTGAGGAGGCGATGGCAGCAGGGTAGGTCTAGGTAGCATGCAATGTGGATGTGGGTCGTCTTGACGAGGGAAGCGTCGTCGCCGTGCGAGGGGGTTGAGGTGCGCCACCACGGTCGAGATGCGCTCGCCGCGGACTAATCGCGCGCGCTCAGTACCGACGGACGGCAACTGGCTCCATCATGGGCGACGCCATGACCATCGCGCCGTTCTCAAAGCGCGGTGTCGTGGTGCTGACCACGAGCTTCGGGATCTCCAGACCATGGGCGACCGGACGCGCGACCTCGAACATCTCGTCCGTCGTAGGAGAATGCGTGCGCGATCGCGCTTGTGGAGGCAGCGAGACTGCGTCGTGGTCCGGCTGGAAGCGGACCCAGGGGTTCGCGGCGGCTGGCTCAGGGGTGTCGGTACGGCGGCGCTCCTCGGCGGGCGAAAAGCCCTCCATGAGGTCGAGCATGGCGCGACGGTGTGCGCGCTTCCTGTACGGCTGCGCCCTGCGGCATCGATGGAGGATAAAGGTCATGACTGCGATGCCGATGACGCCCATGGCGGTGAAGAACGCGATCATGAACAGGTTCGAGGTGTTCACGAACGACATGTGGTTGTCCCGCGTGGAGAACACATGCATTTGCGGGGGCTGCTGGTGCTCAACGTGTGAAGATGTAAGAGCAGGCAGGCGGGACATGCACGTCGACATGCCGATTGCGATGTCGGCCGCAACGGTGGCCGCATCGCAGTCAGCGGCTGACGCCTCAGGTTTAGTGCATGTCCTATATACACAGGAGTCAGCGAACAAACCGACACAGGGGCTTGAGCCAAAGATGCGCACCAGCATGCCTGTGCGAGCTTGGCTAGCTCAATGTCGCAGCACGTCGCCGATGAGGTGACGGCCGTGGCGTCAATTTCGGATGGTGCGTTCCCGCAGCGCTCAAGCGCCGCGTCAAGGAGGATGCCTGCGCGCACGCATTAAGACCAAGCAAGGGGCAACAAACAGAATCCTCACGCACAGGATTGGGTTTTGGAAGAAGATGCATGGAGGCCTCCGGAACGCGTAAAGGAACGTGGGGTTGACGAAACCATCGTAAACTAGCCTAAAAAGAAAAAGGGGCAAGTGCCCGTGGAAGGAGAAAGGGATGAAGTGGGGAAGAGGAAGAGATGTGGCAGCAGTCGCGAAGGGCGGAGTGGGACGCACAACCGACTGATCGCAGAGAGCAGATCATTGATCACGGACAGCCACAGTGTCTGTGCCGGGAGAGCCTTCCCCGCGCTGCGCCCTTGACGTCAACCGGTAAATGTGCCAAGGGCCCCTGGTATGTGAGGAGGCTGCTGAGGCAGCGCCAGAACCGGTCAACAATGCCAGCGCAGGTGCGAGCGGGAGGTGGTCATCGTCCAAAATCCGGCGGCCGTGCTTGCTCATAAGGCAAGAAGGACTCACGCGCTTTCGAGCGAGTCCTGTAATGTTGGTTTAAGAAGCCGGTCGGTAAATCCCCATTGGGACAGTGGTCTGCGAAGCCGGAGGACACATCAAACACCATGAATCGTTACGGCGGAGCGCATGAATCCCAATCAAGTATAAGCCCGTGGCACGACTCACATGCGACAGCGATACTGCTAGTTGCCTGCAATCTGCGGCAATGTTAATCTGTGTTGATGCGGCGCAGATGTTCCTTCCGCGAGGCAGAAAGCTGTACGTGATTGGCTTGACTGCTCGGTGAATTGGTCCAAACACCTGTCACGAATCCGCGTATTTTACCATCCGTCTCTTTCTGGTGTTTCAAATTGTATCGTTCGTGTAATTGAACTGTGCCAATTTCGAGTAAATATCTCGCCAGTCCTAAAAGCTATACGCATTGCGCACTACGCGCCTCGTGCCGTGCGCGTCTCCTTTAGCTTCCGTCATATTGAAGCTGCACCAGGCGCAGGATGCTCTCTGTGTGGGCATCGGCACTTGCGGTCGTTGCGGGATGCCAAGTGGCTTCCGCTCGGCCCAGCCCGGGCGACCCTCATTTGCCCAGAAAAATTGTAGAAGACAAGTGCTGGCAGGAGAATTAGACCACATCATCACTCAGCTTGCATACTGTAACGTACTCCTCAATCAGAATGAACCCGACGCAACGGCGGGAAATAGTAGTGATGATTGAATTCAGACCCTGTTTCGCGATGGCGACAAGGGTTCGCCAATCGACATCCGTTCCTCCAGCACGATAGAAACTCCCACGCATATACCTGTCCGCTTCATAACTGGACTGCTCGATTCTCGTTAAAACAGGGGTTCTGCCGGCATTAGCGCCAACACGGTACTGTTCCTGCGGTAGCCGCCATCTGTCATGGCCAAGTCAGATCGTTGAGAACAGAATATTACTGTTTGGCTGAGTGAAAAACGCGCTAGAAGCGCTATAGAATGAGCTATGCTGTACTGAAGTGTTGGAGTTGGCTCCGTGCGGTACGAGCGGGGGTGAAGATCGAGAGGTGGCAAATCCCATCAAATGACGTCGACCAGCGTGTATGAGGAACCACTACTGAGGGCGAAAAATATGAATTCTGATGGGAGAAAATTCTGCTAACATGGGTTCTCTCGTAAGGGAACCTCTCAATCGTAAAGCGAACCCCGTGTTTTGGTGGATCCGACTGTGGCGTGGGATCGCTAATTGGACAAGCGCTGGACTCATACTTGACCACCTACCACCATCTTGCCTGGCTTTTCCCACGCGCAGAGACTGCAGCTGGTGAACGCATATACGTGCTCATCGCTGCATGGAAAGCACCACAACCTTCGTTTTGCGCTGCCAGTGGATAAACTGTGGTGTATCGTGCGTCGACGAGAATTCCCTACACGAGCATCTCTGCGCAGCCCATATACCCATCACCCACAACAACACATGCAAATGGCTAAACTGCACGACAAAATTCAATCTGCCCAGCGATTCGCTCACTCATTTTGCTCGTACGCTCGGCCGTTGACGCCCCCACGCGTACTGATGTGTGCTCCCTCTGCAGGCCATTCAGGCTGGGCACCATTCGTGTACCTCGCCGCGAGCACAAGTTCCGTCAAAAGCCCTCCAGTGTCCTTATCCCGTTAGTTACCCTGCCGGCAGTGTGTCAACAGCTTAAAGTCTATTCTTATTCAGATCGACGACGCCAAGCAAGGGTCAGGACTAATCACCCTCACGTAGACGCAGATCCTACCCCTTCATTTCGTCTTCGCTCTGCGACAAATCCGTCGTCTCAGGCACGGAGCAGTGGCCTAGACTCTGCTCGAAATGACACTGGTCAGAGGCAGCAGGCGAGTGTACCCCACTTTGAGCACATTCGACAAATCATTAACCCGCTACAGGGCCAGATTCCAACGAATGAGCCGAATTACTCCTCCAAGGCAAATTCACCTCCTGCACGGGTGCAGCAGCCGAACAGCCCCGACGTCAGGCAAGAGATCGCGCATTCTACGGAAACACCGGCATCATCAGTCCAGGTGAGAGCCAACTCCGAAGATAGCAACCTCCACCGCGGAAACGAGATTCGCCGGCTGAATCATGACACGGTGTCTTGTGGCACCGGTGCGGGAACTCCGCCGCCTGTGTCGGACCTGCAGGGTGCGCTCTCCGACTATATATGTTGTGGTGCCGCGTAACTGACGTCTGCGTCAATATGTCAGACACCGCATCAGATACGTTAATACCGCACGATCAAGCTTTGAGCGAGCCGCACGGCGCCCCTAAATCCGCGAGTGACAACGGAGTCAATCTTTCGG
Source organism: Auriculariales sp. MPI-PUGE-AT-0066 (assembly GCA_020744175.1). Classification (NCBI taxonomy): domain Eukaryota; kingdom Fungi; phylum Basidiomycota; class Agaricomycetes; order Auriculariales; species Auriculariales sp. MPI-PUGE-AT-0066. The sequence continues at coordinate 293,421 of JAGTJP010000011.1, forward strand.
ACGAGCAAGGTCTTGCCGCCGTCGGCCAGGACCGGGCAGTGGATACTGACACCGAACGGGCTCCAGTTCCACTTAACCGGCTGCGGCTTCCTAACGATCCAGGAATGTCCAATATGGGATTCACGCGCTGGTCGGAAGATAGTAGTGCAATCCATAGCCGAAGTACAGCGATGTCTGGGCCTCGCGACCAGGAAATCGCAAGTAATCATCCTCAGAGTCGGCGAATGCCCGCAAAGTTGCGGCGACTAGAACGGTTAGGGGTTTTTCTGCAGTGGCCTACGCGATAGTCTTTATTGGGTGGTTGGTAATATATCAGTTGACAGAAAAATCCCTTGGCCGGAGAGGCTAGACCTGAATAGAAGGGAAGACTTCATGTCGGTAACTAGGATAGCTAGTCAAACTCTAAGAATTTTTCCCGCGGCGGGTATGAGCCTGTAGCGCTGAAACTGAATGCGGGGCGCATTTAGTAGTAGTTTGATAGCGCCCTGGTGCGGAGTTTTCACGTGTCTCTTCCCCGTATCTCCGCTTGGAGTGACCGTACCCTGACTAATGATTGAACAACTTAACCCCTTCGCTAGGTATGCTAGCGAGTTAGCATACCTCAAGTCGATGCGAAAGCTCAGATTGTGTTTGTCTCATATTGTGTCGGCGCTTTACCGACCGGCTAACAAATACCGCGAATACATTGTACACGCCAATTCACCCACGTCGTCTTCGAATCCCGCAATAACAAGTCTCAGAGGATGTATCTCAGTAAAGCTTGCCGTGATACCAGAACTTGATCGCCTCGTGAAGATTCTTGGCCGCGCGCTTTGCTGCCTGAGACACCATCCACTCCTTCGCCTTCTTGGCATCACGCGCAATCGCTCGTGCTGCGTATTGCGGGTCGTTTTTGATGCGATTGGCGCGCTTGCGATCCACTCGTACGGGTCGGCGGTGGGCGGTGGCACCCTCGATTCTTCGCCTGAAGAATAAGACCAAACCGACTCGTCGTCCGAGATTACACGGTGGGCAGCAGCAGCACCAGCAGCAGCAGGCGCTGATGGCTGAGCAGATTCGAGTTCACGCTGAGCAGTCCTGGGCGCAACGGTCGTGGCTGTGACTGTGGATGACGTCGGCACTGCATTTGCAGCAGGCACCTGACTGTTTCGAATCTGCGGGCCAGACGGATTCAGCTGAACGATGTCGTCTTCGTCCGATTCTGTAATGAGGAAGATTTAGCGCTGAATATGAATGGCTGAAATCGTATTTGCGGACGCACCATCACTCGAGAGGTGCCGCGACTCAAAGCGGTGGTGGTAGATGATTTCGCGAGAAAGTGTAGATGGAGGTGCAGCTCTAGATGCTCGAGCTCCATGGCGAGTAGTCCTGGGCGCTATCGCCAATCTAAATATCAAATAAAGTGTCAACTCAACTCGGAGATTGTGGACGCATTGAGAATGGGAGTCTAAATGCATGGTATTCAGGGGTTCAACCTGACTTACCCTCGATTAACCTTCGACATATTCGATTTCCAGTTGTGGGATATGTTCAGAAGGATATTCCCACCGCGCTTTATACTCGAAAACAGTCTATTGTGTTCACATGGTCCGGTGCTTCAACTTCAACCACGCGAGTGCACTGCCGGCATCACCCCGCTGAAGCAACCATCATGCTAAGCATATTCCAAATGAGGAAAGACTTTAGGAAATGTGTGTCTCAGCTTAGCACACACGAGTCGGGTATCGAAGAAGAGCGTGCGAGCGCCAAGTTCTACCCAGACGATGTAAAGCAGTTATGCCTACTACGGGCAGAGAATTGTTCCTTTCAAACCACAACGATGATCTTGCGAAAGGGCGAGGCGCGCTAGAAGAAAGTTAAAGATCCTTCCGCTCAGCTGAATACTGTTCGTAATCAAAGACACGCACCTTGGCTGCGGGTTGTGGAACTAATCATTGAGCATTGAACGAGAGTACGCCACTATTTCTCGTTCGAAGCCTGCCCACTCAACCCTTGGAACCCTACATCGCCCTCATGTCCGAAAGCTTCGATTTGGCCGCGGGCCAGGAGCACAGGTATGACCTACAGCGCACCCTCCGGACCGGCTCGACCATCACATTCTACTCCAACAAGTACGATTTGACGCAACGAAACTCGCGCGATGACATCCTGTTGTGGGACGAGAGCGACTTTGTGATTCCCATTCCCGTGCGTCCCGACGAACGCAGAGTCTTTTTCAACACACTGGACAAAGACCAACGCTGGGGCCAAGATCATTCGATCTCGATCGAAAGCACCTTCAATCTCCACGACGCTATCTTCCAGGTCATCGTCCAAAGGTCGACCTTCGTCTCAAGATCGACGACGAGATCGTCAGTATCCAGCCAAAGCGCTCTTCGGGTGCCGTCCGTCGGGTCATCTACCGCAACCACCACAAAAGTGAGAGTCTATTTGCGAACTCGCTACAGGTTACTGGGACTACGGCAAGTACTCATGTCTTTTGAACGGGCAGAATATGACACTAACAGGTTCCCTACAGCCGCCCGCTTGTCCGTGCAATTGTAGCGTCGCTTGCACGGATCATGCGCGTCTTGTGCAAGATATACCGAATCCATCGCCAAACATTATGAGAGACTCGGATCTCCAATGGTGGGCCGATAGTAAGTTATGGAAGCAGCGTCTTATGGAAGCAGCGTCTTACAAAAGCATTTTTACAAACATTTACAGGATCATTTGTTTTCCGGCAAACCTACCCCAGGCACTATTCTTTGTGGCTGTCATATATGAATGTTTGTCTTTGGTGCCGCAAATCTGTAAGATTTATGTCTGATGTGTCTCACGTATCATCTTGGGTATGGTCAGAGGCTCCTGCGCACGTCTGTCCTGGAGTGCGATGGATTATTGACCATTTCCATATCTGGACTGCCTTTAGTGCTGAAGGTGGCCACACAGTTCGGAAGGGAGGACGACAATGTGATCAGAACACACCTCGGCGCCTCCGCGGAGCCGGCGTTGTCCCGAGCGAATACCTGATTCGGCACGATGCCTGTGAGATAGTGGTGGTGTGGAGGCTCTTTTGCAGTCTTGTGTTCTCAGTGCATTCGGATAGTTTCCTCTTGTGGTACCTGAAAGCTCGATGACGGCAGCAGGGGGTGGTGAGCGCGCAACTTTGTACGATTATGGATTCTAGCGATAGCGGCGTGACCCGGTCTTCGACCTCACCCTGGCTTAGGTTCACCGCCTGTGCCTCAAACAGCCACCCGCACCCCTCTGCGCCTCATCGCGATTTGCCTGTCAATTGCACTGATTTGGTTTATCGCTGCGGACCATCGTTGCGTGCTCGCTCCCCATCTGCCAACAGCATGGCCACGAACGCAACGGCATCAACACCTATGCCAGGCCCCCGCCAGCCAGCTCCAACAACCGAGTAACTGCCGTGGATGTACGACGCAACAACCGGGGTTTCGAGTCTGTTCAGAACTGGCGACGCCTGATGTCTTCCGCGCCTAAAACGGGGCTAAGACCCGATACAAGTTGAGTCTCCGACAGCGACTTGTTCTCTTCTCATCCGACCCGCTTCTGCTCAACATGTCTGAGCCGCCGAAAGCTGTTTCTCTTCGCGCCTGGGCCGAGTCACATGGCGCGACGATTCACAACTGCCTGGAATTCAAACAAGGTTGCCAGTGATACGTTCGATTTGAAGTACTCGATTCTCATGATCGCGATTCAGCGCAGACGCAGAAGGGATGTCGGTCTACACGCGCGAAGAGCTTGTTGCCGGTTCTGTTGCTCTGAGTGCGCCATTTGCTCTGGCAATCACGCCTACAGTTGCGCGCGAGGCGTTGAAGCAGCATTGCGCGATGGAGGATCTCACGGAACGCGAGCTGGTCTGCACATATGTCGCGCTGCATTGGATGATTGAACGCGAGCATCACCTGTATGTTGCTGTTGCACTATTTATCTTTTCTACTAACCTCATATTTGCAGCGAAAAGGGACTCGCACATGGCCCGTATGTCGACTCGCTACCAGAGCGAGGAGTCCTTCATACTCCTCTTCATTTCAATCACGCCGAAAAATCTCTGATGACTGGGACGAACTTGGTTGCGGCGACGACGGAGCGACAGTCCGCCTGGCGGCTCGAGTGGGAACGCTGCCGCACCAGCTTTAAATCGTCTTTAGGGAATAGTTTGACTTGGTTCGTGCTCGGTAGCGTCTCCAATTTGTGAAGCTAATGTCCTCTAAGGGAGCATTATCTCACGGCATCGACGCATCTGTCCTCGCGTGCCTTCCCGTCCACACTCCTCAACGAGTCTCCTTCCCTCGTCGCTACGCCCTCGTCCCACCCCATCCTTCTCCCTATCATCGACTCGCTCAACCACGCCCGCGCCCATCCGGTCTCGTGGTCTGTCTCGAATTTACCCGTGCCTACCATCGCCATTGTTCAACGTGGAGCAGTCCCTGCTGGTGCCGAAGTGCTCAACAACTACGGCGCGAAACCGAATGCTGAACTTGTGCTCGGTTATGGCTTTGCGCTGCCGGACAACCCAGACGATACGATTGTCCTGAAGATAGCTGGCCCGACATCAGCGCGCAGGGAGGTCGGACGCGCAGCACAAGGCCTACAGGAGCTCCTGAGTGACCTACAGGCCGCCATGCGCGCTCAAGGCGGAATGGATGGCGTTGACGACGAAGAAGACGACTATGAGATGCGTCTAGCATTGGAGTATGACGCGCTCGGCATGCTGCAAGAGATGCTGCAACGTCGTGCCGGCGAACTCCCACATCTGGACAGCCATGATCCCGCAGCAGGCGTGCGCGAGAGCGTTTGGACGATGATGTTTCACTACGTGAAGGGTATGGGTGCTCCAATCGCGTCGTTTGATGTCGCTGAACCGTGGTCCAGGGCAAAGTGAGATTCTGCGAGACGCCCAGACGTGGGTCGTTGATCAGCTTCTACGTGTTCGGGAGCAGGCAATTCAGCTAGGCATCGATCTGGACGAGGATGGCGATGACAATGACCTGCACGACTGTTAGCCATGAGCCAGCGGGCATCTGCCCTGATCACTCCTGTGCTTCACCTCCAACAATGTCATTAGGCTGGTGCAATCCAGGATCAGTTTCTACTCGACATCTTCTTATGGCGAGCACGAGAAAATCTCGTCGTCGAGTCAACACGTCACAAGCTCGCTTCCAACCACCTAATTGCCTTATTTCGGCATCTAGTGATGGTTTCGAGCGGCCGCGCCAACTGCTTAGATCCACGAATTTCTTATGCAGAAGGTTGACTAGAATGGCTTGCGATATGCAGCCATTTTAGCGTGATTAGCGTAAACGGTCGCTGCCGAAGCTCACTATCAGCGTTGTATCTGTCAGTGCGCATCTCCTTGGGCTGAAATTGACTGACTATAGCTTGACCATCGCAGATACGCGCAATATTCGGAGTCGTCTTCAACCGTTACTCGGCATCTCATTCTGCGGATAGTGGGGGTCAATAAAAGGCCAGTTGAAGGATCTCTTTGTGGTACCAACCCACTCCTTAGCCGGCTCCATCAACTCTACATCGTCCTCATGTCTGCTACCGCCGCCACCACCGCGCCCGAGACCTTCGACCTGAGCGCCGGAGGAAAAAGACGCTCACGTACACCCTCCAGCCGGGTGCCCGCGTCAAGTTCCATTCGAAGAAGTACTTCCCAACGATGCCGCCAATGTTCGACAACACCTCCCTCGAGCTGGTGGACCCCGCCAACAACGTCGCGCTGCATATCTCCGTGCGCCGTTACGACCAGAAGATTGTATTCAACAACAAGGTCAATGGCTCGTATGGCGAGGAGGAGGTCATCCCGCTCACCGATGTCTTCAACTACGAGGATGCCACCATCGAGGTCATCGTTCAGAAGAAGCAGTTCGTCATCAACGTCGATGATGAGACCGTCAAGCTCTTCCGTAAGCGCGGCGGCGGCGCTGCTAACTCTGTCACGTATAGCGTCACCAACAGCCTCCCAGCCTTCGAGGACCCGATCCAGGTCGCTGTCGTGGTAAGTCACTTCTGCTCGGGCCGGTAAACCGCGCTGAATAACTCCTACTGGTTTTGTAGAAGACGGCAGCGCCTTGATCGTGTGCTCTTGGTCCGCGAGCCGAGCATCCCTCAGTTCGCTCTTGAATCGTCTGATCTTGTAACCGCAGCCATGCTGCCACAGCTCCACTGATCCATGCAAGATGCATGTGAAATATAAAAAATGCTTTACCGAACGTTGCGTGAGCCTGCAGCTCTTTGAAAAGCGCACCCAATCTCCCACCGTGATGACCTCGCCTGGCAACATCCACAAAGCTCTCAGCAAGCACTCGGGCCACACAAGACACGCATCTCACTATTGCATACAAGTCGTATATGTAAATATATAATTATAGCAGACATTTGCAGTGGTGGTCGAAAGTCCAAAGTGCACCTTTAGGAGGGAAGGAAACGTGGATGAGGAGCAGCCAAACTCAGCCACCTCAGCTGGGCCGCTCGCGCGGGTTGATTGTCATTGGGCGCTCCAGTGGCCGTGAGCGAACATGCTTGTAACCGGTGTGTATCAAGCCAGCTTAAGGGTTCTCTTGCTCTCGTCGAAGAATAACCATGCGTCAGCACACCAAACCGTAGGATCTGAGGATTACAGAAGCGAGAGGTTGAGCTTGTACTTGTGCCACCTGATTGTGGCTACACGCTCAAGTGTGGAAACTTATAAATAAAACAAATCAAGAACATCATAATCGGCGGCACGTTCGGAGTCGGGATCTCAGCCAACTGAGAACGGGCCGCGTCGCGCTAAACCACTACCTTTGCAGGATCCAGGCCGTCGACTCCCCCGTCTGTACCGCGTGTGGCGAACCCGAAACCGTGGACCACTACCTCCTCCGTTGCCGTCGTTTCCTTGCCCAGAGGCATTCTGCCCGTGGAAAGTTGAAGGGACAGGTACTGTCGACTCGATCCCTTCTCGGCAAACCCGCTAATCTCCCGATTCTGACCAAGTACATCAGGAACACGAACAGATTTGCCATCCGCAGTCACAACCCGTCCCATTCCCAACCCTCATCACAGTCCTAGCAATGACCGACCCCGTCTGGATCATTCTTTTCGGTCCGTCGCTCCAGTGGCTACATAGGTACTAAATTACTTACAAAGTCACGATAAAAATGGATCTCTCTCTCTCTCTCTCTCTCTCTCTCTCTGTCGGGATCTCAGATATTCCACTGCGGTCGGCCTAACCGAAGCGCATGTGATTGCGCCTCAGTCGAAAAGCATCACTGGCTTACCTCTCTCCACCCAACTCAGCTCACGAGTCACAATGATGACCGACCGAGTTTTGTTGGCTGTCAGAAAATACACAACATCCTGATAATTTTGCGTTATCTGTGGTAAACATTGCTCGCAAGTTTCCCCCATAAATATCCCTATTGATTGGTATAAATTTTGAATTATTCCTAAAAGCTATAGTAGAGAAATGCAGAGAGACAGATAGACATAAAAACAAAACAACGAGGTTGGCAGTGGAACGAGCGGGCGAGATGAAGTTAAATAACATAGCTATATCCTGGTAATATAAGGCTAAAATTGAGTCTGTGCTGGTAACGGAATTATTTCAGGCTGGGGCTGTTCCTGCAACCACAGATGTACTTTTGAAACTCAGCGTGGTAACTCCGACCATCGCCCATTCACACAAGCCATCGTTTATTCTGGAGCATCTGAATCTTGACCAGCTGAATTTGAGCTCATCTTGTGTTATTATCTCTGAGAAAACAGCTGTCAGAGGCATCTGGATACTCAACATCAAAACCTGAAACTCACCAATCTCACAAGGTAGTCCTCTGCCTCAAATACGCCATTGACAGCAGAACCGGTAATTTGAAGTTTCACTGTGACATAGAGCATGATAGCTCTTTGCACAGGTGAAGCATATGCGGTCAACGTGCCCCTAATCCCAACGTGAGAGGGAAGTTCCAAAGGAGGGTTATGAGGGCCCAACACCGAGTTCAAAGACCAATCTTGAGCCTGAGAGATCCAATGGCGTGACATTGTGTATATTCGTCCGGCATCATGGTACTCGAGTTGTAGGTACGCACGATTGTCGGCAAGCTCAGCAAAGCCGGTAACCTGTTGAACGTTGTGAGAGATTTATTATGAGCTCAGTAGTAGTAACATACTCGAATTTGACCTGTGGAAAGCGTTTTCATATATGTTCGGTGAGGGCTGCTCTCTGGATAACCAGACGGTCGAAAGACATGCATCTGTGGTACCAGCTAGGTTGAAGCTGACCTGCAGGCGCAAAGCGGAATGCACTCTTTAGGCTCAAATAACCACTTCTCTCCGATAGAGAAGGGATGGTAGGTTTGAAAGCGCACACATGGCTGAGGTGAAACTTTATCTACTTGCCTGGTTTTTACCGCGGCGCAACAACATTGCGAACTGGTGATGCCACAGCGGATAAACAGCGAAGCCCATGATAGCAAAACATTTATTTGCGGGCCGTCGAGTGGAACTCGTATTTGGCGAACAGAGCCCTGAAACAGTTCGCAGTCGGCGGTCACCATGAGGTCGCGTAAATCCTTGTACATGATGCTTGGATGGTGCTCAAAGTGACCGCACTCTCACTTCAGTACCATTTTCTCCAGCTCATACAGTCTACAACCAGGAATCCACGCCTAGGTACAGTTGCAGCCGTTTCCACCTCAGAACTCTTTCCAGATTCGATAATGAATTCATTTGGTAGAAAGCATCACTACCGGTCCGCAACGCGCAGCCCACTTGATGTTCAGCGGCAGGATCTGGCTTCGGCAGTGAAAAAAAAAAAGCCGAACCAAAGAAATTGCGTAAACAGCCCCTTGGGAAGTCAGGCTACAAGACTGATGGTGACAACGTGATCTGATGCTCGCACACCACGACCCATGTGAAGGTTCCCTTTGCAACGCATATCGCAGCTGGCCCAAGCTCGCTGAGTCGTTGCTTGGACAAATACGGAGTTGTTGTGCGAAACGCCGAGGAGTTTGGGCGATTGCTGGAAGTCTTGATTTGTTCGGAGCAGGACAGAAGACTACAGTTAGCATGTAAAAAGAGTTCAATGAACACGAGAAGCAAGAAGATAGCGCGGAGCACTGGATCGATAACCGAGGATATTTCATCACGTAGGATGCTCGTGCATGGACATTCAGAAAAAGTAACTGGCAATCAATGAAAGACGTGGGAGAATGACAGTCCCAAGCTTCATTGAACTAGTGGAGGTCCAGATTGGCTAGTTGACCAAGCTTTGGCGTAGCTGCATTGTGGAGCCTAAGAGCAGTGTCAACCCCTGTCAACAATATCAGGATTGCCAGTTCCCTGAAACCACATTCCAATACAGCGACTATGTTTATGCACGACAGCGTGGCTTATTCTCCGGTGAAGCGATACGCTTGCTCAAGTTGAAAAGCGCATGTGTGGCTCGCAAGAGCAATGTTGACCAAGGTGAATCGGTACAACGCGCAAGCGAGTTGTTGTACCCAGTATCAATTATGGACAGCTACGCCTCAAACTGTTCAATGTGCTGTCTGGAACATCGATTAAAATGGTTGAAAGTCATTGAGCCGGATGCGGAAGGCATTGAATTCCTCGGCCCCCATCGGTCGCGGTGATCTGGCGATGCGTTCGGATGTAAATCACCCGCGCTCGAGGTCCTTAACCCCATAACACGCTCTCACAATTTGCATCAGACATAGCTTATTTCTGCGCCGTCTACTGCGAGCATCATAAAATAATGCGCGCAGCGTCATACGGTACGTTACATTGCTGCGAGACCTCGCTGAAGATGTGCGACACGAGCTCGTCCTGGTACCGTCGGTGCGCGTCGGCCGGCGCGCATCGCCGCCTCGCCCTCGTCACGGTGTTTACGCCTGCAAAGCACTTTCATCCCTCAGTGCACGCGCGCCGACATCAACCCCAAGCACCTAGTCTGAGCCTCTGATCTCAAACCTTTTTCTCCGCGTAAGAACCGCTTCGATTGCGTTTGGACCGGCTTCATCCTGAAAGCCTCGACCACATTGTCTCTCTGAGGACTTGTAGTCTGAATCTCAGGGTATCGCCCGAAGTGATTACATTGCGTAGCTGTCGCGCTCAGGTACGGCACCTCGTCATGCGCCCAGGATTGTTTGACACGATAGCCGGTGTCAGCAAAAACGGACAACCCCATCGGAGCGCTAAGTGCGCCTCTTCCTTGTCTTTCTTGTGCAGTGGCCACCGCTGGCAATGAGCACGCGCAACATCTCGTCCACGTCATGCCTGTGGTACGGCTGCAATGCTGTCTGCGACACACCAAAGGAACTCGCGGAACACCTTCGCGCTGTACACGTCTCCGTCCTCAATGTCGACTCAGTTGACCGACGGTTCAATTGCCGTTGGATTGGCTGTCCGTCGAGACCTTCGTGGACCCGGGATAGGGTCTATCGACATATGCTCGGTGCGCTAGAGGGCATTCGCGCTCACGTGCTTGAGAGCGTGGTTGATGAACTACGCGTTCCCAGGTCACACGTCGTACAGACCCTTCGTCTGTCAGGATTGTGGGAAGGGGTACCGTAGCCAAGAACACCTCAACCGCCATAGCGAGAGCCGATGTGGTCTTGGCGACGCTCACTCGACACACACCGTTCTCCCCGAGCGCGTTCGATCCTTTGTCCTGGAACCTGTGCGGGCCGACGACATGTTCGAGGCGCTGAGCTCCGGACGACGGCCAGCAGACCCTTTGCCGGACTCGCCATTCTTAGATCCTTCCATGGCCCTTCTCCCCGTTCACACCAACACTGTCCAGCCATCCGATTACGCCGCGAGCTGTACAACAGAAACGTTCGTGGATTCAAGATGGTCCTGCGCCTTGTCAGGCTTACCTGAGGTCCGTCAGTCTGCGTTTCCGGGCCATCTCAAGTTCTGATGTGTCCGTTCCAAAAGAATGTGCTTGGCTTTGAAGTGAATGGGAAGGTTCGTCCCGTGGGCTCTTCGACCCGTCCATCTCCTAACTCTATACTCCAGGATGATCTGGCATCCACGGTCGTTGATGACATGGAGTTCGCGGAACTGGAGGAGACCATGAAGAGTCTCAAAAAGCGACAGAGCGTGCTCGACATTGCCGCAGAGATCGACGATGAGCTTGAGGAATTGCATCCACTTTGGGAACCAGACGCGCACGAAGATGACGCGGTTTGTTGCGCATCTACTTTCACGTACCAACGCTGACGATAACTACGCGCGCAGTTTCTTTTATTATCAGAGATGGCAAGTGTCGAACCTCACAGCCAAACATTGTCTCTAACTTGCGTCTTCTCTAGAGCACGCGGACGCGATCGAATCTGAATGCGATGGAGGCAATCATTGCTCGCGTGTCTGCGCGGTTTCAGGAAGCGAAGGTGCGCAAAATCGCCGCGTGTACGATTGTACCCTGACTTGCCGTTTCACGCAAAACAGACCGCATGATCGCCATTGTAACGTTATTGGGGTTGTAAACACACGTTTGTACATAGGGCTTCTCGCGTGTACGCTCATGAACTTCGGACGAACCGGTGCGTTTCAGTTATGCTTCGATAAACAATGTTGCTTCTCGGGCTGACGAAATTATTAGTCAACATTCATTACTTTGTCATTCATTAAATTGTGGTACTACTCAATGCCTAGCTTATTGCCTCATCTCGAAATCTGCGGTAGGAGCTTCGCCGCAGGCTGCGTCAGTACCATTCGCTGCTCCAAACGACAGCGCATCAATTGGGCGCGCTTTGTTCGTGTCTGGAAGCAAACTCGCTGCAAATAGCCGCCTTGTAGCAACCGTCGATTTTCAATGACATGGTGTGTCCCCATGTTATTTTGTACGAGCAGTACCGAGCGTTTGATCATGAACCGCTTCTGTGTCTCCCTTTGCTGCGGCGACAGGCATAGCCCGGCCGATGACATTACGCACTGATATAATATTGCTTGAAGAGACTGCGCTACAAGCTGTCCTGCCCAGCTCTCCTGGCTTGCAATTTCCATGTGATGCACTGGGTACCCATATGGCACGGCGCTGCGGGGAGCAAGTGAAGCCCCGGTGTGTTACTGAGTGTATAGTACGCCTGTGTCAATGATTCGGTCGTTCAGGTCGCGGAAGTCGCGCGTGAGTTGTCCAAGATGAACCATGACTGCGGCGGGTTGGTCGGAACAAATGCCAGGAAGAGCCGCGCACTGACGGCCATGTTGCACACGTCGATGAGAGCGAGATGCCGAGCCGCGTTTGGGATACTTTGCAGCGTACTGTAAACGTGGTCAATCACGCGGCTTGAGTAGACAAAGTCGTCCGCGGGGACGACGTCATGCATGGTAATGCTGGTATATTCCGGTTCAAACACCCTCGGCCCTTCGATGACCTTCAAATCTCGCTGCGTGGCAGCTTCGAGCGTTTTCTCAGACAGAGGCAAGCTGTTATACCGGCTGACAGTAACATAACAGCTTCTTGCAACCGTAAGAGCATGCGAGTGACGTGTGTGGGCGGTCAGAGTCCTTTTACCGCACCGGTCGTTTGGACAAAACCTCCTCTTTTCTAAATTTGTCTCTCTATACCCTACTGATTTCCATACTCATTATTATGCAAGTACCGTATAATGGTTCGTACCGAGCTGATCATTTGCTGTACGCGTTTGAGTCAACATATGCCATATTCTTGTTCCAAGTCGTGAGTTACGCCGCATATAACTTAGTGCGGCTCGGCCGCAGTATTATAGCCCCATCCGCAGCAGCTTGACTCCTCTGCAGCTCCAGCTCCCTCGTACGCAAAGACTATTATCATGACTGAGACACCTAGTATTAGTTACGGTGGACGTGTTGATGTAATGGTACGTACCAGCCTAACGAGGTACTCAGAAGCCTCGTATTTGCTAGGAGGGCGCCTGGGGTCACGGTTATCGTGGCTCATGCTGATGCTCACGTGCAGCATTTCTACCCCGCGAACAGTACCTGGCCTGGCCGTCAACCTACCCCAGATGAGAACATTTGGGGGAGATTCTTGAGGTGACGGAAGACCAGGTCCCAGCTCGATGTCAAGGGACCACCCATTGCTTCGTGAGACATAGCCCTTGTTAAGGACATAACGGCGTCCGGAGCTAAACTCCAGCTGAAGAAACACGCTCCGACTGGCTGTGTCGTAGAAGCCGGTAACCTATGAAGACGGACGTCAGTAGTCTTTACGCTAACGCCTGACCCATTTGACGGACCAGAAAGGGTCCTTTGCTGCGATTGTTGATCAGCATGCGCCCTTCCGGTACGGCGGGAGCCATTGGAACCACTTCTGGATGAAATATGAAGGATTGGTTCATACTGGTCTATGGTTGAGATGTAAGGCTGTAGATGGATGGTAGTCGTCGCACTGTGGTGGAATCGTGGGGATAACAATATCAAACGACCCAGAGCAGACGGCCCGTTTTAAAGCCAAAAAACGCCCTCTGATGCGCCTGTCAAATGCAGCCCCAATAATCACGCTGGATGGTCGGAAGAGTCTATCAGCAAAAAAGAAATGAGCCGGGAATGTGGGAACGGTGTCAAGCGGGTTATACACAGATCAAGTCCGTCCTTGCGGCAGTTGGGGATGACTTATATTTGCAGACCTTCTACAAGCATCCCACGTAGCTTAGGGGTGACTTCCTGTGACCACTGACTATGCTGATCATCGAAGGCGTTGGCCGCTGCAGCAGTTCGTCAAGCCAGGGGCAACTTGGAGTTTGTCTAAAACTTCATAAGTCTCGCACTCCTAGTCACTCGCAGAACCCGCTATTCCATCAGAACAGATCCGCTCGTGTGTCGGAAATCCGCTAGGCAGGTAATAGATTAATGACTCACATAGGTGTCTCAGTCACCGCATATGCACAGCCTCCTCCTGCGCTGGACCACCCATAGATCGTGCAGGGGCAATGCACCCGATATATATCATAGCTGTATTTCATCAGAAATGCCCGGGTGGCAAGTTATCCGCGCATAGCCGGTTGCTTTGAAAGTTCCGATCAGGAATGGTCGTCGACTACACGCTGAGTACCCTGAGAGAAAATACCCTCTGAACAACCTAGATGCTGGCAAAGAAATTAGTTTTCCAGGGGGCCACAAGCACAAAACACCAGCCGATCCATGCAACGTAGCGCACCCTGACCGCGAAGCGATATGTGTTCTCTCCATACGGAAGGCACAATGCTTCTGGCCAAGAAGGCCGCTGGCGATGTACCTGAGAATCCTAACAATGACCGCACTTGTTCTTCAGGGGGTTTCTGTCATGGATGACGGGAGTAATGATTCGGATCATACAGGAGTTGTACTTCGGAGAATATGGGGGCGAGCCCGCTAGATTGCATGATCGAAGCTGTGCGCGAACGAGCCCAGCCACGAAGGAAGTTCGGCTGCGAGCAGGACGTGTAGTCGTGGACGGGCATCACCGCTGAACACCGTGTGACAGACTGATGTATTGGATTGGATTGGTGTCCTGCGAGTGGTGAAGTGGAGGCATGGGAGAGCGAAGAGCTAACGAGAGAGCAAACGGGCAAAATCCGGACAGGTTGCCTGTACTTGTAACCACTCGCCGCTGAACGCGTGGAAAAGTCAGCGGCATAGGCTATCAGGTTTCAAGGGGAATCGCGAGCAGGTACTTCGAGGCCATCTCGAGCTTGTAGGGGTCAACGCTCGATGTTAGGTAAAAAGAGATAGGTACAAGCGGGATTGCACTGCCGAAGCGCGACGAACCGGTGTGATCCGGGCTCACAGCATGTCAAGGAGGTGGGAAACCTTCACGCACCTGAAAGCATTTTGTTGCTGTGCGTGGAAGACTCGCGAGTCTTGTGCCGGTGCGATGCAGCTGTGTGTTTTGGCCAGACGGAGACGCTGTTGGGAACCATCGGAAAAAAAGTCCAGGTTTGAGTGCGAAGCTGTGGAATGCGCCACTGAGCAGCTTGAAATGATTGATTCTTTTGCGGGTGGCTGAACCATGATCTGTTTGACACCCGGTTACAAGAGAAGCTCCGCAGTCTCCTCATCCTAGCTATCAGACCCTTATCGTCGAGGTCGGAGCCCGCTTGCGCACATGGAATGCCGCAAGGCCTCAGGCTCTCCAGCAAGTAAGACAATAGAACGCAGAACTTCCTCATACCCCTCGCGAAAAGCCGAGAAACAGATCTCATTGCAATGTTTGGTGTCGATCCACTTCACTCCGCCACTTCGCTTCTCCGTTGTTCGCGCCCACTGTCAAATCACGCTCTACGCCTGATCCCACTCAATGCCTGAACCGTCTGAAAATGTTGACTGGCACCTGTGCGAGTGGTCTGGCTGCGACGACGCGTACGAGTCTGCCGAGGAGCTCGCCGACCACCTCGAACAAACGCACTGCACGCGCGCGGCCATCGACCATAGTACCAACATGTTCCACTGCAAATGGCCTGAGTGCTGGTTCTCCCGCGCGTGGGACTCGTTCAAGATCAAGCGACACCTGCGCAGTCCGTGCTCCGCCGCTTCCACTTCGCCCGTTTGGAGCTGATGCTACAGATATTCCTCTCTAGCTCATACCGGCGTCAAGGTTCCCTGCGACAAGTGTGGGGCAATTTACGCCCGTCAGTACACTATGCAGCGGCATAGGAAGGACTGCAATGGTGTACCACCGCGTTCGGGACCGCGCACGAGCAACAGCAAAATACCGGCTGGGGGACACCGCGAAGCCGTGGATTTGGCGGTACAATATCGCTCTGCTTCAACCAGCGATATGGATATCGACAACGATGATGACGATGTGGTTCCTCAAAACGCCGCTCCAACATCAACTGTGTCAACGGAATCGACAACTCAGTCGCAAATCACCCCATCCATAGGCATCGGTTCGGCTTCACTGATAACACCGAGCTCAGCCATTCATAGCGTGAGCATATTGGTGCAATACGGATCACTATTGTCTGACCGTGCTGTTAGGCCAACAACTCGCAGAAGTCCTTCGAAGGGCTGGTAAGAACTATCCCGCTCAACCGTGCACCGTCAGTAGCCTAACGCACCGGAAAACGTAGCACAAAGAGACTCAAGAAGATCTTATGAAGACGTTGACGGCTTTGGAAGCCATCGGCACGAGATTAGGGATGCCAGATATGCCAGTGACGAACGGCCATGATGCCGCGAATGCGCCCAAGCCACTGACCGTCAAAAGCAGCTGGGACCAACAGGTATGACTAGTTTCACCCTCAATGCGCTTTTTATTAATCTACCCAGTCGGTCGAAGTCGTACGTCCAATATATTGTCCACCTAGTTTAGTGCTGAACGTTCCTGGCACCTGACCGTTCCAGCACAACGAGAATCGAAGGATTCAATCTGAGATGGATGTCGTCTTGAATGGTTTACTGAGCCGGATGAGGATTCAGTTGGTGAGTACCGGCTCGTCGACAACTAATCGTGATATACTGCTCATGAGCACTCGGCAGCCAGTGTGAGCCATAAATTAAACCACGGCATGAGAAAGCGTGTTGTACGAACTAATAGCTTCTGATTTTTCTGTAATCTAGCTTCAATGTGGGCCTGTCGATATAAAAAGAATGTGGTCCTGGGAGGAGTTTTTTCCGGACAATAATTCGAGGGAACTCCAATACCGTTCCGGTACTACAAAGTCCTTGCCATCAAACTCTGTTAGTGCAAGAATGCGCCACTGGTTTTTTGGGGAAAAGAGTGATCCATCATTATCGTGACTTTGTAAATACTCGCTTATGTAGCCACTTGTGCGAACCATCGAACAGCCAATCGCGCATGCAGAAAGGAGGCGAGGGCCGAACTTGAGGGCAGTGAGACAAAAGCAATGGGAGAGAGTAATTGATGGTTGGGAGTGGGACAGTGGGTGGAGGGACACTTTTGTTGGAGAAACAAGATTGGAAGTCGAATATATGCAACGCGATTGGAAAGAACGAACCACTCGTACTACAAGATTCAAGAATTTAACCTGAAAGGTATTTTAATGAGTTTACAAGCAAATATACTGTGCTCGCCAGGATGCCACCTGTAGGATGCGGATACTACTGCTACCAAAACCCAACTCGTAGACCGAAGATAGCTATCAGCAATGTTCAATAAAACCATATCATTATTTTCCCACTTTAACCGAATGTACTAGGCTGATTGCTGCAAACACGGAGCCTGTTAAGCTTCGAAGGAGCAAAGTAACACGATTCGTACTCCGCTTCTGCTTCCGATCGCAGTTTTGTCAACCCGCGTCTCGCACCATGGGCGATGGGCACTTGCCGCGCACCGCTGTAAACTCGTCCCAATTACTCTCGGGGATAGGCGTGTCATGTGCAGACCATACGATGAACGTGCTTAGGAGCTTACTCGTCAAAAGCCGTCGTTGCGCCGCATCACCTGTGCAGGCGATCCCATCGCATGCTCTTCAAGTTATTCCCAGGTCTAAACGCGCTGGCTCCTCGTCTGCACGCCTGTTGATGGAGCACCTCGCTAGTTTGCGCGAATAGTTTCACTCGCTGCTTACTCGGACGCTACATTATTTAACATTCTTGACATTATGTATCGTGCGCCTGTGATAATCCTTCCGCGACAATTTTGGGATCGCTCGTTGTTACTATGGCGTGGAGCGTTGATTGCCCGGCTCGCGACCGCGGCGACCAATCAGCGGACTGAAGCGAAGGGCACGTTCGACAGCAGCTTCGCACGTCGAGAAGCCCGCGCGGTGTCGACACTAGCATCACCCGCAACCGATGCTGGCCACCAAATACTGGACGCATGTGGCCTTATTTATAAAGCGGGCGACCCTGGACGTATGGCAAGCTTTTCAGGCTTCGCCGTTCCCTTCGTTCGACTCCCTCCCCAAGCGGCCTACCTAATCATGTCGACCCTCCTTCGCTTCGCGGCTACTGCGGCCGCACTTGCCGCACTCGGCGTAAATGCGCAGACGTACCAGCGTCTAGGCACCTGTCCAACTCTCGGCTGCGTGTTCCCGCCAGACCAGGCCGACTTCCTACCTGGCCAGAACTTCGATCTGAGGGTCGAGGTCCATGCGCCCGTCAATGGCTCCGAGGCCTTCAACAATGGCGTAGCCGACGAGAAATTTACGCTCACAATCCAGCGCGAGCACGAAAAATCCAAGGCCGCGACGACCTTCTTCAGCAAGACGGAGCCTGCACTCGAGAAGTGGACGTTCTCATACTACGAGGACCTTTTCAACAAGCGCGACAACAAGCCCACCGTCGTTAACGTCGCGTCCAAAATCTACCGCCAGGTCGCATTGTACACCCCCGGCACTTACACTGTCACCCTCACGTACTACGGCAAGCAGACTACAGTCGCCACTTGGTTTGTGCGCAAGCCTGTAACCGACCCTAAGCACCACAAGGCTAAGAATGTTCTCTTCTTCATCGGTGAGTCTGTTTTTTCCGCACGTACTGAAGCGCGCTGCTAACTTTCGCACGCAGGTGATGGCATGACCATCTCCATGCAGACCGCCGCCCGGCTCCTCGCCCACAAGACTATCAACGGCAAATACCAGTCTCTTCTCCAGATGGACCAGGTTTGTGGCTGCACTCTTGTGCAACGCATGAGCTGATGTCCTCGACAGATGGAGGCCCTCGGTCACCAGATGACCCACTCAATCGACTCGTACATCACCGACTCGGCCAACTCTGCAACTGCCCTTCAGTCTGGCCACAAGTCCACAGTCAATGCCCTGAACGTGCGTTTCCGCTCAGACGCACACTTTATATTGTCTAATGTTTCGTTCAGGTTTACGCAGACTCCTCGCCGGATCCCTTCGATGACCCGAAGATCGAGACTCGTGAGCGCAACAAAGATCCCGTGTAGAGTTATCCTGAGCTTGATGATGCAGTTGCGGAGATCTTCCACCGTGTCCGCAAGGGCATCTTCGGCTTCGTCTCCACCGCTTTCATCGCTGACGCTACCCCTGCCGCCATGGTCGCTCACACTCGCTCGCGTGGCCAATATGCTGACATCGTCGATATGTACCTGCACGGCATGAAGAACTACTCCTGGCCCAGTGGTGCTGGCGCTGAAGTCATCTTTGGTGGCGGCGCGGAGCAGTTCATCCCCGGCAGCGGCACGCTCGGCGGCAAGGACTATTACAAGGAGTTCCAGAACGCAGGCTACCAAGTCGCCTACGATAACACGGGCATGCAGAAGCTCGATAATAAGAAGAAGGCGCTCGGCATCTTTTCCGTGTCCAATATGGTGCATCACGAATCGCCTGGTTGAAATTATGTTGGCTCATGCATTTCGTTTAGGCCAAGTGGCTCGACCGTCAGGTCTACAAGGGCAACCTGCTCAACCAGAAGAACCATCCCACTGGCGACAAGACTGATGCCGTTGACCAACCTGGCCTTAAGGAGATGACCCTCAAGGCCATCGACATTCTTGCTACACGCTCCAAAGCTCAGGGCAACAACGGCTGGTACTTGATGTCTGAAGCCGCCTCAATCGGTCAGTACTCATCACCGGGTCTCACGACTCGGGCTGATTATTCCTCCAGACAAGATGATGCACGTTCTTGACTACAATCGCGCTCTCGGTGAGCTGCTCGAGCTCGACGACACCATCCGTGCCTCCATCGCCCACCTCAAGAAGCTCGGCATCTACGAAGACACGCTCATCGTTGTCACGGCCGACCACGGTCACGGCTTTGACGTCTTCGGTGGAGTCGACACCAAGTTCCTTGCTGCGTCCTCCTCCGACCGTGAGAAGCGCGCCGCCGTCGGTGTCTATGCCGAATCGGGTCTCTCTGGCTACACCGTTCCGCCCGGCACATCCCCTCAGAACAACACAGTTGTCATCGGTGCTCAGGGCCCCAACTTTCCCGTCCAATGGGACCCGCGCTACGCAATCGCAGCCGGTACCGTAAACTTCCCAGACCACCGCGAGAACTACACGATGAACGTCGGCGGCCCGCGCGTGCCCGCAAAAGTGTTGGACGCAGCCACCGGTAACGAGGCGAACCCGGCCGACGCACCGAACGGTTTCCACCTCGACGGCAATCTGCCCGTCGGCGAGGCGCAGGGTGTACACTCGCTCACCGACGTTGCGGTGTACGCGAACGGGCCAGGCGCGGAGCAGTTCCGTGGCGTGTACAGCGCGATTGACATCTTCTTCAAGATGGCGGACGCGCTCGGCCTCGCGACCTACTCCAACACCACCCACCACTAAATGCCTCTAGCTAGCTGCGACTCGGACGTGCTTGTTGTACTCATACACACACACACTCTCTCATCTCTCTATCTCTGCTAAATGCGTTTCGGAACTCGTACTAGGGATCACCGAGGATACCTCTTGCACCTGCTGCATACATCCATTCCTTACTGTCTCGGCGCCGTCAATAGTTCAAACCATACATACGTACAGCTGTGATGTCCTGAATAGAGTACGTGATTGATAGTGAAAAGGCGAAAACCCCATTTGACACCAAGTAATGCCTAAACAACGGCAGATCCTGACCCATGTCACCGCCACGAGGCAAGCAGATCGCATACGACGCTCTTACTCCGCCCACCACTTTCACGATGGATATCCTCCCTGACGAGCTATGGCAGGAAATCTTTGCTCGCCTTGCTGGCTTCGGCCAGCGTTTTGACCTCTTGCGTCCAAACCCAACTGTGTTTGGTGATGCCATCCGTGAGCCATTTCGCCTCGCTGCCACATGCACACATTGGCGTAGGCTCGTGCTCAACTCTCCCGAGCTATGGGCTTTCGTATGTGCGCGCGACGATCGTCCTGTGGATGACATATATCTACGCGCGTGTATCGAGCGGTCGGGACAACATCCTCTGGACGTCTGGATCCACAGCGATGTCGCGCGTTGGGCACGTTTGTCTGCCGATGACGATAGCGAGAATGACGAGGAAAAAGATAGTGACGGAAAGCAGCAGCAGTTGGTCATGTTCTTTGAATGGTTCGATCTACTGCAGAGGAATGCGCACCGCTGGAGGCGCATACGCATCGACTTTCCGCGTCCAACCCCGATCGACAAGTTTGCCGTGTTCACTAAGCCTATGCCGCTTCTTGAACACCTTGTACTGTCTACACCGAGTACTGGGTTCAGCGAACAGTTGGTCAACACAAACAATGGCTCAGATTCGAACTCGCAGCACCTGTACTTCCACAGCTGTCCAAATCTGCGCACGCTCGCCAGCCACGCGGCGGTGATGATTCCTATTGTCACCTTGTCCAAACTGGAGTATCTCAACTTTAGCCTGCGTGGACTCAGGGATGACCTACCGTTATGGGCTGCACTCACCATGATGCCAAGCCTCGTCGAACTCAACATCTATTTCCCCAACTACGCTTTGGGAAGTTTTCTGGAGAAAGCTTCTCCAACTCCCTGCCACTTGCCTGCTGTCCGTACCCTTGGAATTTTGGGATACTACCAGTTCCAAAGCCGGTGGGACAGATGTTTGACTGTGCCCAGCCTTGAAACGTTGGTTGTATCCGTTGAACCGTGCAATCGGCTGAGCAAAACATTTTCCTCGTTCAGCTCAGCCGTTCATCACCTCGTCATCACCACGGTGGAGAAATGGAATTCAGGTTACTTCTCACGAAGTGACGCGGTCGCTCTCGACGAACTGCGCCACGTTGAGACACTCGAGCTGCGAGACATCCCGGTTAAAATGATTTACGGCAACCCAGGCGATTTCTTCGCGTCACTTGCGGGCATTGCCCGCTACTCAGATGACCCTATGCCGAAGTGGGGGCGTACCCTCCGCAAACTTATCTTGCGCGACTGTGCGATCGAAATTGACAGCTGCGGGTCACTGGCGAGTCTTGTCGATCTTCGCACAGCGGCTGCACGGGACAATGCCAACGATGCGTTTGAGTTCCAGCTCGTCAACACTAAATTCATCAAGTATATGCGCCACGAGGTTCCAGAGTCCTTAGGCCCAGTCATGTACCTGTTTGAGCCCGCAATTGTCGAAGCCGAGCCACCCGCGGAGAACGTGCAAGAGTATCATGAAGACTCGGAGGAACCATCGGACGAGGATGACCAATAACGGCGAGGCTGATGTGCCCATCGTCGACGAAATCTCACATCGCGTATGACAACTAAGCAACATGGCCCGCTTTTACCCGCTGAATAAGAGCTTCAACATGCGCGATTATCTCTTAAAGGTCGCGGAAGTGGCTCATACGAGTGTTGCGCTAGTCGAGGACTACTCTGAAACAGGTGACATGTCAAACCTCATAGTCGAACAGCCTCGTGAGATCGATTTCATGTGATGACGGAACTGTTAATGTGGGTCGCCGCGTTTACGGAAACCAGGTGGAAAATGTTCAAAAATCTGCTGTAGCGAATTCATCGCGGCTAGACGATCAGACCTCTCATGCGCCCCAGCCCATGCTCTCTACGTTATTCGATCTCGTTGATCGGCCCGTCTCCACCAAAATGACGTCCAGAGTCATTTTTGAGGCCGATCTCAAGCGTTAATGAAGAATTAGTCGTGGCTCAGTGCCGATCAATGTGGCGGAAACGAGCCACTGACAAAGAGTGTGGAACCGACACTAATTTCTGCACTCATAAATTCGATCTTTCCCACTAGATGGAACCCTATAAATTCGACAGCAGTGAGCGGGTGCAAAAGTCTATGTCCGTCGCACCTCTCCGTGCGCGGAACCGGTTGGAATTGCCTCACTTTTCTGCGGTCCGCCGCGTACTCGTCCCACCGGCAATGGCAGATACCCTGCCTCCATAATGATAGCAATGTGAGAGCCTTCGCGTCTTAATCGTGTCTTGGGCACTCACAGCTGCTCAGCTCGACTGGTCACTTTTTTTCGCCGCAAGTGCCAGTGCGCGATGCTACCTCTCAACTAACCACCGTTCAAACACTGCACACCATCTCACCAGGACAACTTCACCGTCTGAAAGCTGCGGCATTGCTGGTTCCCAAGATGCTGTCAGTAATTCTGCACTGAATCTTTCTCTGCGCATTTGCCCTCAGTTTCCACGCTAACTGGCCTCACTCGATGACAATTAATTGTCGATCCCTACATTTGTGCTGGATAATTACAGGTAGTGTCGCGATCTATGTGGCAAGAGCCCTGCGCTAACCAAGATTGTCCGACCAGCGTTCTGCGTCGAGTGGCACCGGGCACCGGGTATGACGAAGCCACGAAAACTCTTATAGATTCAACTCGAGCAGCAGAAGAACGAAGTTTTTGGCTGCCGCCGTTGTGACGAGCTCAGTCGGCCGCCGCTTGGTCATCCCGCCGCCACATCAAACACACCCATTGATTTTCGGCATTATTATGTCGAAACTCGCTCAAGCTGAAACAAGTCGCTGCTCGCGAGCACACTACACCGCCGTCTGGTCGCATCTTGAAGCCAAAATGTTGCATACATGGCGCTTGGTCCAACGTCCCGATACCGGGGGCCAAGCGCGTAAGCGCTCGCTCTGCGCCGAGACCTTGATCAAGACTCGCTGCACTCCTTTTGAAGGCATGCTTGAAACCAAAGTTCATTCGGCGCCCGATGTACTCTGAGTTTTCTTATATTTCTACTACCTATGGTGGACGAGAGCGCCATGGCAAGCTATCTAGTCAATAGCGAGGATTTGCGCCCAAACGCACCCTGGTTGTCCTTAGGCCACCGTCACCATTGCGTCCAGAGTGAGGACTCATGCTCGACGTTTGTTCCCAACAGATCAAATTGGACATTCTTTTGCCTTCCTGCCTATATGCGGCTGCTCAAAATGCATTGGCTCAGGGATGCCAGTGGGTACTGGTTGATCGAGGCGGTGTCGGCCTTCACCGACGGAATCGCGACTCTGCCTCCTCAAAACCTCATCGCAGCAGGCTTCCGTTCTCTTGTGCGCAGTCGCAGCCACGCAAAATCAACACCCGGCAGTGCTGCGCTCGGCCGTGCTCAGTTCGTAGCTGTGTTGTGCTAGATACAACGGCATTTGCGATCGTCAGTTACCAACTTCACAAGCGCTGTACTGCGCAGCCAACATGCATACGCAGTTGCATCCCCGCACTGTGCAAACCCTGCTCTCCGCCCTCAGGTTAATTTTTCCATAGCGTACGGTTGCTTCCACCGGAACCTTACAACTTGATCCTGGTACCTTGATGCACACGCCCTTGAGCCTCTTCCAGCATCGAAACACCCATAGCGAACGTATTCCCGCCTATGATATTTGACACAGCCCGTGAATTGTACCTGCGTGCTCGGAGCATCTCTCCGTATCCTCGCTCTCTTTCGGGCCATGACCCGCAGCGCTGCGCAGCAGTTTGACATTCCTCTTGCCTAATCCGCCACGGCCCGTCTCACTGTCCACAACGTCTCGCTAGGCTAAACATGTGTATTCGCTGTCGCGTGTTCTATTCTTCGGTTGGCGTCCTTATAAATACTCACCTGGTTCGCATCCTCCCCATTCTGCACTTCACTTTCACTTTCCTCACGCTCGCCTTCGAGCCCTTTCTTCTCTTTTCTCAGTTCATTTTACTTCCTTCGTATCTTTTTTCGCATTCCCGATGAAGTTCAGCATTTCAACCCTTGCCGGTGCCGTCTTGGCCGCCATCACAATCGCATCGGCGGCACCTGCACCTATTACTCAGACCGCCACATCTGAGCTTAGTGTCGCCAGCTCTACTAGCAACTCTTCTGTCGTCGCCGCTCCGCCCTCCTGGGATGCGGAGGAGGAGGATGTCTCGCTCCCCGAGGACGACGAAGATCTCAACTACGATGAGGATGAGCTCGATCTCGAGGACGACCTGTCGACCAACTCCACCATCGCCGCTAGGGCCGCAAAGACGACCACGAAGAAGCCGACCAAGAAGGCTGGCTCGCGCTATGTCGTCTATGCCGACAACTGGCTCAGCGAGCAGACCTACCCAACCTCGAAGGCTCTCGGCGGATACACTCACTTGTAAGCTCTTCCAAACCCAGTTTGCGGCATATTTATTTCTGCTTTGCAGCGCTCTTGCCTTCTGGTCGAGTACCCAGCCGCTCGACAATGCCCTCGGCTGGACCCAGCTATCTGCTGCATCGCGCAAGAAGATCAAGAAGGGTCTCGGCAGTGCGTCAAACGCGCTCCTCGCAGCTCTAACTTATTTCTCATATCGCCGGCCTCCAGAGACGAAGCTTCTGGTATCGGCGTTCGGTGCGACCGAGCAGCCAACGACTCAGGGCAGGGACGCCGTCAAGACTGCTCGCTCCCTCGCACAATTCGTCAAGAAGTACGATTTCGATGGCGCCGACATTGACTACGAGGGTCCGTTTCTTCTTCGCTCACTTGCATTTCACTTCTTGAATCTAACGCTCTACCATCGCCAGACCTGGATGCGTTCAACAGCGGCACCGGCAAGGCTGAGAAGTGGCTCATCGACTTCACGCGCACTCTCCGCAAGGAGCTCGGCTCAAAGAAGATCATCAGCCACGCGCCTCTTGCGCCGTGGTTCCAGCCCGGCGGGCGCTGGCGCGGTGGAGGCTACCTCAAGGTTCACAAGGAGGTCGGCAAGCTGATCAACTTCTACAACATCCAGTTTTACAACCGTATGTCCTATTTCAGAATACACGACTCTGTCAGCTTGCTCACCGTTGTCTGATTCCATCTATGTTCAGAGGGTGATAAGGTCTAGTAAGTTCCGCTGCTCGCCTTTGGCAAGATACTCGTGCTAACCACCTCTATTTCTTTTTACAGCGGCACCTGCGAGTCGCTCATGACTAAGTCCAACAGCCAGTGGCCAAAGACGAGCGTGATGGAGATGATCGCTTCCGGTATCCCAGGCGACAAGATCGTCGTCGGCAAGCCTGGCGGCAAGGCTGATGCGACGAACGGCTTTATGGACGCAAAGACCCTAGGCAAGTGCCTGAAGAAGTACAAGGGCAAGAAGAGCTTTGCAGGCAGTGCGATGGTGTGGCAGTGGGCACACGCTGGCAAGAGTTGGGTCCAGTCCGTTCGCGCCGCGAAGTAAACAAGTGGATTGGAGTTGAAGAAACATCACGGGTTTTACGAGGTGCAGGAAATTTTCATGTTCATTTATCATTATCATTATTAGATTTCACTTTTCATCTCAACAATCTAGCGGGCAACGCGCTATTTCCAAAATTTCACCACACCGCTGAAGAGGGATACTTCAGGCTGCTGATAGGGGCTTCCAGGTTGTGGTGTTGGAAATTGCAGCAAGCATGAATGTGGGCGGCGATGCTTCTTGACTTCTTATTCGACCCGTCTCCTAACTCTCTACCTGCTCGAGTTTCGTTGTTACGCCCCTGAACATTTGACTCACACAGCTTTCATTGAAACATAGTCATATCTCCTCGCGCCACGCAGGACTTCAGAGCTGTCTCGTTTTAGCAGGTCCAGATTCCGGAAGGCAGAGACGCCACGGAAGTTGCTGTGTACCTAAAGGCGGCCACCTGCTGCGCACACGACAGCAACAGCAACGGGGCTGAGCTATATGTAGTGACGCTCGCCCAGCATCTTCCGTGGGCGCTCTGCATTTCACTTCCCTGATGATCGTCTCGTACTACTCTCTGGTTTCCGCACTCGCTTTCGCTCTCTGTACGAACGCGCACATGGTACAACGTCATGGTACCGCGGCGCGACCACATCACACCTTTGTAGCAAGCACAGCATCTTCACGAAATCAGCCATCCGAGGGGGATATAACTCGTCTCGCCCCTCTTTTTGGCATCAAGGCGGGTGTGAATCCCACAGGGAGCGGAGATTGCGATGGCGTCGTAGGTCCAAATGGAGAGCCAATCAGGATTCCCTGTCAATGTCCTCCAAATCGAAAAGATTTTATCAAGGTTTGCACGCACCTTTCGAACAGTGATTTGATTCTCACTCACTCTACTATAGTCACTGGTCAAGAACATTCGCGTGGGTCACGTTCTAAACAATCCTACTGTCAGCCTCGCGTACCCACTGGACGGCTCGAAGGCGGCGAAGCAGGCTCGTCTGAACGCCGCTGCGGTAACTCTTCAAAACCTTGAAGGTGAGGGCAAGGGCTGTCCTATTGCTGCAACTACTTGGAAAAAGCTGGGACAAGCGATCGAAGATGGTACAGATGACAACTCGACGGACTCGCCGCCACCGACTTCGTCTTCAACTGTACAATCTAGCCCTTCATCTGGGCCCAATCCACCCACAACAGCTCCAGGAGATACAAGCTCTGATTTACCTAGTCCAACGACCCCTCCGAGTGACAATCAGGTCGCGAGATTGGCTCCTCCGCTGGGATGGAAATCCGGCATCAATCCCACGGGCACAGGCAACTGCGATGGTGCGGTCAAGGACCATAACGGCCAGCCTATACAAGTACCTTGTAGCTGCCCTCCATCCGAAGCGGTCTACATTTCTGCCCTGCGGGAGAATGTCCGTGCAGGGAAGGCAGTCAACAACCCGACCGTGCCGGTCGCGTTTCCCACCGATGACTCCAGAGACAGCAAGCGGACACGCATACAGGCCGCAATTGTTACAATACAGAACTTGCATGGGATAGGGATTGGATGTCCGGCGGTGTCTACGACTTTGGGCAAACAGTTAAACGCGCTTGATGCTCTTGTTCGCGCTCTGTAACCTTACCTCCACCAGTCCTTCTATCAGCTATGTAATTGTACGGTTTGTGAGCCAACATGGTCGATTATATTATTAGAGTACGAGCAAGTGCCGGATTCAAATACTTCAGCCAGCTTGAGTCACCGTGCTGAGGCTTTACAATTCAGCGTTTTCGCCTCCGCCTGCTTTTCCGTGACGAAACTAGTCCTATCAAGGCAATAAATGCTACTGTGCAGGGACAGGGCGAGAAGGGGATTGAGGACGAAGCTGATGCGGCATCTATTGATCAGCATCCGGCGCGCCGTTACTGACGTCGATCGTTTTGTCACGCCTTCTTCATCGCTCACCTTGTCCTCTTCCCCAAATGCTCTCCATCGCACGTACCGCATTGCGCACCTCTGCGCGCACCTCTGCGCGTGCCTTCTCGCGGCCAGTAGGCGCGTTTGCATCGCTGCACACGCTCCCAGATCTACCATATGATTACAACGTGCGCCGTTTCGTCCGTGACTCCAAATATTCTTTTCTCACTCCTTTTCCAACGCTGCCTGCCGTGTGCTATCATGTGGACATTATCTGAACCGTGCATTGTATTGCTTATCGACATATATGCTGAGCTGCGATTCCTCACAAAACCTGAACATTGCCCCACGTCATGCTACTTGCCCAATTCTATCTTCGCTTCCGATCTTATTCACAACCTATAGGCATTGGAGCCCCATATCTGTGAAGAGATTATGAAGCTTCACCACACCAAGCACCACCAAACCTACGTCAACGGCCTGAACGCCGCCGAAGAGTCCTACGCCAAGGCCACCTCTGTGAAGGAGGTCATTGCGCTTCAGACAGCCATCAAGTTCAACGGCGGTGGTCATATCAACCATTCTCTTTTCTGGAAGAACCTTGCACCTGCGAGCCAGGGCGGCGGACAGCTCGAGGACGGTCCATTGAAGCAAGCGCTTGAGCGAGACTTTGGCAGCATCGACGCGTTCAAGAAGGAACTGAACACGGCGACCGCGGCTATTCAAGGAAGTGGCTGGGGCTGGTTGGGCTACAACAAGAAGGCCAAGAAGCTCGAGGTTGTCACGACCGCGAACCAGGACCCCCTCATCAGTGAGTATGATTTCTGCCTAGAAGCCTCACGGCACGTCTAACTCCGCACGTAGCACATATCCCCATCATTGGAATAGACATCTGGGAGCACGCGTTTTACATCCAGTACAAGAACGTGAAGCCCGACGTGAGTCCGTTGATGCTTGATGCTTCTTGACTGACCGGTCGCAGTACCTTAACGCAATCTGGAATGTCATCAACTTCAAAGAGGCCGCGCAACGCTACGCCGAGGCAACGAAGTAAATTCATCAAAGATTATGGAAACTCAGTGTACAAGTGCTCCCCAATAAAACCACGTGAACTGGAACTTTGACTCTCCGTCACCCCCGCCTCATTCAGGTACCGTCAAAGTCGTAAACTTTAAATCAGAGTCCTACATCATCTGCGGCACATTCATAAGAGATATCATACAAAGACGATTAACTGAGAGCAGGACTGCTACAGGCTCAGTTGGTCAACTCAGGGAAGGCAATTGATCTCCGTCAGTCCCTCCCTATCTTCGACGTCGTCTTTGACACATCATTCCTTCGGCGTGCTCCGCTTTGTCAAACGGATGTTCATCGGCCCCACCTCCGCAACGATATGCTCGTGCATTGAGCTCGGAAATTCTTCGACGTCGAAGTCTTGCGCGAAGGTCATGTCGTACGAGTGGAGGAGCATGCTCAGGAGCAGGACCATCTCGATACGCGCGAGATTCTTGCCGACGCAGTTCTGTGCGCCGAAGGAGAAAGGGAAAAAGGCGTTGCGATTGGTGTGCCACTTGTTGTTGGAACCTTCGGCGGGCAACCAGCGCTCAGGGTGGTATGCCAGGGGCTCGGGTGAGAAGTGCTGCTCGGAGGTGTGAAGGACGCATTGTGGGACGTAAACCTCAGTATTCTCCGGGACGAAGCTGAGCTGCGGTGAGCTTTCGTATTCAAAATAAAGGAAAGATAGACGCACTAGTTTGATATAACCTTCCCCCCGGACCCCGAAGGTATGCTGCGCGATCCATTAACTGGCACTACGGGAAATAGGCGCAAGGCTTCATCGCTAAAAACAAAAAGAGTTGGCAAATTATCTCATGCAGCAATGAGTGACACTCACATGCAAGCATTGAGATACGGCATGTCCTTGTGTACCTCGATGTCTGACCAAGGTTCGAACCCGCGGTGAACCATCCCGTCAACTTCATCCCGGGCGCGTGCCAGACACTGGCGGTTCTTAAGAAGCAGGTATACCGTGTTGACCGCAGCATTGGCAACAGTGTCAGCACCGGCGATGACCTGATAACGAGAGCATAGGTCAGTGCTGCCGGAAGTGAGAATGAACAGCGCAAGCACGAACCGCAGCCACAGTTTCTCTAACGAGATCCGAAGTTGAAAGTTTCTGTGTCACTTCCTTGTTAGTCTGTCAAGATATAATTAGCGGGAATTGACTGAGCGGTCAGTGTAGTCACCAGGTAATGCCATAGGTCGTATGAGTCGGTCTCGCGGGCGGCGCGCTCTGCTAGGATGCCATTGCTGACGCGTAAAAAGGATACAATGGGGGTTATAAGACGTGGAATAGGAAATTGTTGTGCTCCAGGCCCAAGCCACCAGAGTTGGGCGTTGAAATCGGTGATACTGTTGGAATTGAACGTCAGGGTTTACCGATATTTCTAAACTGGGCATGGTAGACAAACACAAGAGCGTCGGACATCTTCTTGATAATTCCCGTAGGGTCATCCCCTGCCCGTGTCATTCCCGCCTCCTTGCCAAAACTAAGACAACTGCTCAGCTGACATCGCGCCTGGTATGAAATAGAAAAACGCACGCAAATATTGACATGAAGTCATATGCAAAATACCGAACCCATTTGGTCAGGTTCACCGATGTCCCCTGTGCGGCGTCCAGATCAAGTTGAGTGATAAGCTGTTTTGCAATTCGCTCGGCCGAAGCGCTGTAAGAAAGAATCTGCTCCTTCCCGAGCCCGCGGTCCCACATTTTACGGCGATGCGCATGCTGGACTCCGTTCGTCGCAAGAATATTGCGTCCACCATCGAAGGGTTGGCGGCCACGATACCCTGTAAGTTCGCTTGAGCATGAAATGAAGATCGCCGCCTATAGTCGCCCACACACATTTATCCTTGGGCATGTTGTATACAGGCTGAATTGCTGATACTTCCGCAATCGAAAGCTCGTTGGGAGCTGCGACAAAGGCCAGATGATTAGATTTCGGGAGACGGGAATGCAAGTCAACTCACCGATGCGAACCACTGGCCCGTACTTCCTGTGCAGCGCTTGCAATTCACGGTAATTGTTCCCGTGCCATGATGCCCACGCAACACGCAGCTTGGTGAGCCTGTGAAGCCAGGGGCCAGGATAACTCGCCAGAGGGTGCCAGGGTGAGAGTCTATAGACGGCGATGGAGACGAACAAGGTGGTCGTCGTGATCAGGCCGCTGAACATCACTCCGCGCACTACAGCTATCCAGTTTGACAGTGCCGCGGGACCAATGGTGAGATACATCGCAGCGGCCTGCAGGATGATTTCCGAGCCTAGAAGGGTGAGCAAAGCTCTGAGCGGGTACGGTTCATGGCGTTTGAAATATTGATGCAGAGCCTACACGAGTGTCATTCAGGGAAAGGGTACACTCATCTGGTAGACGCACTAAGCCTAGCCCTGCAGCGGATATAAGACCAAAGTCTAGCATCGCCGAGACAATGAGGTGCTGAGAAGCTGGAGCCACCCCCGGTTATAAAGGCCCCACGGGTTCACCGCTGGCTGTCTGGAAGGTTCAACATTCCACATCTCCTTCCGGAACGATTCAGCCGCTGCCAGAGAGGAGCTCTGAAACTGAATGGTAAGAAGCAGAGAACGACGGTCGTAACATGCCGCTCGGGGTTCAGATATTCACGTGCGATCAAAGGAGCCACAATATCTAGAGCGAAAGACAACTATCAAGACTGGCCCATGCTATGATTGCGCCGTCAAGCTAGTGTTAACACACATCAGCCTGTCATTTACCCGCTCTGAAACAATGTAACACACTGTTGCGACTGATAACTGGGACAGTGGGACTGGCTGTTGGCCCGGAAGTGGATACATTTACACTTGGAAGCTTATGTACACCCGCAGCGCGGTGCCCCGAAGTGGCAAGCGGGCCCCGCGATCGGGCCACCGTACAGAGACTAGGGTCGTTCCATAGAGCGTAAAAGCAAACATAGCATGTTGCAATGTGCGACCGCGTCGATAGTAGGCTAGAGTGGATAGGTTTGATTAGGTCAGGCTCTATGGTCTGTCCCAAAGGTCTGTGTGGCCTTGAGCGGATAACACACAGCCAGGTGCCGCCCGCCGAGGACGGCTTCTCGCTCTGCCGGATGATCCGGTTTTGGTCGCGGTCAAACTCCAGTAGTCAATGCTGAGATCGTCAGCGTCTAGTTCTTGACAAATGACTGCGCAAATATACATGGATGGGCGTGCGTTTCGAGACTCGCCCTTGCAGCATAGTAAACTCTCCCCCGTGCCCAAGCGGGATGGGTCAGCCAATTCTCGAGAAGCTCCGTCTCTGCACGGGTGAGGTAAGAAGCAGACCATGAAGGTTTGATATGCAGCTAGCGGTTTAAACATCCGCGAGCTATCAGTAGTGCGAGGAAGAATCAACAAGGTTGCTGTTGCTCCTCGGAGTTTCTACTCACGCAACTCATTCTGTCAAGCGAGGTTTGTAAAAACGGTGCACACACAGTGTACTTATAAGCCTCGTTGCGATTGACATCCGAAACTGCTCCACAACCTAAACACATGTAGGCGGACGGTGACTCATCCCGAGCCGAGCCAGCCCCGCGCCGTCAGTTAGGTGCAGTGCATTCCATGAGATTAGGGAGCATAGAGTTGGGCATTTGAGCGAGAGAGGTGAGCTTCGAGTCAGAGTGCACGCACATGAACGTCAAATCAGCGACGCGCTCGAAGTTGAACTTGTTCGACGAGCTCATCGCACAACGGAGGGCACCCAATATATCGGTCATTTATTCTATGCAGTCCTATGGGGAGCGGGTAGATTGTATCAGACAATAGCGCGGAGCCTGATCTGCAGCGGAGGGAAAAGCTGCGGGACCATCGCTACCAACTTCTGTCTTACGATCTGTCTTCCCCACGCGCGATGTCCACGGCACCAAACCCGAAGTATACTCTACATTACAATACAATAGAGGCTAACCCCATCGCAAGTGGCCACGTATCTTCACCGCTACGCCTTCCTCTTGCGTCGCTTGTTCTCAGATCCTTCCGCATTGTTGTTGTCCTGCCCTTCTCGCTTGCGTTTGCCCGCGGATTGTAAGCCCTCGTTGCTCTCTGCGTGGCTTGATGCAGCTGCAATATTGGCAGCTGTAGATGCTGGAGGAAGTGTTGCCATCGGCCGCGACGTCTGCGTCGCAGGTTTAAGCCACGAATAACCCTTCACGACCCATCAGATTTCTGCGTTGATCAAGCCACAGTCGAGTTACTGCTTACCCTCGGGTTTCGAAACTTTGCAGTCATCTCTGACCCGTTGACCTTCCGCATATTCTCTGCACGCCTCCCCGCTGCGATAACTTCCTGCTTCTCCTGCTTCATGCGCGCCTTTTCTTCCTCCTTCGCAGTCCGTGTCTGCTGCGTAGCGTCTTGCTTCTGCTCCGCAGCAACTAGTGTCTGCTCCTTTGCAGCACTGCGTGCCCGCTTCACCGTGCTCGGCTCGGCTTGACGCTCCCTCGGCTTGTCCGCTGCCTTTTTCGCTCCTTTTTTCTTGCTCGGGGCTAGGCTGCCAACCTGCGACGGCAAAGTACTCGTCGATGCAATCGGCTGGGAACGTCGCGCAAGTTCTTGCCCAGCCTTGAGCCTCTCCGAATGGCGAAAGGCCACGGCCAGCCAGGGCGGCACCCCGTGAGGCCAGAACAGAGGCCTCATCGGCGATGGTGACACAATCAGGGGTGGATGCTGTGTACCGCACTCGGCGCACGCACACCAAGATGTGGGTGCCTCAACCCGCGTGCATTGAGTGGCGCGTTGTGGGCCCTTCGTCTGCCGAGTGATAGGCGGCGCAGATCGGGGTTGCACGACGACAGGAGTCGGGCGGTCAGTAATTACTGGTTCTTGGGGCTGCTGGGCTTGGGAAGCGGCTGCTGGCGTGGTTGCTCGCGCACGAGACTGGTTTACTTGTGACCGGTTTTCGCCAGGCATAATCTCAGACAGTAGAGCCGGGCTCGCGCGTCTGTAGGTTAGCCTGCATGGCTGAGGAGTTGGCCCGCTGGGCAGTGTCAGCTGGGGACGCGATTGTTTCTGGCCCATGGTTGATGTCACGTTCGGCGTCGCGCTGAGGAGATGCAATCCGGTTAATCGCGCGTCGGGTGTCGCGGTCAAACCGCTTTCTGTTTGCGTGACCTCCGTCAAGCAATCTACTGCTTTGCACCTCTGCCGTGAAGCGTCAGTAGTGAGACTCGACCTGACTAGATCTGGATGGTTTCTGCGCTTACTTGTAGACTGTTAGCTGCGCAACCCTCTCCGTCTTCGTCGTTGCTGTCCCCGAATAGCTCATTAAGAAAATCGTAGTAGTCGCTATCGCTCTCCGCTGCTTCTTGTGTCTGCAAGAACGTGGCAAGATCTTGATTAGCGACGTCTGACTCTGGGTCGAGGGACCATGCAGGCGTCGGTCCACGTACATATATTTTACTTCCATCGCCGCTTTTCTTGCTCTCAGAGCCGACTGCACTCTCACCGGCTGTCTGTCCTGTGACATTCTGAGGGAAGTGCAGTGATCATTGAGCTGCAATAGCTCGGTGGCCAGTAAAACGTATGGCGTGGTCGGCGGCGCTGCCTGACCAAGGGCGGACGCAAGCGTGTTGGCTGCACTTGGAAATGGTGCACTACGCTGAGGAAGGGCCAAATATGGCTTTACGGCGACCTGCGGAGCTGCCATCGTGTTGGATGCGCGAGTGTTGTTGCTTTTGGTGTTGGTCGGATTATTCATTCCTACGATGCTTGATCTCGCGTGCTCGTGATTTGATTCCTGGAACACGAGCAGATGATGTGAACTTGAACTTGCGGATGTCGATGCGCCGAGGGGTGATTACTGGTTCAACCAGGTGGAACGCAGGAGAGGGTGCGGCGGAGATTGAAGCGTGTCAGAACCAGGTCGTGGGACTCACCCCTTTTGTCCGTGGCTACACAGCATATGTGGTCCTGAAGCACGACGCTCATTGTGGTCGCTTTCTGACACATGCGCATCAGTTCCTCGTCCGCAACCACACGTCGACAGCTTGGTCCAACCCGATTTCCAGTAGCCGGCTGCATGACCCGCCTTGCGTTTCTTCATTACTCGTTTCCAACCTGTCACATCTCACACCGATATGATATTCTTGTCTATTGCATTTGAACTACCTGCTATGGCTGTTCTCTCTTTGCAATCTAGGTTGAATGATATCTTGGTCTCAAATTCGACCTTACAAAAACGAATCCACCACCCACACCTTCACAACCATGCCTTATGATCTCACCCATCCCACTTCCGCCTTCTACCTCCCGTTATTTATCATGACTCGTTTCATCACGTATCGCGTATGTCTCGCATATTCTAGCCCGTACGAGATGCACGCGCATCACATCCTGACTCTTGATATACTACTATGTGATTGGTTTGACAATGCACGTGATCTGTGCGGCAAGCCAAGTGTTCAGCTACGGTCGATCTCGCGTTCGTGAATTGGTGCATCGTTGATAAGATGGAGGCGAATTCATCTATGGTGGAAAGCTTGCATACATCACGGTTCTCGCGTATGCGGGGCGGGGCGGGGGAGCGACAAAGAGAACCCGCGAAGCTTGACAGTACCGCAGGAGAGATGTAGTTGTTCCACGGAGAGCCTTGCTGGTCGAATAGATTCCTTCAGCCGTTGTGGCGTACAGGAGGAGCGATGAGAGGCGGACGTGACTGGCCAATCAGCTGGACAGTAGCTTAAGAGAGATCCAAGCCACCGCTTAGACTTGATTGGGAGCAATCAGGCTATCTGCGAGTAGTCCCAAGTTCGCATGCAGAAAGTGCGACACGCATTCGACGCGAGTTGCAATGAACGGCTGAGAAATGACAATTCCCGGGGCCGCCGAAGATATGTTACTCGCTTTGCCGAATGATCTGATGTTGGTATCGGTCGAACTCTTTAAGCACCGCGTCCTGATCGAATTGTCAGTTTCAGCGTTTTTCAGGTCGACAGCGGGGGTACGCACCGATGGCATGCGGTCCGAAACCCACTCATGCAACCATCGCACGAGTTTCACATACTCGCTCCCGTAAAAATTCATGCTAGCGGCAGCCTCCTCGTTCTCCTGCTCAGTCTGAACGCCTACGACGTCCTTGTATATCTCAACGGCCGGCGCATCGTCAGTGACCGTGCGCCAGTAGACAAGTGCCATCGCTAGCGTGCTGGTCGTCGGTAGGATGTTCAGCTGTCGCATCCACGCCAGTGCGTGCGCAATCTCGGCGGCGCGACCGCACTGCCCGAGCATGCTGATGTAGCGGTGGAAGACGTCCGCGTTTGGGATGATGTTCGGGAAGGCAGGTTCTGTCAACTCAGCAGACGTGATTGTGTCGTCGGCCAATGAATGTGCAGCGGCTTTCTGCGTTGATGGTGAGTTCTCCTGCAGGTCTTCGGTTCCAGCTGCATCTTCCGGAGACGCTGGAACAGGATCCGGCTCCTCATCGCGTACCGCACGCCAGTCACCGGCATCTCGATCCCCAAACGAATAATCCGCAGGCTCGCCCTCGCGCAAGGGTAATGCGGGCGCTTCAACCGTCTGCAGCTCTGGCCAATTCGAAAACAACACAGTGCGGAAGATGTATCGCGCGCGCTGCCATGCAGGGACCCCGCGCCACAGCGTGGCGTCGACGGGCTCCGCGAGCATACCGCGAATAACGTGGGCCGGATCGTCCGCGCTGCCTCTCGGCCCAATGACGCCTGCGGCCGCGCGCTTCCATGGTGTGAGAAGCGCGCGCATGCGGTAGCTAATGTACTGCATCTCCTCTCGGAGCGGTGCGCTTGCGCGCAAGCGCGCCGCGACCGACGCCGAGATGAGGATGCTTTGCAGGGCGTTGGCGTTCGGCACGGTGCCCCACACACCCTCCATCGCGTCCCACATCGCGAACACGACGTCCGGCCGCCTATGTGCCGTGCACGACTGCATGAAAGAGAATACGGTGATGTCGCTCAGGGGTACTCGTGGACGCGGCGTTGGATCTCCCGGGTCGAGCATCGGGTACTGGTATTTGGTCCGCCCGCCGGTGTAGCCGCCCTCTCCCACGCGCAGACCCAACGCATTCATCGTCTCGAATGCTTCACTTAGCCGGCCGGCCTTGCATAGTGCGTTCACGCCGGCCCCGAGCAGGTGTCGGTCGAGCTTGAGGTATTCACCTGCCATGACGCGCTCAGGAGTGAGATGGCGGTGTAAGTACTCGTCCCACAGCACAACCGCCCGTGCCGCCTCGCCGCGGTTGGCGAGTCCCGAGATTATCGCGGGGAGCAGCGCGCGCCGTAGCCCGATTTGCGTCGATCCCGGCTGCGAAACTGTAACTTGCTGTTGTGCGAAGCTGTACAAGTCCAGTAGGATGGAGCCGCTGACCTTGGGGTCTCGGGCCACCTGCGAGATATAACTGATCCATTGAAAGATGGTCATTTCTTGGTACGCATCCGCGAACAACCCAATTGGGAAGTACGGCGGGAACCCATCGCTCGGGGTGTGTGGCGCGTCGTTGTCCTCGACAGGTTGCGGCTCGGTTGCTGCGTTCCAATCCGGAGCGATGAGCAGAGTGAGAATTTTTGCGATCGACCCTCGCTCGCCTTCCTTCTGTAGGACGCCAATGTAGGTCTTGATGAGATCTCGGTCGGCCGTGGAGAGTTGCCGTCCTTCGCGAAGCAGAGCATGAACCTCCTGCGTGAACTTGAGCGAGTTGTTCCTGCTGGCCAGCAGGAAATCTAGCGTCACGTCCGAAAGCTCTATATCTTGTTTCCTGATTGCCGGGACGAGCTGATGAAACTGGTCGCTGATGGCCTGCGACAGCGGAAACCGCGACATCGCGATGAGGAATGAGTTGGCGTAGAAGGCATGAGTAGTACTGAAGAACCCTGGCGCGGTTGACCTCCCGAGGAATGATTTGACGATCGGCGTGACGAGCGGGTCCAGTCCGTAGCGCGCAAGGGCGTGGGTGGTAAGTACGGCGCAACCAGCGCGAGTCTCGTAGTCAATGCTGCGGTTATCGAGGACATGCCGAATAAAATACTGTTGCATCTCGATGGCATCCTCTCGAGTCGTTTGTTTGTTCGCAAAGATGTGCAACAAGACCCAGTCGGGGACCAGGGAAGAGCTGCTTGCGAGGCGCCGCTCAAGTGCTTCAACAGCCTCCGAAAACGTGGTGCACGAAACTACGTCCTGCCACTGGGCGAACTCGAGGTCTGAAACGCCAGCTTCTGTCATTGCTGCGGGTAGTCGCTCGTTTTGTTCGTGGGTCTTCATGAGTTCGCGTACTAATCGCCAGGCGCGCTTGTGACCGTCGCGAAAGGCTCGAAGAATAAAAGAGTGAGTCCAAAAGTCGGCATGGAACTTTGGTGTGAGAGTGCGAGCCGCGATCGATTGCTGGAACTTTGCGCTGAGGGCGTGTCTTGCAGTTACGATCTGCTGCCGCGACAGTAGGGCAGTATGAAAGCTTCTTATCGATACGGGTGATCGAGTAGCTTTAATGCAGTATTCCCCGATCTTGCTTCTGCCCAGCAAACGCGCGGTTACGCTTTTGCGCAGCATATCTAGCGAGTGCGAAATTTTCGTCAAATCGTCTGAATGAGGGGCTGTAAGCATGCACTTCCTTGGAATTGGAGCGGACGCACTGAACTGGCCACTGTCAAAATGGAGCAGGCCTGCGGATTAGCCGCAACCCCATGAACAGCACGAACCAAGACGCGAGATGCGGTTTCGAGTTCCGACAGAAGCGCGTTTCGATCTTCTGCTCCCGACATCGCGAAACATGGTACTATGATTAAGTAGCATTAATACTACATCATTCGGGAAGCTAGGATACAATATCTTGGTCAGATGAAGTGCGAGGCCAGGGTAGCGGTCTCCCGTCCGGTCTTTGTTCGTTTGTGCATATTCCAGGAAAGTGTTGCTCCCCCACGCCACTTGAAGTTCGGAAAGTAGTCGACCGTCCTTTGAGTTAGAGCTGTTATAGATCAAAGTCGGCTACTGGAGCTTCAATAGGGACTCGTAAGCGGCCGGCGAGGTTTCGGCGCTGAACCCAGGGCTGGATCCCTGAGGGATTTGATATTGCGCGAGACGGTGAGCAGCAGCTCATGCGGTGTAGCGTTTCAGCAGATGAAGTCTACAGAATGAAATTATACACGTTTTAAAGAGGTGTGCCCACAGGCAGCATGTTGGAGTGGGGCGGGGCACCTGCTTGGTCACATCCTCGTTCTTCACAATCGCATCTGGACGTCATGTAACCGACGGGGACAAGCTCTTGGCATACGCCATCTCGGCACGAAAAAGTATCCACTCTGTCATTCAAGGTCCAACAGCGGAGGATATCATGTGAGGAAGAAGAGGGGTACGGTGGTTGCCGCGATCGGATTCGCTCCGACAGGCTTGTCTTTAGTCTCGCGCCCCGCCCGTGGCCAATTTCCAATGACCCACCCACCCAGCACGAGAAAACAACCAGCGACCCAATCTGAGTGTATCAGTGCTGACGAACCCCGATTGTAGGAGAAACCGCGCTAGCTCAAGCCAGCCAAACGGCTTGTACACAGCGAGTGCTCTGCCGCCAGGGCCCACATCTACGTCACACTTTGATCAGTCACCTCAAACGCGACTCCTTCCACCTCGCGCGACGCACGGCGCACGACGCTAAAAAAGTGTGCGGCGGCGGCGGCGGCGGCGAACTCGGCCGTCCGAAACGGGCAGGACCTAACCTCGTTATGGGCAATTCGAGTTGCAATTGTCCCACGCGTTTGGCAGACGTCATGGACTGCATAGCCGCATGATCTTTGGCTATAAAACTAGGACGGCAGGGTTCCTGTCAGGGCATCACTCTTGGCCTTGCCTTCCAGCACTCCACTCCCCCACTCGTACAACCAATTCGACGTCAAGATCCTAGATGCCTCGCCTCAAGCTACTAGCCCGCGCATGGAAAGCGTGCTCCAGTCGTCGTTCTTATAGTGTCACCTCCGTATGTCGAACCTCATACAAGAATTCAAAAGCGTACACGTAACTGACACTTGCGCAGAGCCCGGCCGAGTCCCTAATCGAAGTTCATGATCCCGACAAAGCCTCAACAACGCCATCCTCTCCGCGCCCAAAGATGTCACTCAAACGGCGAACCTGTAAATTCTTTGCTCGTGTGTTCATGGTAAGTGCTGGATCGCAGTTTTGGAAGTCGACTCCCATCGACTGAACTGCCATCTTCTGCGCCGCCCAGCATCCGAAGCCCGTCTCCTCGATCGACGACGAGCCTGAATCGTTCGAGTGCCTAGCGGCGAGCAGTATCAGCGAAGGTGCCAAGAAGAAGCCCCTGTTCACCACCAACCGCCACCTCGGGACGGGCGGCCTCGACTGTTGCGGCGTCCCACTCATCCCAGAAACGTCATCCGATTTCGACCGCTCCAAGATCGTCGACGACAGTGCCGATCTCCGCCCCGTAGACGTAACACTGCACAAGGCCGCTCGCATCGTTGCCCGGCTTCATCGGGATGCCACCACCGACGAGCTGCGACCCGGGCATCTTCCAACTGGCGACAACGGCAGCACGAACGCACACAACGTCGCCGTGCTCTGGGTCGAGGGCTCCAACTCCAACTCGCTCTGGCTAATCCGCATGAACGTCCTCGTCGAGCATCGTCCGAACGAATGGTGGATCCACAGCCCCTCGTTCGACAAAGCCCAAGCTCGCTCTCACGTATCACTGCTCCGCCAGGTTCCTCTCGCACGCGACGCGTTGAAGCAACGCCGAGGTCTTTTCGGACGACGAAGCGGACAGCTTGGGATGGGAAACCCGCCGTCCCCGCGCATGGGGCGTGTGTACGGATCTTGGAAGCGCCTGGGACGGATGACGCTTGGCGTCGGCGTCCTCTTGGGTCTGACCGTGGTAGCTGCAGTCTTGTGCCTGGTTTCCGGCATTGCCATGATCGTTGGACTTGTTGTTTGAGCGGTTCTCTCAAGGCTACGTCCCGGTCGATTATGTATACTTGTACATTGGTATTAGACAGCAGCAGCAGCAGCAGCAGCAGCAGCAATAATGAAATGCAGAAACCTTTCCCTCCACGCCAAGTGGTTCCGAGCACCGCGTGCACAGCTGTCAACAGACCGATTCAAGTCGTAAATAGGATGCATGGATCCACGCAGGTGGAGCCACCGCCTGATCAACCATGCCGTTTGGGCAACAACGGCAATGAAAGTGACAATGCCTAAGTTATGGCGTATCGCCTAGTTGACGTTGGCATAAGATTAAGCTTTTCAAGGGCCGCCAGCAGCATCTTGTATTTGCCCTATCTGATATTCGATATAAAGAGGCGTGCAGCCGAGAGTGTATGAGTCCGGGATCGGCGCGGGGAAGCCATGCGTTGTCGGAGTTGACGCGGTCGTCTCCTGGTCTCCGCCATCTCCCTCTTTGCAGCTTTCCCGTCCGTGACGATGCAGAACGAAAATATACCTGTAAATAACGCACTTTGCTCTCGCTTCGAATAGGTCCATAGCTCCAGTAAACCTTCAGTGATGGACTGGAGGGGCGAAATGCCAAGTCGCGCTCGGAAAGGTGACTAGCGTCGTCTTTTGCTTTTAGCTGCGTTGCTAATTTACTTTACAGGCTACGAAGGGTGCCTCAGCTGCTTCTTACACGCTTGCATGAAAGCATGCATCGCGCCAGTGAGTGTCTCGGCACATCACGTTTGCGTCACACAAGCTTACCGAGTATTGCAGCTCTTCGCCGCCATGATATCTTTCGCGTGGACTTGAACGCCGAGTTTTGCCGCCTCATGACCTCGCGCAAATGGGCCCCGATGTATGAGAAGGATATGTTTTCCGCCGTTCGAGCGTCGTACCGTGCACGCCATGGAGGACGACCTGCAGCGCAGTCGAGAAGTCTGCGCCGGACGGCCTGAAGGACAATTTCCGTGCGCAGATCGGGATGGCGTTGAAGGACGCGTCAGCGGCCATGACCGGCATAGTGACCTGGGTTAAGGAGGCAATATCATCTCAGCAGAGGGAACGTTCGCGTGTGCTCGCACCCATGGTACGGAACAAAATCATCCTCAACGAGCCGGACCTGGGCTGACAGTAGCTTGGCAGGTCTAACAGGAGATGATTCCTGGATATGATCTGACCATGGAGGAGCGTGGCACTGAAAGCGTTGCCTGCCCAAAGGTCGGTCCATCAGCGGATGAAGTCCCTGCGTCGTTACCAACAGTTGCTTTCAGATGTGCTTGCGCAAGTATATCGAGGACAACCACCAAGACATCTATGAGAATGCATTGGACCTTCTCACCAACAGACTTTCCTCTGTCTCGTCGCATATCGATATTGTCGTAGACGGCTCGCTCGAAGAACTTGCGAAAAACTTCGAGGTCGCTTTCAGCGTACTTGTGGGACACCACCTCTGACTCGCCCGCCCAGATTCAGGCTCGCCATGACTACAATTCAACAGTACAATATTTCTTACTAGACCGAGTGAAGTGACCTGCTAACTTCTTCAATAGGTCGGCTTACAATAATTTGTAGATTTAGAACCGGTCCGAGTCAGGTATGCCTGGCTCGCAACCCACGTCGATAATGATGCCGGTCCGAGTCGGGGTAAAATTTGTGAATCCCCGTGGTTCTCCCATCTGCTCATTGCTATGCCCGTTGATGGCCCGGGCGACAGCCTCTGCTCTCGCCCTACTCTTCCTCTGAGCAACCTCTCTCGTGTGTGAGCGCCGCGCAATGGCGGACTGGGCTGGGGATCGATTGCGTGGACGGACCCGTTCGAAGAGGGCCTCACGCCGATACCAGAGTTGGAGACCAGAGAGGAGATGTTCGACAAATGCCCCACAGACAGCGAAGCTGGTATGTGGCCAGTTCACAAACTTGAACTAGGCTGGGAGTATCTGTTCGACATCACAAAGTGTGCGGGTACTTGCTCAGACTCGGAGGAACGCGCTGACACCCATTTAGTCCAGTTTCTGCACGGAGACGAGGTGAAGACCAACGACAAGACAGCATGGCAGAACTTCCAACTCGAAGGAGCTATACTGTCCACAGATCCGTTCCCAACAGATGGTGACCCACTCATACCAAACACTCAAGAGCGTCTCGAAGTCCGATGGAATTCGCTGGTCATGCAATTCGACTTGTGGAATCGCAGCACCGATAGGAAGTGTGCATGGTACCAGCTGAGCGTACCCAATGCGGATAGTAACCCACTCCCTGCCAATATCACAGAGAAGGTCGACCCTCGGTGGTCTGGCGTCGTCACTTTCAACCTCCCCAGCTCTTCAATCAAGAACCTGCGCTTTTTCCTAATGCTTGCCAGCGCCAGGGTTGTGGATAGAAATACGACAGTGACATCCAGTTCTTCACTGACTTCGGGTATGTCGAGTTTCATACCTCTGAGGTTCAGCTCGCTGACTGTCGCAACATAGAAACGCAGCCCACACCTACTAGTTCCTTTTCACAGCCCTCCGTGGATGACCTGTCAGGCGCAGCTACTTCACCTGCCGAATCTTTGGGTTCCAAACGTGGCGTCTCTACAGGTGTCATGGTGGTCGCCTTCGTCGTCTCCTTCGGGGTTGCATTTGGGATCGTCCTTGTCGCCTTTTTCATCCTACGGAAACGCCGCCGCGAACGCCGGCGACAGCGCCACGAAATGCAAGAGCGGCTGGCCGCCGCATCAACGCCTGCTACGTTCGATCCCAGCCCATCGCCTCCTCCATCCACTGCCAAATCAGGTTTTCCGGCCTCAGTGCCCACGACGTCCGAGGCTATCCGTCCACTACCTACTCCTCCTGTGCCATCAACGGCGTCAGGCACACCACAGCCACCACCGGTGGATACAACAGCAGAAGGCGATGTACAGGACTTTTACGTCGCCATGCGCCAAGCGGGTTTCACCATCCAGTCACTCTTTGATATGCATCGGGGGCCACGTCCTGGATCAGTGGATGGAACCTTACCTGCGTATCCGGGGGAATCTTCCCACCAACGAGCCTGAGCTAAGACTGTAATTCTATGATTGGTTGACGTGGCAGGCTCTTTTCCTACTTTATTTCCCTCTTTAGACCCGGAAATTGGTTTCGTTGGCGAATCCTGCTACTATATTCAAAATCAAGTAAACTGTTATATGCCGCGATAATAGATTTCAACGCCAGTCTCAAGGAATGGCTGAGAGAAATTGCGATGATCTGTCCGGCGACTTTTGCCAAGTAGCAACCAGTGAACCAATGTTACTCGCAGCAAATGAAGACGATAAGGTTCAAAATGCCAGGTGTACTAATCGCGTGTCTTCTCTTATATCTATCACCGTCCAGCTTTACTTGCTCCCTCCGTACACTTGTGATGATCTAAGTTTTGACGGTGGCCCAAGTCGAGGTATTTGCACGCATGGATTAAGATGAAGTATACCAATTGTGGTTAAAAGACGATATAGAACTGGGGCTGCAGGAGAGAATGCAGTTGGTGAGGGCTGAGATGCACCCAAATTCGCGGCGGGTCAGAATGATATAAATGTCACTATATTTGATTGAGATCATCTGACAGAGTTGAATGCACAATTCCATCGGAGCTTCGGCGTTTGTGATGCTTATCAATAGTTCGGTGGTGGCCAAAATTTTGTCGCCGGAACTACACGTGTCAGGCGGCGCTTCGCTATGACTCAGACGTGCCAGTATTAAAGCGAAGCTGACTGACGCACACCAAGCGTCTCAACCACTCTAACCTTTGGCAAACGTGTACGAAGTAAGTCGAGAGCACACATGACCCTAGACGAGCCTACAAGCCCTACATACGACGTCGACGAGTTAGATGACTGGGCCGAAAGTGAGCTCGCGCTAGAGTTGGACCTCTACGGAGCGCCTCAGGGATACCAAGCACCCGTCCTAGTCTCTCAGCTTGACGGGATCACACACGCACACTATGATCAGCTCCGCTCACGCGTTTTTGGGACGTCCAACCCGCACCTCTTCACCGAGTCCGAGCA
Organism: Auriculariales sp. MPI-PUGE-AT-0066; assembly: GCA_020744175.1. Lineage (NCBI taxonomy): Eukaryota > Fungi > Basidiomycota > Agaricomycetes > Auriculariales > Auriculariales sp. MPI-PUGE-AT-0066. Next base: position 338,235 of record JAGTJP010000011.1, read on the forward strand.
ACCGTACTGGTATGCAATGACTCGTAGCTGCCACGATGCATGGGGAGGTGCAAGGGCTCTCGCCGAGCGCTGGGGCAAGGATCTCCCTGCCGACTTCTCGCAGGATTCGCCGCGGTACTGCCAAAAGCGCTTCGGGCAGACACGCACCGTTCTACCCGACGGCACCATTGTGCGCATTGCAGGCGAGCACGAAGATAGCTATGACCCAGATTTCTGCATCTACAATGATGTGCTCGTCATACATCCGCATCCCAGTTCTTCGGACGGTACAGAGCAGGGTTGTCGACCACTCTCACTGTATGGGTACCCTCGCAGTATATTCCCGCCAACTGACTTTCACACTTCGACACTGGTCGGCGACAAAATATGGATCATCGGAAACTTAGGGTACGGCACTGAGCGCAGAGTCGGCGAGACCCAGGTCCTGCAGCTTGACGTCCAGACGTTCGCTATATTACCAATTGAGACGTCAGGTGATAATCCTGGATGGCTATCCAAGCACACGGCGCGTCTTGTCGGCGACGAGATCATTGTCAACTCCGGCCAGATACAAGTCGACGACCAACGGGAATTACAGAAGCTTGCTGGAGAATACGGATTGAATTTAGTTTCGCGGCAGTGGAGGCAGATTCTGTGAGACAAATGCATGCGGAATGATGCAAAATACGGCAATGGCCGTATTAGTATCGGTCACGTGATCGCGGTAAGTGCCGATAATTCAACCCCCCACAAACCGCGGAAGTGATCAGATTTGGTCTCAATTGACGTCCGAGTGCATCAAGCCTGCAGTTTTTGGACTCTTGTCTGTCCCGACAGGATGAAACGTTGAATTACGACGTCGAATGCTGGGACGTGGACCTTGAATTACTCGGTGCCCACCCTCTGGTCTGGAACGTGACTGCGTGTATCTATTCTGACCTTCGTATTTAGTAGATTATGATGATTAATCTTCCAATTATACTGTAGTAGGTTACACGGAGACAAGCCAGCAGTGGACGCAAGGGCAGCAAATGTGTGAGACACATAATGCACCGAAAAAATGGGACATGCGACCAGGGAGTACTTGGAGTATGGTGAAACAGCATGCGTTTGCGCACATTACGCTACAATCGAGCTCAGAATCCATCTGAGGCACGAGCAGCAGGGAGAGGCCGTGCGGGTCATCCACTGAAAGTTCTGCTCGGGGATTCCAGTGGGTAAGTGCAGGGGAAGGCGCGGCCTCAGTCTTCTGGATTCGCGTGGATGAGCTTCACCGTCGCGCTGATGCTCTTCCTCGCCCCCGGCAGCTCCTCCACGTCTGGTTGAGCTGAGAATCTACAGAGGGCGTGCGATGTTCGTATAGAACCGAGCACCTGTCCAGCGGTGCATCGACACCCAGCAAGTGCATGCAAAACCCCGCTAGCCCGAGAGTACTCACCTGAGAACGTATGACCACTGCTATTATCACCAGTGCTCACAAGTCCGCCCTTGTCAAGCTGTCTGGTGGGAGGGGGTTGGGCGAGTTAGTCGGAGGAAAGCAGTTCGCCGGCGCAAACAAGTCGCCGCCTGCCATGGCACGCGCCATGAGTCGTTAGATGGCCCGATGTCGAGTGCTTTGCGTGCATGATAGTGAGTGATGCTGGGAGGGCAGACAGCAGTCCGTCTTTAGTAGTGCTCTGACTGGTGTTCCTGCCATTATCTCTTGACTGCTTTGCACGAAAACTCGCCTTAGTAACCAATCAACCGCCAGAATTGATTTTTGCTCATCGGCTCGTGTAGTCCCGATTTTCTTCAATGTAGAGTGCGAGGCAAGAAATAATACGACCTAGTTCCACGGATTGAAGCACTCTTGCTACCTATCAAACACTACCGCGCGAAGGAAGAGACAGAACGTTGATAGCAGCAGTCGGCTGAATTGACTATTGTTCAACCAGCTGCGGCGTTTTCCGCTCCATTTTCTTGGACTCCCTCAGTACCCGCGAAAGCTGATGTTCCCCAACGGTCCTGAAGGGTATGGTGGCTCCGCAAACACAGGTGAAAGATCACAACAGTATACGCTCAACAAAGTGGTTAAAGCTCTCATATGATAGTTCTTAGACTGGTAGGATGTCGCAAATACCTGTAATTCTGAATTTTTGCTTTTGCTGAAGCCAATCCTTCTCAATCACTCTTGAGCGCATATCTTGGAATTCCCGCCCATTTTTTTGTCGTAGAAATGTTTATTCAGCCTCGAAGGCAAGATCTTTCACGGGGGACATTGCAACTCAGTGCGTAGTAGTTGGTCGAGTGTTGTTCAGCAGCTCGCTGGTTTGCCGGTGTTCGTCTATAGTTTCAAGATTAGCTTCAAAATACACAGAGTTATAAATCCTGGTCACTCACGCCTCCGCTCGAGTTGATCGTCATAGGCGGGATCTTGATGCTTGCGACAGTCCAAGTCTTGCCACCATCGCTCGTGGTGAGAGATGAGGCCTGCACCCCAGTTCCCACGCCGAGGGTCGAACCAAATGCTGAGTCAGCCTTAGAGAGCACGACGGTGCTATTGGTATAAGTCTGTGTCGAGACGGAGCCGCCACAGGAGTCGTTACACTCAGTGCCAGTGCCGAAGCCACCTTGGAGCAGGGGGCCATCGTCTAACCAAAGACTTGACGGTAAGACTCGACGTCTTAGAATAAAAATTAACGCACAGCTTTGCAAGGTACTTATAGTGGCGCCATTCTTGCTCACGGTCTGAAGCCATGTTTTGTTATCCGACTGCAACGTGTAGTCGATTGTGATCATATCATTGCAATTGGTTGGCACGCTGAAGGGGATGAAGCTATTCAAAAGGCTTCTTTAAAACGGGCTTTCTATTACGTACAACTTGCCAGACCATTGTGAGAGAGTTCCGTTGATATAGCTGAATACATGTAAGTACCCTCATATCTTCGGCGCTGGAATGGGCTCACCCAAAGTACGAGGCACCACAGCACCACTGATTAGCCGCAGCACCGCAGTAGCCGCTTTGTGCGAGTAAGCATAGCTCACTCAGATGAGTTCTTCACCTACGACATGTTTGACACGGAATCACAGCCGGCTTGGATTAGGCCGGACGTTCCGTTGGAAATGCCAATCCACAAGGCCAAGATATCTTTCTGCGTAGCCGCAGGTATGTCTGATTAGTAGTAGTATACATACCATGAAATGCACTGACATTGGGGTTGGGAGGAGGGCCTGGCGTGAAGTGGGTTGTAGCCTTAATGACAGCCGCACCGTTGTGCGTTGGACCTAGCGACCAGGCCGAGCCCCAGGTGTCCGCATTTGCCACTGCAGTAAGAGAGACAAGTGCGAGAGTCGTGAGTTTGAGCATGATCAAGGTATAACTTGTCTGTGGCGACGTTCCGTTCTGCGGCTCCACATTTTAAGGTTCATCCGCTGCTTCGATTTGTCCGAGGAAAGTGCTCGATGGAGCCCACGTCACACACGGGGCGGTCAGATGCGCTATGAAATACAGTCAATTAATGACCTGCCAGCTCTGACGTGGCGCAGGGTGGGCTATGAGAAAAGTGCATGTCGTACAAAGGCTTTGGAACGCCGGTCTCTCTATGCATCACCAAGACTTTGTTTTTACGTATTTAAAAGGCCTTTCGGTCACTTACGAGGGGCGGCTTAGTGCACAGTGGGTCCGTGAGGCCTGAGGGCACGTTCACTATTACGCCAATGGCTTTGATCTCCTGCTCGCACTGATGTAGGAACGCTGACCGCAAGAATTCCTCAGGTTGCAAAAAAGAAGAGAGTCAAGTGCACATTTAAGCTTCTCAGATTTGCATGAGTGGTGTGAGACGCGTTGGAAACGTCATGAATACCTCACAGAAGATCCAGGGTGAGGCTCCCATCGAACGCCGAAAAAACCCGTGGCTGATTTCAGAAGCAGTTCATAGTCACAAATATTAGGGGGGAGTTTCAACGTACGACCAAATGCAGACTGTGTCACCCGTCATGCATGTGATCGCGCGTGATCCTGGCGGGCCGCACATTTCCAACGCTGCTTGTGAAGGGACATGACATGCTTCTCAGTACAAGATGACGCGCTCACGTAATTGGCCTATCAAGCGAACTACAAAAGGCTCGCTCTCACCGCCAGTTCTGAAAGGTGTTCTTTCAACGCTGCGATGCGATGCTGACGAGCTGGACTGCCTTGATGAAGCCGAGCTTGCTGGCGTGCGTAGCTCAAACAGATGTGCCTAACCCCTCACCCTGCGTCGATCGCAGTGATGGCAAACATGCTCATGTGGCGGAGGAACCCCTGAACACTTGGTTGATGTCCATAAAAGGAGGCATGACCGGCGCTCGAGCGACTGTTGGTCCTTCGTCTTCGCTTCATGCCTTCAACGTCTTTCAGTCACGCAGCGCTGTACACCGTCCCCGATGTGGTACAGATGTTACAGAATTCTGCAGGACGACTTCGCCTGGAAGCAGAAGTTTGTCTCTCTCAGCGCACGTGCCTTCATATGTTCGGACTTTAATAGATATTTATTCCATTAGGCCCTCGAGAAGCAGGGGGGCGCTGCAAACCTCGTGAGAACGGCCGAGCAGATCTGCGCGGCAGTTGTTGCGTCTTGTCTGTGGGGCAGAGCTCAGACAAGGACATAACGCCTTCGGTAGCTGCGGCGCTGACGATAACGACGAGGTGACTCAACCTGCCCCTCAGTCAAGCAACTACTCATGCATACGCAGCCTATTCGATCACTGTGCAGTGATTATACATGCTCAAAGAGAGAAGTCAGCATGGAACAAGCTAAATCCATTTCGCCGCCAACAGAACGGCTTAAAACAGTTTGAAGCTGTGTTCAACGAACTGTTCGAAATCTTGCGAGTGCGTCATAAATTTGCGTGTTTCATCTCCCATTAATTTATTACGGCATTGCAGGTTCAGGACGGTCGCTCCGTCTTACTTGACGAGCCTCAGTGCCTAACTGTGACCGGCAGTGCGCGCGAAACCCAGGCGGTATGCGTCTTCCTATGACATCCAATGGATACTGACAATAACAAGAGCGTAGTTAGGTGTGGATTATCTCCCGAGGCTACGATCGTAACCTAACATTGTACAGTGGTGCGCGAATAGGTGCTTCCGACGCCACCTACGGTGCCGTAAAGTTCGCTATCCAAGGCATGGCTAGTATGGCGGAAGGCTTGCCGTGGCCGCTCAAAGCTGCACCACAGACCGCGATGCAAGTGATTAGCCATTTGGAGGTTCACGGCTTGTTCTTCGGTTTTTCATCTTTCTAATTTCGTGTCCTTTCAGGAGTTTCGCACGATTGAACCACGAGTCAAAGTGTTACTTGATTCAATTGCAGAATTCAGCCGTCTACTCGTCAAATATCATGATGATCGAAAAGAGGATGAAGAAATGATCCCCCACCTCCGGGGGTTTATGCAGTGCGCTCATCTCCTTTCCGTGTTTACACCATTTAATTCACAGGCGACTCCAGGTCATCTATATTCGCATCCGTGTTTGCAAGTCAGCTGGAAGAATGAAGAATCTAGCAGCTGCATCCCGAGTGCACATCATCATTGAAACAGAGATCGAAAATGTTGCAAGAGGTAGAGACTTGCTGATGGCAAGTTAACTCCAGTACATCTCTCGCGTTAGCTGAAGTTGTCAACCAGACCGCATTTGCCTCAAGTACGAGATCTCACGTAGGAGATATCAGGAAGCTGCTGCTGAGTTCGCCAAGAGCCACAACTCGCACTTGCTCGAGGTATGTGATAATGGTTGACTCCGGGTCGTCCCTTCCTCATATATCTCTCATAGCGCATATTTAAGCTCTGCGATTCCGCCTCCAATGCCCATCATCTTCTATGGTAGAGATGAGCTAGTGGAGATCTACGTTGCGATGATCCTGGCCCTTGAACCAGCGAGAATTGCCATTTTCGGTGCAGGAGGGATCGGAAAAACAACTCTGGCCTTGGCCGTACTGCACGACGAGCGAGTGCGCGAGCAGTCAGGCGACGCGAGGCTATTCGTCTCATGCGAGGGCTTGGTCGACAGCAACGGACTACTTGCGCTGCTCGCTCACCTGCTCGCCCTCGACCTCTGCGACAATCTTCTCGATATGCTGCTTCAGCACTTCAAATCTCGTCCAAGTATGTTGCTGATTTTGGACAACCTCGAAACACTGTGGATGTCAAAGAACTCGTCGGTTCAAAGCGAGCTCAATCAGGTCCTTGGCCAACTCGCCAGCGTCGAGCAGCTTAACATCATCATTACCTCTCGTGGCACCTTCCTTCCCGATTCGGTCATCTGGTCTAATCGTCAAGGAGCCGTTTTGGACATTCTCCTTCCGGACGCAGCCTATCGCGTTTTCGTCGAGACTGCTCACGACGAGCCCACAACTAGCGTGGAGCACGACGCCCTTGAAGAACTCCTCCGTGCAGTCGATTATCTGCCACTAGCGGTACATTTATTGGCTCTTCTTCAGGAACAACCATCAGCGCTGCTGAAGCAGTGGAAGAAACTGCATACCGAACTTCTCCAAGTAGACATTCACGATAGAACACGACGTGAACTCAGCGTTGAGGTTTCCATCCAGGTGTCCATTCGGTATCTTCCCACCGAAACCGTCGATCCAGAGCCTTTGGAACTACTTGCTCTTTGTAGTCTCCTTCCAGACGGCCTATTCCCGGACACGGTCGAGCAACTGCGGCCAATGTTCGCACGCCTTGACCGCGCAATGCGGCTGCTTCGCAATCACGCACTCATATATATCGGCGTATCAGGAGAGTTGAAGATGCTCAGCCCCATTCGGCTGTACATTCAGAAGCAGTATCCAATCTCTGGGAGGCATTTTGGGTGCATCCGCAGCAGGTACTACACACTGGCTGCCACAGTGCCAACCGAACCTGCGAACGACTTCCTTACCCGTTCGGCGCAGGTTGCCGCAGAAATCGGGAATCTGACCTCCTTTCTGTTGCACCTCGTCGATACGGAATCTCCGTCTGAGGAGCTGAGCAATGCCGTGGGATCGACTACGGCGCACATCTTTTGGACATCTCAGTCGCTGTCATTACAAACCACCTGGGTCAAGCGATTGGGAACGTTCCGGAGCTCAGAGAACAAGTCGTGGTTGGCCAGAGCCTATCATGACTTGGGCCGTTCGCGCCACCATCTGAGGGACTTCGAGGGTGCCAAAGAATCCTTTGGAATGGCTCGTAATCTTTGCATGGAGCTGGGGGATACATCACAGGCGATGCTGTCTGCGATCTGCATGGCCAGTTGCATGAGGATTCAGAACCTATATGCAGATGCTATCCGGCTTATCACAGATGCGCGCAGCTTCTACATGACGCAGAGTAATGCACCGAAGGTTGCTCTCTGCGACCGCCAACTGGGTCAGCTCTTCAACGACACGAAGCAGTACGACAAGGCTCTGCAGTACTACCAGTTTGCGTACGATGGACTGAAAGCTGACGATCAACAGCAGCCCGCCGCAGAGACACTCCTGCATCTTGGCATCACCCACGTCGAAATGGGCAACAACTCTGAAGCCAAGACAGTTCTTCAGCAGGGACTGGACGATCTTCAGAGCTATGGCGATGTCGGTGGTGCCGCCTACTGCAAGATGTATCTCGGCGACTTGAAGCGACAGGCCGGCGACTTTGAGGAGGCTGAGCAGCTCATTGCGTCAGCTCGAACGGACTGGACGACGGCAGGCTCGGAGGACCTATACGGCGTCGCAGAGTGCGGATGGTTCCTTGGGCTTGTACGTCGGGACCAAGGGCAGCTGACCGAGGCGGTCGAGCTATTCACTGCTTGTCGAGACTTCAACGTCTCCCTTGGCGACGAGGATCACGCTGGAGAGTGCGAGCGAGAGCTCGTCGAATTGCGTCAGCGACTCTCAACAGGACTCCAGTCCCAGACATAGGAAGTCAAGAAGTACCCATATTATTGCTGTAAAATACCTGAACGTTTGCGGGTTGTAATCATACACTATGAGCCCTTGTACCACGCACACTACGCTCGCCCGGTGCGTTTCTTCAGCCGAATGTCATCGGGCCCACCTCAGCGACGACGTGCTCCTGCATCGTATCCGGGAAGCCCTCGACGTCAAAGTCTGGCGCGAATGACATGTCGTATTGGTGAATGAGCATGCTGAGGAAGAGCACCATCTCGATGCGCGCGAGGTTCTTGCCGACGCAATTCTGCGCGCCAACCGAGAAGGGAATGAACGCGTCGCGGTTGGTGTGCCATTTGCCGGCGTGGTCCTCGGACGCGAGCCAGCGCTCGGGATGGTACGCCAGCGGTTCGGGAGAGAAATACTTCTCGGAGACGTGCAAGACACAGGGTGGGACGTAAACTTCAGTGTTCTCGGGAACGAAGCTGCGGGCAATATACGGGTGAGCAGCGATCGAATGAAAACATTGCGAAAGTACGTACTGGCTCGCAATGATCTTGCCTCCGGATCCTGCTGGAACGGAACGCGAGCCAATAACGGGCACCACGGAGAGAAGTCGCAGAGACTCATCGCTGGAAGAATTATTCGCATAGGAGTGGGGCACGCTGTGGAAGAGAGACGCACATGCAAGCATTGAGATATGGCAGGTCTTTATGTACCTCGATGTCAGCCCAAGGTTCTGATCCACTGCTAACGATACGATCAACTTCCGACTTGACGCGTGCCATGCAGCGGGGATTTTTGAGCAAGAGATAGACTGTGCAGATTGTAGCGTTCGCTACTGTGTCTGCTCCAGCAATCACCTGTCAATAATGCTGTCAGTTGGGAAAGTCCTCTGAATTGAAGTTGGCGCAACGTACACCAGCAGCAGCCTCGCGAATGAGATCAATGGTTGTCAGCTTGTGCGGTGCATCCTTGTCCATCTACAGATATGCTTTTGTCAGAACCCGGCGTTCTCACAGAAGAGTGATCTTACGAGGTAATGCCACAAGTCATACGTAACCGTCTCACGCGCGGCACGTTCTTTGAAGATACGACCGGAAACCCGGAGATACGACAAGAAATACCATACTAGATTTGGAACGGCAACTGTGAAAGGCGAGGCCCGAGCCACCAGACGTGCGCATTGACGTCAGTTGCGCTATGAAAAGTTGTCAGTAAGGTTTAGGCAAGGGGTGGTGCAAGCAAAAGGCTCGCACACGAGAACATTCGACATCTTCTTGATCATTCCATCGGGATCCTGGCCAGTTAGGGTCATGCCAGACTCCTTACCGAACCTAATAGGAAAAGTTCAGTTCCAATTTTGTCTCATTCATTATTGGGACGACGTACGCGAAGATGGACATGAAGTCATAGCAAAGAAGCGCACCCACTGAGTAAGGTTAACAGCTACTCCCTTGTCGGCCGCAACATCGAGGTGCGCGACGACCTGCTTTGCAACCCGTTCGGCGGACTCGGTGTACGAAAGAAGTTGCTCTTGTCCAAGTCCGCGGTCCCACATCCTACGTCGATGGGCATGCTGAACCCCGTCAAGGCGAGGATGGAGCGGCCACCATCACGAGGGCTGCGACCGCGGTACCCTGCGCGCATGTCTTAGACGCGGCACGAATGAGCTCTGGAACGTAGTACGCACAGCGGTCCTTTGGCAACCCGCTATAAACTGGTTGAACGGCTGCCGCATCGGCGATGGACAGCTCGTTTGGAGCTATGAACCGATGAGGTTTGAAGCGCGGGAACGACACAAAGGCCACGTACCGATTCGAACGATGGCCCATACTTCTCGTGCAGCGCCAGCACATCGCGGTAGTTGTTCCCCGCCACGATGCCCAGGCGACCCGCAGCTTAGTCAGTTTATGTAGCCATGGGCCAGGGTAGCGCGCGAGCGGGTGCCATGGCGAGAGTCGGTAGACGGCAATCGAGGCGAGCAAGGCTACCGCGGTGATCGTACTGCTCTCCATCACACCGCGCAGCGTGACGTTCCAATCGCATCTGCCCCTCCGCGAAGTACTGCAGTGCTGCTTGCAGAAGCGCGTCGGATCCCAGAATGGTGACTAGGGCTTTGAATGGGTAGGGCTCATTGCGCTTGAAGTATTGGTGGAGGGCCTGAGCGCAGCCATCTTTGAGCACAGTTTGAGCACCAGTCGATGCGATGACCCACCAAGCCGAGTCCGATGGCGGGTGCGACGTCCTGGCGCATGTCAATGATGTGAGAGTCGTCGGGGATACTCAATCACACGCCGCCGGTTATAAAGGGCGGGCACACAGGGTCCGTGGCGTGGGCCTTACGCTGGAACGCCGGACGAAGCACCGCATAGGAGCTTTTGCGCTCAAAACGGAACCACGGTAAATGTAAAACATCAGTGGAAGATCTGCTGCTTAGAATCATAGCACGAGGTACGGATTGTAAGACATCGGCCTTTGTTGAACCGACTGCCGGTCACACGATACGCGCTGGACAACAGGGCTGAGTCCACGCCTCCACATGTTAGGCCTTCTAAAGATGACCAACTACACATCTGCCATGCGTTCGAGCAGATGGATAAGGCTGATCTGAGAAGATCCGAACCCGACCGGTCAAGGGGGCATCGCAAGAAGACAAAGTTTGGTCTGACCTGTAATCTCCGCTTCAAATCGTGTCCGCCTCACGTATTCGTGACTATCATCAAGAAATTTGCTGGCGGTTGCAGGACTGCGACGAAGACGTACAGCCAGCTATAGCTCAAGGTCGAGAATATTTTCTGGCTGGGGTCTCGCAGGCAAGGGACTTTTGATCGTGGCATTTCGTGCATCTTTGCAGTCAAAAAAGTTCGCCTGCTTCATTTTGTTCCATCCGCGTCAACATGCGCCAATTTCTACCAAAATTAGCCCGCATTGCCTCGCAAATTTACATCCTGTGCGACCAACGACCTTTGTTATTTCAGAGCCGCAGGTCAGCCATCCGGTCGATATGCTCCGGGAGATCCTTGCTCGCGCATGACTCCCACTATATGTTTGCGAGAACTTCCTTATCATCATCGTCGTCGTCGGCCGAGTTGAAGTTACCTTCATCGCTGGAATCGGAGAGCTGGGCATCGACATCGTCTGCTCCGAGAGGGGCAGCCTGGTTGACATTCAACTGCAGGAGCATCATCCCCCTGCCTAGCATCCTCTCCAACTCGTCGTCGATTTCGGGACTCGGCGCGGCTTTGAGTTGCCAGGAAAGCTTATGCCTTGTTTCGAATCAAAGAAATTGTTTTTGTCCCACATCTTCTTGATGCGGCGCAACTCTCTGCGGTTACGCCAAGGTACGCCTTCTCGTGGGTCGGCGCCTTTAGTTGACGGTCGGGAAAGTTGATGAAAGCGGCCGCACCGCCAAGCGCAAAGGGTCGCAGCTCGTTCTTGGCACGCTTGAGGGATGCCTCCATCCTTCTGCATCCACTTGTCCTCCCACGCGATAGTCAGATACATGTGGTAGGCTGCAGCGCGCCATAAGAAGGCCGAGTCAGTCGGCTTCGGATCTCCCATCTTGCCACCAGCGCGGATGAAGGTGGCAAGAAATTCGACGCGTTCGCCCCTGAAGGCTTTGCGAAAGGCGCCATCCTGTCGCGCAGCACAGCCGTGACCTTCTTGATTGCGGAACTCAATCAGGAAACGCGGCAAATGGGGGTACCTTGCTGCAGAGCGCTTGTGAGCGGTCATAAGCGGTGAAAGCGGTCAAAAAGCGAACAGAGCGGCAAAGCAAGGTACCTCCAGGGCTCTGCTCTGACCGCCCATCACCGCTTATGAACCGCATGAGCGATGACGGGTTTTTCTGATGACTGCAGTTCCAGGCTGCAGGACATATTCGGTCGGGCGAAGCGGTAGAGAAGGTTGACAGTCTCTACAGACCACTTGTACTCTATTTCCCCCGCGTTGGTACACGCGAACACCGTCCGACCGAAGTGCTTTGACGTCTACACTCATGGGTGGGGAGTGAGGGCGGGAGGCTAAGGCAGTGATTGTGGCTCAAAGTCGAGGAGGAACGGATTCAAAACGATTAATACTGTCTGTGGCTCGGTCTGGGCGGATATAGTTAGGCACGACCTTTTGAAGCGAACGATTTCGGTCTTGCATAGAATAGAGTACAACAACGCACCCTAGAAATCGCGTCAACAACTTCAGGAGACTGACGAGAAGATCGATGGATGCACAGTCACGGAAGCATTACAGGTTCATATCAGGAAAGATGGATAGTGCACCACAAACACCACCCTATAAGCGTTCACAATCCATAGAAATCGTACGCTTGCCCGCAGCGCGATGGCTGAAGCGTCTCGAGTGGGACATTTCCTCGCCACACAAGAAAATAAACTTGGTTGCACAAGCGACGAACGGGTATATCTAATTCCCAGAGCAAGACATAGCTTTTGAGCAATACAGATGGAAGCACCCGGAGAGCATATCCTACAGCTAACTCATTACCCCGGCTTGAAGGAAAGAAGAGTGGCGCAAGAAAACTTTTGGGTTCGAAAGGACGACCGGCAACGCAATCAGAGTCTAATCTGGGACTAGTACGGGTTAACAAACATTGAACAACCCTCAGAAGACTCGAGACTATGCAGGGCTAACTTCACCGTGACGGAGCTCTCCTGATTCATTAACAGCGATCCGTCACGCATACATGCGCGTTCCCACGATTAGAACTTTAGAACATAGTAATCGATTCGAGATTGCATCGTGATCAGGTGCATACATCGTCGCAGAAATCGCTTGTGTCCAGCGCCTCGATCCCCTGGCTTCAATCTTAGAGAACGGGTTTCGATTGCTAACATTACTGTATATCACATAACGACTTGATGTATGCTACTGGATTTGCTCTTTGAAACCTAACCCCCGCCAGGATCCTTCAATGGTTATGTATTTTACAAACATTTGTCATTTCCACAAAACCCCGCAACTACGCCTGGTGGTCCTGCTCGATTTGTTTCAATCTGCGGCTGTAGCACGCTGAGGTCAACGACAGGATACTGCGGCTTGTGGACGCGGATGAGGGAGAGGAAGTAGTCCTCGAGCGGGAGTAGGTTGAGCAGGAAGCCGTTGCCGTACAGCCAAGACCTGCACGGGATTGCGTGTCAGCGCAGGTGATAACGGTGAGGCGTGATGCGTGACGAGAACAGGTAAGACAGCGCAGATCAATGGGCATTTTGCCGTGCGCAGTTTGCTGAAGATCGGGCGCCGTGCCACCACTACAAATTGGAGACATGGCTACTCACCGCATACACATGCACCGGCGACAGCGTCCAATACAAAGTGATTGGCGGTGGAGACGATGGCGAGTAAGATCATGGCCGGGTAAGTGAACCCGACGGCGAGGCACAGCGCGCGCCGGGAGCTCGGAAGACGGCACGCGACCAAGGAGCGGAAGATACAGTGAGCGGCTACGATTGGTCGGCGCGAGAGGAGCGAGCCAATCGTAAGCCCAATCATGAGGCTGTAACCAAAGTGCAACGATGGCATGGCAGCTGCTCATTGCGTCGTCAGAATGGGGAACGAAGGGGCCCAAGTTAATCATGCGCACCGTATTGATTGCAAAATCTGTTCTGGGTCCAGACGGAGGAGGCGCCGTCTTTACCGTGTACCGTGTCAACGAAGCCGAACGAGCGCGCGAGCTCGCCCTCATCTCCGGGAACATTGGGATCGCTGAGCAAGCGAGGCGGCATGCAAGGCCACAACGTAAAGACGATGAATGCGAGCAGGTTGCACATGGCCATCGTACGCCTCCGGGCTTCGAAAATGAGCGGGCTGGCATGACTCTGCGCGATCTGGCCAACAAACTCCTCGGGGAGATGGGTAATGCGGTTGCGGGAGATGCAGAACCAGTAGAGATAGATGAGGAAGAATATTGTGCCGGGAATGTGGATGAAGGAGTACAGCCAGTTGATCCACATCATCGCCGTTGGAACTGCAGCAGAAATTGTTGCACGGCGGGCTCAACAAACATGCGCAAATGCTGCTCGACCGCGATGAGTTCTAGTGCATGTCGCCGTGCGACGTCGACGTGTCTTGCTGCAACGTTAGGGGCAGTGAAGCGCGTCCAATTTGTACACCTGTGATCGGAGCGCACGGCGCCCGGATGTAATTCGCCGATGAGCTTCTGCATGACGTGCACACGACCACCGCAAAGAGCAACGCTCACCCAGTAGATCAGGGCCCAGTACCACACCTCCGCCAAGAATGGATACCGTTTGATCACCCTGCTCACCAGTCGATGCTCGTGCACTTGTGTGTTTGGCGTGCTGAGCTCGTGTTTCCACCCCAGAAACTGCACGTTCCGAATTCTCCGCGTGGGGACTTCGTCAGAGTAAGTTCCAAGCAAGTGCTCGGCGCTATCTGGTGTGCCGGAGCGACTGGATGAAGAGACAGCAACTCGAATCTTGTGGTAGGCGGGGTACAGTGATCGGTCGCGGTTCCACCATGTGCCGCCAGCGAGCAGCGAGACGACGACAAGCGGTTCAAGAACCGTACCGAGACCTCCCATAGCTACTGAGATGTGGGTTGGAGGAGGGAGAGGAGCGTGGACGGGCGCCGGGAAGACAAGACGGAGGCAAAACTATGCCGAGGCGCGGCACCATGACATCGAGCATGTCTCTTGCTATCTCGTCATTACTCCCGCGCTGGGGCCGCGCGAGCACAATATGATTCAGCAGTCGCCAGGGACTGCTGACGCAGGACATCTGGGTGGCTCCAGTCAGCTTCTCGGGCACCCGTCGCCCATATTAATCACAGCGATCTGAGTAGATAACGACTACTTGTCCTCAGCCGCGAAACAGACACGTGTCGAGCTGAAGTGCCAAGACGCCCTGCAAGATGCTGCCCCTCGTCATTCCAACACTCCAAACCCAACGCTCGAGATTCGCGCGGCACCAAACCGAGTCACACGACTCGATAATTTGACGTCACGACCGGCAGCCGCTCGCACTTCCTCCCGCCGTCCTCCTTGTTTTAATAGAAACCATGGTAATATGGAAACACCTTTTCGGTGTCGACAGCATGTGCAGAGTGTGTAGTGTACTGCAGCGGCGTCTGGTGTGGTGCGCCACACGGCATGGGCGGGCTTCTTTCGGCACGCCGAGCAATCTGACAAGTCATGTGTGACCAATCGCGGTTTCTCAGGAACAATTCATCAACAACCTTGTAAGTCGCAAACCGCTCGGTCGTCATCATATTGGGCCACTTTTGCACATCGGAGTGGTGTCTGTGTCGATGGGAGGCTCGTGGCGGATGTGGTAAATGAATGTGTAGGGGTAGAACGTGGAGACCCCGAGGGATTGGTAAGTGGATCCCAACGGATTCAGCATCCTCCGCCGTTGAAGGAGTGAACAGTCGTCCGTTCGTGGTTTTGCTCCGCGGCCTGTGCGTGCGTGACACTCGCAACATGCGCCTACTTGAAGGTATTCGGACGCAGAGCCTGCGTTCTCTGGCGCTTTCATTTTTCTGTGGACACCGAGGTGTCCGAGCCAGCAGCTTACTTCGGCATGTCGCCTTGCCGTACCATATCCAAAAAAGACTTAGACCGAGTCGAATTTTACGACGCACACTAGGGAGCTCCTGTAATTCAGCTCATCGCTGGGGCAATACCATTGCAGAGGCCGCTACGGCGTACAATGAGCGAACCGTTTAAGCCCACGTGGGCCATCGGCGCTGATATTATAACAAAGCCCAAAAACGACGTCAGAAAAAAGCGTGTATTTTAACGAAATGAAAGCCGGCTTCTCAACTTGCGTGACCACATAGAACGTTAGCAAAGTAACGAGTAGTACCTCGAGCGGACAATGTTTTGCCATCGACTTGATTTCAATTCTACTACAAAGAGCTCGGCGGGTCGCGAGAGAAACAGTGAGTATATCTCGCTCCTGATTGGGTGCTATGGATCAAATGAGCGATCCTGGAAAAGTCAAATGGAATTGAATGTCAAACACGCTGTTGGTCGTATTTTCTCGGAGATAAGAAATGTTTCAAACTAAAAACAGGTACTGGGCGAGCATTTCTAGTTCTCACGAGTTTATCCGGCATCGCAACGACCGGAAGCGGGGTCCTGGAACGCTAAAAGGTGAAAGGCGGAGTCCGGTTACAGAGAAGCGGTTCCAAACGCAGCGGAGGTAGCGCCGGAATGTTGGCCATGCCCCGGCCGTACATCGTTACCGCTCGCGTGCAGATTCGTCAGCACCCCGATCATGAGCACGCTTAGTTACAAGGAACGGCCCTCATCATAAGGAACGACTGGATGTTCTTGATTCTCGTATGACGTTCGTGTTTCAGAATCCACGCACGATTTGCAGACATCTCATCGGCCAAGCTATTACAGTCGGGGGCTTTCGCGGCCGAGATAAGGAGATATGATATTCATCTTTGTTCACTATGTCGCACAGTACTAAGACAAGATCGTGATCAATCTCAGGTTGAGCTCCTGCTACTACGACTTGTTGCACTTGCACCTGAGATTTGGGATCAGCTTCAAGGCCTGTGAGATGCGTGAAACCGTTCATGCAGCGGGTATCAGTGTCGCCACGCGGCGATATGCACCGTGGTCACAACTGCCTGTGCGCTCCAAGGCGCTTGACAAAGAAATAACTTACTCTCCAGGCTTGCACTGGCAGCTGGAAGACATTGGTCAGAACATAGATACGAAATTCCGGTTAGATCTTCTGAACGTACCTGCTGCCACACGAACAGGAAGCATTGCCGCAGCCTTGAGCAGACATCGTTGATATTCTCTATCCACAGGTTTATCTTTGTATGAGCCACTTTCTTCAGTTGCAGGAAAGGCCAGGGACTCACTGTTGGGGGGAAGTACTGATGGGAGAGGAGCAGGACGCAGAGGCCGCAGCGCTTGGGCCGCCGCTTTTATATGCCTAAGGTTTAGGCATCACCGCATGACCCGAGCGGTGCACGCAGAGCAAGGCTGTTCCGTATGCATCTACTTCTTGTCCCGTGTTACGTCGTCGAAGCCCTATATTTATATTCGTAACAGCCGCGGCAATGACTGTGGCGTACGTATTTCGTTACAGTGTGAGAAATGAGAACCACCCCACCCCCGAGACATTTTACCACCCAAATGCGTCGTCTACGAATACAAAGGGCTTGTGGAGCTTCGAGCTCTGTCCAATACTCACTACCGTCTTCCGCACGTCGTCCGCCATACCTGGCGGTCCACAAACCATGATCCCCACCAAGCCCGCGTGTTCATCTCCTACAAGTGCAGCCTCAACAATCTCAGCAACGTCAAGGCGAGCCCCAACGCTGGTCGTAACGCCAATATTGGGCGGCAGCAGCGCGATCTCGCGGTCCAGCCCGGACACCAGAGATTTCTGACGCACGCCCCAGTAGAGCCGCCCGCGACGGGGAGCTCCAAAAGTCTGCAAGAGGGGGAGGACCGCGGTAATGCCCACACCACCGGCGATGGCCACGAGTGTGTCACATCGGGCGAGTTCGGTCGCGGCTGGGACGCTGTGGTACGGTCCTTCGAGCAGGACGGTCACGCGCACGGATGAGGCCGCACCCAGACGTCTCGCGAGGGTGGCAGTAATTCCCGTACGCACACGTGCGATGAAAGTTGTGCTGGGCTTAGCAGGACCATCCACTGAGCTGGTGGACTTGGAGTCGGCCGAGATTTCGCCCTTCTCGACGTGTTCGGACAATGCGGAGGTGGGTGCGGGCGGGAGCTTGCCAGCGAAAGACGCGGCGACTGAGAATGGATGGTTCTCCCAGAAACGCCAG
This sequence comes from Auriculariales sp. MPI-PUGE-AT-0066, assembly GCA_020744175.1. NCBI lineage: Eukaryota > Fungi > Basidiomycota > Agaricomycetes > Auriculariales > Auriculariales sp. MPI-PUGE-AT-0066. The sequence continues at coordinate 355,880 of JAGTJP010000011.1, forward strand.
GTGAGAGTTGGGAAGTAGAGGTAAACCACACCGTGCGCGTGGACGTTGTCGATCGATATGTGGAGGTATTCGCCATTGGTGCCGTCGATGGCGGAGACGGTAGCGGTGTGAAGGCCATTGATGAAGACACGCAAGAGGCGCCACAAGCGGTCAACTCCCCAAATACCGCCAATGATGTAGATCCAGATCTCGTACCCCCAGTCGTAGGTGAAGAGATACCTGCACACGGACAATGAGTAAGGTGACTTAAGAGACTGAGGAGTTGACTGACCAAATATGTAAGAACGTCCCGACGAGGAAGAAAACGACACAGAGATGATGAAAAGCGAGGAAGATCTCGTAAAACTTGGTACGGACGACCAGGAGCGACGCGGGCAGTATGATGACTGCAGCCATTGTGCCCACTATACCCCACTTCCAGTATATCATAGTGAACTCAGCCTTGTAGTCGCTCCAATAGACGTATCGCGCGAGCGAGAGCAGCGAATGAAGTACGGTCTGACCAATACCCCAGTAGGCTAGCCAGCGATGGAGTAGAAGGAAGGTCCCATGGCTCCAGTTCGTGAGGTGAATCAGGATGTTGTTGCGCGAGGAGAAGACGACGGCTGCAACGAGGTTGGCCAGCGCCATCGAGCCTGCCCTGTCAGCAATGACGCAGTATGCTTGTTGAGTGGAGTCCGGGAACCAGCTTTGCGGCTCTACGTAGTAGATGGGGACAAGGAGGCCGATGTTGAGCGCGCTGATGAGGATGATGTATAGCGTTTGCCCGCGTGTGGGAATGAACCCGATGCCGCCTGGGACGGGGACGCGGTAGCGATTGCCGATGAGGGGTGCGTGATTCAGCGATGCATTAAGCTTTGTCCAGAGTCGGCTATCGGCAATGCCGGGGACGAAGCGGACGAGGGACAGCACTACCGGGAGGAAGAGTGAAACGAGGACAAGGATAAGACTAAGGAACCAAAGAGTTTGGCTCAGTTACATGGGCGGTTTGAAGGGGAGGAGAGCGACTTGCCTGAAGCGCCCGTGCCCGTTTTCGTTGCTCTCGAATGTCACTGAGCCGTTGTACTCCGCCAGCCAATCTTCGTGAGCGACAGTGCTGGTCACCGTCAAGGGATCGCCAGGGGTGAGAACGGGCAGAGACCCTGCAGCGAAGAGAGACGAGCCGTGGTCATGCTCGGTGCTAGTGGAATTATCGACCGAGACGCCTTTAGCTTCATCCGCGCGTGCATCAACCAAGGCGGCAGAGTATGACTGTGTGGGAGCCAAGGTGTAGTCGCCAATGCTGCCCGTGGCGAGATGAGACGCCCAGTAGTCTTCGATCTGGCTGAGGGACGGTGGGGCTGGCCATGCGTCCTCCGGGCAGTACGTGACAATGCAGAGCGCCATCGAGCGCAGAAATGCTGGGTCGCTCAGGAAACACTCCGGTGGTGTAGCGCTACCGCCATGATGACCGCCTGCCTCATGCTCACCGTCCGGAGTGCAAGCCAATGGCGAGCCTCCGATTATTGTACGACAGGCGAACGCACAGGCGGGCCTGTACATATGCTTCCCGAGGCCAATGAGACCTGGGCCATCGGCTAGGGCACCTGGTAGCAGGGCCAGCAGCCATGGAAGTACGCTGCGCATGGGTCGTGCTCTGGATGAACGACTCGTCAAATTTGCGCGACGAGGGGTGAGCAAGGACGGCTCAAGAAGAAGGAAACGGGGATTCTGACAACATATATTGGCATGAAATGAGTGTGTGCAAATACAGACAAAGCGTGCGGGTTCGACGGAACTTGTTCCGAACAAGCTACCCCTGACAGCTCCGCGTTCCCCGCCGAGCTTGAACTGCCGGGTTACGGACGTTTCCAACGCATTTTATGGCCTACCAGATAGCCCTGGGTAGCAGTTTATATCTTAGGTCGCTCAACCGAGTCTCATGCAGCAGGAGGTTCCAGCGCTGAAAGTCGGAGAAAACAACAGAGCACGCGGAGCCAGACAAACAATTGCAAATTGCGGTGACTTGTGTGAACGCTTGGCGCATTTAGGACGAATCCAGACTGTGCCTGCGCCGAGACGGGCGTTGTCTGGCCAATTGCATTTTGCGCAAGCGAACAGCGGCCGCCGCCTCAAGATGGCGACAGTATGGCGTGACCGGAGCACGTGCCGTCGGCCAGTCGACTACCGGTGAGGTACCAGGCTGGATCGCGTAGAGGACACGCATGCGGGCCGAGGTAAAGACTTGGTGTCAGAGCATTATGTCTCATAAACGCCGCGATGTCCGAAAGTAGATGGTGAGGAGGTCAAGGTGAGCCGAGTTGAGTCATGGGAGACACGGGTATGAGTTGAATGTACACCAGCGACGAGTTGGAGTTCAAGTAGACACATTTGAGGACCCGCATTGACAAAGACGAAAGACGTTGACCATCACGACACCGGTGATGAGAGTGGCAACAGCATTGTGCGGAAGAGAAGGGTGGCGAGCCGACTCTGTCGCTGCAGATACTTTGTCAGGACACGCGAGGGAGGAGGAAGAGATGTGAGGGGGCGGAGTTGGCATCATAAATGGCGGGTGTTACGGCGAAAATGTCGCAACTCGGCTCGCGCGAAAATAGCGCATGTACTTGCCACAAGCGCCCAAAGCGATGATGTCAGGCAATGCCGGATCACTAAAACAAATGTCACCGTGACTGTTGCAACGTTAGGGCATTCCATTCGATAATATGGCCAATTTTCAAGTCGCAGTAGTTAAGGAGCACGTTCGACGCTCCCCCGGGAACGATCGCATGGCAGTGTCGTGCACGCTGCCAATATTGACCTGATGAGCTTTGCAGCGACGCGTGCCAGGACCGAGTCCACCACTTTTGAGAGCAATGTTCAGTATTTATCTTACGTATCACAATGTTTCCTGGGTCGTAGTACAGATCACAGCGCTCATTTGCACTCGTAGCGCTTGCCGACCCAAAACGCAAGCGACAGACGCACGCAATATGCTTAAGCGTTCAAAATTGCACACTGAAGACTCATATCTTTGCATAAATTGTAGCGAGTGCAATGTGGGGCTGTCGATCTTATTCCATAGTTGAAACCCCGTGCTCTGCACGGCCTTCCCTCTGCGAACGAGGGACTATGCCGTGTTGGCAAAAAAGACAAACTATTGGCATGATCACAGGTTTGAAGCTGGAAGACTGGAGTCATCGCGATGAGGGCCTGTAGCGACGACCACGCCGATAGTGGGCCGGTGTAACTTAGGACACTGTTATTTGAGGCATCGAATAACCATGACCGGGCAAACCGGTCTTCCTGAATCGAGTCGTGTGCAAGCAGGACAACATATATAACTTTCGAATGGTTGGACACAGAGTCAGGACATACACATTAATGGTGGTGTTGAAAGTGAGAGGAGATGAGCCGGTGGCGTCGCGGCTGCTGCTCAAGAAGAAAATGGAGCGGAAAGTACGAACATGATGAGCCGGGCGCCCAGTGGTCAGCGCCTCGATGCAAAACTTTAGAACAACAACAGCTCATCCGCCTCAATTTATATAGATCACCACTATGCATACAGATCACAGATCCCTTTCCCGGCTACCATAGTGCCTGCCGTTGCATTTTGGTTTGCGAAAGTCCCCATTAAGGCACTTTGTGACCGACTAGGTGACGCATTGGCGGTGCTGCCCCATCAAATATCACCGGCGATGACTTTATGTACCCTTAAAAGCACGGAACTAGTAACCCGCACGAGGAAAGTCTGTGGTTTTGAGAACGAGGCTTTGCGCGGCAAAAAAGCCAAATTAAGCGTGCAAAGGTATCTCGGTCAGTGACAGTCTTTGAAACAGATTCAGGAAGCTGTTAGTCTATACTATTCAAGAGTCATTCTGCTAGGCGAGAGTCTCAGTCTCGGAGTTTGGAAACGTGCCAAATACCTCCGATATTCATTCTCCTGCTGCCTTGACAGACAGACCGATTCACTGGCACTATGAGCCCTGATCAACGTCTCACTGCGACTCAAGAACAAAGTGGTGAAGTGACTTTACTCTTAAACTACGATTTTCGCCTCAGCTACGGGCTTTTGACCTAAACTTTACCACTTACGGGGGTTTCCAGGTTGAAAGCATGCAGACTCGGGCCTACCGTTTCGTCCCATCGTAAAATTTAGGTCATTTATCCGACAGATGTAGTATCTCTCGCTCGCGATGGATTGAAGCTTGCATGCATGCATAGTGCAGAGCAGCCCACTCGCCGCTTCAGTCGTTCCGAGTCTCCCACATCACACCAGACTGACCATGAAAGTGAATTTTACTGCTGTTTACTGCTGTTCACGCTCATACCCCTACTAATGATGATTGTGAGTTTCCGATAAAGTAAACGTACGCGCTGGGGAATGGAGATGAACGCGTCATCTTATGAACGCACGATGCGGATGAATAGTCTCTGGCGGAATTATGCACTTTGAATGCCTTCAGTGACATTGCCGATGAACGGTAGCTGGTCGGGTTGGCAGAGTGTGCCTGACGTTGGCAAGACTCCGGACTGGAAGAACGCGCCAATGGCCGCTGCTGCACAGTTTCCCATCTGGAAGGTAATCGTATGGCCGATCGTGTTCTGCTCAAGCAGCGCAGAGCTGGCCGTGGGGAACCGTTTGACAACAGTCTGCGCGTCCGCGAGCGGCGTGATCGGATCCAAGGTGTTGCTTGCGACGAGAATTTTGCCGCTGATCTCGGCAACATCGAACGAGCCGGTGTATGGGTTCCCGGGGCGGATTTTCCATGGGATGCATTGGAGCGGGACGCGCGTCATGATGCTGCCAAACCAACGCGAGACCTCGATGGCGTCGTGCACCATCTTCCAGGCCGCATCGAGCGTCGTGCTGCCGAGGTCGGGGAAGTCGGTGCACGTAATAAGCTGCAAGGACTGGTCGGCCGGGTTCCAAGGTGCGAGGCCGGTGCCCGGATTGGCCGCGCCGAAGTCGTGCAGAGCGGAGACGTTGCGCGCTTCAACGGCCGCAAAGACGCCGGCGAGAATCGGGAACCCATTCAAGGGGGCGTATATCTGCGTGCGTATGAATGCGCGCAGTTCGTCGTAAGTGACGATGTGGTAGCCGTTGGCGTGGGGGTAGACTGCGATGGGTTGCGCTTTGAGCGACGCTAGCAACCGTTCGAGGCGGGCTGCGGTTTGCTTGCTCGTCTTCTCAGCGATGGGGCACACAGTAGGTCCACCCTTGGTGCAGAGATCAATGAATGCGTTGAAGACACGGTCAGAGTCTTGCAGTTCAGGCGTAAGGTTGGCTGCGCGCCAGTTCACGGCATCCGTGATGCCATCAATCAACATGAGGCCGACATGGTCCGGATACATTGCGGCAAAATGCTGGCCAATGACTGTACCATAGCTCTACACAAGGATTAGCGTTAGAGAACTTACTGGAGAAGAGCGGTGCGTACGATGCCGTAGTAGTTGAGCTTGTCTTCGCCCAAAGCGCGTACGATGCTGAGCATGTCGCTCGCCGCGGTGGAGGTGTCCATGAATCGACCTCCACCCACCTCCTCTACGGTAGAGCCACTTCCTGTTCCAAGGTGAGTTTCGGCGCATTTGGCCGCGACGATCTCGCTGCGGGCCAAGGCATATCCCACATCAACCCGACTCTCCAAAGAGTAGATTTCGGTCTGCTCGAACGTCGCCCAATCCTGTGTGTCAAAACAAAACCCGGAAGGTAGGCTGAAACCCGTGCCCCGTGGGTCGAATCCAACGATATCATAGGCCGGACCGATGATGGGCGCGAGAAGCGGGCCGAGTTGGAGGATTGCTTGCGTACCAGGCCCACCAGGCCCACCCTGCGCAGGGAGGTCAGTATGCAAGCAAGCGAAAATGTCATACGAAGGTTCACGAACTGGGTTGAAGAGAACAGAGCCTGGATGAACACGTTAGACAATGCACGGCTTGAAAGGTACAGTCGATTGCGGTCGCGCGCTCACCCTTGTAGTTCGCTGTGTCTGTTGCGGGCAGAACGGCAACCGCTATCGTTGCGTTGGGTCCATTCGCGCGACTGTAGTCGAGCGGGACACTCAATAGACCACATTTGAACGACCCATAGCACGGTACCAGAGCCTTGAGATCGATGCTTGGAGTGACCTGCTTCCCACCGGTCAGCCTCGATACATTGCAGCACGACACCCACACCCCATACAGTTGACCAGTCGAAATTCGGCGGTGCACCTTGTCGCGACTGAAGCTTTGCTGCCGCTTCTGCGAGACCTACTGCCGCAAGCAGGGAAACGACGCGAGTCTTTGACGACGCGAACGACATGGCGCGAAGTTGTTGGCGTAGGGTGGAGAGCGCCGCAGACACGCGTGGTACCATGGGGGGGTCCGTCGCATTTTATAGCGCGCTCACAGGAGCCGCTTGTCGTTCGTCTCACCCCGCATTCTGATATCCATACGGCCCCTGACTTGCGGGTATCGTGTGCGTCCATCTGTCACAGGACTGCACAAATTGCGCCGCGGACTGCGCCGCAATGTATGACGTGATCGTAACCGACACGAAAGTGATAGTCTAAAAGAGTAGGAGGGACAAATGGGCAAGACGGCGCGCTTTCGGCACGCGCCGTGTCTCTTGGATAGCACACATTATGCATGTTTAGTCAGGACTCTTACTACTGGTGTCGCGATATGTCACATTTAGTTCATGACCTCGCAGGTCTTGCAATGTCACACATGCTATACGCCCATCAAATAAATCAAGCGCAACATCGTGGAGCGGCCCCCTGGGCAGTTCAAGCCACACTTGAGATAATATATTCCCAAATCAAACACTGGTAGCGGAGTGGTCGACTGCCGATCACCTTTGGGATCGGGACCTAGGATCGATCGATCGACCAGCCCGAGGGACATCCTGCTGCCAGGTCGCCCCGGCGGTCCGCGACAAGAATGAGAAGCACACAGCCGCGACAAATGGCAAAGCCGTTGATTATTATTATCATCTTGATTTTGGTAGTGTGCTCGTTCGACGTTCGACGCTTCAGGGGTAGGAGATATATAAGGGCACGCTGGTGGGGGTGGTCGTGGCACTCCACGGGGGAGACGGTTGCGCACTTTTTGCCAGAGGAAGAGAGCAAAACAGACCCCCCTGCCCCAGACCTGAGAGACAGACCCCTAGCACCATCTCTGCATCCCCCCGTGGCTCGATTAGCCTGAGCCAAAAGAGCCAAAGGAGCGGGGAAGCACAAGTCAGCTCGGTGTCTCGCCCATGAAGCGGCATTATATAGGCTGGATGTCTGTGCGGGACGCTAGAAGCCATCAACTGTGTGATTTTAAGTTGAAAGGGCACGTTTCGGCCAATGGGAGGATAAGAGCTGGATTGGGTTTTGGCCGTGGAAGCAAGAGAGAGAGCACGGGGTTGATGTTGGCCTGTGCTTGGTGCTTCGCGCGAGAATTGATGAGGATGAGTATGACGCACGGAAATTCTCACGGGTCGGCACGCGCGCGTCAGACCATCGCATAGCTGCTGCCGGGGTGGACATTGGAAGCGTTGCGGTGGTGGTGAAGCTGAAGAGTGGTGGCGCAGGACGGGAGTGGATATGAGCCGGGTACCGGCATGAAAGCGACCGGTACGGCGGGCGGGGCGGGGCGGGGCAGTGAACTCTGTTGAAGGACTAGTCTCTCTCTTCTCCTGACGCGCGCGCTTTCTCTTGTCCTTTGACCTCCTCCTCCTCATCCGTTCAACCCACGCACCCGGCCTCGCCTTCGCACATGTCACAGGCAGCCGTACGTCCACCCACCCACGGCTGCAGTTCCTCTTTCGCTGACTGCGGCGCACCGCAGATCCGCCGCAAACTCGTCATCGTAGGCGACGGTCCGTCCCCCCCACCTTTGCGTTGCTTCAGCTCACTCTTTCTCTTGTCCAGGCGCATGCGGCAAGACGTCGCTGCTATGTTCATTCGCGCTGGGCGAGTTTCCAAAGGAATATGTGCGTGCACACCACACCGCCCCCCTCCCTACTCCGCACCCCGCCCGCCCGCCCCTGCAAAAAGACCCTCGCATTGCTGACTCTCTTGTGCGCTCGTGCAGCAACCAAGTGCGCACGCTCTTTGCTGTGTAAACTACGTCACGGCTGACAACACGGTCGTGTAGCCATCTTTGAGAACTATGTAGCCGAGATTCGGCTCGACGGCAAGCCCGTCCAGCTTGCCCTTTGGGATACCGCGTACGTAACCCCCCATTCTCTCTCTCTCTCTCTCGCTGTCGCGTGTTGACATTACTTATATCCAGCGGGCAAGAAGAATACGAGGTACCGTAAAACGTTACAACCAAAGACTGTTCGGCTGACTGACTGTGTGTGTGTGGAACGCAGCGGTTGCGACCACTGTCATACGCCAAGTCGCACATCATCCTCATCGCATTCGCCATCGACGTACCGGACTCGCTCGAGAACGTCACCGTAAAGGTCCGTTTTTATCCTTGGCATCGGCTGGGAAACCCTTATGTCGAGGCGTGACACCCAATGGCTGACATTTCCCACAACGTCATATCCATCCGAAACGTCGCACACCTGCTCTGGACCTCGACTCTCGGACCCTTGACCCCACCGCTCTATTCCCGCTCTTGCGCCCCGAACACACCGACACACCGATACACCGACACGCTGTGCTGCGTTGTGCTGCGCTGCACTGCGCCTCCCCTCGGTCCCGCTCTACAGTGGATCGAAGAGGTCCGCAGCATCTGCGGGCCCCAACTCCCAGTCCTCCTCGTCGGCTGCAAAGCCGACCTACGTCCCTCGGACGATGCACCCGGGTGAGTTTGCGCGCGCTCGCGCGATTTGTGCCCGCCGAAATATTCAGCTGACTTTTTTTTTGGCAGTTTCGTGAGTCGCGCGGATGGAGAGGCCGTGGCACGACAGATCGGAGCTCGCGCGTATAAAGAGTGTAGTGCCCTACGCATCGAGGTGCGCGCGCGCGCGTGCCCACTTCCCCTTGATGCTCCTTATTAACAACACCATATTTGTAGGGCGTAGACGACGTATTCGAAGCCGCCACCCGGCTGAGCATGCTCATGCCCGGGCCCGCTGCACGTGGCTCGACAGCCGGCGGCGGACGCGCCAATGGTGCTTCCGCCAACGGCGACGACGACGCGGCACAGGGAGGAAGCAAATGTTGCGTTATTTGTTGAGCAAAAACCCCTCCGGACCGTGTTTCGTGATTTGCTCCCTCGTCTTGTGTCTCTCCGTCTCTCGATGTTTAAGTTTCCCCGCATATGCGCTTTCTCTCTCTCTCTCTCTCTCTCCTCATAAGCACACACACACATACACACACATACAGTCTCCCCCCACGCGTCCCTCCACGTCCCCACGTCCCCACGTCCCCAAGCCTCACCCACCCATACATCAGCGTCCACCACGTCCACCGCCTCACCGTCCACCACGTCCACCGCCTCACCGATACACATTGTATTGACGTACGCTAGTCCCTCCCTCCCCCTCGTGCTTTCCGCACTTTGCGTCCGTCCGCATCTCTTTTGTCTCCCACCCATCTCCCAGCCTCTCCATTCCGAGTGTTCCGTTTTGTTCCTAGCCTCGACAGTTCCCCCCCAGTCTCAATGTCTTGGTCTCTCTCCAGTCCTCAGACCTAGGTCTCAGTATCAGTCCCGATATATACACATGCCTTTGATCTTTTCTTTGTCGATGTCGATGTCGGTGTCAGCGTGAGCGTGAGCGTGAGCGGGGAGGAAGGTGCCGTTGGCGCAAAAAGTAAAAAAAAAGCAAAAGCGTGGACCTAAGGCCCAGCAGATTTTAAGGTTGGAAACTAGCGAGTGAACCAAGGCGGTCCCGGGAATTAAGCCCGAACACGACACGGGTCGGAGACACCCATTCAAAGCGCGCAAACGTTCGATATGTGATGGGATTGTCAGACAGACGGACGCCTCAGGATCCTCTCCATCCGGAAGTCTTAACCGCGGCACTGGGCACTGGAAGTCGCTGTGCCCTATTTTCGATCTCTATCGCACGGCCGATTGCGTCAGATGATGATTGATTTTGGACGAAATCGAACACTTCTGTTGGCCAAGTTTGCGCTGAACCGTAACGACGGGCGGAGACAAACGTGAAGCGGGGATTGCGCCGACTGAAAATTCTGCCTCTTCGACCCCACCGAAGCCTCCCCGGCAGCGACTGCGGACCGCCTTGGAAGGTGGCGCACATCGCAGGTGGCAGTCTCGTGGTCGTGGCGTTCGATTCCCTTTGCCCGCATCTGGTTTCCCGTACAAGCTCTGCATCTCTCTTCCTTGCCGTACCAAATCACCGCAAACATCATCCCCTACACTGCGGCTCTAGATCACGAATGTGCAGTCATTTTTGCAGGTCGCGACGCGCGGGCGAGAGACAAAATCAATACTCTGGGTCGTAGTTAGAAACCGTGTCAAAGTCATGGAACGCGGTGACGCATCGCACGGCCGCGCCGGAACCTGCCCGAATGGGATTGCAGCTCGAGAATGGCTGCTGCCTCTGTCCCCAAGTTGCAAGTTGCAAGTTCGAAAGTGAGAGCCATCACGGGAGTACGGTTGGATGAAAAATTAGCCCAGGAAAAGCGATAATTTCTCCGAAGGGACTGAAGACGGGGCACCCTCATTGCGCCGCCGGAGAGCACAAGTATAGTTCTTCTTACGTTGCTAACGTTCAGTTGTGGTCACGCAAGTTGAGAGGCCGGCTTTCATTCATCAAAATGCACGCTTTTTCTGACGTCATTTTTGGGCTTTGTTACAATATCAAATGTGCCAGGCCGCGCCGGATATGTCAGTAGAAACGCTTGTCAGAAGTATCACGAGAAGTCAAACCATACCTAGACCCAATGGAGGGTATGCCCACACCAATTCTGAGAACAAGGTTGCGCCAGAATACACTGCGAGTTGGTCAGTTGGGGTGACTGGCGGCCCGGATCGCGGTCAGTCTAGAACTTCGCCGACCGTTAGTCATTGGCGTTCGCTGAGTCTATCGGCGTTCGCGACTCCAACGACCCCCTGTCGACAAGGCTAGAGGGATCGATCTGAGGTCAGGTGGGCTTATCGTTGCGCGCAAAAGAGAAAGAACGAATATACATTGAACTACTTTCTATTGGCTTGGATATGGCCTTGGCCTTTATATCCCTCAGACGCGATACCTGCACGCGTTCAGGCTCAGCAATCGCACTCGCAGATATTACTCACCAGAGATAGGGTCTTGCCTCCTCTCCAGTGCAATCTTGTTGGTCGCCTCTTGCCATTCCCTTGTCATAGTCTTGGGATTCGGCGGTGCCACCGTGCGAGAGATCCAGAAGAGCGCGCTGGAGATACCAATCATGGCCATTGTGCCGAGGAAGACCTTTGTAGCTGTACCAGGTGGGTTCGAAGGTGTACGAGGACCGTGAGGGCCAAACGCAACGTAGTATGCTGGAGATGCATAAATGAGTGGAATGAGGGGGGCGATCGATATGTCCGCTCTTGTACTACTGACCAGCTTTCTTCTCATCGGTGCTCAAGCTCTTCCAGTCCTTCTTCTGCAAATTACCCAGCTGGCTGTGAACCTCGAGCTGCTCATTGGATGAGAGCCGACTCCATTGAGCTTCGACGTTCGACAGAGGCACCGCGCTCGCGTTTTGCACATATGCTGTGGCAGAGGCCGCTCGTACTGGCAGAGACGAAGTCCAAAAGGAGTGACGCAGAGTATTGAGAGGTGTGTGGATGAGACGTACAGCCTGCATCGTGCCTCAGAGCTCGAAAGGAGTTTCGGGTTGCCAAGGTGGAACGGAGCCGGTGGGTGCCGGTTAACCCTCCAGATTCTGCTCCAATTTTGCCGCTCTGCAGTGAAATCACCCTGAGACGCGGGAGATTCCCTCATATAAAACTCAGGGTATATTACCTTGTTTGGCTATGTTCTACTGACCATATCAAGGAGATCCAGGTTGCTCTGAAAAGGGGAACTTGGCCCAAGCTTGTCGTGGAGATGCCGTTAGCTGCCACATAGGTGAGGTCTATACCAGTGAAAAATTGACGCAACGGCTTCAAGTTGATGCAACAGAATCAGCGATGCTCTCATACGCTGATATACTTGTCTCTCAGTGCATGCAATGCAAGGAGATATACGATCAATTGCGTAAAGGTATGGCAAATGGTTTGATTGTTGGAAAAGTCGGCGCTGGTGGGCTTATGCATATAGGAACTAATTTTCGTTACAGCATGCCGCCTCGCGCGATTGACGCGTCGTTGCCAGCATCTGCCACCGCATCTATAGTGCCAGTTACGTGTTCTCGCCCATGATTGAATGACTTTTTTCCTATCTGCTCTGCCGCTCCCGCTCCCTGTTGCCGTACTCACTCCACCGCTTGCGATGAACCCGTCCTGTTCGTGCCAAATTCGCAGCGGTATCCTACGCAACTACGCCTGTCCATTGCACGAATTTATCTGCAGAGTGCATGCCCTTCGTTCTTATGTATCATCCGGCCTGCTGCCCATGTCTCCGTGCCCGCCTACGCCTTGCCTTGATCACTGGACAGCTCGCTGAGGCACTGGCGACACCTGGCAAGACCTGAACGATCACTGTGATTCGCGCAAAAGCCGCCGACGCAGTGGTCAAGATACGCCTCCGCCGCCCCGCAGTTCCCTGGGCCCGACGCAGCTTCGCCTAAATTCACCGTACATTGCACCGCGTGCCCAGCATCTCGCCCAATATCTCGAGCTCGCCCAACTCAGCCTTCAGCTCCGCTTCTGCAGCATCGAGTCTACCACGCCGCAGATGAATCTGCCCGAGGCTCAGCGTGCATTCCGCGCCATACACCCGCCAGCCATGTCTTCTAAACATCCACGTGAAATGGCCGAGCGCGCCATCGTACTCTTCGCGCCAACAGTAGATCTGCCCGAGCACCTGCCGGCACAGCGCGGCATCGACCTCCTAGCACATCTGGATGAAGATCGCCTGAGCCGCAAGTACCTCGTGCTGGGCCGGCCAGTACGACTCTTGCAGCAGCAGACGACTGGCCAAGAAGGCGGCTGCCGACGGGCCTCGAGGATTCAGAACCCACCGTACTCGGCGTCGAGCTTGCGCGCAGCCTGTAGATCATCGGTTGCCAGCGCCACTTCTCTGCGTTTGATCTGCCTGCTTTGCAACTTTGTGATGGTGCGCTGTACAGTTACATACTCAAATATAACTTTGGTTCACATACAATTTGTCATCTGGAGCCATGCAGGGCTACGGAACGGTCCTCGACCAGACTTTTACGCAGTGCGGGCAACCTGATGAAAGATGGGCATTACTATTTACCATTTGCTGGATAGCAGACATTAACATGTCGCATTCTGGTAACCTAACATCTGAGATGCAAGATGAGGGCAGCGTTTTCCAAGTCTTCATCGACCTTTGTATTGACTGGATGAGGAATCGACTCACTCGCAAGAACACATGAATACAGTGCGTGTCAACCTAGCCACGGTAAACTCACAATAAATCTCCGTCTACCTACATGCGGACGGCTACAAACTCATGCGTTTTGTCTGCAACCAGCATTATGCGCCGAAGGCGAGGTCCATCACCAACCTGGCCGAAGCCCTTGCGCCATCAAAAGACGGAACGTCCATGGTCACCGTCGACCTCGCCAAGACGGCACTTCCTTCGTGGGCCTGTCATTCATTGGCAATATGTGGAGGCATCTACAACGGTTTTCCAGTCTAGCTATATGACTTCTAGCAATCCAAAGATATCGCCGACGTCGATACTCAGATTGAGGGTTTCTCTACCGCAGGGGCCAGAAGGTGGGTACTGGCTGTGAATTCAGTCAGTGAATCAAGTCAGTTGGTCGCATAAGCCATCCAAGGATCCTTGAATTCAGTCGCATCGTCGCGCATGAGAACCGATAATTCGCGTCAACACCGGAACATTCAGCCTCCGGTTGAGCGCGTCCGACTCCGACAAACCCGCGTTTGTCCTCCTGATCACACCTTCGGTCGCGTGCTCGACCCCGCAATCCCCGCTCTGGATGACCGCGTTTAAATCGGGTGACATCGGGTCAGCACTCACCTCCGTCATACAGCCGAGTTCACCCCATCCTGCCTGGAGAAGTGCGAAGTATCACGAGCCAGCAACGTACCTGCAAAAGACAACAGCTCGCGATACAGTCCCCGCATCGTTATCACCATGCTCGAATCCTGCTGTTTTGCTCTTCGACGCACTCACTCCCCTAATATCAACAATAATCTGAGTTTTCAGATGAGCGATGTCACGTCACTTTATATTGACACCTTCTGAATAGGGCGCATGCTTAAGCAAGCTCCCCTATACTCTCTGAGGTCACGTCCTGTGCACATTTCCCTCTTGGCATGGAAATGTTGAACAATACCAGCTTGGTCGCATGCCAAAGAACCATCTTCTTTTCGTCAAACGTGTCCTCCGACTTCCCCACGTGGCTCTGGATCATTACCGGTGTCACCTTCGGTCAATACTTGCATATTGTAAGACGCGACCCCTGCTTATGCGGTATAAAGAGCATCCATGGCACGTGGTTGTATTGGCCTGCACACTTTGCATCTTCCCCAGGATGAAGTCTACCACTGTGCTCAGTCTCCTGATCGCTCCTACCATTGTCTACGCAGCTCTGGACGCGAACATCAAAGTGAGCTCCTAATCATTATTATCAAATTATCACATACTGACTCGTACGCCTAGGCGAAGGGCAAGGTCTACTTTGGTACGGCGCTGGATCCGGGCACTATCAACGATGGCGCTGTGAGCGCGGTTGCAAAATCTGAGATGGGACAACTCAGTGCGCGCTTTGCCTCCTCTTTGACACTTTGCTGAGTCCCACAATAGCTCCAGAGAACAGCGCGAAATGGGAGACCATCGAGCCCAGCCAGGGGTCTTTCAGCTACGGTCAGTTCGACACGCTCATGAACTTCGCCAAGACCAACAATAAGATCGTCCGTGGCCACACTCTGGGTGAGCTGTACTTTATTTCACCGGACATCTGGCTAACCTTGGAGCAGTCTGGCATTCGCAGCTTCCACAGTGGTCAGCAACATCCCGGGCGGCGTTGCAGAGGCCGCAGCTGACAGCATTGCAGGGTCAAGAACATCAACAGCGCGAGCACGTTGACTTCGGTCATCCAAAACCATGTCACTACGATCATGACTCGATACAAAGGCCAAATCTATGCCTGGGTATGCACCTGCCAGCCAGACGCGGCTATGAATTCTAAACGCCATCTATTAGGACGTAGTCAACGAGGTCATCGACGACAGCAGCGGTGGCCTTCGCGACTCTGTTTTCTCGCGACTTCTGAACGAGACCTTCATCGACATCGCATTCAAGGCTGCTCGTGCTGCTGACCCCACCGCAAAACTGTACATCAACGACTACAATATCGACTACGCTGGAACAAAGCTCACGGCCGTAAGTCAAACAATCACTAGGAACGCAACTATTCTCTGACGATGGTAATAGATGCTCGGCCTTCTAAGTCGTCTCAAGTCGCGCGGTGTTCCTGTCGATGGTGTTGGTACTCAGGCACACCTAATCGCTGGTCAGGTCAGCGCGTTCACCAGCGCCACGCAGCAGCTTCATAATACCGGCCTGGATGTTGCTATCACTGAGCTTGATATTCGGTCAGTATTCACAAGAGCTTCTAATCTATTACTTCTAATCTATTACTCAATGCCGTTCCAGCATCTCAAAGCCTGTGACTAGTACCAGTCTCACACAACAGCAGGCAGACTACAATACGGTGACGAAGGCCTGCATGAACCTCCCGCGCTGCGTTGGCATCACCGTCTGGGGTGTCAGCGACAAGGTACGCCTGATCGTGCCTGTCATTTGAGTGCCGCACTCATGTCGTTTTTGTAGAACTCCTGGGTCAGTGCTCTTATGGCTTGACGCTACATCTAACTCTGCTTCTAGGTCGACTCGACGTTCCCTAGCTACGACTCTCCACTGCTATGGGATGACAATGTGCAGAAGAAGGCTGCGTACACCGGCGCCGAACAGGCAATCGCGGCTGGTCCGGCAAGTAGTACCACAACGTCGACGACTAGCGACACCACGAGCACTACATCGACGACTGATACTACGACCACTACCAGTCCTACAACATCGACTACAACAACGACCACCACGACATCGAACCCTGGCGGTTGCACTGTGTCGAAGTGGGGGCAATGCGTTAGCACCCTTTTCCAACATGCCTCAGGGATGCTGAATTGTTTCTTTGACAGGGCGGTCAAACCTATAGCGGGTGCACGGTCTGCGCCTCAGGCTCCACTTGCCAGTCAGTTCCTTTTGGGCCAGCCAGTTGTTCTCTTCACTTACTCCTTTTTTGTTATTTTAGGTATAGCAATCCTTGTGAGTTTAGCAACGAAAGAACCTCACTCCGTTCTGAAGCTGAGACATTCTGCAGGGTACTCCCAGTGCCTGTGACAGTAGGACGACTACCCTCATCTGTACGATGGTTTGCCGAGAATACAACTGTTTCCTCTCGAGTTTCTCGAGCCTTCAGCTCCTCTAGTGAGCTGTTCATTTCTTGGGAGGAGGGCAACAACGGGAATTGAGGCGGTGTCCCGCCATCAGACGCATGAAGTGCAATCTTGAAACGAAATGTGCAAAGACTTATGGACGTACACAAGCGTACGAGCTGCTAGCATCAAATGAACTATCATTGCTGACGTTCCCAAGGCACATATACATTTGGGCTGCTCCAGTCGCGCTCCGCGTGTTGGCTCCAAGTTGAGCACTGAACCCGCATGAAGCTGAGAGAGACTGTCCGGAACAAGGAATTGAGGTCCCTTGGGCGCGGATAGTCAGGATTCTCACTCGCTAGCTGCACCGGGTATTGACGGTGTATACCGTAGAGATACTTGCCCCTCGCGTTTAAGCTCATTTTGCCGTAGCCCACGCCATTGGAACTCCACGCCGTGATGACCAACTCGTCGTCACCGTCGCTCGTGTTGCACTACTTGAACTAGTCGAGATCGATTCGAATTCTCTGGCTGCTCGTGCGTCGCTGAATCTGCTTGTTTGACACCATTGACCATGCTCTCAGGAAGAAATAGGAGTGCAGTATGAGGTAAAGAAGTACAAGAGAACGGCTAAGTTCCTTGCGCCTCCGGAACTCAAGCAGGTACATTGTAGAGCTCGGGCTCCAGTATTGCAGGACGGCAGCCACATCATCATCGAGAGCAGCGCCATTGTTGGCACGTACAAGTGCTTTCTACGTAATTATCTCATTTATACTTGCTTTAGAATATCTCATCAGTAAATATGGTCCTCAGTTCAAGCCAAGCGACGAGAACTATTCCGACTAGCTGCAGCGTGTGTGAACTTGTTCCAATTCTATTCCACAATTGAATGTACACACTGCTCTGCGATAGTCACGCATATGGCTGAAGGTATACGTTATATATTATAACTGTCAGCTCGCAGAGAATCTAAGGTCTTGTGTAGGTTCTCTTGCGTCATCGGTGTCGCAGAAGGTCATCTGGTCGATGGTGCCTTCTCGCACGCCTTTCCTCATACGGCCCGTGATATCCCTCGTGTCCAGCAGGACAGGATCATTGCTGCCCGATTCGACCCAGACATCAAGGAGCTTATAAACACTATTGAAGAGCAGCTCTCCCAGAATGAGAAGCAAGGCAAGGGAGAATTCCTGTGCGGCGACCATCTGACCGGTTCCGACTTTATCGTGGTCTATACCTTCATCGAGACGGCGAGCTTTCTTCCACCTCTTGGACCAAAGACGAGAGCGTACGCGGAGCTTATCAAAGCGAGGTATGGGCACGGTGGACCAACTTTGGGGCGGACGGTGCTGATTTGCCTCTCATCATGTAGACCAGCCTTCCAATCGGTGAGTGCAACGGCGGGTGGCGCATTTCCTAAGGTGGCTTAAATATTACTTCAGGCGTACGAGAAGGGCGAAAGTCCTTGAACTGCAATCAACTCGTGGATATCGAGACTTTGACGAGTTAGATAGGACAAGTGATTCGGTATTTCACCCCGGTTACAAGAAGTGACCTGTGAGATTTGAAAAGACGACGCTATGAATACTTCAACATCCAGCTCGGTATACATAAACGTCATGGCGACTGCGTGTCCCATTATGGCCTAATTACTCATCAAGTATGAAAGCGTTCTCGCCAAGATCAACATTGGTGAATGGGAGGTCAGCGACTTGGCGGGTGTAGAACTCTCTAATGAAGAGAGCCTCGCGAACGAGTTGGTACGCGTCCCGAGCGAGGATAAAAAGTCCAAGGCCAATGGCAGAGTGCCACCTAGATTGAAGATCTCGATGAGAGGAGTCATCGTAAAGATAAATGCATGCGCGCTTACCAGACCGGTTCAAAATATGTCCAATGCCAGGTTGGACTCAATGCCATCAAACTCTCGTAGTTGACCACGCTCTGTCTGGCTCCCAAGAACCTTCGTAGTGGAGATAGCCAGCTGTACCTCAGGGACAACCAGCGTAGACCTCGACCAATCGCCGCCACGAGTGGTGGAATAGTCCACAGCCCGAGCATCGTGCGGCCCACAGGGATGACCGGCTTATCCGGCGGATCTGCCATAGGCCCAACAAAGACGTTGACGCCATCAGCCGCGTCCCGGCGCGTTTGGATGTAGAAGTCGCCGTCGGCCTGCAAGTGAACCGAGTGGTGCCACGCCGCGGCGTGACTGTACGTCGTGTTCGGGGGGATGGCATTTCGCACGAATCGCTTGTGCATCCACCCATAGGCGCGCTTATATCCTATTCGGATGAAGGGATATAGAATAGCGATGAGCCGCGGATGAGGCGGCCATTGGCGTACGAGCCGCCAAAATTGGTTGCCCAGCGTGTTGGACTGGCCGAGTGCCAGTGGCGGCAGAGATGGTAGAATGGCAAAGCTGATTTCGGAGAAGAGCTCGACCGGGAGCCTGACTTGCGGGTGCATGATCTTGCAGAAAACGAATGGCATGACGGGTAGCTGGCACGCGGCCGCGATTGACCATGCGCCGTTTTCTGGGAAGATGTACGCGCACAGACGATTCCCAAGCATGAGCCTGGCTGTCATGTAGCCATGGCTGAAGGCAAAAGAGGCGCATGCTAAAGGGAACGGTGAGTTCAAGCTTCTGACAACTGTGCTCCGCGCACCTGAGAATATCCCCAACCCAACACCAGCGAGACTGAATATAAACCAGGTGCCTCCAACGCGTGCGACAGCCTGATCAAAGCGACGGAATATCCCAAGAGATCTGAAACTCTTCCTCGAGATATGGTATGGCGTCCCGCAGCTGGAGCACTTCATACGAGCCTCGCGAGCATTTGGAGGCGCAGTATCAATCCAACTTAGTAGACACCGCTCATGCGCCACGAGGGTGCATTTGCAGGGGTGCACCCAGCCTATTGCTGGGCGAGCGCGCGAGGTGTCTTCTTCGGTGCAGATGAAGCAATATCGGACCTGCGCAAATACTCAATGTCAGAATTATTCACCAACCTCGCAGTTTGACGGCGTACAGCTAGATCATGTACAGTAGGGGCACGCGCATACGGCCAGCCGAGTGGTCGCCCATGTAGCCCGATGGCGGCCATGAGACGTTTGAGGAAGCGTATCGACAGGAAGGCAACCTGCAACTTCGGAGCGTGACCGTTCGCGTGAGTGACTCCGACTCAGACTCCGTCTACCTATTACTGCTACACAGCAACGTGCAACTGCAGTCATTATTTGCTGGGATAAAGGCTCTGCGATTACTCGTCGTAGTGGTAAAGTTTGGAGGAAAATGGTGTGAGCAGGGTCTGCGCCAGTTTCGATGCGGGCTGACAGAAACTGCGCATAATGCGTAATATTTATTCTTGTCTGATTAGTGCCTTCTGATTCGCTACGCCGACTCTCTATCTGATCGTGTGTCGTGGGACTGATCCTGACGCAGAACAAGGAGCTTCTCGTCGCCTCATTTTTTTAACCGTTGACCGTCGGACAGGGCTACTCTAGGTGTAGGTAGCTAGCTCCCTATCTATCACCGTCAATATTTCGATCCTGTAAAGCGTCTGGGCGAAGCTAGGACCCACAAGGCTTGTGAATTAGTTAATCATGAAGTTCATGATGAAAGCAATTGCTGTAAATTGTAGAGAACGTCTGCCAGGTCGCGCGTATCGCAACTTCTCAGGATCATTCAACACCCCAGTTTTCTATGCACTACATAGCCAACTTGATTCACTGGCCCGAGAAATTTGTTGCAATAGGTGACCTCAAATGGTTGTTGACAGCGTAGCTTTGCGCTGTGATCGATGAAAACCAAGTTGCTTAGAACCGAGTTGAAATCGCTAATTGATGATAGACTTGCTTCTTATCTAGCGGTTACACGAGAGGTAATGTTAATGGTTGGCTGGTAGGTGGCTGCCGAAGACCCTGCGGAGTTCCGGAGATGAGCCGGCAACACACCTTGGTCTCGTCACGTTCGTCATGACCACTATCCCGGCACGGCTGGCGCGCGTAACTGTCGCGAGTGCCAACCTCGTCGAGGCGCGCGCACGCGCGAATACTTTGTACCGCGACTGGTACCGCGCCGTGCGTACTCATTGCGCCTACTCGCATTGTATCTGTGTGCTCACGCCTAGTTCTTTGTTCTTGATGACTCGATTTCTTCAATGCGAATACCGTTCCATTGATTCTTGGACGACTTGTTGTACCTCAGGCGCCGCAAATCGTTACGCTTTACGCGCTTCCAATGACTAGCGGCGACGTGAGGCATTGGCTGCGTCGTCAGTTCGAGCGTAATCGCCACGTCTCGGACCACAAGGTGCTCGACGTTCTTGTTTCGAAGGTGCCCTCCTGATTTAAGCCTACTGCTCGACTTTGACTGACTTGTTGAATGTGCAGGGACGAATGGAGTATCAAGAAACTATCAACACCTGGAAAGAGTACCCACACGTCCTGTCGATGCTGACCAAGGACCAGTACAACGTGCCGCAAGGGAAGACATTCATGCAGAAGTTCCTCGAAGGTGCGTGGACTTTGCGGCATGCACCCTGCTTTGATTCCCTTTTCTACTTCCTACCTCCATAACCTTCGCGTGTGCAAGATCATTTACTCGTACTGACCAACTGCACTTTTAGGGAGGGACGAGGAGGCTTTGGTTCCCGCTGCGCCGTTATGAACGGTCGTACATAGACTACTCTCCGCAATTCAAAATAACTTTGTCGACGATTTGAAAGCTGTTATTCCGGAAATTGTGTTCCTCTTCTTCCTAAACTTGCGCAGACGTTCCGCTGAGGTCTTATGCTGCGTCCGCCACCCACAAGCCCTTCGCACTTCGCGTAATTATGGATTAGTCTGTTGGGCCAATCGATGTCCTCTTTTCCACGGACCAACAACGACTATTGCAAATAGAAGACGTGCACGGCTTATGCATGCTTCGCTGCGGCAACTGACCCAGTCCCATGATCATTCTGGCCCGACGCTCTGCGCGCTTACCCATCTCTCCCTCATCCCTCGCACTTGCTCGCCATGCCGCACGATGGAACTGAACAGCAGCAGCAGCATCCCGCGCCGAAGGAAGACTTCAACTCCCTCACGTCAGCGATGATGGCCGACGAGAAGGCGTTGGCGACCGTCAAGGATCTCGTTCCGACCTTTAAGACGAAAGAGGAGGAAAGAGAGTATCTCAAGCACCGGCTCGCGCAGGCGTTCAGGATCTTTGGTCATCTGGGCTACGATGAAGGCGTCGCCGGACATATCACTCTCCGGGTGAGCAGCCAGTGGAGCGCCGTGATTGAATGCTGCTAATACTGCCGCAGGATCCCGTCGTGCGCTTCATTCCTGCCTCCATGCAATCAGCTCAACTGATGAAGCTGCACCTTTTCAGGATCCTCACGTGAGCTGGGCGCATCATTTGTGAACGTCTACTGAACCTGTTGATTAGACGTTCTGGGTGAACCCGTTCGGCAGACACTTCACTCGCATCCGCGCACAGGACCTGCTGCATGTCGACCACTCCGGCAAGATCCTCGAGGACTCTGGCCCGGAACGTTTCCTAAACAGGGCCGCATTCATGATCCACTCCGAGGTACACAAGAAGCGTCCAGATGTGCTCTGCGCCGCGCATTCGCATTCAGTGCACGGTCGCGCGTTCTCCACGCTGGGTATTGAGCTTGACATGCTCACCCAGGTGAGAATGGCTTCATCTCTATGTTGAGCTGGACGCTTATGATATTCACACACTTACAGGACTCGTGCGCGTTTTACCAAGTAAGCATTGCATTCTTGGAAGCACGGAGCGCTCAATCTGCCTGCACGCCAGGACCATGTTGTCTACACCCAATTCCGTGGTGTAGTCTTGGACGAAGAGGAGGGCATCGCAATCGCCGCGGCGCTGGGCAACAAGAAGGCAGCCATCCTGCAGAACCACGGGCTGCTGATCGCGACCGACTCGATCGAGGCGACGATCTTCTTCTACAAGTCGCTCGAGAAGTCGTGTCAGGTGCAGCTCATGGCGGACGCCGCGGCGCAGGGACGCGGCATCAAGGCCGTGCGCATCGACGAGGCCGACGCGCTCAATACTTACAAGACCGTCGGCAGCCTCAGCGGTGGGTTCTACTCTGGCCTACCGGAGTTTCAGGCGCTCGAGGTGCGAGAAGCGCTGCTCCCGGTTGAGCTGAGATATGCGGCGCCAAAGTATTGGAAGCGCGCCAGCGACTGAACGCTATGTCTTGGCCGCCCGCACCACCGCTGTAGTAGCATCTCAAAAGTTGGCAAATACAACTTAGCAGAACCAGACCCGTGGGACATCATGCAGTTCTGCCTTCAGAAGAACTGAAAGCGCTTGCTACCGCCATTTCTGAGAGCAATCGACCGATCACGGGTTTGGTTCGAGTTAGTATGCGTCTATCTGCGGCGGCCGATACAGGTTGTGCGTGATCACCTAACTTTGTTCGCTACCGAGAGCCGAGTAGCGCAATCTTACTAATTCCTCATGACAGAGAGCACAAAGCGCGGGTGCGAATGATACCGAGGGAGTGGACGTAGGAGGACACTGGCTATTGAGACTTCAAAGTACGACGCATGGGTCTGCACAATCAAATTCAGGCTGGCAATCGATCCAGCTCAGTGCGAGGTAAGCAGTAAGTCATCCGAGTCTCGGGGGCAGACGGAGATTAGAACTGTGTCGGTCATTGCTTAGTCCTCTGAAACCAGGTCACGGCACAGCATCCAACGCTTACGCATATTTTTGTAACTCACATGGGGAAGTCTCTGCTTTTGTGAGAATTCAATCAGAGTTTCCACATGCAGGCATAAGAGAAGAAGGCGCCCAGCCCATCGGGAACACTCGAACTCGACGATTAAAATACCAATTTGCGCGTGCCACATAGCTTCTCTTCATAAGCAGCCTATGTCACTCTGCTAAGTTATGTTAATGACTGAATTGACGGAGGATGTCGTGTCGGGTTTAATGCCGACATCAACTTCTGCGTTGCGATATTACCCGACGTGCATACCTACTAAAGGACGTGGGTCGCGCCGATTTATCCTTTTTTTACAAATCCTCGCAGAATGTCCCAGCCACAGATCCTTAGCTTCGCTCTGTGCTTGTTCGACGGTGCTCAGCTTCTCGACTATGCCGGACCTATGGACCTCTTTGGCTTCCTAGACAATACACCTCGACACGATCCCAAACAATGGAAGCAATTTAAGGCAAATCCAAACGTTGCGTTCGACTTCTCATACATCGGCCCCACCAGCGAGCCTGTGCAGCCTACCAGTGGTCCAGCAGTCATTCCGACAGCGACCTACGACGAGATTCTGAGCAGCGGCAAACAATTCGATGTCATCCTGGTTCCAGGAGGTTTTTATTGCCATTCATATTCCACGCAGAACTCCTTACTTGATATGTTTCAGGCCGCGGTGTTCGTCCAGAGGTGATTCCAGAGTCCCTACTACGTTTCATCAAGGTGCAGACTCCCCTCGTCAAGTACCTGCTCAGTGTATGTACGGGATCTTGGGCATTGGCACAAGCTGGTGTGCTCGAGGATCGTCGCGCTACAACGAATAAGTCTGTGTTTCTCGAAGTCGAAGTACGTTGTAAAGTCCTGGCCCGGAACAAATGTGTCTTTGACGAATTCTCCGCAGGGTCGAACCAGCACCGCAATTGATTGGGTCCGTAAGGCGCGCTGGGTTGAAGATGGGAACCTTTGGACAGCGAGCGGAGTGACTGCCGGTATCGATATGGCCGTTGCATGGCTCGAACATATCAATGGCCCCCATCTAACACTTGAAATCCGCTCCGACATCGAGTATAGCAAGGCAGAGCAGGATAGTGACGAGTGGGCCGCATTTTATGGCCTAGTATCTAAGATGCAGTGAAGGGATGAGCATCGAGTATATTTCGGTTATTTAAACTCTCAGTGATCAGTGTAGATTATCCACAATCCCAACTCACGCCGATTTCAATGTTATAGCTGAAAGCACCGTGATTCCAGCTGGTAATGGGCCAGGAAAGCCGTTCTGGGGCAGATGCAACAGGGATCGTGGCCCGTTCATCGCGATCGGCACTCCCGTACCTCATCAAGTCTGCCCGGAGTCAAGAGTTCTCAAACACGCATCAATAACCACCTTTTCTTTTTGACTCTAGCATATGATAGCGAGACCTGTAGCTTGGGCATATCAGGAGTTATCATGAAGGCTTGTTGAGCGGAAGCAGCGACCGGCTCCGACACTTGCTCTTCACCGCTACCCCATGAACCGCCGCTGACACCGCGCACCTAAAAATGCACGGCAATGAACTTTTTGGACTTTCAATACCTAGCATTCGCTTCAATTCAGCTCGTGAATAGTGTTTCACAACGTCAAAGTATCAGGCTGAATGAAGGGAAATAATCGATCGAATATTTCGATTCATTATTTCCCATCGTTCAGCCTGATACTTTCGATGTGGCGGCCCGCTCGCTAGGGCGGTGAGTTTGTGTCTTCGATCAATCGGCACTTAGGGCGGCGGGACTAGGATGGGTCGACACCAGAGGCAAGCCGAACCGATCGTTCTCGTGGTCACCTTCCATGAAAGTGGTGTATCCTTGAATAATCCGCCCTTTTCACGGGACCGTCCGTCGCATGCTCTTCACTTGTCCTCTTCATGGTGCTTGTCAACGAGGCTCCCGCTGGTCGTCCCCTCTCCGTCGAACAGCTGGTCGAGCTCCGTCGTTTCAACCTCGCCCAGGTCATAGTCAACTGTCTGTGCTTCGGTGCGCGCGCATTATTTTGCGGTGACTATTATTTGTCTGACTTGCGATATTGTAGGCATCTTTATTGCGCTTGCCGTCACAACACTTTATCGACTATGGCGGCGCGTGCGCTTCCTGCCTCAAAGGACTTTCCTGCTCATTATATCACACGTCATTGTTGTAACAATATTCTACACTATATGGATTGCGACGACAGCGTCCATCTCGCGACAACAGCTCAAGTACGAGGTCGGTGATGTACGCGACGTACCGACGCGCTGTCCAGCACCCGTTATTCTGGCTTACATCGCAATCACACTCGTCGTATTCATGAACGACGGCATGCTTGTACGTGTAACGCATTTTCAGGTGCGAACCATTCCCTGACTCCCGTGCAGATTCACCGCTGTTGGATCATCATGGAGCGATCAAACCTGATCATTATTCCCACTGTACTCTTTGTTATCAAAACCTGTGCGCAAGCATTTCTCTGATTTTTGCAGATGGTACACGCGGTGCTAACGTTGTTGCAGCATTGTATGTCGCGAACGGCTTCATTATTGTCACGCAGCACCGTTCCATGGACCGCTACCTTATCATCCCCGGCCTCGGTGTCTCGCTGGCGAACCACATCATCCTCTCCGCCGCGGGATGCTTCAAGCTGCTCGCGTACCGTCGAGCCGCACAGTCTCTCGGCGACAAGAGTGGCATGGAGTACGTTGCGGTCGCCTACGTCCTCGCGTTCGCCGGCGCAATCTACGCCATTTCCAACATTCTCGCGCTGACTACCAACAATACCACCGTTCAGCCCTTGTCAAACGCAATCTTGTTCGGTGTCGCGGCTACCTCGCCACTGTTCATCCCGCTCAACGTTGCGAGCGTGGATGCTAAGCGCGCCGCACCGACGTCGTTCTTGGACAACTCTAAAATCATGGCAACCATGTCTATAGCCTCTGTCACAGCGTCCGTATCGGCGGATACAGATACAACGCTGCAAGCAACCGAGGAGAACATGCGCAAGCGGTCTATTGAGACCGTGTAGCTGTGGGCACGCGACGTGCCGATTGTACACCTATCTTTGTCACAGTGCCGCTGACGCTCTGTACACTAAACTCAAATAATGTAAGATCCATGGCTGTGCCTTAGCACCTTCGCTTAAAATTCGGGATGTTGGAAAAGGAATAGCGGTTGGCCGGCCGCCGCTCCAGTGGGGCTTTAAGTCTGTTCATCGTTCGGTATCAAGATCCGTCAACGATACCATTTCCCAGCGCCAGGCGATGTGATAAGCTAAGCTGATAAACAAATGAGTTATAATTTCAAACTCACTACTAAGATGAGTGATATGATAGTGGTCTGTGCCTGAAGAGCAACTGTCCTGCGATCGCGGGTCGCTCACGGCATCCAAGCCGAATCAACGACGGGATGAGACAAAACCGTCTCCGTCGTTTCCAGAGACTGCTTCGATAAAGAACGTGTTGAAAGCAGCGACTAGGGCTGACGTGGGGACAGTCTAAACGTACTTAATATTCTATCAGCCGCAACTGTTTAGCCACATTAAAACAAACAAGTCTCGCGGAACACACGTACAAGGCCACGCCAAATACCCAAGTGACGCCGGGAGAGTCTTGTTCGGTGCGGCTGAGATGGAGCTACTCCAATTGTTGACGCCAATTCAGACTGGCACAGTCGAACGAGGATGACACTGCCACATTCGTAATGCGCTAGGCAACTGCGACGTATTAGTTTGTTCAGGAGGTGATAAAAATAGATACAGACAAATACAGGCGAACCTTGGCTCGAAGTGAGGTTGAGCTAGGCTGGACAGCGACAGACCCGACGTCCTTGAAGAAGGCTATTGGGAACTCGCTCTTGTTGATAGATCCGGAAGTCTGCTATGGAACGCTACGAACAGCAGTATGGTCATGACGCGGTCGGCACCTGCATGTGCCTAACTACCGCTGGTGGCCTCGGAATGGCGAAGGCGCAACATCGAGATTTGACGCGTAGGATTTTGGTATCAGCGATCTAGAAGGGCCGCAGATGACTGAGCGGCGGATATCTTTAGCCCGCAGGTACATTGGGGACTCGGAAGGTGTGCGGGGCTCTACAGCGCAGAAATTCGGACATTTTGGGCAGACAAATGAAGGGAGGGGACTCGAGCACACCTCAGTCACGCAGGTGCCTATTTTTTCAGCTATTTGCAGCCAATGATGGCTCTCAGTGGCTCCGCAAGTTGTAGCTGAAATGTTGTTGCTTCACCGGGCCGCACCGGGAAGAGGTTCAGCAAGTGGACTTGACCCGAGTGCTTATTCGTGGAATTGTGATTCCCGCCTGTCGGTAGTGATAACAAGACCCTGAGAAATTGCCGCACCCTCACACAGACCGCAAGCAGCTTCAAGAAGCAAAATACGATGTGGAAGCGGATTAGGAGGTCAACACGGTTGATCTGAGAGCAGATGATTTCATCTCCGGCGGGTGTCTTGAAACGCGACTTCGGCGAAGTCCGCCCGACCAGCTTTTGCTCCTAAAAATCAGCACTGACCATGCCGCGTATTCTGTTCGTCAGCGGTTTCCACCCAGAGACTCGTGCACGTGACCTGGCTCACGAGTTCGAACGGTTAGCTCTTTGTTTTATCAATTTTTTCCTTTGTTCAAGTCCTAATCGTTTGCGTTGTCTGTGGCAGGTACGGTCCCCTTGTGCGCTGCGACGTGCCAGCACCCAGAGGTCACGGCAACGCGGCTCCGTGAGTGCATTTTTGCTTTATGCTGTCTGTTACTTTTGTCCAAAGTCGTTGGGCTTCACTTCATTTTTGAGTGCAGTCGCGAGTTCCACCGTTCGGTGCCTCAGCCACGATTCCCGGCCCTTGCATTTCGCACGTCTCAGCCTACGAACGAACGAACGATTCGACCAGCGAGCGAGGGTTAGAAGAGCCATTTCGTTGCAGAGCCCAACGCGAAGACTTTGCGAGTGACTGTCCAATAGCCATTTTGGCGGTCGACCGCTCGACTTTGCGTAACCCAAGCTCAATTTTCGCCCCTCTTCCCACGAACCCCACGTACGATGAAATCCCGCATGACGAAGCGGTTGGACGAGATCGAGTCTACAATGACGAATCCCACAACTGCACGCGTTCACTCAAACTCTATCCTCGATACCGTCCGTCCTTACTTTCTTCTTATTCTAATTCGTTTTGTTTGAAAGGTTCAACTAACGAAATTATCAGGAGATATGCCTTCGTCGAGTTCCGTAGCACCCGCGACGCGGAGACAGCTTACCACGAGATGTGCGTCAAGTATCCTAGATTTCCTATTTCTCAAGCTGACAGATACACGACATTACCAGGCATGGTCGAGACTTCGACGGCTCTCGTCTGACTGTCCAGGTGATGCGATCGGTCGTCAGCCTTCGTTCAATTAAGCTGACAGCATTTCTTAGTGGGCGCGCAACCCTCCCAGTTCTGTGTGGCGCTACGACCGCGGTGTCGGCGGGGGGAGTGACCGTGGCAGCGAGCGCGGTGGAGATCGTGGTGACCGCGGAGATCGTGGTGACCGTGGTGACCGTGGTGATCGCGGAGACCGCGGTGGGGGCGACCGTGGTGGCCGTCGCGACCGCTCGCGTGAGCGTGAGCGTGGTGGTGGAGACCGGGACCGTGAGCGCGAGCGCGACCGGGACCGTGGCTCGCGTGACCGCAGCCGCTCGCCACGCCGCGGTGCTGGTGAGGAGAAGCGGCGCGAGGAGAGCCGTGGGCGCCGCTCCCGCTCCCCGCCGGCCAAGCGCGAGCCTAGTGTCGATTTGCGTGAGCGTGCGGAGCGGTCGCCTGTGCGCGAGGTTAAGGCTGAGGCTGCCGGCGAGAACACCCCTCCGCGTGACTGAACGGTCCCGCGCAGTGGGTGTTGATCCGGAAGAGCAAAGTAGATTGAAAGGCATGTAGGCAACGCGCTGTTTTGTTCGTGCTTCTTGTCCATGTCTTCTTAAACCTTCTTGAGAGCGAATATACACACTTTGCTCACTTCGTTGTCGTTATTCTTAGAATGCTGTGAGTTGGCGGGGGGGGGGAACGATTACCTAAGGAAAAGTTTGCAACAGATAATGACTTGTGAAGTTTGGCAAAAGACGTAAAATTGCGCTTACATTGCAATGCAAACGATACGTTGCTAACGTTGTACTAACATCTCCGCTGGGGTTCTCATGGCGCGCTTCATATCGCCACAATCCGCTTTCATACATCACGTGATACAATACGTAAACAGTCCACACCGGGTCATTACAGTGTCATTGTATCAGGCGTGTACACTTTTCTCTGCAGAGCCTCGCAGATTGGAAAGAGTACGAGCAGCGTCATTCAGGCTGTAAGCCGAAATGGTTACGGTGATCCTCTGAGATTATGGCCACAGAGATCGAAGTTTTCGTCTCAGTCAATCGGAAAGAACTTGAGCAAAAAAATTCCTGTGAGATTGGCTCGAGACACAAGATGGACTAGTACAATACTCAGGACCTCAGAGACGCGTTGCGCGTTACAAAAATTAATGGTACAACATTCTGGTTCGGTGCAGCTTATGTCTAAACAAGCAAGCTTGCAGCAGCAACAGATTCAATGGCGCGGAATAGGGGCAGCATTGATGAAACGACGGCAGAGAGGGAAGTGACGGTACAGAGCCCCGGTTCAGGGACTCGATAGTGAGTGCGCATGTATGAAGCGTCATGATGCACTGAGATGAGTTGAGCTCGATTCGAAAGCCTTCGCGAGTAGATGGTACGACGACTGATACGTCTCAGTGCGTTTGACGAAAAAATGCCCTTGGTCAGGAATTGCAAGCGGCACGCCGATGACACCTCGACGCACAGCGGCACGAAGAGCAAAAACTATGCTCTCAAATTCCAGCTCAAAGCTCAGCAGGTCGAGCTCATCCTCATCCTCCTCGTCGTCGACGTCGGGAGGGATCGCTGCTTTAGGCGCCGCTTTGACCTTCCTAGTTGTGGTGCTCGTCGCCTTAATCAGCCGCTGGGCGAGTTTCTTCTCTTCCTTTTCTTGTGCCTTTTTGGCGGCCCTCTCTTCCTTGGTCAATCGTGTAGCAGGTTCACAGAAGTTGGGGTCCAAGCGGTTCAAATCACGCAAGAGTTCGTCGAACGTCTTGGAACGACCAAGGACGGCACGCTTCTTGGCCATACTATGAGCCTTGCACTTCAAAGCGCGGTTGCATGGGTTGCCTTTTTCATTAATGACGCCGCAATGGGTGTCGAGGTTCATGGGTCCTATGAGAGCGAGTGGTCAGGAGGGTTTGGGTCCGGTAAGTCGAAAAACATGTAACGCACCTTTGACACGAGGTGTTGCGGCTGTCTTGGCCTTCTTCTTTGGTGCAATATTGCCTTCAAGCTCATCTGAACTCTCGTAAAACTTGCGTTTCTTGCCCTTGTTATCGGTCCGAGCAATGTCTGGGTCCATGTCCGTGCTGGCTTTACGACCAATATTACCCAGAGGAGGCAGCTGGCCCATCTTGATCTTCTTGCATGTGTCTGTAAAGCGAATGAGTTGACTTCACAAAGGTCATGGAACCGGAGCATACCTTGGTGGCCAGCCAAAGCGGATTGAATGACAACCTTGCTACAGTCTGTGCAGGTCACATACGCCACGTTCTGACGCAGCGGATCGGAGCCATATATGTGCTGATCCTCTGCAGGTAGCCAGCTGGTTGGCGGCGCAGGTAGCTGCACGTCCTCGTCAGGCGACGTGCTCGAGTTTGGCGACAGTAGCGGGGCCAGGCTGAAGTCAAACGGGTACGTCTTCTCTGGCGCTTGCGAAGGCGTGAACTTGAGACAGAGGCTTGCGATTGGCATTAGGCGAACGAAAACGCAGCAGCGGGTTCAAACACTGATCTGAGGACAAGAGTAATCCGGCATTCACCGGTGGCACGGGACGCGATTGCAACCGTTTGGTGTAAAGGAGAAGCATAATGCATTGGCCGCATGGTTCATATTCTCAAATTTCGGGCATTAGCCTCTTTAAGAACGATTATAATTCACTCAGTGAGTCATTGACAGTTACGATTCCTGCTTAGTCGTATATAGGAATTTAACTGGAAGTCGTCAACTCTTGAAGATGCGGAAAAGGCTGAGAGTCGCACACACACACACACACACACACACACACACACACACACACACACACACACACACACACACATAAACATACAAATCGCAGGTCCAGCGGCGCCTATACAATTGTTTGTGGCTGAAATCATGGCACTCGACGATAATGAAAGGCACAAAATAAACCATTCACAAACCTGGACACATAATTTTAGATGTTACAAACTAGGACAAAGAATAAATATAAAGAGGAAGAGAAGTTCACAGCCTGAACGTCTGTTTCAGCGAGCGGTGGCAGAGGTGAGGCGAAAGAAGGCTGGTCACGTGATCGGGCGCGGCAAGCGTTACGCGGTGAATCCTGAGTTGCGCACAAACACCGCGACGGGCCGTGTCCGAGCATTCAAGGTACAGCTTCTTTCCGCGGAATATATTCAGAACCAGACAAAGAAAAAGAGAACGATTTAGATAAGCTGTGGAATGATGTGCGACAGGATCGCTAATCAGGCGGTCGGAACGAAACGCATCGCGGATGAAATACATCTTCCCTCCGCTCTTCTTGATTTGCTTGCCTGCCCCGTCCCCTTCCGCGCACCCCGTCGCGCCTGCGCTAACTTTGATTTTCTTGGGCCTCTCGGCGCGCGTCTTCGATTTCTGGATAATACAGCAAATTCATCTGAAATGAGTGGTCAGCCAGTTCACCCTACGGGTCACACGCACGCTGACTGTCCCTACCATCGCGCCGGAAGGTAGCGAGGATGACTTCGATGACCCAAGCTTTGCTTTTCTCGTTGAATCACTAGATGTATCCACTCAGGACTTGCGCAAAGGTTAGTTCGAGAGGTTTCATGACTTGGGCATTCCATTGACTGGCTTCTTCTGCTATAGGTCCTGCAATCTCCAAAATCACTGAGAGCGATATCATTACAACGCAACCCGATGTAAAAAACGAGAGTGAATCCTCGGCTACCGATATGTCACGGAACAACAGCAACACCAGCATCGATACTGTAGTGACTGTTGCAACCAGCGTCTCGTCCTCCTCAGCCGTGGACCGCCCTAAACTGGCGTCCAAGTCCCGTTTGGTAACTGCAAGTGGTACTCCCGCCCATACTTCCGATTTAGTGAAGGCGCGCAAACCGTTGCAACCACTCATCAATAGCGACCATGCCGCCAAAGTCTCAGCCGTGAGGCTCGCGCATATCCAAAAGGCTCTTGCTCCTGAACCAGCTACGACCATCGCAGCTCTTTCGATTGAGGCTCTTGCCGCCCACGCACCAGCTCAGAGCAAGTCATCGGGCACGAAGCGGCTTGTCTCTGATCTATCTGTGCAAGAAGTTGTCACTTCTGGTCCTGGTACCGTCAGAAGTGACGGACAGACGAAACGGGCTCGGGTTGAAAGCAAGAGCAAGGATCAACGTGAGCGAACCAGTCAATATTGCTTGCGACTGTGTCCCACAACCATTTGCAGCCATCCTCATCATATCTAATCCCCCGGAGCCAACTTCAAACTCTTTTAAAAAGCTCGGCACAAAGCGACGTCAAGATGCCTCTTCAGACGAGGACCAGCCCGCGGCGGCGCCTAAGAAGCGTGCCAAGACGCAGCACGAGGATCTCGAAGACGAAACCTCACCTGCATCGTCTTCGCACAAATCGGCAGCAGCTAAAGAAGGGCCAAAGACAATCAGGACGTCCAAGGCCACCGGTACGCGCGGCAAGGGCAAGGGAGTCAAGGTGGATCGTATGTTTCATTATCGCGCGAACGAGGAATGTCGCTGAGCCCAAGTTTCAGCTAAAGCTAGTATCATTGCTGGGATGCTCAAGATGGCTGGTGAGCATGGTTGTAGTTTACTTTTTATAACTCATTCATCCTACGCAGCCAAGGGGCAACATCCCTCTGCAGGCATAAAGCTCCCTCAAGCGTACGACGAGGCGCGTCCGATGTACGAGTCCAATTTAAAAGGTAAACTGCCAGCTAGCAAATCTTTATGCAACCAATTGTTTTCTGATTGCAGACGAAGATTCCCAAGATGAACAGGCTGATAAGGAGCTTTTACACCACATCCTTCGTGACGAGGCAAACAGTCGTGTCGTCAACATTGCTTCCTCGACTAAGCACCTGCTCAGTCTAGGGCCAGCGCCACTCGGGGTTCAGTGGTTTGCCGCTCGCCACGCAGTTGCACTGGAGGCTATCTCCCAGGATGTCATCCGCAAATTGACTCTGTCCGACAAGAGCAACGTCGAGGGCGTCGTTGCGCTGCGCAAGATTATCAACATGTCCGGTGACATCTTTCAGCCAGAGGTTCGTGGCCTCCGCACTGTGTTTGGTTGATGCTGACAGGACTTATTTCAGCTGGAGGCGTTGCGCGAGCTCGATTTGGAGACTGCTATGATTAAGCAATGCCGTACCGCCGCGCTAGGGTGTAAAACCATGACCGCCAAATCCGGAGACGCGCCTGTGGCGTTGCCGGGTTGGTACGGCGGCAAAGTACAGTTTCGTCTGGCAATCAGTTACGACAAGACCGCAACTTCGAAGGACACGAAGCTTATTACTGATTTTCTGCCACTCAAACTCGGAACATCGCACCAGATCTCGCGCTACGGGTCCAGCAACCACATCGACGTCTCTATCTCGAAGAAGGCTTTCCAGCAGATGTCTCGGGATGACTGGACGCAATGGTGCAAGAGAACATTCTCAATATATGGTAATTACTTCGAGATTTACTTCGCCAAGGACGCTGTCAGTTCTCACTACTCACGAAGTCGTCTTGTTCGGATCGCTGATGCTGTCGCAGTTAAAAAAGTGCATGTATCGTATCGCAAGACGCGATCCCGCACTCTGCCACCATAACCTAGTACCGAATGCAATGCCAATCAGGCGACTCTTGAACCATCTCAACCCTATACTCCTCAACAAAGATCAGAAGGTGTCTAAATGGGTGAGTTGGAATCGACTTGAAAGTTATCATCTCCGTGCTCACCCGTTTTTCTAGCGAGCGCGCATCCAAATATTCCTCTCTGTCACCGTCCCTGTGCTCGAATTCGCCCCAGAAAACATTCTTTTCTTGGAAGACATCTGTACGTTGCGACCTGCGTGTGCCTTCCATGGCTAATTAACTTGACCGTGACTAGACGCTGGCAACAACAACGCGTCCACCGCTGAGGCACATCAAACAATGACTGATGGGTGTAGTTTGATCAACTTGGCTGCTGTTAACGCTTTTGTCATGTTAATGAAATGGAAGAACGGCGGCGATTGGAAGCGGAATCCCATCGCATTCCAAGGTCGCATTGCTGGCGCTAAGGTTTGCCCTCAGATCCTGATATTGTTCGCGCTGTCAGCTTGCTGACCGAAATTATAGGGCGTGTGGGCGATTAACGAGATGGACCAATCCAAGGAGCCAAAAATCTGGATACGCCGCTCCCAGCGCAAAGTCGTCTTTGGAAACCTCGTGTATGACGGCGCGGACGACCTCAAACGTGACAGAGTCATTTTTAATCTTGTGCGACCTGCGCGTTCCCGCAGCTCAGTCAACATCTCGGGTCAGGCTGTCACCGTTCTCGTCGCTAATCAAGTTCCCGTTGACGCGATCAAGGTCCTTCAGACTGCGATGTTTGAGAAGAGTGCGTGAACACTTGGAAATTCCACATTGCGCGCTCATGCAGCTGAGAATGTCCCAGTCAACGAACCATACCAGCTCATGGATGCTGAAGAAGATCTGGGCAGGCTAGCACGCACGGTCAACGTTGTCAGTCTATTTTCTTGATTTTGTGCTCTCTTGGACTGACATACGCGCCTCATGTCCAGGATTGCGGTGTCAACGCCTTGTTAATTGCACGCGATGAAGCTGCGGCTTCACGTGCTAAAAGCGGTGGCCGCTTGCTTGAAGACTTCGAGCTGGAGGATTTCAGAGACGAAGACGCCTATGTTGCTAGAGCCGAAGAAAACGGAGACACAGATTCCGAAGATGACGAGGCCAACGAGGATACCGAGCGGTCGGCGACTGAGATTTTGGTCCCGGCTGACTCTTCATCTCCATCATCGCAAAAGGTCGCCTGTGTCACTATTGGCGAGAAGGTTTACCGTATGCTCTTGGCGGGCATCAGCCCCAAGACATACAAGCCTTTGCGCGATGATCTTTGGGTCATCCGCAAACGGCTCATGGAGCGCGCGTGTGTGGTACGTTGGACCTGTTGGTCTTTTGATGGAGCTAACGGTGTTCGGTAGAAAGGGCAAGTCAATGTGCCCCATTCTATTGAAGGTGTGCAGTTTGCATCGACAGGATAGTTGCGAATCTCATCTTTCATTGTGCAGCGATGATCATTCCCGATCCTCTCGGAGTGCTCGAGGAGGGCCAGTGCCACTTCATCAGTTCTTCTGGTTTTCTTAACACCGATGACCAGATTGCGTTTGAACTCGTCGGATCTGCCCTGGTAATTACCTTCGTCTTTGACTACCTCACACGCTGATGATATAATCAGATACTGCGAAATCCATTACGACTATCCACCGACATTCGCAGAGTACGCATCGTGTTAGCCTTGATCGTTTCTCGTCAGCTCATGCATTATGCTTAGACGGAATTTATCAAGCATGATAAGCTCAAGGGCTACGTTGATGTAGTGGTTGTCTCAATCAAGGGTGTCCGGTCGCTAGCGAGTATGCTGAGCGGTGGTGAGCAACAATTTTACAGGCTCATTCTACTCTATTGACTGTTTAATGTCTAGGCGATTACGACGGGGATACAGTTACCGTTCTTTACTCACGACTGCTGACGGGTTATTTCAAAAACTCCACCAAGCTGGACGTCATGGATCTTTCAAAGGACCTCGATGATGAACTGTTCGAAAGCGCTACTCATAATCTGGCCGAGGTTGTCACTCGAGGCGATTCTTTCAGCGAGCTCCTAGACGTCCTTCATTCCGGCTGCAACGACAAGGACCGTGTTGGCATACTGAGTGGCTTCCACGACATCGCTGCGTACGTCTATGGCCTCGACGACCCACGGTCGGTGAAAATCGCGCATGCGTATGTGTCCCTGACGGTGCCGATTACGCAGCTGATGATTGTTTGCAGGTTCAACGGTGAATTAGATGGCTCGAAATCGGGCAAGCGCGTCAGAGAAGTCGTTTTCGCAGCCTGGCAGCAGGAATTCGAGCGCAAAGTTACCAAACCAGGACAGCGTGTCGCCGAGTTCAAGAAGAAGACCATAGACAACCCCATTGTTCTCCGTGCTCATGACGAGAAGAAAGACATTCACCTCGCCTTGTGGAACAACGGCAGGACTTATCGCGAGGACCGCCAAAAGGCTTACGAGGTCAACGAGGCGAACATGCCCAAACAGTCGGCCGACCTCGGTCTCGGTGCCGTCTGGATCGACTTCACGGCGCGAGTTATCAAGAGCGGCGACTTGAAGCTGGCCGCAGCGAAGGAGATGGCAGAGATCTTGAATGCGATTTTGGCCAGGTGTCTCGATCTTCACCGGCGCTGGAAAGCAGTCCAGTCGTTGCGGGCCAAACTCGCTGACGATCGCAAGAAGGGACATGTCTCGAAGAATGTTTTTGCTCAGAGGAAGAAGGATTACGATCAAGAGGCCCGAAGCATTCAACGCGAATTCGAGGCCGAGTTTCTCGACAACCCCATCTACAGCGCCGCGCAGATCCACGACTACATGCTTTCGTGCGCCTACTGGATTGATGCCGTGAAGTTGAACGATAAGGGGTGGCCGGCGGACACGACTGCCAAGTTCGCCTTTGCAATAGCGTTCGAGAGCCAGTGTGACCGACACGCCAAGCTCAAAGCTCATGCGACCATCCGACAGGCGTTCTTGAACCACATGCGGCCATCGTACTCATAGACTGCACGCTCATCCACTTTGTAATTGTATCCTTACACTGCTCGCAGACGCTCTAACTTGAAATCAATTTTATCTTGGTCGTCTACTGCGCGATCGACCTCCCTCCTCGGGCGAGTTTGGAACTCGTGTGTGATGCAATCAAAGAATGACCTTGGAAACACTGCTCTCTTCCTTGCCGTGACCCGTTGAAGACTAAATCCTTTCGTGATCGCGCTCCTTAACATTGCGCGCTCATATGACGATAGATCCTCGGCGCGCGGACAGATGTTCACCAAGGCTGCGCTACGGCACTGCGAGCCCGCTAGCCAAGTCGAACAGCCTCCACCGCCATCACCCTCGTTGCCCTGTCAGGTGACTCATGTATGTAGGGACCAGAGTCCTGATCGAAAATTGAAACGCTCGAGCGAGGACGTCGTCGGTGTCGTCGGGCCCCGCAAAACTCGTGTCGGCCACGATGCATGACGCGAATTCTCCAAATCCAAGACTAAGAAATGACAACACGCGCGCCAAGGTATGGCAGAGTATACCGCAAATGAATCTTTGATAATGTATTGGCGCGTTCTGTTAGGCGCGGATATTGGATAATGTACGACACGAAGGGAGAAGAGGGTTAAAAGGACAACAGCCCATGGAGGTTGGGGACGGGTTGGTTCTAGGAAGACGAAGTACACTATGGATGGGGACGCGGTTGGCGCGTTAGTACGAGATACATCGCGGAAGAGGTGGGAGCAACAGCGGCACGCGCGCAAAGATACGCAGGACACCGGGGACAGTGAGATCGTGAAGCGAACATTGAGGGGCTATGGGAGGACGTTTTGTAATGAGATTGCGTGGAAGATCAGAAGAAGGAGACGAGGTGCAGGATGTAGCCAATTCCGCCGAGTCCGGCGATGATGAAAGCGAGGTAGACCCAGGGCGGCGTGTGGTTGCGGCAGGCGCTCTTGGCCATGCCTTCACGGACATCGCCTCCTACATGGATCGTTGACCTGAAGCCAATTCGATGCGCGGGCGGTGGGCGTTGAGGACGCCAGGAGTCTGGTAGCTTCTCGTAGCCGAAGAACTCGTCGATGACCGCGCGCGACGCGGAGAACTGGCGCGCGGGATCGCCAAAGACTTGAAGGAATAACGCCAGCTCGCCAGCTGCGATTCCTGCCTGGATCTCGGGCATTTCACCATTGACCATGACGGTCTTGTATTCCTGGATGTTGCGCCAGCGGGCCCAGTTGTCCAGGTTGAAATTAGGATCGTTAGGATTGCCTGCTTTTTCGAACATGTCGTTCAAGAGGAACCGGCTGGGCCGTCCGTCGGTGAATTTACCCTTCTGGGTAGGGTTGACGTGAACAAGGGCTGCGAAATGCGCAATCGGCAGAGCACAGAGATCCTTGAGGTTCAAGGAGAGGGACCATCCCTTTGTGATGCCGAGGATGGATCCCACTGCTAGCGTGTATGCGAAGAAGGTGCTGAGGCCGTAGACCTCGATGAGTGCGCGTGCGAGTACGAATGCATGGACGTTCTTTCCGTCCCTCGGCATTCCGTATGCGCCGTGGTTGCAGAGGGCATTAAGGGCGGGGCATGGCGATTTTTGGCAGTTGACTGGAACGTATGGCCCGATCTCAGACGGAGTGAGTTGGGGTTCGCAGGTCTGGTTCATTGTATGCGACTGGTGGGGGCAAGGAAGAGGGCCTGGCTGATTAGGGGGCGAGCCATTGAGCGGCGCGGTTCTCCTGCGCGGCGACTCCTGGGTTTGTGGATGCATGACGTGGGGGACTGCGTGAGAGGAGTTATCTGCGTGCGACTCCCGGTGAGATGGGAGGAGAAGAGGGGCACAGCGGCTTCAGGCGAGAGCTACAGCGGGATTTATTGATTGCAGCGTGTTTGCGTGTCGGCGTGATCGCTCAGGTCGGCGATTCCTGGTACGAACGGGTGATTCCGTCAAACGCGGCAAAATAGTTGCACGCGCGGTCACGTCTCCGATAAATCCACAACGTATTGTTTTGGTGGTGCTTGGCGGTGCTTGTACGGCGTCCGAGAACTTCACCCCCAGGAACACGAGCTGCGGAGGTTACGACGCGTCTTACAATCATGGGATCAACACACACAGGTCTCCGCGGTGCCGCGGCCGCCTTCGATCAGGCACACCTCACTGCTTCAGCGCATATGGCAGTTGCGCGGGCTTGCACCTGCGTGTCTCAATTAGATCCTCTGCTTAGGGTGTGGAATTCGTCAACATGCACCATGTCAATTACTACAATACAGCACATGCAGCGAGTTAAGACCCCTGTGAAGCCTCCGCTTCCACAGAGACTCTGTTTGTGGCGTTAACGTTACGGGCTGGCGCCATCGGGTTGCGTATTTCCGTCAGGCATCAAACGCAGCTCAGGATGATTAATAAATCCTGTCTCATTTGCAGGCACACCTGATCGGTAGCCCGACTATAGCGGGATCTCTTGTCCACTCGATTGAGGTTGGTCGAGTTCATCGCCGCCGGGCACCACTACGGCGCCGTGGTGCAATGTTGGACTTTTGCGAGGCCGTGTTCGTTGCCGTGGAGCCCATCCAAACTTTTTGCGCTGAAACCTCCAAAATGGTGCGCAGCGAGGTCTAAAATAGCATCGTATTGTGCATGCGGTGGACCGCTAACTTTCAACGACCTGACGATTGTATTGGGAAATGATAGGCTGTCCCGAATCACGTTCGCGGCCGGCCTGGTCCACGATAAACCTTACCCTGAGTCGAACCTCCTGCCCTCTCGGGCCGCTCCGCAAGGAAGCCAGGGTCGTCGCACGTGCCTGGCGCGTTTGCTGGAGCGAGGTGGCGACTGAGCGCGATCACATCGCGAGTCGGATTCAAGATTGAGAATAAAGAAGAAGTAAATCAGGGCCATCCTCGTCCTTTGGTCATCTCGCTTCGGTGATTGGAACCCCTCTGGCTCAAGAGTTGAAACGGGTCGGTCTTGTGGACGAGATGATTTCGGGGGCGAAGTTTGGCGGTATCATGATTTCCGACGTCGGCGTTTCACGATATCTTCTACATTCAGACGATCAAGGCGCCGCTTATTGCGCAGTGGCGTCAGATGTGTCTTGTTTGACTCGATTGGAAACAATGGGGGACGACGGGAATGTGGTTGCTTAACACCGCGGCTGTCAGCGGAAGTGGCGGAAAGGAGGAACTCCGTGCGTGCTAAGGCAGAACCCCGATGTCAATAAGCCTACACCCTGATCTAACGGTCAGCCGAGATAGGTCTGGAGTTCTCAGAGATTGAGATCGAAACATTATTCGGGACTCGGGGAGCCTCGCACAAGTCTTGATGTTTAGTCCACCGCTTAGTGCACAGACCGGTAGCTCAGAAATGAGGGCGATGGAACACAAGGAGCGATTCGATTTCAGTTTAGTCATCGCAAAACGCAGATTACCAATTGAACATGTAGCTCACGGAGTCCAGGGCAGGCAGACTAACGTGAAACTTGGCATCCTCTAGCGTTTACGCTGGTCATGTCGCCTCCGTAGAACACTCCTCGCCAGCAAATTTTGCCGTGTGCTGGACGGGCAAACGCACAACAACGCTCTGTGCAGCCTCGTCGAGGTTCGTTGCGAGGATCAAGAATCGACCGTGTCGTGTCCTGATGCCAATGTCGACACGCTCGACAATGGTGCCTTTGAACGCAGACGTGGAGGAGAGGATGAATGACGTGAGCTGGGGACGCGCGAGACTGAATAGACCCGTACCTGCAACAGCCAGATGAGCAAAACAGCACCCCACACTGTGCTCACTGCACGTTGCCAAACGCCTACGATACTGTCCACACGGCAGTCTCAAGATCACGCCTGAGCCATCTCAGCCGTTGATCGTATGTGTCCGTGTAATAGCTGATGTCCTCGATGTGGCCCTTCCGTCGCATCCACAGTCGCCCTACGTCGCGTTGCACGGTGTCCCAGAGTCAGATGACACTCCAAGTACTATTTATGCCTCAAATATAGGTGACTTGCATGATGATATCACGTCCGCGTGTGTATTCGACGAAAAAGCGGTCTTTGCGGTTGAGCACGACCAATCTGGGACTGCGGGTTTCTTGGGGTCGTAATTACGCCAAAGGCGGTTGTAAGTGAGCGAGGCACGGTTCCTTATTGAAGCAGTATTACCTTGCCGCACCAGTTTGGCTGGGCAGCTGCAGTTGTCGCTGCGTGCACTACTGCTGCTAGCGAACTAACTTAGCGAGAGCAACATGGTACACGGTTGCCGAAGCACTGAGCTGCGAAGATCATTCGCATGGAACGTCATGCTTCTGCGGAGTATATTTGCTTGCGACACGCGCGCGAAGCAGAAGGCCTGAAGAGCGATATCAAGTGCCA
The DNA here is from genome assembly GCA_020744175.1 of Auriculariales sp. MPI-PUGE-AT-0066. Lineage (NCBI taxonomy): Eukaryota > Fungi > Basidiomycota > Agaricomycetes > Auriculariales > Auriculariales sp. MPI-PUGE-AT-0066. Next base: position 397,333 of record JAGTJP010000011.1, read on the forward strand.
GAAACTCGCGGGTCTGTGAATCGAAGAATCGAGACTGGTAGCGAGGCAAGAACATGATGTAGGCTTGTTGTTGATTGCCATTTTAAAACACTTGAGCTACAGTGTCCAGTGGAAATCCAAATGAGGGCACTCGTAAATGTTGCCACGATGAAGCTTTAGTTGATTTGGAGATGAGTTCAAAGACCGGGCTAGATCGGGCGTATCCGAGTCAGAGGTCTCGCGGCTTGGCTTCTGACGCTCACCAGTCAAAGTCATGGCCACAAAGCGCGCCGCGCCTGGTGAACCCTGCGCGCGCGAGCTTGCTAGCTCAATCTAACTAACTCGCTTTATGAGATATCAATGCGATTTCGAGTCCGAAACGCCCTAAGCTTGACAGTGCGACGCAGGATCAATCTGAAGATGCAAATGACAACTCTGCAGTTGATGACGAGGTTCAGCAGATTTTCGAAGAATATCACGAGCAGATTGTTCCCAATTTGCAGAACCCGCAACTCTCAGTACAGCTCCCAGCGTCTCAAGTCCATGACGGAGGATTTTACTCACTCCTCTCGAACTCGGCGCGCGACTATGCAATTCCACGACTACGAGCTGACCATGAGGCGCGCCCATTGCTCCTGATTCCTACGCACGATGGCCCAGTGGAGGTTTGGGTTGATATGGCGTCGCCGGTCTTACACGCGGCTGAGGAGTTTCTGCTGGCACTTGGCTTGTTGGTGACAAGGTCTGTTCAGGACAGCAGAACGCATGTCAAGACTCTCTAACATGATCTTGAACCCAGACGTCCGCCTGTTGTAGTCTATAGGGTGAATACGTTCACGGTGTATTCGATGATATACGCTGGCCGCTCTGAGGCCTACATCTTGGAGCACCTGGAAGCGCTCTCAAAGGTCGGTTTACGCTGTTACCTGCAGAAGCCTTGATTGAGCTCTTCTCCTCGTAGTGCCTTCCGGACCCCGCCGTCGCGTCGCTCATTCGTTCTGTCGTCGCGTCCTATGCTCAACTCAAGCTTGTCATCCGACAGAACAAGTATTTTATAGAATCGGACTCTCAAGATGCCGTCGACGTCTTACTAGCAGATCCTCGTGTGAAGGTTGCTTTGAAGAATGAACATGCTGTTGCCGGAGGTTCCAGTCCGCAGTTCTCGTTCAGTATAGGAGATGACCAGCTTCAGGTTTGATCGCCCGTGCTTTGTATCATTGATAACATCGCTCATTCAGATGCTTGCAGGTTGTTCAGAAACGCGCAATCGAGCTCGGATACCCTCTTCTCGAACAGTACGACTACGCCAACGACAGCGCGAACCCATCACTCAAAATTCAGCTGAAACCAGAGACCCAGATTCGTCCGCACCAAGAGATCGCTTTGAGCAAGGTCTTTCACGACGGGTACGTGGTCAACGGGCGTCTTTGGGTTTGGCTGACACGCTCTGTAGTCGCGGTCATTCTGGAATCATTGTCCTTCCTTGCGGTGCTGGCAAAACGCTCGTCGGAGTTGCCGCAGCATGCAGAGTTCAGAAGAGCTGTCTCATATTCTGTACATCTATGTTCGCCTTCTTGATTCTGCAGGCTTCACGAAAGCTCATCGCTCCGCAGGCTCGCCGTGAATCAGTGGAAAGACCAGCTCTTGCGGTTCACCAACGTAGATGAGAAGAAGATCGTCCTATTCACATCCGACAGCAAAGGCAAGGCTTCGGTACGGCCCAGGCAGCAACAGCCCACCGTTGACACAGGCTGACTGATATCGTTCAGGTACCGAAAGATGCCTGTATTGTCATCTCAACCTACAGCATGATCGCCAAGCCCGACAAAGACCGCGCGACGGCGGCGTTGAAGCTGATGCAGAAGCTGCGGGAGCGCGAATGGCCACTCGTGGTGCTGGATGAAGCGCATGTTGTGCCTGCCGATACCTGCAAGAAGGCCATTGGCTCGTTCAAAGCGCATCTCAAGATTGGGTTGACTGGTGGGTTCTTGCAACTGCAAAGCTAGATTCTTTGACGTCAACTTATTATTTACTTTTTGTTAAAGCTACGCTCGTTCGCGAAGACGACAAGATCGATGACCTGCATTTCATTGTAGGGCCGAAGTTGCACGACGAGTTTTGGAAACCGCTGGCTGAGAAAGGATATATCGCCGACTCTGAGGTCTGCCACATCTCTCAGGACCCCGTGATAATCATAGCTCATTGCTATGTTACAGTGCGCCGTGGTTCATTGTCCCATGATGCCAGCATTCGCAACCGCTTACGAAACCGCCAGACATACGAAACGTCAGCTACTCTCTGCGATGGACCCCAACAAGTTTGCGGTCTGCTACAGCTTGATTACGCATCTCGAGTCGGTCGGCCATAAGATCATTGTGATGAGCGACAACCTCTACGCGCTTGAGGTACGCGGATGCATCGTCGCCGACAAGTCCTGATGGTGTACTGATCTGAAATAGAACTACGCTATTCAGATGAATCGGCCGTTCATTCATGGCGACGTTCTGGGTATCGAGCAGAATGACCTGCTAGACGCGTTTCGAGCCGACAAGTATAACACCATCTTTCTGTCCAAGGTGGGTCATGTCTTCTGCTCAAGTGAGATTACTCATGCAGCTACTGAGCAGATCGGAGATGTTGCGCTAGATCTTCCTGAGGCGACTGTGCTTATCCAGATATCTTCCCACTTTGCATCGCGGCGTCAAGAAGCACAACGCATGGGTTAGTTCTTGGTTCACTCATGACCTTTTTTTTTTGCTCAAATCAGTCTCTTCAGGGCGCATTCTTCGTGCCCGCCGCCGTAGTGAAGAAGGTTTCCGTGTAAAGTTTATCACTATCGTTTCCACTGCTACCACGGAGATGTCAGACAGCACCCACAGGCAACAGTTCCTAATCGACCAAGGCTACGACTACGATGTTCTGACGCCGGACACATTGCCATGCCCGCTCAGGGCGATTCGCGTTGGAAAGTTTGCGCCAGAGAACGAGCGGGAGCTGCTAGCCGAGCTTATGCAGGTAGATACCGCGCCAGCGCTGCCGAGCAACACGAACAAGATCCAGAAGAAGCCCGCGCGCAAGTCGAACGTTGGGAGGAACAAGCTGTTTGTGGACCGCGACAGGCAGACGACGAAGGCGCGCAAGGCACGCGAGCAAGGAGTTCAGGCTGCCGCGGGGTCTTCTAGACTATGATTTGTGTCTCTTGTCCTTTAGGCCTATAACTTTGATGTCTGAGTAGGGTAATGCAGTACAGTTGTACAACGTTACTATGTTACTCTGGCTTCTTACCGTGGTAAACATGTCACGGAAAGCGCATGTGGTAGGCCCGCAGCCTCTTATCATCCTCCCGCTTTCTGCCAAGTAATCAATGCAACGCGATACCTTTAAGAAGGGCGATGGTTTCAACCAATCACAACCCTCGAGCTCACTGGCGCATCCCTTTGCAGATAGGGGAACTGTACTCGACGAAGTGTTTTGTTTCAGATCGCTGTTCGAAGCGATGTGCAGAGCGCCTAGAAGCTACGGCGAAGTAACTGCGCTGATGTTGCGGGTTGAAGTGGTGTGGCGAGCTTCCCTCTTATTTTGGGTGCCTGAGGCTGACCCTGTCGCGGACCTATTTCAGCGTGGGCCTTGTCCTCAGCCCATCACCATCGCTCTGCGTCTCCACCGCATCCCCTACTTGCCTTCGCGCGCATTATCGCGCCTGATTGATATCTTGGTTTGACCTGCTTTAACTGCCTGCTTATTTCTTTCAAAATTGGATTTGGAAGTCTCGTTCCGAACGACCGCTTGTTCCTATGTCTCGTACGCCACACCACCATCGGATGTGTGTAACTACTCACGATGCGCTCTATTTGTGTTTACAGGGGACTTAGAGGACCTCTATGAGGATTCGTCTGAAGACGAACGCTTCGTAAATGTTCGTCTCTTCCAAGAGCCTCACATGGTTGAAGGTGCCGTTCCTAGTTGTCGTCCTACTAACTTTGACTCATCATTTACTCTGATTAGAAGTGGCTCCACGAAACCGTGACGCCGTAGAACCAATGAAGGAAACTCAGGTTGAGCGCACTGCGGTATCCAACAGCCGTAGAACTTCGCGATACACCAGCTTCGAAACTACCTCCGCAACATCGCTTAACTCCAGGATGCGCGTGTCAAAATCACGACCTTTTCGTGCGTTGGCTCGTGGAATCTGTGTTACTTGCACTGATTCACCGACCAGCGGTTGTCAGAGACATTGGACCTGAACCATCCTCCCGTCAAAGAGCACCGAGCGATACACGTCCTCCTCTATCTTCACCATCCACTCTTAGAAGAACAGAAAGCTTGGCTCTCATGTATCCTGGACCAGGCTTTCGGTACCCTGAGACGAGTTCTCCAAAGAAGTTTCTGCCTCCGCCGTCTGCTGGCTCGTCACCCCCTCCATCACCCACTCGCGAGGCAGCATCCAGGAAGCTACGAGCGGAGGTATCTCCGATACCTGCACCGGGATCCTCCAAGGCGAACGCTGCTTCATTGCCGCGACAACGCACTTGGCCTATGACCACGACTCCCTCAGACAAAGCACGTTTCGCCCTTCCAGTGCCACAAGTACCGGGACCAAGTGTATCATCGCACGCGGTGGTCACCTCTTCCACGTCGCCATTAACATCACGCACACCCGCCGCAAAGCGAGCAGGACTGTTCACTACTCCTACGACTCTCCGAGTACAGCGTCCCGCAACGACGCCGTCTCTCACAAAACAGAAGACCTGGAACGGCTTCTCTCCCGGAACTAGCTTCAGATATTCTCCGATCACCTCGGAGAAACGAAGGAACAGCTCGACGACAAACGAGGCTGCGAAGGCGAAGATTCTACCCACGAGTGAGCTCACCTCGCGGAAGCGAAACACCGACAGCGAACAAGGCGATGATAAAGCCAGCCCTCGCAAGGCGTCACTCTCAGAGGTTGCAGACGAAGACGAAGGCGACCCGATGAACACCATGGCGGACGGGTACTATCAAGCTCCTCCTGGGCAAATATTGGACGACATTGTCAACGCACCGATTCTCTTTGGCCCGACGAGTATGTGTTCAACCAAAGTGTCGCGTAGTATGACTAACTTGCGCAAATGAACAGATGGTTCACCTGAGCACAAAGAGTGGTCTGCATGCAACCTTGAAGACGACACATTCACTCTTTCTTCAATCGTGCTTGCGGAGTATGTAGACGCCACGCACGCCAGGGTCTTGTCTGCAATGCCATCCGCAGTCCAATGGGCAGTCGCACGACATCCAGAAGAGCTCAAAAAGCTCAGTTTGCAACAGATTCAAAATCTCCACGTCCCGAACAATGTTTCTGGAGTTCGCACGATGCTCAAAGCTCTGAAATGCGAATCAGATATCATCAACTTCGAGGTAAAATTCGCTTCTGCTGACGTACATCCCGCGATTGCTTATCCATATTGTAGACTGCTGTTCTCGAGGAGCTCGATGTTGAAGAGGCCGCTCTGAGAAGGAATCCCGCCGCTGGGCTTGGTTGCTGGACGCCTATTGGCCGAGCTCCCATTCTGACAAAGAACGAAGCACCTGAGCTGTACGGGTGGTACGGCGGCAAAATTGACTTCAAGGTCTCCATGCGGTACGATGAGAAGACGGGTAATGTCTTTCCGGTGCTCCTCCCACTCAAATTCGGCCCGTCGAACCGCCTCAAGCGGTTCGGTTCGTATAACAGTATTGCGATCACCATCTCCAGGACTGCTTTAAATAAGAAGACGGACGAAGACGGCTGGACGGAGTTCTTCTGTAAACCTTTCGACCTCTTTGGGCACACTTTTGCGACGTTCTACTCAAAGGAGGCGGTACGTGCACATCACCTTGAATCTCCTTGCGGTATCTGACATTGTCCCAGTCAAAGCGATATCTCTACCGGTCATCGACTCCAGTGTTGGAAGGAGTACAATCCTGGCCAAACTCAATGACGACCGCCGAGCTCTTCGAGCTTTTCAACCCAATGGCATATAACGCTTCCCAAACCATCACCAAATATGTGTGTGTCCAGCCCGTTGTATCGATCCGAAGCTGATTAGAAACCCACAGACTGCTCGATTTGCGCTCGCTCTCTCGGACACGGTTCCCGTCGTTCGTTTGAAAGCAAAAAATATCCGGCTCATCAAGGATATCGGTGCGAGCTGAAGATGTTCCGCTACTCTATCTAACCGGAATACCCAGTGTCGACCGACGTTAGTCCGTTCGTTCCGCCCGAGACGCATCAGGTCATGACAGATGGATGTGGCTACGGTAACTCCGCATTATTCTATGAGATCAGCAGAGTTATGGGAGTCAACTTCGGCCAGTGCGACGCGATCCAAGTGCGAATTGGCGGGATCAAGGTCAGTCGTGTACTCTGATGCACTCAGTTCGCTCATCATCCGGCTTTCAGGGTCTCCTACTTCGATGCGGGCACGATACAAACCGTGAGCCCGTGATCTACGTGCGCGACTCTCAGGTCAAGGCCAAGTTTGAGACTCTGCTCTGTGACGACAAAACGTCCATCAAGAATTGTCTTAACGTGGTTGAGCTAGTTCGCCCCGCTTACGCTCGAACCTGCGTCCGAATCTCCTCGCAAGCCATCCACATCTTATCTGCGAACGGGGTGCCAACCAAGGTTTTCTTATCACTTCTTGAGTCCATGGTAAACGAGAGTAAGGAAGCGTCTCTTCCCCCAATGGTTTGCATAGACTGATGGCATTGTAGTGATGAAGCTCCTCATCACGGGTTGGGAAGATGTGCATGGTCGCGGTATGGTCATACAAGTCCTAGACCAGGTGTGTACTCTTCTGTGGTAACTTGAAATACTCTGAAGCCCCTTTGAGCGGTGTGGTGTCACAGCCGCTCAACGATCTAAATATCTTGGTGCTATGCGACGGGCGTACGGGCGTGGAGACTTGATCAGTATTGACGACTCGGAGGCCCAACAAGTCCCCGGCGCGGACGACAGTGACGAAGTTGATGATGCCGACGACATGGATGAAAAAATTGCGCCAGCACCAGATTGGATGAAGGAGCGCGCGCGAGAGTATGTGTCATCAGCAGCCAAAGCTATGATGATGCTGCGATCTGGTTTTGATCCTCGAAGCAACATGGTTCTCCGCAAGGAGCTTGGTCGTGTGATCGAAGAAGAAGCAAAGCGTATATCAGAGGTATATATCATTGGCTACAATTTTGGGCCATTGTCTCACAAAGGCTTTTAGAAAGGCCAGTTGTATATTGAACGCTCCGCAGACGGTTAGTCCGTAACTGTCAACTCATCGCGCTTTATGCTCAGCTATCTGGCAGCCATGCTTGTTCCAGGTGTGTAAACACCAAACCTACTCGTCTGCAACTGGTCCAAGCATATCTCAGATCCGTACGGGGTACTTGAAGAGGGCGAGATTTACTTCGCGACGTCGCTCCCCTTTGTCGACACATATGATAGAACAACTTCTCAGCTCACAGGACCATGCTTGGTGAGAGCTTGCTATGCGCAGGTATGTTCCAATTATTGATCAAGCCCTACCAGATATTCCGAAATCCTCTATACTTCTTAACCGACGTGCAAAAGGTAGAACCGTTCTCTGCGCAAGCAGCAACCTGTGCTCACCACTCCGTCTGCCAGGTGCAAGCCGTTGTTAAACCTGAACTCAATGGGTATCGCGATGTGATTGTGGTCTCTTCAAAAGGATCAAGGTCATTGCCCAGTAAACTCGGCGGCGGTAGGGTCGATTCCTTCATTGAGAAATGCATCACTGACTCATCCAACAGGTGACGTTGACGGCGACCGTGGGGTTCTTATTTTCGACAACCGTGTCGTCCTGCCATTTGTCAATGCTGATGAGAAAGACATCGATCTACCGAAGACCTTCGTCGCAAAGCATTTCGAGAAATCAACAAAGCAACTCTCGACCTTTCTCACGGATCCCAACGTCACCATGCTGGACTTGCTCAAGATCATGCACAAAGGTGGCAGCGAACTTGTAGGCTTGCTGAGCAACCTACATGAAACTGCGTCATATGAGCACGGTCACGACCATGCTGACGCTCTCTTACTCGGGCGTCTGTTAGTTAAAATTATCTCCACATGTCAGATTATTAAGCTAACGAGAAGGGTTTTAGCTTCAGCGTCGAGTTGGACGGAGCCAAGTCTGGCCTCAGAACCAAGCAGAAGGTTTTCAACAACTTGAACAAGCTCTACTCATCCAGGACGCCGGAGTACAAGGCAATCATAAAGAACAAGAAGGATGTAACCAGAGCTGTCCGCGAAGAGCGACTTGGCCCTCATGTGCTGGACGAGCTAATCGAACACGGACGCTCGGTGATTAGACGACAGATCGACGCGTACCAGATCTCAGCGGACAAAATGCTGCTTTATGACCCCGCGACCCATACCGTCGCATACAAAGTAGTGGATGCCATCACCACGCGACCTTGGGTCGACTTCATTGCCAATATTCATCGCGTTGCGCGGGAAGAGGCTGAATCAACCAAGGCAGCGACGAGCAAGGCGTCCGGCTTCATTGCCAACGCTCGACAACAGCTGGCAGATGCCATGCAGGTCGACAATGAAACCACAGTTCCCAATCTGACACAGGTCATGTCGATGCTCGATGCCAACATTAGCCGCGCCATCTTGGACAAACGATCGCTGCTGGACGAGCTTGAAAAAGTTCGAGATGCGATCCAGGCTCTGTGCAGCGACTTGCGTCGCGCATGGCTCCTAATCAAATCTGCTTCCAGAGATGCCTCTGTCCAGTCCAAGAATGGCAGCATCGGGTCAACTGTGTACGACAAGAGGAGGCAGTCGGTTGCGCAACAGCGAGAGGCTCTACATCTACGCTTTGCATCGGGACCACTCATCGATTCTCGCATTTATGGCCGGCAGCAACTTGTACAACTAGCAGCATCGTACTCGTTGTGGATGGATCAGCATGTCAACCCCTCTACCGGATACGCAGAAGACCCTCATGGCGAGTTTGCGTTCGCTATCGCATGGGAGGAGCTTTGCAAAATTCGGGCTGAAGCATGTGGTCCAACTGAGACGATTCCTCGCTACTACGCTCATAATATGAAGATGGCGTACAAGCTTGGGTCTTAATGCATGTGGATTATTGTCGCATACTTTCTCCTATGCGTATCTATTTCCGCTGTCATTTTGCATTGTCCAAGACCCGCTTGATGCGACACCTTCAATTTATTCTATCAATCTCCATCTCGCCTTATGAATACAGGATCAACCCTGCGCTACGAGTATATGTGTGCAGTGAGATACGGTGGCAATAGCAACGCAAAGGTCAATGCTCAATCGGACGGCCTCCGCCCAGCCAATCTATAATCACTGTCAACCAAGCGCAATGCCACTATGCTATTAGTTCATTGGATCAGAACCTAGGTATTGCGCGAAAAGTCACGCGTCGGAATACCCCTCTCAGCCCAATGCATCCACGTTGATGGTTTAATTAATTGCATCTGTATTATTCTGGCACCAGTACCTATACCTTGGGTGTCGCAATAACATCAGTGACAGCGCCAATAGCTGGGATGGCTAGCAGCACCAAAAATTGATGTCCCTACTAGAGGTTTCGAGTGGCCTAAAGGCGGAAGTCTTCAGGCGTGATGCTCGGCGGTGCACTTGCCCGGCATTGGCAATTCGATTATTTGGGGAGGAATGTTTAAGCTGCCTGCTGCATTTAAGAGGGTTTTGTTGTGGGGTGCCTGCAAGTAGCGGGATTGAGCTCGTTATGAAACTGGGAGAAACAGTGCATACGGCAGTGATCCCGGCGGACGGATAGGGAGTCATAGACAACTTTCGAAGTGGAACGTAGAAATATACAAGCCCACTATATATCTCACACGGCCAGTTTTATGGTGACCTTTCAGTCATTGTGTTGAGTTGGCGAAGTTCCAGTGGCACAAATTGACAGGCCGAGTGATTCGTCGTGTAGCCACTGGGCTAGTGTGTCTGAAGTCATATTCCTACTCGAAGGCGAGATACGCGCAAAAAGCTGAGATAAAATTCGGGGCTTGGAGGCTTTGACATCAATTCAGAATGGCAGCAAGGAAGGGAAATTCGGCAATCTCCCGTTGATCCCGAATACTCCCGGCCACTACCAAGTATTTCAAGTCCCGTGGTAGTCAGCATCAGATGATCTCTCAGGCGACTGCCGCTAATGAGCGGTCTTGGGGGGGGGATGTACGGAGCGAACGGCGGGTGGTAATCAGGGGATATGTATGTGGCGAAACAGGGTCTCATTGGTGTTGGCGCAGCCCAACCGCGAAACGGAGGTAATAGAAGCCTGGCTATCCTTGATCTCTCATCTGTCTTTTTATCATCCATGAACAACCCACTTGGCTCCCCAGCTGACTCCATAAACTCGTCCTGGTCCGGACCGTCGAACCGCACCATCGTCTCGCCGAATTGGATACCATCTACACACAATGGTCTGTCCTCTGTCTTGGAACAGCCGCTAATCAGCCCCTAATGCCAGGGTTTCAATGTCACCTGCTCCGTCAGAACCCCTGGATGACCCGATGAATAGCCCCGCCGTATCGATAGAATCGTCCTGGTCAGGCCCGTCGAACCGCAGCATCGTGTCGCCGGATTGGACACCTGCCCCACACAGCGGCCTGTTCTCCGGATTTGGGACCCCTCAAGCAGCACCAAGCTCTGAGATACTAGGATTAAATGCGCAGCTCGGTAACGAGCACGTTCATGATAGAGCCACCGCCGCCAACGCTGCCAATAGCAGAGCTAGAGCACCGCCGAGACGAGCTGGAGCGACTTGAATATCGCGTTGCCGCTGCTAGCTCAATTTGTATGCCAGTGGAACACGTTTGCGTGTTGCATCAGCAGCTGATGGACTGGTTGCATCGTCATGGGCATCTTTTTGCACAACGGGAGGTGCGCGCGCGCCGATTTGCATCTTATTTTACCACCTTCTTGGAGCAGTTCTAAAATTGTGTCCAAGTAGACCGAGGTCATTCGGACGAGCGTGGCACTGATTCAGTCGATGCTGTCAGAATCTCAGTCTCGCAACGACTATCTGATGTTGGAACTTTATAGGCACGTCAGTTCGCTATAACCTCAGAGAGAGAGAGTGCGTGTGTGGTCAATCTAACGCTTATCCCTTTTGATCAGTCAATGGAAGCAGTTTTCATCCCTCCCACAGGCAACCACGTTTTCCTGTTGCAGGCAAGCGCACGAAGTGGGCGCAGGAAAAGGAGCGGTATGTTCACTTTCGATCATTGCGTAGGACCAAACTAACAGTTCTCAACTTGATCAGCATACAGAGAGAACTTCTCGAGACACGAATCAGGTAAACTCCTACAATCAGCTCCCTCTTGATTTGTAGCGAGCGAAAGCGAGTGTACCAGGGAGCCTTTGCCACCACGATGCGCAGTTGTAAATTGTTGCTGTAGATCAGACAATGCCTCTCGAGTGCTGTCAATTGTTGGTGCCTACAGAGTGTAATCGGTAGGCTTAATGACGCATTGCATGAATTAAAAGTACGAACCATGTACTTCTGCCAGAGTAGGCTCAAATCACGTCACTCTCCTGATCAGAATCCTCCTCCTCCTCCTCCGAGTCGGAGTCTGACAGCTCAAAAACCAAGTCATTCGCAGTAGACACAACTGGCTCGAACAAATTGAAGGCTTGAATGGGGTCAGATATATATTGATTTGGGAAGTCAGGTGGAGAGACACCTGGAGCATAAAAAAGGCGGCAGTCTAGAAGACAGCCGCAGAGTAAACGGAGAGGATGGGTGTAAAGGGATATATATATATATATATGGTTGCGGGATTCAAGGAAATGAACAGAAACACCACATAGCGAGTTGGTTGTGTGAGCGGATTGGGTTTGACGGAGGGTAGACATGATTTTTTTGAGTTTACGAAAAAAAGCACTCGTATAGGTGTATGGGGGATGAGGGATGGGGGGATGGGGATCGAGCTCATTAATGGAGTCACGTGCTTGCATTGTAAAAGAGGCGCGATCAGATAGAACCGAAAGTTTACGAGATAGACAAGGGAGGCGGGAACGATGGGGTGGTGGCAGCCGCAGCCGCAGGGATGGAATGGGAATGGATGGGCGGCAGCTTTCAGACAGATGAGGAATGGGGGGGAGGAGGACTCTGGATGTCATCGAGCCTGCTAACCTCGACAGGTAGAAACCTGATGAGCAACGAACGGAATAAAAGGGTCTGTGAAGTGATTCAGTGTCCCATATGAGGCAGCTAGCACGGAGATCTGGTAGACTTGGGTGATGTAAGAAGACAGCCAGGGGCGAGGTGGGGGCGGGGGAAGGACGTGTCTGATGGTTTGACAGCGTTGGGGGACTAATAGGGAGATGCGGTCTGGACTCTTCCAGATGGCATACCGAAGGTGTCGAAGAGCCGGTGCAGTCACGAGCGGGATGGGGGGGGTGGTAGGCTTGTCCAGGCTGAGCTGGATAGGGCGTGGGTATAGACACGCCTGAGTGGCTGCGAGTGACGCGTGTGCACTGATGCCGGTGCCGGCGGTGACGTCTCGCGACGCGTCGAATCCAGCACGTTCGAGAGTGGCAGAGCAACACAAGGAACAGGATGCACGAAAAAAGAGACTTGTTATTTGGTTTGCAGAACACGAGCTAGCATGATGGGTGAAGTCGTTGAGCATCGGTTCACCTCTGGGTGTTGGTAGATTGGATTCACACAGCACCGTTCAAGGCTTCTTTGCCTCCTGTGCGCTGAGACCGGCATCGACCTCAGCAAGCTCCTTCTTCGCCTCATCGATCTGTGCAAGAGCATGAGCTCAACGCGCCGTCGCAACACGAGCACTGAAATGTGTATATGGCTTACGGTGGCGCGGAGTTTCCGGAGTTTCTCGACTTCTTTATCGTGCACGTATTGGTCCTCGTGCGCCTTCTCCTTCTTGCTGCAATCATTCGTCAGAATATGGGAATGTCGCGCGTGTGCGCATGGGGGACTAACCTGAACCCTGAGGACTGTGCGACGCTGCCCTCGGGTCTGACTTGGCCACCGACGAAACGGCGGGCGATAGTGACTGATGGGCGAGCGATGGTGCGGGTTGCGCGGAGCATGGCGAGTAATCAGTAGTTTGGTCAAGAGTAGGTGTGTTCGGTCGTTCCGAAAGCGGGAGGGTCATTTCTTTCGTTCCACAAATCAAGTTCACAAATGTTGCGTCGCGCCGCCGTAGCGTCCGTACGTCACAACCATGTCTACAATCCACGCTATATAATACAACCATCTGATGTGTGCGGTCAAAGGTTCGTCAAGCACGGTGTCTGTCCACCACGTCGGTCGTGCGCAAGGACCTCGTGCAGGATCTGTACTTGCGCGAGCTCAAGGCGTACAAGCCCGCCCCCGTTCAGGCAAACGCACACGTCGGTAGCGTTAAGGAGTACTCCCAGCCCGCCGCACCCAAAGCCCCCGAACTGCCTTCCAACCTCGCTGCAGAGCTGGCTGCCTATGATGCCACTAACCCGGACGTCGTTGTCGCCGATGCTGCTACCTCTGAGCAAGCCACCACCGGTGCGTAACTCGAGTCTGCGTGTGTGTGTGTCTGGCAGTCTGGCAGTCTGCTGTTCTGCTTCGAATTTGCATCCTTCATCACGTTCTTCCTCGCCCAGCTCGACCCGATCATTCCTGCTGGCCAGCTATCTTTGCAATTACCACCGATTATTGCTTCCACGTTCTCTTGCTCACTTCATCTTGCCTACGAGCTCGATGTGATTTGATCAGACCCATCCCCAAGATCTCGGTTCAATTCCAACCTTCACCAACGCTCCTCCCCGATTGACCATTCTTCTTCTGACCCTGTGCCAACATTTCCTCTCGCTTTCCTCTTATATCCCTCCTTCCTACCACTCCTTGTCTCGCGGCAATCGTCATGCTCCGGGCCTCGATCTTACTAAACCCCACGCGCCAACCGTCTCACTGTCCGCTTCCTTCGATAACCCTCTGCTTTCTCGAGCTGCCTTGACGCTACTCTCCGCATACATACCGCACAACTCGTCTCTCACCCGTGCCATTCCTATCGCTCGCGTCGCCCTTTTGCTTTGTTTTGCGGTTTCCTCTTTCACACTCTCTTTGTCACTATAACCCGACCCTCCCTGCTAAATTTCCATTCATGCTCGTTTCACCGCTCCGTCGCCCATCTATCCTTGGATGCAGCGGTGTGCTCCATTCCTCACTCCGATCGCCTGCCCCTTCCTCGTCTCGATCTTCTTCCTCCTCACATATTCTCTTTAGGCCAATGCCCCCCCCAGTCCGCATTCCGCCGTCCGACCACCCATCTTGTCACACCATCCTGCCCTTTGCGCGCGCGCTAGACCAAGTACCATTGCTCTCGGAATCCCGTCCATCTATCCGTACCCCATCGATCTATCTATCTATCTCCTCCTCTTAGCCTTGCCATGACTGGCCTTTTTTTAAAAAAAATCCCATCAATTGCGTCTGCGATGCTGATACTTTTGTTCTTTGTTCTAGGCAACGCGACGGCATTCCTCGCATTCCTCGAGGCGGACCTGCCCAAGGAGCACGAGCACGGGCACTGAGCGCGCGCGGGGGGCGGAGCGGTGCAATAGACAATCGTACACGTGTGTACGCGCACACATACCAATGAAATTTTAAAAAATCGTGGTGTTTCAAAAACGACCTTTTACTTCCCCCCGCCCTCTGTTCTTCGGCTGGCTTATGTTCTTCTCGGCGGCGGTGGCTTGGATGGATGAATGGATGGGCAGCAGCTTTTACAGGGTTTTTTTTTGGCAGCGGAGACCATCGTTGAAATGTGTTGCTCTACCCGCCTTTTTTGGTCTTGGCGAGATCATATGTGAAAAAGCAGCAGCTCTTAAACTGCGTCTCATGCTCCTGCTTCCACCATGTGTGTGTTGGCGGTTTTACTGAAACTGACTAACGGTTCAATGCGTTGGGTGTAAAAACGAGAACGTTCCGCACTTTCTCAAGCTCGAGCCGCTGGTTCCACTTCCTTCCGAACCTCTCGATGATTGAACGAGTCAAGTGAGCCGCGACGGACGCAGAAATTAAACCTATAATCACAGCCGGCAGGACGCTGTACAGAGAAATTTTCTCTGTACAACCTGTACAGAGGTCAGTACAGTGGTTGTTTGTGGCAAATCGGGGACCGGCCGCCATTGTCTGACCCTCTGTTCATCAACTAACATTGTCTCTGTACAGCGGTATGCCGGCTGTAAAACCGACCGCCAGCAGAAGCCCAAAATAGCTGGTAACGATTGTGGTGTTGATGATGATATAGTGCACTTAGATACATGTTCATTCAAAAACCCCCAAAAATCAGATCGTGCAATCAGACTTCGAGCCGATCTTTGCTATCCGGACTGAGCTCGATGGTAGACTTGATCGAGGCGTCGTACGGGACTGAGCCCTTCTGCAGACTCCAAGCCGTCTTGCCCTGCTGCTCCGAGAGCTCCATATCGTCTTGGTGTCGGGTGTGCGTGACTTGCACCGACACCTGCATCGACTTGGCCGTGCGCACCGCCCCTGCCCCCGCCCCCGCCGTCGACTCTGCATGCGCGGTGCTGTCTTCGTTCACGATGATGCCCGTCTCGCGCGCGACCTTGATGATCAAATGAGACATGGCCATCTCGATGTTGAGCTTTGCGATGTACGCAATAGGGTGCTAAAAGGATGCGTGAGTGAGTTTCTGTTGTGGGGAGCAACCCGGTTAACATACCATCATGGTGTAGACCAGTTCGTTTGGATAGGACATCATGCCTATGATGAGACAGTCCATCGCCAGAGAGACCCAAATGATGTACGTGTTGTACGTGACCAGACGTTGATACTTCTTTAGCTGGAGAGCGGCCGAGGCTTTAGCGGAATGACATGAGGAAACGACCTGTTAGAACGCACGCCACCATGCTGAACTAGCCGCTTCTTGACTTTGTGAATGAAGAACCAATTCAGGCCTGCGTCGACGACCAGATAAATGCATTTCTGTTACAAAGATTTAGCCCACGCAGTGACCAAGTTTGCTCTGTCCGCTTACTTCGACGCGATCCCAGTACTCGTTGATTCTTGTATACCTAAAAAGTTCGGTTATATACAGGCAGGTCCTGGGAAATTGTGGATTTTGCGCACTTGTGGTTGATCTATGCGTGTCGTCGGTCAGAATTCCGGTCGATCCAAGTATCGAGAAGCGCGTACCTGAAGTTTTGCGGGTAGCCAAATGCAGTAAGTTGTGATAATCAGCAAGCTCATCAGCCCTGCCACGCTCCACTTCAGAAGACGCTGAGGAGAAGCCAGGACTTTAGCCTCGAGGTCGTTATGGGAAGCATTGAAAGCATCACGCACCCGTTCGCGTTTGCTGTCAAGTAAGATGCAGATGCGATTGATTATGATTTGGAGGAGCAGCTGGATCTGGATGGCCCATGCCCTGGACATTTACAAGTCAGTAATGCGACATGTGAGCGGCAAAGCTAAGACTTACATGAGAATGAAAAAGAGGAAGAAGAAGCTGGGCCTGGCGACTTGTTGTAACAAGAGATAGCACATGAACGCGACAACGATTGACCTATGTGTATCCTGATCAGCACCGTGGTCTCGCGACAGTTTATCTACATACGCAAAAAGCTCCATCCAGATCATGATCACGTAAGTGTTGATCCTGCCCACCCGCTGCGTCTCGCGAAAAACACGAAGCAAGACGAAGAAGGCAAAGCCCAACGTCCAACCGAACGCAATGGAGGCGACTAGCAAGGGGGTCAATTTGGTGAAGAACCACGGGAACACGCTGCGCATCACGCACTATTGCGGTCCTTGATGCTGATTACAAGATTCTGCCAGGGCTGCTCGGTGTCGAAATACATTCCGGGCAGCGCTGGATACGGCATTTCGGGCAATGGAGACCGGAGGGGCGAACGCAAGAGTAACTCAGAGCGTGGTACGGCAGCGAGCCGGCGGTCGTGTCAACATCGTTTCGCATTATATATGGATACCGGGCGAGACCGTGAGACCTGGGATAGCGTGAGATAATGTTGTGGGGCAGCCGCGGAGGATACGCGGCGAAAGGGTTGCAGGGTGATTTGATTGTTTTAAATGGCTTAGACCGACCGGTTGACGTTGCATCTTACGCGATTTAGAATTTTGTTTGGGGACATCGAGAAGGCAGATCTACGCGAGCCTTTGCGGAGAAGCTTCATGTCCTGAACTAACGTTGCGAAGATGCGAGAGGGAGAACTGTTGAATTCCAGAAGCGGGTTTTAATTGGATCAGGACACCCTGTATTGCGCGCATTGAGATCTGCAGACTGATCTCCCCCCCATAATCATCAGACATACTCTTGCCACCGGGAACAGGGGGTGGCGAGTGCAAAATAGGTGATTGGACTGGTAGTGGGTGTTTCGATCTTGGTTAACCATGGAGCAACAAAGCCCAGTTGACTACGTTACGAGTCGTCGGCGAAGTGATGCTAACACAATAAGAGTTCAACGAAGCGGGATCTGCAGCAGTTTCCGGGCGGCGGCTGGAGAAGGGATGGCTCGCACCCGCAGATCAGCGAAGCGAAGCAATTCGCGAACCCTGAGCTGAACGTTATTTTTTGTGGCAGCGCGGGACCATTTCAACTTTCCGATCACCGCCTTGGCCGTAGCCTGTGGTGGCGGTGCAATTGTAAATTGATGAGCCTGAGTGTGTGCTTCCACGTCGCCAACATCTTCATGGGAGGTGGTCAACCGGGGTCACTGGGATTTCGCGTCTTTGTAGCATTGGAAAACCGACTGAAGGACAAAACCTGAACTCTTGGCAGGGGCGCTGAAAAAAAAAACCCCCGGAAACCGAGGGCATCAGTACAAGCTGACAAGAAGGAACGTAAGAAGGTTCTCTGCGGCTAGTCCCGGCGCTCCTTTGCCTTTGCGGAGTACCCCCTCAGTGCGCTCGATGCTCCACGTGCGCCGCAATGTGGGCTCAACGCTATTCGGTTTGACCTGATGGCTATTGCGGCCGCAGTGCGCCACAGACGCGCAAATCATTTGAGCACTTGAGTGGGCTCTGTGCCTCCATGCGGCTCGCGCAAAAGGTACTGGTGTCCCACCTCAACGCGCACAATATCAGAACACTATCATTTCAATAGAAACCTAATAGACACTGTAAGAGTTTGCATTGAGGTCTAGGAGGCGACGAGGTCGGGTTTGAACGGTAGGTTTCAGCCAAATGAAGATCGCCGCCTTTGTGTGATGTGTGATTCGACACCGTCATCTCGTAACTCTCGTAGGTATGGCGAGCCCAACATACACGATCAGGTGCGGCGTCCGCAAGGAATGCGGGAGCAAAGCGAACGGCGGCTGCGGCAAACTCCTTCAATTGCTGCGAACGGTTACTTCCACGCCTGCTCGATAAAGCATTACACCAATCCACCAGCCGCGGCACATCTCCTGATTCCCCGGGTGCATACGTAGTTGATTGAGCAAGAAGAATCAAACGACTCGTCTCACGCTTCGGTCAGGCCTCGATTGAAGTCTATCACATGCTGCCAGGAAAGCGGAAATAATCAACCCATGCCGTGACGAATCCATCAAACAAGAGTGGACATGTTGGCACTTCCGCAGTAATAAGAAGACAGACATCTGAATGATACCGGCTGTGTTGCGACGCTGAGCACTTTCGGACCCTCTGCAGATATGAAGGAGCTACAGATAGGGTTCGCTGCAATCACCTGTGCTCTGGAAACCAGAACACACTACCGGACCATTGCTCGACGCGCCGCTCCCATACAACATAGTCTCCTCTACCCGCGGTTGCACTCTTCTGCATTCACGGCGTGCGTTTTGCCCGATTTGGGTAGAGGATATGTTTGGAAAGATGGCACATCTGGCCCACCTCACAGTGACAATATTCTAGATCACCAGCTCTTACAGGTTATGGTAGCGGCTCGTATGCAGCCGGCTATTATGAGCATCCGCGAAGCTTCTGACAGAGTATAAAATGTTCATGCCTGCCCCGCTGCTGTTGTCACCAGACTCCCTCCGCTCCACACCTTCATCTTCGTTCAGAATCCTATAATGTTCTCTCTTCGCACCCTCGCCATTGCTGCCGCCGTGCTGCCATTTGCAAGCGCCTTCATTGACACCGTCGCACCGTACAGTGGCACGTACAAGGCCACCGCCGACTCGACTTTCCCTGTCACCTTCATCGCCGGCCACGCACCCGGGGCCACCTTGTAAGCATCCTTCACAGCCTTTCTTAAACCCTACACCATGCTCAAGTAGGGACTTGCAGCCAAGACCTGAGTATCTACTTCGGGCTCGCCACGCCCACTGAGATGGCTGCGTCGCAGAACCAGTCGATGGGCACACCGCTCTCCGGCGCAACGATCAATCTCATCGCACAGAACGCCGACTCCATCGGCCAGGACCGCACCTTCGATGTACCGCTGCCCGTGGACGCATTCCCGAGCAGCGGCGACTACGTCCTGGTCGCCGTCTGCCTCACCGCCAACTATAACGAGAACACGGAGGTTCGTCGTCGAATTGTTTCAACCCAACCTTTGAGATGAAGGTGCTGACGATCTTGACGTTGCCAGGCGAATATCCCGGAGCTGCACAAATTCCGCATCCCGTTCACGGCGACTAAGGCGTGAGGCCACTCCTGGATACTTAGTGCATAACTCGGACACTTCCATTATCACGGGACTTGCGAACAGCAGTTAATACAGGTTGCATATACCCCAGTGCATGCTGGTGAAGAGTGTACAATTGGTCTATGAACGGCCCACTCAGAGTCAGAGTCTACACATCGGGTTCATAGCCAGCCCAATCAGTGCCAGGATTCGTGCCTCCAGGTTGAGCCCATCAGTGTTTTGGCAAGACTGCTGTGAATGGCAACTGAAGCTTGAACTGGAAGGGAATGAGGTTGGGCTGTAAGAGCAATGAGCGCTTAAATTGACGTAGCTGGATCGCCGCCAGCTCACCCAGAGGCCGTTCGCACTATCGACGACAGCCACTAAGACGTACTTTCCCGAAGTGGCGTTTCCAGAGCCGTCATCGAAGGCGGATGCTGGGAGAGGAATGCTAAATGTTGTGTCTTCGTACTACGCAAAGTCTCAGCTGGCGGCACCGACGGGAATTGCGAGCGAGACGGACAATGGAGGTCTTATTCAGCGCAATGAGATCGAGGTTGTACAGCGGTCTGCCCATAGTGCTGTTGTTGGAGGCCGTGATGCCCGCTGGCGTCGTGAGCCCAAAGTTGACCGTGAGATCCTCGCTGCACTGTCTTCAGCCATAACACCACCCGTCCTGAATGATACTGCGCACTATGAAACTTTTGCATATCCCCATGTGAACGTTACTCGGAATTTGCTCGTGTCGCTCGCGTGGTAGGTGCCCTTGTACGGCCGCACACCTGAGATGAACGCTGAAGCGAAGGGGAGCGCAAAGGTTGCAATGGCGACGAGATGGCGAAGGGCAAACATTTTCGGTGTGTGTCGATGTCCGGATTGCTGTGGTGTCGATGGAACCGCGAGCCAGAGGATACTTGTCGTGGGAGGTGGAGCAAGAACCGAGACTGACGGCAGGGGGTTGTGCCATATATACGACGGCGGCGAACCCTCTGCGTCATGGCGGGACAAGTTGAGCTGCCAGAGAGACCTGGCGGGAGCGTACGGCGAAGTTCACATGACCGTGCGTCGTTGAAATTCTTTCGCAAGTCCCGAGCAGTTCGCGTCAAGCGCAGCGGACCAACGCAATCATAGATAATATGCAACAGCAATCGAAATAGCCATGGCTTATTTCGAAATAGATTGCGATGTGCAAATCAAGAATGTGACAGGATGCCTGCTACAGGTGAGCGATTGGCGGCGCCGGACAAAGCGGGACTGAAGATCAAATCCAACGGGCCCACTAGGGTTTCGAGGTGCATGGTGCATGGCATTAATGGCATATGCAACAAAGCGCGAGAGAGCGAGACAAGGGCCAGTCATGCGAACGGAAAAGAGTGCAGCGCAATTTACTTCTTCTTCTTGTTCTTGGTCTTGTCCACCTCGAGAACGGTAAGACCTGTAGCGTTAAGCTCAATTAGAACACAAATCGAGTAGCATGAACGCGGTGAGGCGCACCGGGAGGGAGGGACGCGCGCAGCTTCTCGGCTCTTTCTGGGTCGTCGAGGACGAGCGTGTACAGGTTACGCGCGCAGCGAACCTTGAACTTTGTCTTGTCCTTTTGGCCGACTACCGACGATGCGACCTTCTTTATCCGCGCATCTGAGATTCCCACGCTCAGCATCGCGCGCAACGTCTTCCAGACCGATACACACCCTTGGCATCCTTGCGCGTCGCAATGTCGATGAACTTCTTGATGTCCTTGATCTCCTTCGGCTGCGATAATTGATGCGTCAGTATCGGTGTAGAAATCGGCAGTGCCGGCGGCGAGCTCGCGCACCATTTTCGGATGACTTTTTGGGTGGATGGCGGAAAGCGTGTGTGGACCGGAAATTACCGGCATCACTCCTAAACCTTGCATGTGTTCTACCAGTACAGTCCCTCTCACCATCTTTTAGCTACCTCATCAGGGTTATCTGCGTAACTTATGGAGCTCTACCAGTTTCCAGAGCTTCCTAATCATGCTTCGTACCGTTGACTACTACGTCTCTTGCGCCGCTTATCAGTTGTCATTATATGCCTTACAAGACGTTTATAGCTGATGGTACGTCCATAAAGCCTCATTATATGTGCAAATTTGGCACAAGAAGGTGTTGAATCTCGCCCAACCCCAAGTCAGAGGTTAGACCGTTGCCCTGGAGCCGCTACCCAGGGCGCTGGCAATTGCCCCCATAACCCATCGGTTTAGTAAGCAGAGATGGAGAGTATTCTCATCCACGCCAAACATCCACCCATTCTCCATCATACCGAGTGGAAAGCCCGACACGAACGTGAGTGCATCCAGGATCGGCCACAGCTTGTTCAGTTCTTGCAATTGGAATACCACCGCAAGGGCGGCAACCGCGATGCTACCGAGCACCGTGCTGAAGACGAGAAGCTGCGCCGGTGCGTTTTGCTGCGGGCGCCACCCTTTCTCGACGAGCATCTCGCGCAGAGCAATCCAAGAGGGCAAGGCTGACACTGCCAGTCCCATCCCAACAGCCGTGTACAGTACCCACGCCGGCGCTGCAGTACTCTCTCCAAATCCGAGCGTCCGACGCGTCGGCTGCTGGAAGATGGCGCCAAGACTGGCAGCTACGATACCGGTGATGTTGAGAAGAAAGCCTGGTCGGAACGCCTCGTGCGCAGGTGGCGACCGGTTAAGGGTCGCGATACACATGAGGTTTCTCGAGCCAGGCACGTACATCTTGAACCCCGGCTGTTTAGAGTCGGAGCGTTTCCCGCACCACATTGAGTGGAGGTCGGGGAGACGGCCGTTCAGTAAGGAATTGCTGAGTGCGACACTGGTCCAGACGCCTGCGGTGGTGCCAACGCTGAGGAAGTAGCATATCAGCGCTTGGCCGGCCAGGCCGGCGAGGAAGAATGGCAATGCCGTGACACGCTCAAGTCCACCGGAGAAGACGACCTCGTTGAAGGCGTCGGGGTCTGCTGCAATCGGTTGTAGCTGTTTGAGCACCTCCTCGACACGGCCGAGATACATCCCGTCAATCGAACCACGCATGTATGCAAGTTCTAAAGATGGAATATTCTGAATTGTTAAGCGCCCCGTGTCAAGGAGTGCGCCTCCGAGGATAGCCGTCCACAGCGTTCGACCACAATGGATATACGCAATATGCCCGAATGGGAGCACTGGCGCCGGAGCTTTCGATTTGATATGATGCAAAACGTGCATATATGCAGTGACAAGCTCGCGGAGTGAGGGTCGTATCGCTGCTTCAGGAGGTGCGTACGAGTGAAAATCGATTGCACATGCAGGCGCATCCAAATCGAGGTCCTCCATCTCAACCTCAACGTGCTCCTCCTGAGGAAGAACCTTGTGCTTCAAACGCCGTTGAAAGGCAGGCCGCCGTAGCATATATGAAACAACGACTATGAGAGCCGCTTCTTCGTTATCGACATCGATTGCCGCATCAGAGCGCATCCCAGCTGTCGAGAAGACGAGGGTCCCTCCGTCTTTGACATCGACCTGGCCGCGCTCGCGAAGGTGATAGCCGATGGCCGCAAACAACAGGAACTCTCGTGCAGTTGGCGGGCGTTCGGGCTTTGACGAAGACTCGGATTCCTTTGCGCTTGGCAGGGGCTGCAAGGGGTAGACGAGGCCGTGTGGGGTTCTTCCCCATCTTCCCCAGTCAACTGTTCCGTGGTCGCCGTGCCAGAGACATGGTAGGATGGCGGCAGACTTCTCCAAAGCCTCCTTCCGCGCAATCGCGGATATTTCCTCGGACCGAAGCCAAAAGTTGCTGTGGCCGGTCGCGCGACGGACGCGCGGAATGAAGTGGCAGACGGGAGCATGCCACTCCCATTTCTGTACGAGAGGAAGGGCGATGTGCGGCAAGCCCTCGGCCAGAAAAACGCCGATGGAGGGCTCGATGGCCCACAGCTGGTCAGATGAGCTGCCTAGCGCGGCATACAAGACTGTGGCGAGGAGAAGGAGTCCGGCTGGCCATGATATCACGTCATTGACTGGGGCTTGTGCAGCGGCGTGTTCGACGAAGCATGCGAGCAAGACGATGGTGAGGGCGGCCCAGTCAGGTCGGCCAGCTGAACATAATGGCCTACAGATATCGTTAACATAATTGATCTCGGCTGAGCTGCGATCTCTCACCAGCTCCGCAACATTCTGGTGCTAAAGAAGAGAGAGCGCAAGTTCCCCGCCGACGTTAGCCTGTGTGATCTTTAGAGGGCTCAGCGTCCCTGAATACTCGTGACATTGGATTTCGATCTCGAATTGCGAGAGGGTCGCCATTCGGCAGTGAAGAGTGACGTGAGCGCAGCAGCGAGTGAACAGAGAACGTCCTCTTCAGATCTCCATTGCCCTGAAAGTTGTTTAAAATGAACGTGTGCGCTGGCTGCTGAGATGAAACCCTCCTCCCTAGCCGATGATTCAGCACCACATCTGAGCAGGTCAAAAGGGGTTTGATGGCCCCACGGGATGCGACGAAGAAGCACGAATACAGAGTCACGCAAAACCGGTATTAGCACGAATCAGCTTGATGAAAACCAGGCTCAGTTTGTGAAAGAGTACCAAATAAAGTAGCCAGAGCAGTGGCTCAAGGCTGTCACGGCCATTCCGGTCAATGTTCGGACGAGTCAAGAATCAAGCAGCACAATGGCCGCCGGAGAGAACCGTGAGCCGCTCAGCTTTGGGTTCTCTCACCGACTGGCTTTTCTCGTTTGCAAAATATCACTTGGACTCGCGCAGTATGAATACAGGATCAGATTGCCATCGTCTCATCTGTGATGTGACGATACTACCCGCGTTGATGGGCTGGCTCAGATTTCAACGCTAGCGATGACCGGGCGGTGGTCGCTCATGTAGCAACCATCGTCCAAGAGATTTTCGCCAACTTTGTAGCGCAGAGATTTCCATGGCTTCCCGCTTCCCCCAAGAATGAAATCAATTCTAGCGTGGGGTCCCGAGCTGCTGGGCAGCGTCCAGTCCGTGTAAGTCGCGAAGTGACCGACAACATGCGCCGGTTTGGTTACAGCGCGCAGGTCGATAAGTTTAAACGGCGGCGCGGACGATGGAACTGCGAACTTCTGTGCAAATTTTGGCTCTAGCTCCAGTGGTGGCGTGGCGCCTGTCATAACACGATAAGCACCGCTATCCGCGCCGTCTGGTGGGCTGTTGAAGTCGCCGAACAGCAGCACGGCCGCCCCCTGGGTGTCCTCCTCGTATCGGGCTCGTGCAAGCAGCATGGACGCGCCAAACTGCCGCTGCTCCTCGCTCGAATGGTCGAGATGTGTACTGAGCACCGACAGAATGCGGCCCTCCGGGTCGCCCTTCACGCGTAGACGGACGCACGTGCACATGCGGACACAGCCAGACCCGGGGTAAATGGAGCCTGGCACGTCGTGCTTGCGTGAGAGCCAGAAAGTCTCCGAGCTGAGTAGCTCGAAGCGCTCAGTGCGAAAAAACACAGGGCTGTATTCTCCTCGTTTCTGACCATCATCTCGCCCAACTCCTGCCCATTCCCACTCGGTGCGACCAAGCAACTCGTGCATGTCAGAAACTTGTCGATGCAATGTCTCCTGGAAACACACGAGGTCGAGCTGCTCGTCGACCAGATGCTGCCAAACCCGGATCCGGCGTTCGCTCCACGGTCGCTCACGATCGACATCTTTGTATAAACTCGTTGGTTGATGCAGTGGAGATTTGAGCGCCGCCAGTGACTCCTGGACAGTCACCTTGTCAGGTGTTATATCATAGCGCAGATTCCACGATGCGCAGCGAATAGCTAGAGGCATCGCACGCTATGAACGGCCGCGACCGCTTATCCCGTACCGACAGCACGACACGGAGCGAGAAAGACCTGGTTGTCGGAGAAGCTGGTTCGCTCATTGTAGGCAATGATTTCCCAACTTCGGCGTAAATCGGCGAACAGACGGCTCAAGCTTCTCTCAATCCACACATTCATTCATGGGTAGCTCGATAGCATCAATCCAGCTCTGACAGGATGCAAGACCCTTGTTCTTTGATGCTCTGGGGAGACTTGGCAGATTCTTAACTAATGTGCCTTCATCGCTAGTCCTATAACCCCTCCGCTCGTAAACCTTTCAGCAGTGCACCCAATTCGTAACTGGACCATTTGTGATCTCTTGAGCATATAATTTATAACGGGAAATTTTGATTATCGCAACCAAGGCAGGACCAAGATATCTCTACGGGCACATCACGCCGTCGCTTTTGTACCGCTGCCTAAGGAACTTGCAATTGCACCCATAATCCATCGATTAAGCAGACAGAGATGGAGCGTATTCTCGTCCACACCAAACATCCATCCATTTTCGATCATTCCTAAGGGAAATCCAGACACGAACGTGAGGGCGTCCAGGACCGGCCACAATCGATGCAAGCCTCGCAGTTGAAAGAACACTGCAAGGCCAGATATAAGGAGGCTTCCACACACTGTGCTCATACCGAGAATTGCGGAAGGTGCGTTCTGCCGCGACAGCTTCTTATCAGTCACAATCTCGCCAAGAATGATGCCGGTGGGAAGGATAGAGACGGCCAAGGCCATACCCACTGCTGTATACAGTACCCACGGTGGTGCAGGCTCGGTCTTCCCAAAGCCAAGCGACCGACGGGTGGGCCCTTGAAAGACAGCACCTAGGCTGGCAGCTATCACGCCTACGATGTTGAGCAAGAGCCCCGGACGAAGTGTATCATGTGCGGGAGGCGAGCGGTTGAGAGTCGCGATGCACATCAGTTGGTTGGAGTTGGGAACATACATCTTAAAGCCCGGCTGCTGAGACTCAGCGTGCTTTCCACAGAACATCGAGTGGATATCGGTGAGACGACCATTTAGCAAGGAGTTGCTCAGAGCGACGCTCGTCCAGATGCCGGCGGTCGTTCCAACACTGAGAAAGTAGCAGATCAAGGCTTGGCCGGACAGTCCCGCTAGGAAGAATGGCCAGGCCGAAAACCGCTGTAGGCCGCCGGAAGATACAAGCTCATTAAAAGCATTGGGATCATCAGCAAACGTCTGAATCTGCCTGAGCACCTCTTCAACGCGGCCAAGATACATGCCGTCTAGGGACCCACCCATGTACATGACATCGAGTGACGGTATGTTTTGGATCGTTAGACGCCCTGAGTCCAGAAGTGCACCTCCGAGTATGCCTACCCATAAGGTTCGACCAACATGTATGGCGGCGCTGTGTCCGTGAGCAAGTGGGACAGGATTTTTTGACTTGATATGATCCAGCACATGAAGATAAGCATGAACTATCTCACGAAGTGAGGGCTTCAGTGCAGCACTGGGTGGTGCGTAGGAGTGGAAATCTATCACGCATGCCGGCGCGGAAAGATCAAGGTCTTGAAGGTTGATCTCGACATGCCCTTCATGAGACAAGACGGCGTGCCTCAACCGTCGTTGAAAGACGGGACGTCTTAACATGTAAGATACAACGACAATTAGCGCGGCGAGCTCATTGTCAGCGTCTATAACCGCGGCCGAACGAAGGCCGTCAGTTGTGAAGATTAGGCTGTCTCCATCTTTGACGTCTACCTGGCGATGTGGGCCGAGGTGATAGCCAATTGCCGCAAACAAGAGATACTCCTGGGCGGTCGGCGACCTTTTGTGATATGAAGAGCCTGGGAGGTCACCGGTAGGTAGTGGTTGCAATGGGTAGACAAGGCCATAAGCCGTCGTTCTCCACTTCTCCCTGTCTATGCTGCCATGCTCCCCGTACCAGAGGCAAGGAATAGTTGCAATAGATCTCTCCAGAGCCTCATTCCGCGCAGGTTCAGATATGTGCTCGGATCGTAGCCAGAAGTTGCTCTTGCCAGTTGCGCGGCGGACGCGCGGAATGAAGTGGCAAACACGCGAATGCCACCGCCAGTTCTGCACGAGCGGAAGGGCGAGATGAGGCAAGCCGTCTGCAAGAAAGAAGCCAACGGCGGGCTCGATGGCCCATAGTTGATCGGATGTGTTTCCTAGAGCCGCGTACAAAACTGTGGCAAGGAGGAGAAGTCCGGCTGGCCATGAGATTACGTCGTTGACCGGAGCTTGCGCGGCACAGCGCTCGACGAAGCAGGCAAGCACGACGATTGTGAGGGCTAAGCGATCTGACCGGCTAGATGAATACGAACCCTGGAAAATGCACCCAACAATTTTGTGTGCTGTATCCAGAGCTTCCTGGGTCGCGAGAAGCAGTATATACCGAAGCATAATGATTCAAAGGGAGGGAGAGGCAAAACCATCACTCGCTTTGAGCTGTATATAAGTTAGTGCTGTGATGATACGTCACGTTGCACACCCGAGTGTTAGACCGCGAGCGGCTCGCGATTCGGTGTTACGCATTGCATTGTAGGCCCTGCTCAGTCAGCCATTGTGTTCACTGATCACCTCGATCGGCTGCGCTGGGAAGAGGTGCGGGTTGGATCAGCGAGATCCGCAGATACAATCTCGGCGTCACGAATCATCGCGGGCAATAAATGCCCAGCGTGGATCAGCAACAAATTTCATTCGCGCCCAAGCCACGTGCATACGTCCCTTCAAGAGCAGCAATCTTGCTCTAAACTGGTGCAGTTTTTTTGTACTTTGATGCTCTTTATAGACATCGCCGATTCTCAACTTCGACACCAACTGGTACCACCTAAATCTTCATGGAGTGCTCTAGGATGTCATCTGGAACAATTGCAATGAGTCAGATGTACGATTTAGAATGAGAATTGTTGGATTGTCGCAACCAAGACATGATAGATATTCTCACTACACTGTTATTTGAGCCACTGCTCGAATATCATGCAAGTGCACCTATATGACATCCGTTGAGCAGGCAGAGATAAATAGGAGCCGTCACACTTTGTTGGATCCGCTACTCAACGCGCTCGTAATCGCACATGACCAACAGTTTAGCAAGCAGAGATGCAAAGTGTTCTCATCAACGCTGAAAATTCAACCGTTGTCCATCATGCCAAGAGGAAAGCCGGATAGGAATGTAAAAGAGTCCGGCGACAACCTCTGCAGGTTTCTTCATACCGAATGTTAGTACCACACATGTTGGGATAGCCTGGTCACCTGCTGCCGACCTCATACTACTGTCGTCGTATAAATTTGTACTGCTAGTGGTATCTTTGAAATTTGACTCAGACTACTTTTTGGGTAGTATTGTATGGAATGGGTACTGAACACTGGAACTACTTGATTATCGTAACGACGCCTCCCATGCTAACATCAAAGAGCTGAGTTTAAACCGCTACCTAGAGCACTAGCAATTGCGCCCATGACCCAGCGATTCAGTAAGCAGAGGTGCAACTTATTCTCATCCACGCCGAACTTCCATCCGTTTTCCATCATGCCGAGGGGAATGCCAGATACAAACGTGAGCATGTCCAAAATTGGCCACAGCCTATTGAGGCCCCGTAGCTGGAAGAAAACCGCGATACCGGACACAACAATACTCGCGCATACAGTGCTGCCGACGAGGAGCTGTTCTGGCCGGCTCTGCGGCCGGCACCAACTCTTGTGAGCGTTCATCTCGCCCCAAGTGATTGAAACCACAACAATTGAGATAGTAAGCCCCAATACAACCGCAGTGTACATCACCCATGGTGGTGCAAGTTGAGCTTTACCGAATCCAAGCGCCAGACGTGTGGACTGTTGGAAGACTGCACCGAGACTAGCAGCAACAATTCCCACAACATTGAGAAGTGCGCCGGGGCGGAGTTTCTCGTGAGCTGGCGGTGAGCGATTGAGAGTAGCGATGCACATGATCTGTTTTGAGCCAGGCACATACAGTTTGACTCCAGGCTGCTGAGAGTTTGCTCGTCTTCCGCACCACCTCGAATGTAGGTCGGTGAGAAGACCGCCCAGCAAGGAATTGCTCAGAGCAACAGTTGTCCAAACACCGGCAGTTGTCCCAATACTAAGGAAGTAGCAGATCGAGGCCTGGCCAGCAAGGCCGGCGAGGAAGAACGGCCAAGCTGAAACACGCTGTAGACCACCGCCAAAGGAAAGTTCGTTGAATGCATTTGAGTCAGTGGCAATGGGATCGAGCTGCCTGAGCACCTCTTCAACACGACTAAGGTACACCTCGTTGATAGAATCAAGCATATTCGGCTGCATGAAAGGAATGTTTTGAATTGTCAAACGTCCGGAGTCGAGAAGTGCACCTCCCAGGATTGCCGCCCAGAGCGTTCGTTTGTAATGGAAGTAGGTGATGTGTCCAGTTGGAAGTGTGGCCGGCAGGCTCCTCCTCGATCTGATATAGCACAGAACCTGAAGATACGCAGCGACCAGTTCCCGAAGCGAGGGCTTTAGTATGGCGTCGAAAGATGCGAACGACCCAAAGTCTATGCCAAATGCTGGCGCATCAAGAACAAGATCTTCCACTTGAACCTCAACGTGATCCTCGCCGTCCAGGGTCGTGTATTTCAAATGCCGTTCAAAAGCAGGACGCCGCAGCATGTAGGAAACAACGACGACGAGCGCCGCATCTTCGTTATCGACATCAATTATGGCGTCTGAGCGCATTCCTGCGGTCGAAAAGATTAAGGAGCCCCCCTCCTTGATATCTACTTGGCCGGGCTCATTCAAATGATAGCCAATTGCCGCGAATAATAGGAGCTCTTCTGCAGTCGGCAGGCGTTCGGTAACCAATGCAGGTTCTGCGCTGGGTAGAGGCTGTAGGGGATAAACAAGACCGTGGGTAGTCGCGCGCCACCGTCCCCAGTCAACGATGCCAGGGTCGCCGTGCCAGATGCAAGGCAAGGCTGCCAGGCATTTCGCCAGGGCCTCCTCCCGCGCAGGCGCCAAAATCTTGTCCGCCGGAAGCCAGACGTTGCTGAAACCAGTCGCACGACGAACACGCGGAATAAAGTGGCAAGCTGACGGCTCCCAATCGATTTCATGTGCTAGAGGAAGGGCGATGTGCGGCAAGCCGTCGGCAAGAAAAACGCCAACGGATGGCTCAATGGGCCAAAGTTGGTCGGCCGTCTTTCCTAGACTGGCGTATAGGACCGTGGCGAGAAGGAGAAGTCCGGGTGGCCATGATATCAAGTCGTTAATTGGAGCTTGCGCTGCGGCGTGTTTAACGAAGTATGCCAGGAAGACGACAGAGACTGAGATCAAGTTCGATCTCCCGAGCAAGTTACGGTAGCCAGGGCTATGAACATTATTAAGGCTTTGGTACATAGGATCTATAGCTCTTACCGTTCAATGATAGCTGTGAGCATGCTAGAGTGCGCGGTGGAGGCCTATTCGAGTTTAGTTGCGGACTTTTGAGCCTTGTACAATGTCGGTTTATAGATCTTACAGGGCAGTTTGCCGTCAGACCGCGCTACAGCTGCGAGCCGGAAGGAGACGGTGAACGGGAGGGGAGACCAAATTGAGGACTGCCAAGCCGTAGACCTGGGCTGAAGCGCCAAAGATTCGCGATTAGAAGCCTGATCAGTCACAATGAAGACGAACCCCAAGCACTCCTTCCAAAGTTTGCTTTTTTTCTCAACAGGTTACGATCAGTTAATAGCAGCATTGTTCGAGGTGGCAGGCTCTGGAGTTGCGACGAATCGGGGTTTGTTGGATCAAGCTTCTTTTGATTTACTGTATGTAACCTAGTCGGCGCTTAAGCTCTCTAAACGCCACGCTAAAATCAGTCGTAATAGAGATGTTTTGCATCTGAAAGCACCGCTTCTTGTAGGCCAGCGATTGCTACTGTGTCGTTTGAAGTTTGATGCACATGACAACTTCAAGGTGCAAGTCCATATTGGCGTTTGATTGCTGAAACTTATGACAGGCACGTCGCTGGTCATAGATAGCTCGACATTTTTTGTCAGCTTCACTTCAAACTATCCAACTCCAACTCTGAGCAATTTGCTTAATGCCGTGTGATCGCGAGTCTTCGTTGACATCATGATAGGCGTTATGTATTCCGGCGTTTTGCGCGGCTCTGTGGATCTTTTGACGGATGGCTGCAGCCGATTCGCCGGTTCCTGTGCTTCTTGCCCTCTCACAGTTAGCAGGACGGTCACGGTCGGGCTAGACGCGCCATGAGCGGAGGGCTTGTGCCCTACAACTTCACCCTTCCGCCCATTGCCGGCGTCTGGCAATACAGCCCCTACAAGCAAGCAGCAGCTGATGTGGTGCGTGCGATTGCTCTAGTTAACATTAGGTTGCTCAAAAGGTTCGCAGGGATGGAATGCTTCCTTCACGAACAGCCCGCAGTGGCCAGATCCCATGTCTTTGTCTGGAAATGGAAATGGTGTCAGCTACTTCCGCACGCAAGTCTCGGAGGCGCAGGTCTCGCTCAACTTTCAAGGTACGAGCCCGCCGTGCGCTTCTGCTGGCAGAGTCTCCTAAACCCAACATCATTCTTCCTGCGCTATACAGGGTCTGGAGTCTTCTTCTGCTACACGGACAATGGCGCGCAAGTTGCCCTTACACTCGACGGTAGTGTCAGTACATTGAAGACGGCGCCCGGAGGATCGGACCCAGCATGTCAGTCAACTGGCGCTAGCACGGTCGCGTATGCAAGCGGTCTCGCAGTTGGGCCTCACACTGCGGTCGTCCGGGTTGCGGCATCGGCATCGCACGAATTTCAATTCTTCGGCGGGATGCTGACATCAGTTATTCCAACCAATGGGTGAGTAGCGTTTCTAGCCTCTATACGTCGCTAATTGACACCACAGCGCTGTAGGTAGCACTGCTAATATTGCGGAAAAGTGGATCGACGACACAGACCCCAGTTGGACATACCAACCTCCTGTTGGGGCGCCGAACTGGGATCCCACCGGCACCGGACAGAACCTGTACAACCTGACCACTACCTTCACATGCATGTACAGCCAGGGAAATTTGACGACGCGCTCCTTTACAGGTCAGTCAACCTATCAGCTTTTGAAATTAGTTCTCATACGAGCTCATTGAACCATCTGCTCACATTCGCAGGCGCCGGTGCAGCCGTTTTGTATGGGAACGCTTGGCGTGATTCACACGACTTCACAGTTGAACTTCAAGGTGGTGGCTTGTCAGAGACAACGTCTAGCGACATGTCGACAACGGGCTGGAACATGGGGCAACAGGTCGTCTGGTTGCGCGCAAATCTCGATCCAGAGCAGACCTACACGATCACTTATCGTAATTGGAACCCATCGAATCCTGAGTGCAGAGGCTTCATACCAGCAGGAGGCGTACGTTACTGCTGCGCGTCAATTGATGCGCTCAAACTGCTGAGTATCGAGGTTACTGGGTCAGCAGTTCATCCCATTTGCTTCGTCCTCTTCACTAAATTGCGTCGCGCAGTGCACCTCCACCATCAACCAGCAACTCTCCTCAGAATCCAACTCAAACTACGGCCAGCAACAAGTCGAGCAACCTTGGCGCGATCCTCGGTGGCGTCTGCGGCGGCCTCGCGCTAGCCCTGGCCATTGCCGTGCTTGTCTTCTTCCTGCTCCGGCGGCGGCGGCGGCAAGACCAGGAAGACTACACAGTAGCTCGCTCGTACACCAGTCCTGCACCTGCTCAGTGGGCTACGTCCTCGGTACCCGCGACATATGGCTCTTCTCCGCAAGCGTGGTCGCCAATGCCGACCGGCTCGACCTCGCAGCCGTCGTCCCACGGCGCTCTGGGGCAGCCATACTTTGGCGGACGCTCGAGCGTCGCGCCGTCGTCCATCACACGCGAGAGCCAGCAGCCTCCCAACAGCGCGGGACCTGCGCCACTTGCGCAATCTGATCTGCATCGTGTACTCGAGTATGTACGGGGACAGATGGACTCGCGGCCCACGCGCACCGATCATGAGGATGACACTGGCACAGTGTTGCCGCCATACTCGTATCGAGCCGGTGACTGAGCAATGGGGCTGAGTGGATATGATCTTTGCTTTCGATGACTGTATGGAGGGGATTGATTTGTACGACCACTTTTGTAACGATGCGTGAGTGTATCTTGCGCCTAATATGACTATACTTTTAGACTACCCGGGAGAGTTCGTAGCATTTCCGATGTTGGTTCATCCTGCTTCTCTTAGTCTTGAGGGGGGGGGGTATAAGGAGCGTGGATGAGCAAGCACGATGTTAATCACCTACTGCTGACAGGTCATTCACGGTACAAAAATAACGATTGTTTTCTCCCTCAATTGCAGTTTAAAACACCGTAACAAGAAGAGGGAAGCAGCATCGAGAGTATAAAAATGGGGCATGAGCGTCGCAGGCTCGGATCGGAATTAGCTATTCACCTACTCGTTCTTAGTTCCTACAAGAAGCGTCATAGGGACGCTCCAAATGCATTATGGCTTCTTGCCACCGATTCAA
Source organism: Auriculariales sp. MPI-PUGE-AT-0066 (assembly GCA_020744175.1). Classification (NCBI taxonomy): domain Eukaryota; kingdom Fungi; phylum Basidiomycota; class Agaricomycetes; order Auriculariales; species Auriculariales sp. MPI-PUGE-AT-0066. The sequence continues at coordinate 431,210 of JAGTJP010000011.1, forward strand.
CTGCTTGGTAGTTTACGTGTGCATGTTAGTCTTCCTATTCAAATCATCTTTGGACTTGTGTTATTGACGGCCGTCTGTGTCACCAACCGTGACTCAGAGTGAATTACACCTGTGATCAAAGTTCGGCATTTCCTATTGCTTGGCTTCACGATACTCTCAGTCTCAATAACCCAATGGCGACTACTTTTGATCTGTGCAGTATTTCTGTATACGGCATGCCGTTACTGAACAGAAGGCTTGGGTCAAAGAAGTTGCTGTATCGAATGAATTACAGCAAGCGGAGCACGCGGCACCTATGGAGTTCACGTGTTTCGCTTCTTGCCCCTCTTCTTGACGCAGCCGCAGCAGTAAATATCACTGAGAAAGGGCTGCTATACTTGAATTTACTCTGTCATCTGCTTTTGGTGCCTTGGCCACACTTTTCACTCTGTCAGAAACCCGCGGTTACTACCAAGGAGCCTCAGGTGACTGTTCACAGCATCATGCAGCTATTCTTCCTCGATGTACGCGGTTCAACCTCAGCTGATCCACATATCAGATCTTTCAAGCTGATGGCCGCGACAAACGCTATTGGGGGACACCCCATTCTCCGGTCGGTCGGTACACCGGAGGTGAAGTGACATGTCCAGATCGGATCTTCGCTTTTTCAAAATAGTACCAGAGGCGGCAATAGATTGTGGCTTGAGTCGAACGGTGGCCCGGGGGAATCTCCCAGTCCCGACGACCAAAAGCAGAGTTATTTCAGGTTCTAGTGGCCTGTTGAGATTAAGATGCATGCGCGGAGCCAGAATGACGCCGACAACCTGCTCGAGTGTCAGCAATGTTTTGCTGCGCCGCCACTAGTGGGCAGGTAGGCTGAGAAATTTCTCATCAGAGGTGAAGACAGATCTTCTTGCTTTGGACCTCGAATTTAATCCGTTGATTCCCAGTGGAAGATCGCTTGGGGACTCTCGAGTGGGACTTTGACCATTTGATCCGAGCCTTCTATTGAGTGATCAAGAGCTCCACGCCCGCTGACGCGATTCTTTCTCCGGTGACGTGCTTCTTCCGAGCTATTTCTGAGCTGTCAAATATAACTGACATTGAGAGAACGTGGGCCTCACAGACTGCGCATCCCGGCGCCGTTCATCACCCTAATCGAAGTTTCGGTTACGGCACCACCACCGCCGCCACATCCACAGAACCATCTTTCCAGATATAGCATACCTTCTCCTCCCACGGGATGTTGGTAAGTTTGTTTCATTGTTCATCTTCCGTGAGGTCAACATTGTTAGCGGAGATTAAAAGGAGGAGAAAGACATCACCAAAAGAGCAGCTCACGCAACTACTCAATAGCCACTCCAGTGACCCAGATTAGCTCGCGTCATGCAGTTCATATCTTTCTTCGCTGTCGTCGGCGCAGTCATTGCAAGCACCAGTGTGGCTGCCATGCCCGTTGCAGTAAGTGATTCCACTGAGTTCGGCGCCAACGTTGACCTCGAGGTCTTTCTTAGAATGGCACTGACTTCATTTGGACTCACGATGAGTTCCTAGAGTGGATTCACACTACGGACTCCGAGCTGACATTCATCGGGGACCCTATCGAGGCCAGCCGCGAGAAACGCCAGCAGTCGGTCCAAGTGGTCTACCGCTCAATCCGCCAGAACAACGTGTGCGGTGGTCCCTGCACTGTGTACAACGGCGGCCCCACCTGCCTCGATGCTCCAGACACCAACTGTCTACGTGCTACCGCCAACGTCGCATTCTGTGATCGCGGTGGCTGTGGCGGCTCATGCAACCAGCTCGCGTCCTGCGGCACGCGGCTCGATAATGGCTTCTGCTGGACGTCAGGCACGGCCTCCATCGCTGTTCCTTTCGTGTGAGATATTCACTCAGATGTTGCTGTCTACACACCCAGCTGTCTTTCCACGAGCGTCGCGAGAACGCAATCATGTAGTATTCACAAACCCACAATATGGATTCGATTCACATCATCTACTTCAGGGATATCTGGCTCTGGAGTAATTTAATGTGTCGGTATTCACCCTGCTAGCGCAATGCGGGCGGCGTTGCCTGACGGTATGATGCTATAACTTCGAGCAGTTTACTCGGTGACTCGGAAGCCGATTGTTATCTTCGCACCCCCCCCCCCCAAAAAAAAGAACATAAATAAGTAAAAATTCAACTATCAGATCGTGCCAGAACCCCATCGCGTCACTCTCATCCCTTATAGGTACTTTGACGGAGGCTTGAAGCCCGTGGCTGTGAACGTCCATGTGATGTTGAGCACACCGGCGTCCAGGGTACCCAGCTTCTTGAACGCTGCAGGTGAGAGATCTACAGCGCGTAATGCTTTATCAGCAACTTTAAAATTTCAACAACAATTCCGACCGAAAAGCTCACCGATCGCCGCAGGCGCGCACGATGGGCAGGTATCGCGGACTTTCGCGTACACCTCCTTATTGCCCTTCTTCACGTGGATCCACTAGCATGCCGCCATATCAGTACATCTAATCCCTCGGCCAGGCCTGTGATACGCTGGCACGCACCCGGTCACAGTGCCCGCGAGTCTTTCCCGGGTTGAGCGCGACGATGAAGTCATTATCGTTATCAGTTTTGCCACAGCTGCCCTGCGATTAGGCATCAGCCTCCTTACAACACACAATGTGAAGACAAAAAACACGGACCAGTCCGACATTGAACCAAGTTGCGCGCCCTTTGTAGGAGTCGCGTTTGTCAATCAAGCGCGACTCCGAAGAGACGTCCGATTCGGATTGGGTGCGGTTGAGAGGGGTGGCGTAGACCGCGAGGACGAGAGACGCAATAGTCGCAATAACGGATAGGCGGACCATGTCTAGTACTTGAAATAAATGAAATGAACAGGGAAAAAAGTGGAAGAGAAGAAATGCTCTGAGGCTTGAAGAAAGAAAGCAAAGTTGCTAGGAAGACTTGTGAAATTTGTGCGGTGTTCTTTTATAGTCACCATAGGAAGAAGGGGTATCTGTTGTCCGATCAGGTCGTGAAAGCGGTACAACAGTGTACGGTCTCTTTACACCGATGCTTACTGTTCAGTTTCAGCCACTCAAATGTTTGCACGAATTACAATATGCACGATTCGTGCGTCATTTGGGCTACAAGGTGCCTCGTACAGGTACAGCAGTAATTAGCGCATTTGTGTTAGGTCTATTACCACATTTCTGGCAAAGGCCCCTACAGTTAGGAGGCGAACAGCCGCACGTCTGCCCGCGTTCATTTCTGGACATACACCTTGGTTTTTCGTGACAGCGTACACACAATGCCGTGAAGTACCATGTTTTTGTTCGTTCGATCGTAGTTGCAAATGTGGCTGCTGTGCTTTGGCCGAGCCATCGCTGGTTCGGCGGTCTCGAATGAGCAGGATTATATAACCGCCTCTTGGCAGAAGCAAATTACAAACCAGCGCACCATCCCATCACTTGACGCCGAATGCAGGCTGTACTGTTCATCAAACTGCACATGTTTAGCTACCGGCTCAATCGTTCACTCGTAGCTCACCCGATGAAGATAAATCCACCTCGGGCAACTCAAGTTTTGGGCGTTGACCTCTTAAACGTCATCTCTCCAAATAGGTCGAAAATACAAGCACATCAGTGTGTGGGTCACATCAAGGTCATGGACTTCATTTCAGTCTCGGAGATGTCTGCGTTGCCGACCGTCAACTGGTCAAATTCTCCAGTCGCAGCTAGCCGGTTCTCCCTTCCTACTATATCTTCATCGGTGACCTTGAGTTGTCTAAAGTCACATATTATGCCAAAAAAAAAATCGAAGAAAATAATGCAAAACCGGGACGGGAAACTGCCAGAAGATCTCACACCATCAAATGAGAGTATCCCTTTGCCAGCCACCAAACGCGATCGAACCAAGAAGCACTATACATTCAACCTTTAGACCCCTATGGCTTCGATAAGAAAGTACACTGATTTCGTTTCAATAAGATTTTCCCAGAATCTCCATCCAGAAGTTGCGGGAGTGATGCAGCAGGCAGGGATCGGCAGTCACGTGCAGTGGAATTAGCATTCGTACCGGAAGATCCTGCGTAAATCAAGCGCTCTGGAGTTAAACTGGCGATAGCAAAGAGAAAACAGGGGTAAGGGAAAGGACAACAATCAGGATTGCTCCCAGTGAGGGAGTTGGGTTTTAGGTGGAGGTAGAAAGCACAATAGTAGCAGTCTCATCACTCGCAGCGAGGAAGGTGCGCAGGGCGCCGACGAGCTCGAGGTAGGCCTTCGGGCTGGACGTCTTGACACCGACAAACTTGTCGATGTCGCCGGTCTTGCGGCCCGCGCGGTAGTAGCGCACATACTCCTCTGCAGTGCCGCTGCGCAGGGCCATCATCTCAGCTACCTTGAGCACGGCGCGTTGCTCGTTGGCGTTGGCATTGGCGTTGGCGCCGCTGGCAGCCCCAGCCACATTCAGCGCGAGGAGCTCCTCGTAGAGGCCGATGAAGGTCTGCATGCGGCCATTGACCGTGAGCGCCTCGGGCCCGACGAAATAGCGGTACGGCGCAGCGACGAAGCGTACGCGCGGGTCCGTCGCGGATGAGCTGACGGACTTGTGCGACAGGTCGAGGCCGATGCGCGGGCTGCAGTGCACGGCGTGCGACCTGGGCGCGTCGCTTGACACTAAATGCATCGCGGGACCCAGGAACGCGAGCGCTGTACCATTCACCCCGTTTAGACCTGTGTGTGGCTCAAGGCCGGGCGTCCCGTTGGACGGAAAGGCGCTGAGCGTCGGCCATGTTCCGACCAATGCCGCAATGCTGGGTTGTCTGCTGCGGTTGAGAAGCTCGTCGACTAGGAGAGACGGCCCAGACACGAGCGTGCCATCCGACACCCGGCGCATCGAACGAAACAAGATGCCCCCTGTGGCGCCCGCTCCTCCAAATGTCAAGTCCAAACCTGTCGCAGCTGCCGTGAGCATCGTCGCTACTCGTCATGACACCGTACCGACCTTTTCGGGTGCCACCGCGGAAGCCCGGAGTTGGCGCGTTTGAGCCTGGAGGAGGAGGCGACCGAGTCGGTGCTCGGTGAAAGTACCATTGGCCAGGATGTTTCTGGGCCTCGGATGAATGCGTGAACGAGTCCTCATGACCAGGCTTGACGAGATACATTTCGACTTCGAGGAGCGCATAGTCGCTGAGAATTATCAGCACCCCACTTCTCGAGCTCATGGATACCTGCACCTACGCGTATTGCTGCCCGTCCCCATTACTATACAGCCGTAGGTGTGTCCTGTTACATAGAACGTCCGCAATTTCGCTGAACCGCTCCTCGAGTTCAACCTGAGAAGTGAGCGTCGACACGTCCAGAAGGTTCTCGAGGGTCTGGGCAGTCTTGAACTTTTTTGCCTTGTCCGTACCAACAAGCAGCTCTGTCGAAGCGGCGCGTTTCATGATCTTCAGTCGAGGTTCCTGTCGTGTATTCGAGCAGCGAGGTACGAGAGTAAGTAAAAGAAGCAACAAGCGTGCAAAGTCCGCACACGTGCCACATAAGTTGACAGCAGGATTAACAATACCTGCTTGATTGCGCGGTGGAGAATAATAAAGGACAACTGAGATCGTGCGTCGGTGCGGCGTCAGAGAGCAATGACGCTCAAGCACCGCGCGTACTGACACTGCAGTGAGCGGAAGAGTGCAAAAACCATGATCAGATCCTGCGCGCCTTCTGGAACGGGCGAGACTTGGGCGGAAATAACTGTCATTCAAAAGGAGAGGACGGCATGCGAATCACCTCTGACTCGCTGTAGCCATAATGTTACAGTACGAAAGTGCGTAGTTCTGTTTCCAAGTTTACTGTAAGTAAAAGCGACCCGTGATGCAATGTTCGACTTCAAACCGCCCAGCCAACGCGGCTCTCCTGCTGCGTGATCGTTCGCATGAGCGTTTGTTTGTTCGCCTGGACCATCTTGGGTGCCAATTCTGGCGATGGTGCCCCGACGAGGAAGCTTTCGTGGCCCGTGACGTTGAGCTTCGACGCATTCTCGACCGAGCCAGCCGCAGAGGCCGCACTGGCGCCAGCCGTTCCGGCCGTCGGAAACGTCTCCCACGGCTCCGGCATACGCTCATTTGAGGCATCTGGTGACCAGGGCATCCCACCGCCGCGATACGCGTATGACGGCGCCTTTCGAGCACGCATCCATCGTCGCAGGAACCATAGGCCAAGTAGCAAGAGCAGGAGAAAAAGTACCGAGCCAATTACCGCGCCCGCGACGACACGCGTGTTAGCCGCCGACAGGGATAAGCCGTCTGGCCCTTGCGGGGAAGAGGAGGGGTAGACGCCGGGATCTGACGAGAATGCGGTACTTTTTGTCGGGCTCGCGCCGATTGTGTCCGAGTTGGATGGAGTCGCAGACGCTGAACCATCAACTGTGGTCGAGCCTTCTTCAGGGGACGAACTTGTGTGATGTTCGGTGGACGAATGCGATGATGTTTCCTCAGGGTCAGATGAATGTGTCGAAGCTGATGTCGAGTGCGAAGACGATGGTTGGTCGCTTGTCTGTGTCTCGTCCGGACCAGGGTTGGGCGGAGGTGCAGAGGTTGCCGGTGGCGCGTCCGAGCCAGACCTTGGGACAGCTATCAGTATTCATCCTTCCCACGCTGTTCACAGTAAACGTACCCCTTCACGCCGTCCTGCTCGATATATAGAGCTACTATCTCGAGAAATCCAGAACCGGCGTATTGCAGTTTGAGCTCGTAAGTTTCACTTCGGTTCAACTTGCCGTTCAAGATGAACAGTTCTGGTTCCTGCTTTCCGCTGAGCAGGTAGGAGACTCCGTTGAGTGTCACTTTAGGCTGCGCATTGTTGTCCCTCTTTCCGAAAATGTAAAGCGAGTCGCTGTTATGAAATATGAAAGAGAGTGAGGAGGTGTCGCCCGCGGTTGCATGTGTTGTAGTTTCAAACGGAGCTGTGCTCTGGCCTTCGTTTTCTTGCACCCACCTGCATGGAACAGTTAGTTTTGACTCACAGGGCTGTATAAGCTCCCAGCTGCGCACCATTGATCCTTACAATGTCCGGTCTTAGTGCATTCTGCATGCCCTCCGGCTGCGACAGAGTTGTAGCGAATGCTGGGATCATCGTGGAGAATGGTTTGGTGCCCGTCTACTAGGTCAGAGCGAGCGACGCTGAGCCACAGGCCCAGAAAAACGAGGGTGTAGAGCACGATGCGGCGCGCCATAGGACCAGCCATTGCCCGCAGTCAAGGAGCGACGGCAATCCCGGCCACAGATCCTTAAAGGCTGGTACACGGGGACCAGCGGATACTGCAGCGCAACCCGACGGTGCAACAACCAACCGACAGTGCAGCGAGGAACAGGAGACAGAGCTGTGGATTCGCCGACCCATGGGAAGCCTTCGCGCGCCATCAACTTTGCTGATCAACCATGGCGCCGCAGCAACCGGAAGCTACGGTGCATGGTAACACATTGTACTAAGTCCAAAGGTCAATATGGAGGCAGGTGGAAAGGTCTTCTTGGTGAGCGTGTTTGGGGATTTAGCTTGTGTTACATGACAGAACTCATCTGGGGAGGATGAGGGCAAGGTTAAAATATGGTTCCGAGATTCTCGCTGTCATCGTCTGCTTCCACATGGCTCGAGCGTGGACGGATTCGTGAAAGTCTGAGAAAGAGAACTCCGTGATGCCCGCCAGTTCAGTACATAAATTTGGACTTGTTGGACCTGGGATTCTATCTGTCAGAGATGAACGTGTCACTGCTACCTAAAGTCATCGGATGTCGATGACAGAAGTACGTTACTGGAGTCATTTAAAGATACGCTTGCCCAAGGCATGAGTCCTATTCGTGGACATGGCGGCGAGAGCTTTGACAACAAAACATCTGCGTAGGGAATTTCGCGTGCATGATTTCCAGAAGTACAAGGGGGCGGTCACCACTGTTGTCTCGTGCTCTAGATCTGACGTGGTACTTTGAAACCACGACAACACGCTCATCGTGGGAGCATAGGAGGAATACCTCGCATTGACACGAACAGACACCTAGAAATACAGCGGTGCGCGCCTGGCATGAGCACGGGCACAAGTATAAAATTGTAGAATGATTCCGGCGGGGGGCTAGTTAATGCGTCTACAACGCATGGCAATGCCGCTCAGGATGAATGGGGAGAGTCTAGATGTGGTGTATGGTGTCAGCACTTCCGGGGCCCGTGCATACATTCGGAAAAGGAGATCTTTCTCACGCACTCCCAAAGTTTGATTCCAGTGCAGAGGAGCTTCCGGTCGTGGGGGCCTGTGCACTCAGCGCGCTCAGCACACGGTGGTCGTAGTCGTCCTCCCCAGAGGCGAAAGCGCGTGTGACAGCGGTGGGTATCTGGACAGAGATCGAGGGCATACCGCCAGGCTTGGCGGCGACATGGCCCTCAGTTGCGAACGGGTGCGTGACGGTTGAAGGCATTTGAAGTACGGTAGGCAGAGAGGTGCGGCGTGAGGTACTTGAGAGCGAGAGAGTAAGGTTGGCGAGGAAGTAGGACCCAAGGGTGGAGCCTGGCACAGGCACTAAACGAATCTTTTATATAGCACGGACGGGATGCATAGCCGCGGATAGGGTCACAAGGATCAAATTTTGAGCGTATTCAATTTTGCTAATCGCAAAATCATGGCTGGAGTGGTCCACCGAGTCTGATGGCAGTATGATATGGCATCAAACGGCATGAATATCAGACAAGTCCACGCATAACGCCGTAATGGCGTCCTCGTCGCCCGTGCTCCCCAAAAGAACAACTTGAAGGCCCCTGCTGCGTGAGATGCGGCGTCGAGACTTGCGCCACAGCCCACGTCGGTGCGACGACTTCCGCCCGCGAAAGGCAGCGAGCTGGGACCAAACACACGGGATGAGCGCGTCAGCAGCTTCGCCACGCTTCAGAAGCAGAAGCGCAAATAGAACACCACACGTTTAGGGGAACATTTGTATTGGACTGCGCCGCGGAAAAACGTTGAAAATGGGGATGACCCGGCCGCGACATGGCAGCCTTTGGTCTCCGTGGGTATTCAGGCGAACGCTCCGCATACATTGTGCCATGTGAACCCGGCTGTTGAGGAAGCCGGCGTCCAGGCGTCGAGAGCCGTCGTCCGTGGCCCAAAAGTGACGGTCCATCGCAAGCACAGAAGGCGTCGTCTCTTGGGCCAATGTTAAGCCATGCACGGCCACCAAGGCTGGCCGAGTATGCGCCAAATGATCGACTCCGGAAGCCAGCTGTCTGCAATTTGTCTTCTCTGTTGACCGATGCGCTGGGACACAGTAAGTGACGTGGTCGAGGATGTAGTGACAGTGCTCAAGGCCAAATAGAAGCCTAGTGACACACGCGCTCAAGTTGTAATGCTGTCGCCGGAGGAGGTCTAGGTGTGCCAACGGGAGGCATTTCGTCAAATGCCGCTAAGGCGGTGTATTTTGGTCGTAGGAAGTGATCACTTCTGCCAGTCGCTGCGCGTCTGGCTTGGCTGGAACAGCAGAGACGACTAGCCGCAGCTGATCGCGGAGGAAGGCGGCGGTAGTTGGCCCAATGGCGGCGAGGCGAGAAGGACGGACGCCGCGGCGAGCGCCTGGGTCACCCTCCTGTGTGGAAAGGTGAAAATGCCGTTGCAAATGCGGGAGGGCTGACAGCGCCACCGAGGGTGCAAAGAAGACTATCCACGTGGTGGGGGCTAGAAGGAAACTTTAGCGAGAAAACACGGGGTGCAGATGTGCTCCTACCCATAGGGATGGTGGCTACCGCAGCATCGAGATCGTCACTAAATGTTGTCGACTCGCGGGTTTCGTACAACTGAAGACGTTCCGAGATTATGCTACCCTCCTTCAGTATGTCCCGCAAGACATCCTTATTCTTGTCACCCACGAATTCCAGAATAGGTAAACGATGGTCATGTGTTTGCGAGCGTTCAACGATAAAGTGCGCCAAGCGTTCACTGGTTCCAGACTCGGATCCCAAGACGAGATCCTTATTCGGTGCAAGATTTGGAGATACAGAGACGGATATTGCGCGGAGAGATTGTCCAGTTGCGTCGCCCAAAACATAAAAGGGAGTTTGGGACCAGTCCGCAGAGGCTGATTGGTATTAGCAATAAGATTTTTCGATTCCTGTCGACTCACATGACGCCAGTGCCTTAGCAGCAGCTTTCCAAGCATCAGCAGCCCGTCTGCTGGTGACGACCACGCCGGAGAAGCGGTAGTTTGGTCCAGCAGCAATGAGACGTTGAAGTTGATCTTGATTTGTGAATGACGTTTTGAGCACTGGGACGAAAACAGGTTGATAGCCACGAGCATTCAGCTCGACGTGATGCGCATCATCTTCAAGCTCATCGGCGGGCGTCTTGAGCAGAATGATAGGCACCCGAGACATGATCCGCACTCTGAGAGGAGGAGACGTGTTGCGGCAAACAGCGACATAGCGCTTCCAACTTGGATGCACACCCAGTCATCCGCTGCCCAGCTTGCGTACCGCACACCCACTCGACTCGCCATGTCACATGCACACTACGATTCTTGGACGCGCGAACAGCTCGTCGCTCGCCTGCATAAGCTGGACCTTGAGGAAAAGAATCGAGCACGCGCGACGAAAGCTGCAACTCGCAAAAAGTTCAGAGAGCAAGTGACCGCGGAGATTGACTTCTCCAAGGCCTATAGGCGCAAAATTGCGTTCAAGTTCTGCTACGATGGCTGGGACTATAATGGTCTAGCCATCCAGGGAGAGGAGACAGAGCTACCAACAGTCGAAGAGACACTTCTCAAAGCACTGTATCAGAAACGTCTCATCGACCCGGGCGCGGGAATGGCTGGCTGCGACTGGGCCCGTTGCGGACGAACCGACAAGGGAGTCAGCGCAGCCGGTCAGGTGGTATCGCTTTATGTGCGAAGTAATCTGCGAAGCGGGCCAGGAATCATTCCACCGTCCAATACTTCCACGGCCGCTACACAGCAGCAGCAGCCACCACCGAGACCACCAACGCGACCGATTTGCCACGTGATGCCAGCTCAGCGGGGAAATACGACTCTGATTTTGGCGATCTTGGAGAGCTTGCGTTTATCGACGACGATGCATCGCCCGACTCCGAACCACCACCCAATGGCTCGCTGGACACTTCTCGGAAGGAATTCCCTTTCGTTTCAATGTTGAATCGAGCGCTCCCCGCCTCCATTCGCGTTCTTGCTTGGGCACCAGTTACGGACAAGTTCTCCGCGCGACATTCATGCAGGTATAGGCACTATAGATACTTTTTCTCCCCGCGAACAACCGTCGGAGAGACTCTCAACATCGACCTGATGCGCGAGGCTGCGTCTCATCTGCTTGGAGAACACGACTTCCGTAATTACTGTAAATTGGACGCAGCGAAGCAGATCACCAACTTCCGGCGCCGCATCGACCGCGCCGACCTCTCCCCTATCGACCCTGAAGTCCAAAACGGCTTGTGGGTGTTCAACCTCATTGGTACTGCTTTCTTGTGGCACCAGGTGCGGCACATTATGGCCGTCCTCTTCATGGTTGGCACTGGCGCCGAGCCGCTGTCGCTGGTCCGTGCCCTACTCAACGCCGATGGTAGCGAAGGCACAGACATTGCAACAGTACCATGTAAACCGGAGTATGAGATGGCAGATGCACTGCCGCTTGTGCTGTGGGACTGTGCCTATTCACCTGAAGATGTCACCTGGGTTACGGACGCAGAGGCGACGGCCGACGCTGAGGGCGACAATGAGGACGATGAACAGCTGGCCGACGCACCTTCTCGCCTCTTGAAGGAAATGGCGAGCATCAAAGAGCGTTCACAGATTCAATCCACGATGCACGCGCACTTCCTCGAAGCAGCACATCGCTATCGCAAGATGAAGCCTCACTCGGACGGCATCGTCACAACGCAGCTTGGAGGAGGACGAATGAAGACCACCGTTCACTACGTGCCAGTACTAAATCGAAAGCGACAGGCGGCTGTGGAGACATTGAACGCGAAATGGAGGGAGACGAAGGGCGCCCGTCGGTCAAACCGCACTGCTGCTGTCGATGACGAGTAGATTTGTCTTTGTACAACAATGCATCATGCGCCGGGGAATCATCATCCCGAAGCGGGAGCGCATCTTGAGGCTGTCCCCCGCAATCTCGGCGCCACGCGAACGGAGATCTCGTCGCTGTTCGTGCTGTGCGGCTTTCCTCAACGAGCTCTCTCGGTCTGTGAAGTAACTGTCGCTCCAAGGGACATGCCTCACCCTGACCGTTCAAACACCATTGCGGATATGCTGCGAAGGCCGTGAGCTCTTGAGATCTGGGTCGATCTGTCGATCTCGAGAAATGTGACAAGCTACCAGCGGCCATCAACGTCCGGCGAATACCACTCCACGGCTCCATTCTGCTCTTTCTCTTTCCCCGTTCTCAGCAGGGCCCAACTCGCCTCCACGCTGTAGACTACGATGAGCAGTGGACTCATTCCGCACGACTTCGACCTTTCTCCTTTTGCCGGTGTGTGGTTGTATAAACCATGGAGACAAGCGCGAGACGACATTGTATGCCTTGTTCGTGCCCCTTTAAGAAAACCTGTGCTTATTCTCGCAAGGGGTGGAATGCTTCGTATGCCAATAGTCCCAATTGGCCGCCTCCGGGAGAGCAGGGAGTTTTGGGGCAGGGCCAGCCCTATTTTCGCACACGCAATGATGCTGCACAAGTATCGCTGAACTTTCAAGGTGCGTTCGTACTAGCACAGCATGATTTGAAGAGATTCTCATCCGCGATATGCACTAGGCACCGGTGTTGTGTTTTGTTTTACTTCTAACGGTGCACAGTTTGTGGCCAGTGTCGATGGCAACGCAAATGCCTTTCAGACCAGCGACGCCACAGCCGATGGTCCATGTCGTGACACTGGTGCTCAGCAAATTGCGACGGCGTCTAACCTTGATTTCAAAGACCATACAGCGGTCCTGCGAATGGCTGCCTCTGCAGACCACGAGTTCAGATTCATGGGCGGTAGGGTCAGTATTGTTTGCACTCAGCACCCAAAGTATCTCTGACTGTTTTGCGAAGATGACGACCGCTGTGAATACTGCGGGGTGCGTGCTCCCCTTAGACTGCACAGAAGAGGCACCTCTTTCTTAACTTTCACAGTTTCACATCCAACGTTGTCGACCGATGGTTGGACGACAGAGACCCTGGGTTTTCATTTGTGCCAGGAACAGGCACGAACAATTGGGATAGGGGCGATGGAAAGGCGCAGAATGCGCAGAACAGCACCGTAACATTTACATGTGCGTGGAGTCATGAGAGAACAGCCTCATATACGTTCACGGGTACGTGAACTCAACATTGTCCCTAAAGACTTCGTTGACTGTCTCGCAGGAGCCGGTGCGGCGGTCCTTTGGGGCTACGCGTATCTCGACACCCACGATTACCAAGTCGAGGTCACAAGCGACAGCTGGTCAGACAAAGTCATGTCCGACATGTCGACTACTGGATGGAGTTATGGCCGTTCACCAATGTGGGTGCGGGGCAACCTCGACCCCGCACGCACCTACGCGCTAACGCTACGAAACTATAACGATGACAACACGGGCTGCCAAGGTTATCAAGAGCTCAAACCGAACGAGACGAAGCGTTGGTGCTGTACCGCTCTTGACGGGTTACAACTTTTCAGCGGCGAATTACCTCTTTCTACGTGAGTTAAAGCCAAGAGTTTTATGACTGCCACTGACCTTGGCTCAGCGGATCAGAGTCTTCTCAGACGGCCGGTCCACCTCCAGCCTCTGCAGGAGGCAAATCCAGTGCCAATCTCGGCGCGATTCTAGGTGGCGTCTTTGGCGGTCTCGCCCTCGTCGCAGCCATCGTGGTGCTTGTGTTGTTCCTAAGCAGGCGTAAGCAGGATCGTAATACACCTCAGTGGGATCCGCCTCGAGGGAAGGAGACCCATACCATAGGTTCTGTTACCGCTTGGGTCCCGCCATCCAGTGACACACCCTCAAGTCCTCCAACGAGCACTGGCTACTCGCATCCCCACGACTTCGACCCATGGCAACATCTGAACGGATCTGCACCGCCCACTACTATATTGTCCTCCCATGCTATTATCCCGCATCCCACTGTCACACCTTCCAATATTTCACCTCGCCAGGTCTCCTCTTCGTCGCAGCAGACCACTCCGGCTGCTGCTGCTGGAGAAGGAATACGACTCGGGGACTCTGACATGCGTCGAGTTCTTTCTTACGTCCGCCGACAGATAAACACTGGAGGGAACAGCACTAGTGCAACGCTTCCGCCTCCATACCGAGCGTCTTAACTCTGTATACAATACAATTTGTCTTTGTATACATGTCGGCATGTTATACATTGTCGATGCGCGCAGCAGAGATAGAGACAGTGACTACCATAGTATGTCCGGAATAACATGGCAAGTCTGACTTTCTGGCGGGGTTGCTCTCCTCTGTCGCCCCTCGCAGATTCGAAATGGTTCCATCGATTTCTCGTATCGATATGTTTGGTTGTTATGCGTCGCCGTAAGCCACAACGGAGCAGCCCCTCGTTAAACGGAGCCCGGATAAAGTATCTGTCAGCACAAGATGTTTTAGGGGACGGAACTCTGAATGACAAAAAACCTGATGGGTGCGTTCCGGCAGAATGAGAGATGCGTTTCAGCTAGATAAGGTGGCAGGGTGCCAATTGAACTAGGCGCATGGAAGCATATTACCGCTGTGTCTGTACCTGACCAATCAACGGACCATTCAGACAGATTGCTGGCCTTGTTGAAGATGTGGCCTATTGCCTAGATGTGAGCTGCAAATGCTTTGAAAACCCATCATGTCTCAGACCAGAATTTGGAACAGTTGGACGAGAACAACCATTCGCATGGGTAAAGCTATATTGCAATACTAGCGCGATTCGTGCGCGCAACATTGCACACATCATACTGCCCCAGGTACTGTAGGGTAAGAAGTAAATGTCGCTACTCATTTGGGTGGTCGCAGGAAAGCTTTCAAGACGCAACCGGTCTGGACCGGCGCCGTTGGACAGCTTGTTTGAAGACATCATGCAGCCGCCCATTCTGCACGTCTCCAAGTTCCAAGCTACTCAATAGTAATTTACTAACAAATAACTATACCCGCTATTAACATGCCCAAAATTTTCTACCCAGTGCCGTAACCTTTGACAGACTGCGATTTGATTGACTGCGCAGCAGGCCATTGTTCTCCCGCGAATTTGCCAACTTCTTATCTCTTCCGCGGCCAACTTAGTCGCTAAAAAATTGCGCCAACAATGAGCACTAACCACGCCTCGAGGTATCTCCAGTGCTAGATCCCACTACTTCGCGCTTTAAAATACAGCTTAAATTCTCACAAATCGATAGCAATTGCTCTGATTAGATGTCGAGATTGACAACAGCCCTTACCGTCGTATGTACATCGATACTCAGGCTGGGGCAGATGATTTGACCTGTTCCAGAGAGGCACGCGGAACGCTCATTTTTGATGCGAGAAGTACGAGAAGTACCAGCGTACGTCTGGCTCCGTGCCAAGCGGTATGCGGTGAAAATATACTTACCCGGAGAATATACTCGCAATTTTACTAGATCCAGTAGTCAGTGCTTTAGTGTCCCTGCGTCTTTAACTTCCGCATGCAAAGGCATTGAAGTCGTATTAGGCTCGGCACTATCCATATCTGGACGGTGTCATAGCCACAGCCACTCGCTTTACTTCCACTGCAGCCATCTATACCGACTTCCAGACTCACTCTGATCTCAAAGGCAATGAAAGACTCGAGTTTCCTATATCAGTAAAGTTGGAGGCCAGACCTGGTCAAACGGCACAACAACAACAGGGTGAGACTCAACAGCGCCCAGACCAAATATTGCGTAGCATGGTCTCTCTACAGTAATGACGACACAAATTCTATTACATAACAAGTTTGGTTGAAGGAATCACGCATTCTCATCGAGGCGTAATTTGCAGGGTGGTACGATTTGCACATATACTGCGCGCGGCTCGGCTCGAGATCGGACTAGCACCGGTTGACATTATTTCCGTTCTTGTTCTATTAGTTCCTGCGTAGTGCCAATGTCGTAATGACTCTCGAGCGGGAGTATTGGACCATTGATCCGACGGTTTCCAAGCTCATCCAGCCATCATTTCGAGCTTCTGTGTCCGCTGACGCGATTCTCTCCCCCCGTTGGCGTGCTTCTGCTGAGTAGTAACAAAATAACGGACATTGAGAGAGAGAGAGAAACAAAAACAGAACAGACGGACTGCGCCGCCGGACGCCGTTCAACCTCACACTTTGATCGGCTATACATTGATCCGCTATTGCCACACTGACATAGTTATTTTCCGGTCACGGCACACTTGCGCACTCCCATGAGAGACCCATGTATGTATTGAATGGGTCACGTTCGTCAGACATAGGGGCCAGAGGTTAGAATTGTATAAAACGCTGAAGGTCGGCACAGTGGTGAACGACAGGGCAGCTTTCGCAGTCACTTCCCTTGACATCTCAATCGATCTCATCATGCAGCTCACCTCGCTCTTCGCTATTCTCAGCGTTTTTATCGCAAGCACCAGCGTCGCTGCTATGCCCGTTGCGGTGAGTGACACCACTGAGTTTGGCGCCAACGTTGACCTCAAAGTCTTTCTTAGAATGGTACCGACTTCATTTGGACTCACGATGAGTTCCTCGAGTGGGTTCGCACGACGGACTCCGAGCTTACCTTCATCGGCGAACCCATCGCGGCCGGTCTCGAGAAGCGCCAGCAGTCGGTCCAAGTGGTCTACTGCTCGATCCGCCAGAACAACGTGTGCGGTGGTCCCTGCACTGTGTACAACGGCGGCCCCACCTGCCTCGATGCTCCAGACACCAACTGTCTTCGTGCTACCGCCAACGTCGCATTCTGTGATCGCGGCGGCTGTGGCGGCTCATGCAACCAGCTCGCGTCCTGCGGCACGCGGCTCGATAATGGCTTCTGCGCCACTCCCGGCACGCGCTCCATCGCCGTTCCCTTTGTGTGAGACAGGTACCGGAGAGTTACAATCCCCATAAGCGCAGATGCTTGTCAAAGATCTTGATAGCACAACCATGTAGTCTCCAACGAGCCAAATATCCACAAAACCCAATATAGTAGCCAGGCTCTTTGATCACACAGTTTCTAACCTAAAGGATATACTCTACCTTCAAAGTTGCCAGTGCTTTATCACCACCTGTTACGACGCCGCTATTTGTAAAAGCACCTCCGCAAAGCATCCGCCGAAAGGTACAATGTGCCACCACCCAGTACTTCTCCATATTCAACAGATCTTACTCGTGGTTTCGGTCCTGGTGGTCAGCGGAATATTCGTCAGCACGCTTATTCCTCTGCGATGTCATCGGCGATTTGCTTGCGCGTCAAAGAACCGTTTCTGATACGGTGATTTGCCGAAAGAGTCGCGAGCGTCTACAAAATCAATGTCCTCCAAATCCGTTTCAGCTATTTCGTCACCACAGCAGGCAGGACCCTGTACAGAGGTCACACAAGGCGGGAGGGAACGTATTTTTGATCAAAATACGGTGCTAAAACGAATATGATTTATCAACGTTTTCCGCCTGTGACAACCATGAGAAGACGAAGCAAATGGTTCCAGAGTAGGGAACATGAAAATACTCAATGACCACGAGCACACGGTCCCTTCATCCTTCCAAATTCAATGGTACTTGCTATGGTAACGGCAGGACATGGGGCACCTTCGTGCTCAGCGCGTGGTTCATTGGAGCATATGATCAGACTACTTAGTGTGCGTATTTTCGACGTGCTCCTGAAAGAACACGCTGAGAAAACATATTCATTTTAGCACCGTATTTTGGTCAAAAATACGTTCCCTCCCGCCTTGTGTTAGTACAGTGGTTGTTTGTGGCAGATCGGGGACCGGCCGTCATTGTCTGACCCTCTGTTCATCATCTAGCATTGTCTCTATACGTCGCTCTGTACAGGTTGTACAGGGATTGTTCTCTGTACAGCGGCATGCTGGCTGTGTATGATGCCACCGCCCTACCGTCAGCGACTCAGCATATCCCGTCACTTGCTTCACCACTCTGTCAAGCTCGCGCGCCCATTTGAGACAGTAATGTCGATATCTGTACCAAAACTCACAATGCTTGGTCTTGGCCTGATCGGTGCTGGCGGTGTCACACTACCCATGCTTTGCCCTTACGGCGTTCACCTCGGGGTGTAGCCCTGCGAGACACCTACGCCGTAAACAGCACGAGTAAACTCGCAGTAGCGCTCACTCAAGGCCACGCAAAAACTTCTAATGCACAACTACTTTTCACCATTGTTTTATTCTGTGGCCGGTCGTGCAGGGTGTGCAGCCAGGGCGGTCAGCTTCAGCCGATGCTCGCGATGCCATCTGGCATAAATGTCCGCAAACAACACTACCGTGAGTAGGCTGTGGAGCAATATCGATCTCCTCGCGCTGAAGTGGGTCTCCCACCGTGACAGACCCCGGATGCAAGGTTGATTCAACTTGTATCGCCTCGTGCAGGCCAGTCCCTCAGTGTCCATATTTTGTACAAAAAGGTCCAATTTAAGCAGAAACTTTTCAATCGTGGTCTCACTCCTTCACCGCCTTGAAAGAAATGTAAAACGTGCGCAGCTCCGGGATATTCACCTGTCCGCATAAACGCCGTCAGCCATGTCCACTTCAAGCTCACGGCACGGACGTACGGGTACGGGCGTGTATATATTCACGTTGTCCGTGAGTACGACAGCCACGAGAACATAGTTACCGCTCTTCTTCGGGAACGCGGCCGAGTGTAGCGGCACCCAGAACGTGCGGTCGTGACCTAGGTAATCCGCGTCATGTGCGACGAGGTCGATCGTTGCGTTGGGGAGCGGGGTGCCCATGGACTTGTTCTGCGATGCGGCGATCTCGTTGGGCGTGGCGAGGCCAAAGTAGACGATCAAGTCGTGACTGCAAACAAGCTCCTGCGTAAGGACAGTACGGCGATAATAGATGAGGTACGACCGTGCGACGTACTAGGTCGCACCTGGTGCGTGGCCCGCTGTGAAGGTGACGGGGAACTTTGAGTGGGCGGTGGCCTTGTACGTACCGCTATACGGGGCGGCATTGTCGATGAACGCGCTTGCGAAGGGCAGCACGGCGACGGCGGCGACTAGGGTACGGAGGAAGAACAACATCACAATAGACCTAGCGAATTTGAGACCGGATTGAAGGAAGGTGGGTGCTGAAAAATGACGACAAACAAGGGCTGAGTATTTATACCTCATGGCCAGTCAGAGGGTCACCGGGGGCTGTAGGTACGTTATATAGGCGCAGCAGGAACCCCCGGAGTGTCGAAGCTGCATGTGCTGGGTTGCCCAGAGGCCTTCCAAGCGTGGGATTGATGGGGGTCCGGGATCTCCAGACTGTGAGGAGCCTTCATTGCATCCATACCTTCTGCCCTGGTCGGACGCGGCAGGATACGCTGCGAACGCGAACGAACTGAGACAAAGGAAACGCAGAGCAAGTCCGGGCGGTGATCAGGGATGGAGGACATGGCACACTGGCTGTCCAGCGGTGAATCGAGCAGCAACCCGGTAGGTATACTGTTTGAGCACACTTGCACTTGCTGTTGAAGCGGCGTTGAAGCGGGGATGGGACAGGATCGGCGAATCATATGGCGGCAACGACCGGCGAATCGCCCCTCCTCGTCCAACCTCGTCACCCCTACTTATGTACGTCCGAGGCGGCGACGTATGGACCGACAAATAAAGCCTGAACTTACACTTTCGAGACTACATGGGCCGCTTTCAGAGCTTCCAGCAACCGGCCGGATCCACTAAACTTTAGGACTTTCTTTACTTGCATGGCACGCCAGATACACCGGCTTGTGCTGATCGCCGTCTACAAGATCCGAGACTGGCACAGGATCCAAATTGTTGAGTTAATATATGCCCAAAATCAAGATCGTTTTGCTTGGGGGATTGATTACAGCTTGGCGGAATAACACAAGTAGGTAGTAATGATGCCTCGAGAAAGATTCAAGTCCGAGTATTAGGTCAGCACGGCACATGTTCCTTCACCATATTTATTTCATGCATTTCGCGCGTGATTTACAGGTACGACAGTCGTGGTTTGATTTGCACATTTGGTGTCTTACTCCCGTTCTTCAGTGGTCAAGAAGCCTCTCTCCACACCACTACGAGCCGACTTCTCCAAACTTACCTTTAGAATGGCGTGAGATCAGATGAGTCCGGCTGCCAAAATACGAACCACTTCTCCAAACCCGACATAATCGGCCAGCACACCGGCGGGGAGAGTTTCGAGTTAACAGACACATCTGCCCAGACATTCTGTATTGGGCATTGCGCAGGGCTTTGAGGTACACGATTGCATCGGGAACTCGGTAACGGGCCTCGTGCGAGAATAATGGACAGGTCAATATACACACAGTCTAGGCTCACACGAATGGAACAGCGATGGAGGCCGTATCCGGCGTCCAGCAGAACCCATTATTAAGTCGCGTACCGCAGGTCTCGAGTTGGTTGCAATCGCCCCCGCAGCCGCTGCTGGAACAGAAAGCGACGTTGCTAGTCGCGCGGAGGCAGTTGGTGTCCGGTGCGTCGAGGCAGATGGCCCCACCGTTGTAGACGGTGCAGGGGCCGCCGCAGACATCGCCCAGACGGAGAGAACAGTAGACGACCTGGACGGTCTCCTGGCGCTTCGCGAGACTGGCCGCGATGGGTTCGCCGATGAAGGTAAGCTCGGAGTCCGTCGTGCGAACCCACTCGAGGAACTCATCGTGCGTCCAGATAATCGAGGTTTCGTTCTGGAAAGGAAATACGGATGTCGGCGTTGGATCCCTCAACCCAAATATGAATATGTAGAGCTTACCGTGGTCGGCATGGCAGCCACGCGAGTGCTGGCAATGAAGGTGCCGAGTATAGCGAGGAAAGAGACGGTCTGCATGGATGAGAGCGGTGGTGGGGGTGTCAATGGGAGTAGTAGTAGTAGATTGTGGTGACTCTGGGAGTTTTTCCTACTCGTATATATATAAAGTCTCTACACCTTACGTACGTTTTATTAGTCCTCTTGCCATCCATGTGTCGTATGCGGCCGGCGAAACGTGCCAAATCATTTCTTGTGGAAGTAAAAATATCTTGGGAGCACTGTTTCATGAAGATTGCATTGCTGGCGAGGCCGAACCCTCCGGTTAAAATGAGGGGGGGGGGCGCCAGCATACCCCCATACGATGGTTTGTCAATGTAAGTAGACCTCGGACTAAGCCTACTAAAGGTTCAATCTTCCCGCTCAAGAACTCGCACGATATCAGCCCTTAGGTAGCTGTAGAAAACAGGCTGGTGTTGAACTCGATTAGCGCAAGTTACAAGGTGATGCTAGACTGGCGACGGCCACCTCGCCATAAAATGTCGCTTCAGTCAAAAATGCGGCACCGGTTTCTCGAGTACCGATATTGAGCTCCTGAAGCTCAGGGCTTTCGTTCAAGACAGTTCAACTTGTGGATGCACCAAATATATCCTCGAATCGACTGAAATAGCCATAACTCTATCAATCGCTATTTTTGGCATGATTTGAGAGTGTAGGGATCGGCGTATGATTGACCTCCGATCCAGTTGCCGACCGGAGTAGAGAGAAAGGGGTTTCCCTTTGCCAGGTCAAAGTCCGTTACAGCCGCTGGAACTTTGCCGAGAGGCGAGCTTGTCTAGTAGTGCAAACCTACAGATGCCGGACTACCACGGACACAGAGCTAGCTGGGATTGGACTTGTAGAGAGGTATTGATGTGTTTAGTCACCTAAACTGGAGGATTGGAGTGGCGACATGCTCACAGCGTGCTCCGAACATGGGTCCAGCAGTTTCCGCAGAATACGGAACAGAAACTTGGTTATCAGACATCCGTAGGGACAGTGCTTCTAGCGAATTGCCTGATCTATCGCGCACTTAGATTGTGAGTTGTTTGCGTCAGTGCCGTGAGGTGGGCGCCCGTTACACGTATATGCCATTGCGAGGGTCTTAACATGTCACGAGGGTAAACAAGCCTGATTATTTCATGAGGTATACTCAAAATCTTCTCTGAAGCTATCATTTAGGATCTGAACTTCAGAAGGTTGTGGGTCTTAATTTTGGGTTTTGCGCGTTGCCTGGTAAAGAGCAGTCACGTGGTGGGTGCGACGCGTACTTCGCAGCCAGACGAGCGGCTCCAGCCCGAAATCTTCCCAGCTGGCGCATCAAACGTCGTCATATTTGCCCTCACGGCATGTCATAATAATTCTATCGCCAGCACGTTGTAGAGGATCAGCACACCGCGACCTGCCTGCAGACAGAGACCCCGCCATCGAAGCCACTAATCGCAGAAGCGCTATCGTCGGTTTGAGGAGAGATTGGCAAGTGGGGTCCAGACCGCTGGATGGAGTCAACGAGGCCAACTAGAATGTGCATCATGCACGTGATGACGGCTATTGCTCACCCGTAGCACGAGTCGTAGGCCCTTACGCCTCGCCGTTGAGCGCTTACCAGGCAGATTATGCTGGGTGACTTGTTCCTCTGTATTTGGCAATAACAAGCCGAGAAACTGTAACATTTTCAACCCGAATTTAATACTGGCAATGTCGATTCCAGAAGCCGATGAAGTGACATCAGTCTCGGAGAGCTGTGATGGTTGGTTTGAGATGGAGCGAGAAGCAAACCTGAACCTGCCGCAAGCAGTCGAATAAGAGGCAAACTTGAAGACTGACTCCGCATCGTACACGTCGGCTCGTTTGCGACCCTTGACTACACGCTGTCACCACGCCTAACGCAGCAGCCGCGCCCGCATATATACCTCGGCCCCATGAGCAATGCTCCACCAGACAACATTGCGCCAGCCGGGGCACCCGATAGTCAGTCGCCCAATCAATGCAGCATCTGTATTATTCACGACCCAATGCTTACACGGCATCCTCGACCCCTAATCATCTCGCCTATGCACAACGACATACCCCTATGCGGCTCAACTCGTACGACCATTATTATGCTCGCAATGCTCAACGACGACGGCCCATTGCAACTACAGCAGCGCCGGCAACAACACAGGAGCCAGCCCTGGCAGGCGCCACCGATCCTGGTGAATAACCCCAAGATCTCGTTCGAAATGCACTCCCAGAGCTGATACATACGAAAAACACCAGAACTCTCCAAACTGTCGCGAGCCCAACTGCTCGAGCTAAATCAGAAGATGCTCGAGGAAACCGGCATGGAAGCCAACGTCCGTCAGCTAATCTCGCCTGTGCTACCTATGAGCGAGCTCCGCAACGAGTACGGCGGCGGGGTCTTTGTGCGAAGGATCGACTGGCTCGTCTCCCAGGGCTACACGGCCTTCCGACGGTCGCGAGGCGACGGCGACTGCATGTTCCGCTGTAAGCGTAATCGCACATCTCATCTCTGAAGAGAGGGGCTCACACGATTATCTGTTTAGCGATCGCGTTCGCATTCGTCGAGAAGGTGCTGAATGCGCCCGACATCACTCTTGCCGTGGCGAGCGCGGTGTCGACCCTCGAGTCGACACTGCCCATGCTCAAGGCCGCGGGCTTCGAGCCGCTGGTATACGAAGACTTCTACGACATCTTCAGGTCGCTCATCGACCAGATCGTCCGGCCGGAT
The DNA here is from genome assembly GCA_020744175.1 of Auriculariales sp. MPI-PUGE-AT-0066. Taxonomy (NCBI): domain Eukaryota; kingdom Fungi; phylum Basidiomycota; class Agaricomycetes; order Auriculariales; species Auriculariales sp. MPI-PUGE-AT-0066. Next base: position 454,822 of record JAGTJP010000011.1, read on the forward strand.
TCGGCCACGCGAGAACGGCTCGATGCCAATTTGCTGCTGGAGGCGTTTCAAGAACCAGAGGGTTTGTGTTTGTGCTCGTGGACAACGCTCAGAGAGCTGATTCATTCATTCGGTTCATAGTATCCAACTCGGCCGTCGTGTACCTACGGCTGCTCACATCGGCGCAAATACGGACCGACGAGGACAACTACTCGGCATTCCTGTTCCATCCAGAGACGGGGGAGCAGATCGGGGTGCGCGAGTTCTGCGAGGCGTTCGTCGAGCCGACGGGGAAAGAATCGGACCACGTCCAGATGACGGCCATCTCGCGCGCGCTCAAGATCAATGTGCGCATTGCGTATCTCGATGGGAGTGGCGCCGGCGACAGCGTCGAGTTTGTCGAGTTTGAAAACAGGGCAGAGGTCGTTCCGTCGGAGCGCGGTGGCTTCAAAGCCATCGAGCTGCTCTACCGGTGAGTTTTCTTGCGGTCTTGTGTGCGTTTGTTGATCTTGGTTGTGCTGACCGGCGATCCAAGTCCAGGTCACTACGACATCTTGGAGCGGCTATAGCTGCTGTTGGCGGTTCATCTTGCACTGTTTGTACGATATCGGCGCTATATGTCTTTGCTTGTACATATGTCTATATGTCCGACACGCAACCGCGAAATACTTCGTTGTCAAAGCACCACAGGTTGCCAACCGCTGACACCTTAGATAAAAATTTTAGGCCCTCGAGAAGGGACTAAAACACCTCCCACAACCAGTGGACATCATCAAACTCCGCGCACCATCTTACCTTCCGGGTTGCTTGACAGCAGTATCCAACAGATGACACCGCGCGCTAGAAGCTTTGGCACTCATCATCCTAGAGCTCTCGCAGTCTGCGTCTAACGTCCTAGACCGCATAGATCGCAGTGGGGCTTTCGTGTCGTAACTCGGGCCGTGTTGTCGGGCTCACATCGTATACGCACACCTCGGCGGATCTCGCCAGCGATTAACCTTCAGCCTTAGCATGCCCCGCACGCGCGATCGTGGGTAACTGCCGCCTCAAATACAAATATGCACGACCGTCGTGTCACACTAGAGCTAGAACGGCGATGTAGACCCTGCCACACCGGTGACCAGACAACGCGCACACGTCCCGTCCCATAACAACAGGAGTTTTAATCAGCGTATGATACCGCTTTTTTCAAGGCAGAGTCTGTCTCGGTGGGTAACTGTTTGTGTGTTATGTCTGGAGAGCGACTTGAAAGTCGATTTGATGGGTACCCTGTTCAAAGTCTAACTCAAACGGGCACGGCCTTCTGACCCGCGAGAGAGGGAATTGTCCTTCATGACAAATTCACGTCTCGCCGTGCCTCGAAGATCGCGATTTAGGTGGAGCATCTCGCGGCGTTTGGCATTGGTCGTTTAACGCATTCACCGACAGCTGGATTCGTAGGGGTAGGATGCCAACGTTGAAGCGCAACGCGCCGTCAATCTCAAAGGTCCAGCTTCAGGCTCATCCTTCGCCCGAATTCGCTATTACCAAATGCAGCGTGGAGCGCTTGGTCTTATGCAAAGGCAGATGTAAGTTGGCTAATTGGTTCTCCCGTGTTGACTTTTTTCGCACCGCAATCCCGACACACAGCTCTCACGCTATCCTAGGAATTGTACGCTAAGAGGCGGGTGTGTGAGCATTGATAATTGCACCAGTTGTCGTATCCGCTGAAGCGCACACCACGCCGGCTCCCCCCCCCCCTTTGTCAGCGCGGGCTTTCTGGGCACTGTGTCAACTGAAGCATCTCCAACCCACGTTCCTTCAAACCGCGAAGATGCCTTACCCACCGCTGCCAGGCATGTACTTCGAGACGGAGGAGCCGTGGAAGAACCTCCCCATCAGCCCCGGCGACCGCAACAGTACGTCCTTGTGCCGCATAACAGCCGCTCGCTCGTGTACTGACCGCCGTCTCGTCTCGCAGTCGCCTCAATTGCTTTCGGCTGGACGCTCGGGTTCGGGTTCTTCGTTCTCGTACGGGTGCTCCGCGAGTCGCGGCGTGTGGGCAAAATCAACACCTACGTGATCATGATCTGGGGTGAAGTCGTGGCGTACGTCAATCATAAGGCCACCCCTCGGTAGACCGAGCGGGCTGACGCGTGGACGTACAGGACATCCGTGGTGGCGATCGTTGCGTACCTCTACCTCCAGGAGGTCATCAAGCCCACCTTCTTTTTCTTCTTCTTCATCCTATTGTATGTGTTGACGTTCTCGAGCCTGGGATCGATCATACTCATGCAATGATTCTTAGCGCGTGGGTCTTCCAAATCCAGCTTCTGCTCCAGATTATCATCAACCGTATTTGCATCCTCCTCGACTCGACCAAGCAGCGGGTATGTGACAAGTCTCTTGCCATGTCCCTAGCTTCAAAAATGAACGAATTGCCCGTTGTGTAGCTCATCCTGAAGTGGAGTGTTGCGGCGCTCATGACTGCAATCTGCATCACTAACTTTTGCGTCTGGTTACCCGCTAAGCTTCAGGTACGTCGTGCTGACTCTGGATGTGAACGGTGCTGAAAAATCACACAGATAAATCACAAGTACGCATCTATTGCTGCGGGAATGGGTAGTTTGGCTCATTTCTTACAGGTACATCCAAGTGAATACTTACTGGGACCGTGCTGAGGTCCGCAAGCCAATCCTGATCTTAAAAGCTCTCCACTGACTATGTTTGCAGAAATGCATATATCTCGTCGTTGATGCCGTGCTCAACTGGTACTTCATCCACAAAGTGAAGACGAGGCTGATCAAGCATGGCGGCGTGAGTGGTTCAGCCCTGTGCATCACCCATCCCCTCACTGAGCATGATATATATACAGCTCAAGAAGTACCGTCGCCTGGTGGCTTACAACACAAATATTATTTGGGTTTCGCTGGCCATGGATGTCCTGATCATAGGTATGATGTCTTATCCAAACGAGATGGTGTACACCCTATTCGTACGTCTTCTCCGCAGCCCGCGCTGACTGCTCGACGCTCAACCCACGCGTAGCACCCCGTAGCATACCTTGTGAAGCTTAACATTGAGATGGCCATGTCGCACCTCATTATCAAGGTCGCACGCGAAACGGGCATCATTGTGCATGAGGACAGCACGGCGCATGCCGACTCGACGGCCGTCCGCGGAACCGGCACGATGCAGGTATCGGTTCAAGTCACGCGGACACAGCACCAGGAGGACATTGAGCTCGCCGAGCAGAGCCAGGATGTCTGGTCGCCGCAGAAGAATTCCGTGCCATACGACGGCTCGACCAAGTCCACAGTCGAGTTTAGCCCGGAGACGAAGGATCGTTTGGATGTTTAGAGCGATATAACTCGTAGTGGTTGTAGAATCAATTGCAGAGGGCGTGCACATTCGGGGTGCTCCTGGTCCCATACCTACTTCAATTGCGGTGGATTTCTTTCCAAACCTAGATAATAATCCACGTTGATGAGATTCGTGCGCACTGAACGATAACTCATCGATTGCATTGAAGTAGCTATGCCACAGACTATTACTTGTGACTTGTGTATACAGTATGAACGGCTCTAGACAAAACACGAAGACACTCTATGACGAAAGACGCTGAGTGGACTGCGTGCGCTCGCGCAGGGGTAGGAATGTGACTACGGCATGGCGCGTCGTCGGACTTCGGACGTAACGCGCGCCTCGTTCTCCGCTCATCATGTCATCTAAACGCGAAAAACCTAAGGAGAAGCCGTTCCACTCGCTTTTCGCTGGCGCTACGGCAGGCGCGATTGAGGCGTACGCGCATCCTTAGTTGCATCATTGTGTCGTGTGTTAAACTCCTGTGTCCAGTTTCGTGACGTACCCGACCGAGTTTGTCAAGACCCGTAGCCAGTTCAGCGGTAGCGGCGGAATAGTAAGCATATATATAAAGTGAGTATGCTGTGTGCTTATCCAATTCTGCAGAAAGAGAGCCCGATCCAGATTATCACTTCGACTGTACGCCAGAAAGGCATCACCGGCCTGTATAGTGGCTGCAGCGCGCTGGTCGTGGGCAATGCCACCAAGGCTGGCGTACGTTTTGTCTCATACGACTACTTCAAAGGCCTCCTCGGAGATGCGGACGTGAGTTGGACTTGGTGTCGCTGAACAGTTTGACATTCTAAAATTCGAACAGGGCAAAGTATCAGCGAGTAGAAGCTTGGTTGGTCAGTAGCAACATATTCCGATCGGTCCTTCTTACTGACTCCCTTGCAGCGGGCATGGCTGCAGGTTTGACAGAAGCAGTAGTTGCTGTAACGCCTTCTGAGACGATCAAGTGTGTGATAAGATTAACCATTCCAACTCTGACGACGCCTCACGCGCTCAGAACCAAACTCATTGACGACGCTAAGCGCCCTCAGCCTCGCTTCAATGGGCTAGTCCACGGCACAAGAATAATCATCGCGGAAGAGGGTTTGAGAGGTGCGTACAATTTGATCGCATTCCTTATCTCTTCGCTGATGCTCAAACAATGTAAACAGGCATCTATCGCGGGCTGGGGCCAGTTGTGCGTCTACGCTATGACATGGCTTCATCGCTTTGTTCATCCTTGCTCATACTTTGCGCAGATGATGCGTCAGGGCGCCAACTCGGCCATACGGTTCACGACGTACTCCATGCTCAAGCAGTTTGTACAGAGCAACACACGCTCGGGCACGACACTTCCAAGCGGTATCACCTTCGGCATTGGTGCCATCGCTGGCTTAGTAACAGTGTACACGACAATGCCGCTCGACGTGATCAAGACGCGCATGCAGAGCCTTGACGCCCGAGGGCAGTATCGCAACGCGTTCCACTGCGCGTATCGCATATTCACGGAGGAGGGTGTTCTGAGGTTCTGGGCAGGTACGACGCCAAGGTTGGCGAGGCTGGTGGTGCGTTCTCTAGTATTTGCTCGAAGATCCTGAACTTACATCTCTCTAGTTGAGCGGCGGGATTGTCTTCACTACCTACGAGAAGATAATGCAGCTGATTGGTGGACGAGCCATCTGAATTCATCACAATCTAGCGGCTCAGTAGACGTGTAAGGAGTCACAGCGTTGCTCATCGCTCGTGTGTTACCGTTTCACATGTCCTCCTTGCAGGCTCAGCATGTTCTCAAATGATCCTATCATGCTACGTATGGGATCCCAAGAGGTTTGAGGCATTTGCTCACGGGCTTCCGCGTAACTGCACAAGAATACGTTAAGTAGGTAATCAAATAATTTCGGGCGTGTGTTTTTCTCCCCACATCTTGTGTCGCTGTTGTGACCCCAAGTGTCTCCTCGCGATCACTGGCCTATTTAACCCCGCAGACAATGTCGTGGCATGTCACCTATTCAACCTCACGGACTTCCAGTCCAGTACTGCCCATGCAGCCACTTTGTATCGCAGCGAAACCAATGCGGCTTTGAATAGATGTGATGCTCGTGACGGCCCTTGTTGCTCCTTGACTCTGCACCCCTTTACGCCTGCGCAGCGATACCCCACGCCCTATAACGGCTGCAGCCATGGTAACACCAATCAGACGAACTAAGAGCAGCATCTACTTCGACTCTGCGATTTTACAAGACCCTCCAATCAATCCTAGCACTTGCCCGGCCCTGAAGGGAGCACGGGCGGTCAATTGCGTTTCGGAACTCTTGCATCAGACGGCCGGAGGGGCGCTCGCTTTTTGCGCCGTGTCAGTGCTCCGAGAACGACCTGGCTCATAGTCTTAGCTCTACTGTTACCATCGCCGTGAGCCCTGCGCTCCCTGTTTGGTCATCATCATCATCCTAAGCATTTATTGTTGTCCAGGTCTTTCGATCAATGCACCGATTTCCTACAAGTCTAAACACCGGAACGAACGTTTTGCAAGAAGACCATCTTTTTATTACAGTCAGGCTAAGGTATATAGGACTCACTTCCCTTGAGATGATGGGGTGCATAGACATCAGCAGTAGCCGTGCCTGCTTCTTCGGACCGCTTCAGGCGCATAGAAAATCAAGTGAGCAAGCTTGACCGCATCACATACCTGACCGACATCCGGCGCCGCCGGGGCGAGTTGATTCCTGCAGAAAGCCCGGCGCAAAGGATCGCAAATGACGATGCAAGAACCGCGCATTCTGCAAGACTGCTACGTCGGGACCAACTGACTGGTCAAGTCAATTGATCATGTACTGTTGCCTGCGAAATCTACGAGCATACTGGAATGGCCAACTTGGACCAAGTGCGGGACCGGGAACACTCAATGTTGCATGAGCTTAATTGCTGTGAAACAGCTCTTGACCGGCCACTGACGTATTGCCCGGCGGTGGACATCTCATTGCTGTCTCCATGCAGCGCACCTTGTTCTTCACTATTCTCAGCATCTTCACCGCAAGTACCGGCGTGGCCGTCATGCCCGTCGCGGTGAGTATGAAGCCCGTAATCCTGAAACTGACAAGTGTCTCAGAATGAGACTTCGTTCATTTGAAACAAGAAGTTTCTCGAGTGGCTGAGCACCACTGACTCCGAGTTGACCTTTATCGGCCAGCAAATCGATGTCGACCTCGCAAAGCACCAACAGTCGGTCCGGGTGGTCTACTACTCATTCCGCCAGAACACCGTGTGGAGCTGTCCCCACACCGCGTACAACGGCGGGCCCTCCTGCATCAACGCACCAACTGTCTGCGTGCTACTGCCAACGTCGCTTTCGACGGGAGGGAAGGAAGATAATCATCATGATAAACCAACCATCTATCCTCCAATGAGTCTATCATTTGCAAAACCCAAAACAGTAGCCGTGCTCAATCATCACACAGCTTCTGAGCTAGGAGAGATGATTGCACTTCACAACTGTCGGCAAGATCGACGGGGATAGATAGTGTCAATCTTGTAAGAAAGTGTCCAGGGTTCTGTGAAAGAACGGCCAGAGCTGGCCTTACGCCTTGGTCGCCTTGAAAGGGATGCTGAATGTACGCAACTCCGGGATGTTCGCCTATCAGCATAAAAGTTGTCAGCACTGTCAGCTCCAAAGATCTCATTGCACGACGCACCGGCGTGTACTCATTCAAGTTTGCGGTAAGCACGACGGCGACAAGATAATAGTCGCCGCTGCTCTTGAACGCGTCCGCGTGCAGTGGCACCTGGAACGTGCGGTTCTGGCCTAGGTAATCTGCATCCTCCGCGACAAGATTGATTGTGGTGCCAGGTAGTGGTGTGCCCATTGATGTGTTCTTCGACGCGGCGATCTCATTCGGCGTGGCGAGCCCGAAGTAGACGATCAGGTCATGGCTGAAGGATCCTGTGTGAGTACTACAGGGAAACGAAGTAATGAAAAGAACGTGCTAGGTTGCGCCAGGTGCGTGGCCCGCTGTGAAGGTGACAGGAAACGTCGAATCAGCGGTGGCCGTGTAGGTGCCACTGTATGGTGCGACGGTGTCAATGAACGCGCTTGCGAAGGGCAGAATGGTGGCGGCAATGACGAGGGTGCGAAGGGAAAACATTATCGACGAAGTGAATGTGGTGCGAGGGAAGGCAGGTACTAACGACAACGCTGACACTGCAACGACCATTTTGTACACCAGTCTGAAGCTCCGCGAATGTTTCAAGTTTACCTTAGCCAGCCGCAGCAGCGGCCGCCGAGCCGGCACAGCTGCACGTGCTGGGCTGCGCAGAGCGCGGCATCAGCGAATTCGGAGCCCCGATCATTGGGCATGCTTACACAAGTTTTTGTGGCAGACCTTGTTAAAAGTTGACCAAGCCGGGAGTCGAACCCAGGTCTCCTCTAATCCGGTGAGGTGTGCTAACCACTGCACTACCCAGTCTATTCAGAGCTGTTGGTTCCCATCCAACACTCCCCCTGAAGCCAACAAGCTCTTAATACTCATTGCTCTTTGGGAACTCCACTGCCACTTGTCAACCCAGGCACTGCCGCACGCATTCCCAGCGCCGGGGCTCATAACCTGTTAAAAGTTGACCAAGCCGGGAGTCGAACCCAGGTCTCCTCTAATCCGGTGAGGTGTGCTAACCACTGCACTACCCAGTCTATTCAGAGCTGTTGGTTCCCATCCAACAGACCTTTGGTGTTGGCTACAGCACAACGACATTTTCCAAAAGAAAACCGACGGACCTTCACACGTCACGTGATACCGTGGATTATTAGTATCACTGTCTCAGCCATGCTCTTGACTAACCAGGCTAGATGACACTCAGACCTCGTCTGACATTAACCCTGTTACCAGCGTCTGCCACAATGCCAATCCTGAAGTTCGCGATGAGGTCAACATGTACTCGATGCCCAAGCAAGATGGATTTTGGTGATAGTTCACCGCCGTGGAGCTTATAACTTGACATTTTCGACTTCGTGGGTGGCGGCGATCAGTGCAAGCTAGTATGCCCACGCCCCTGCAATCAGAGTGAGTCCAATGGCTTATAGCAAATAAATTAGAGTCTGGATAGAGCACAGGCCGCTCACGCTGGTCGCGGCCTATGGATGCCCGCCACGGATATTAACAAGTAACAAACCGGCTCCGTTCTGTCCACGCTTGAGCGACGCTTCGTCGAGCGCACTGCTTGCGCAACGCGGCTTTGGGTATAACCGCTCCTGATCGCTCCTTTATGCTCAACGCCCGGATTTGTTCGGCGTGACCGATGCGTTTCCATTATCTGGGCTTGATTGCATACCGGCGTGTGCTGCGTACAACTAGTACTACAGATATGCTTAAAATGACGGCATATGCTATCCCATTCGCTGATGCTGCGCTCTGCGCAGCCCAGCATGTGCGGCTGTGACCGCTCGGCGGCCGCTGCTGCATTTGGCAAAGGTAACACCTACGCCAAGCTTCCAATTGATAAAATGGTCGTTGCAGTGTCACCGTTATCGTCAGTACCCGCCTTCCCTCGCACCACATTCACTTCGTCGATAATGTTCTCCCTCCGCACCCTCGTCATTGCCGCCACCATGCTGCCCTTCGCAAGCGCGTTCATTGACAGCGTCGGGCCGTATAGTGGCACCTACACGGCCACCGTCGATTCGACGTTTCCTGTCACCTTCATAGCGGGCCACGCACCTGGCGCAACCTAGCACGTTCTTTTCATTGATTCATTCTCACCGTAGCACTCACACAGGATCCTGCAGCCAGGATCTAATCGTCTACTTCGGGCTCGCCACGCCAGACGAGATGACCGCGTCGAAAAACAAATCGATGGGCACCCCGGTACCTGGTGCCACGATTGATCTCGTCGCAGAGAAGGCGGATGGCCTGGGTGAGGATCGCACGTTCCAGGTACCACTGCACGCAGACGCGTTCAAGGGCAGCGCCGAATCGGACTACTATCTTGTCGCCGTCGTGCTTACCGCCAACTTGAACGAGAACACGCCGGTGTGTTGTGCAATGAGATCTTTGGAGGCGGCAGTGCTGACAACTTTTATGCTGATAGGCGAATATCCCGGAGTTGCGCACATTCCGCATTCCTTTCACAGGCAGCGCACCTCGTTCTTCGGCTGACAGCGCATCTGTTTCTTCGGCTAGCAGCGCATCTCTTGCTTCGGCTAACAGCACACCTCTTTCTTCGCCATCTTCAGCGTCTTCATCGCAAGCACCGGCGTGGCTGCCATTCCCATGGCGGTGAGTATGGCTGTGTGATGCCAGTAATCCTGACTGAAAATTATCTCAGAATTGCGCTCGTTATGTTTTATTTCTTTGTTATTTAAACATCTGTGCGATACCTGCGAAGCGAGAGTGGTAATATACCGAATTGGGGCCGAAGGGTGTATGAGAGAACGGCTGGAACGACGGCAGCGCGCGTGACATCGGTATAGCAATCCGGACGGATTGCCATATATCGGGCTGTCAGCGCTTCAGATATCCGATAGAATTCTAACATTACTCTGGAGAAGTTGACTTTCGACTTAGGTGCTTTGACTCGGTGCTTTAGAACGTCAGAAAGGGGGATGCGATACGTGCTCTCACGATCGGGTGAGTGCTAGAGTTCTCTACAGCAACCTGAGAAAACCTTATTCTCGGCAACGAATATTCTTTATAGTAGATCACAACGGTCATGCTGGTACGCCTGTCAACTTCTACTACATCGTCGGCCAGGTCTCAGTTGACGGCACAGTCACTGCCTTGTATCTCCCTTGCAACTCGGTTGTATCTCTGGTATGAATCGTCCAAAATGTTGTGGTCTCTCAGGGCGCAACGACTCCGTCCTATGGGAGACCTCTTTTGCCAAAGGACAGACCTGGATTATTCACGAATGGGCTCCTTAGGTAACAGTATGATAGGGCAGCATTGACGATGATGTCGCACATCGTACGTCCGGCTGTAAATTACTGATTCCGGTTTCTTCTTCTAAGTAAAATATGGGTCATGGTCCATTTCCCACTTGTTACGTAGCGCAGCTGACTTCGGCGTATTGGTCTAGGTTTAGTATCTTTTTTATCCGAGAGCTCAAACTGACGGTGCCCGGTTATTGGCCCAAATACAAACCTGAAGCAACTCAGATATGTCGATCACTGCGTCTGCTACAATCATTGTCTGAAGTCCTCTTGGGCAGAAACTCAATGCAGTAAGCAGTTCTTGTTTCATCACGCGTTGAGCATTATTGCAAATGCCAATTCGCAAGCAATGGCTGCTATCTTACCACCTGGACCATTCACGATTCCGACCTGGTTCCTTTGGGAACATGAGCTCGTAATCAGACGGGTTGGACTAGGCCACGTGGTGCGACACGTAATGTCGCGGCCGTGGGCGCTGAAGATGGACAGGGACTTGTCGAGTCGGGTTTACTCCGATGCATGCGTCTCAGTAAAACCGAGATATTAGACTCAGACTCACGATCGAACCGCAAATCCTGGCGATCTCTTCATTTCCTCCGCGCGTTAACGAAGCTGTCGAACTCTTGTGGCTGTCAACGTCACCGCGTCAATGGTCGATGACCGGCCCCGGAAACACCGCTATTACGATTTTCCTGACCCTGTTCTTATTACTGAGACGCAAGATAGCCAGAATCAGACGCGCATTCGAGCCGTGTCTCAGTCACGCTTTCAATTCACAGAACTCAAAAAGGCAATAACGAAACTACATGGGTCTCACGCGAGAGCTACCTACAGATCCTATCGAGCAAGCGTCGGTCGTGATCTGCTGTCCGACTTGCTCCTGCTCCACAAGTTTGCCGAGAGTACCCCGCATATTCCCGCAAAAGTTGGTTCAAGATTTGGCGTGCCTTCGCAAAGACTGATTATCAAACAAACTTCTGAATTGAGATTAGTAGATGTAACACGGAACATCTGTGTGCCGAAGCAATCGATCACCCTGAAGCTCACTGCTCTCTCGCCATGCCCTCTCAGGCTCCACGACTGCTTCACGGCATAATCTCACGGTATCCTAGGTCTCGTGCCAAAACATGGCGTCCATATAATACCGGCATTCAACGCCGAAATAACGGTCACATCCCGATCTCCCCTCCTCTCCCCCGACTCGCCCATACCCAATGCCGTATCCACCGCAGCCGGGAATGTATTTCCAGACAGAGTATCCGTGGCAGAATCCCGTCGTCAGCACTAGCGACCGCAACAGTGCGCTTCACTCGGCTTGCTCGCCTTATTCGTCGCTAAGGACGTGTTTTCAGTCGCATCCATTGCGTTTGGTTGGACGTTGGGGTTTGGCTTTTTTGTCTTTCTTCGGGTTTTTCGCGAGTCGCGGCGAGTGGGGAGGATAAATACCTATGTTCTCATGATCTGGATCGAGCTTGTTGCGTGGGTTATTAGACTTTCGGTAGGTATGCCTACTAAACTTTTTTATAGGTCACTCACAGTGGCGTTCATATGCTACCTCTTGGTGCAAGAGATTGCTAGGCCTACCTTTCTTGTCCTCTTTTTTATTCTCTTGCAAGTCCGACTTCACCGCTCGGATATCATGTTTCTGACCTTGAGATATCCAGTTTGTGGGGTTTCCAAACCCAAATGCTCCTACAGATCATTATCAACCGCGTCTGCATTTTGCTCGACAACACACACCATCGCGTGCGTGATGATTTTATTGACGTCTCGAGGCTGACATCATGGGTTGTTTTTAGCTTGTCATGAAGTGGAGTGTGGCAGGGGTTTGGACCTTGGCTATCGTTGGCACATATTGCATCTGGCTACCCGCAAAATTGCAGGTGCGTGCTACTCTATGCTCGGTCTTCTGTCGTCCTAGCTAATGACATGCGTAGATTGACCACCGGTGCGCAAAGTATAAGCCTCGTCAAGCGTTGATCTTCTAACCGAGACCAAGATACATTGAACTCAACACATACTGGGATCGATTTGAGGTAAGTGTGAAGTCCTGCCTGAGATGCTTCGTGGCTCACACGTCCCCTAGAAATGTCTTTATCTCGTCTTGGACGCCGGCCTCAACTGGTTTTTCATCCGCAAAGTTAAGACGCGATTGGTTCAGCACGGTGGTGTAAGTTAAGCAGGTTTTCTAGCGTGAGAGTCACCTGATGTCTCGTCTTTTGTAGTTCAAGAAGTACCAACGGCTGGTCACATTCAACACGCGCATCATCTGGGTCTCTATTGCTACGGACTTTATGATTATCGGCATGATGTCCTATCCGAACGAATTGGTCTACACAGTCATGGTTCGTCCGTCCCATTGCCCCAATCTGCACCGAGAAATCAACTCATTTCGTTCAGCACCCCGTTGCATATCTCGTGAAGCTCAACATTGAGATGGCCATGTCACACTTAATCATCAAAGTCGCGCGCGAGACAGGCATCATTCATGACGAAGACAATACCAGGCATGCCGAGTCGACGACGATCCCGACCCGCAGAGCCGGCTCAGGCTCAATGCAGGTCTCGGTTCAAGTTTTACGCACGCACCGCGAAGATGAGATCGAGCTCGCGGAGCAAGGCGAGGCAGTTTGGATGCCACAGAAGGGCTCGGCGCCGTACGACACGTCGACCAACTCCATCGTCGACCTCAGTCCGGACAGCAAGGATCGACATCTTGATGGCTGATGAGTGGAGTATATTCTCGGCTGAGCTTCATAACAAAGTACGCATTGCTCTATTCGCAGTCACGGTCTTCATGATATTAATTTCGATTGAGACTCTAGGATCAACGGCGAAGAAGCGCCAAGGAAGGGATTGTATCGTTGCTGAAACATTATGTACATTTGCGTATAATTGCTCTCAAGATAATTTGAGTTCAAGGAACCTGATATCTAGTGATAACATCCGGTATCTTCGAACGCCTTGGTCGCGGAACTCAAGTTCTTTTTTGCGGCTGCAAGAGCATGAGTCGTTAGTAAAACTAATCCCCTTGCACACGCGTACCTCGTTGCGCCTTCAGCATTTCCTTCGGTGAGTGATTAGGCATGCGGTCGCGTACGCACTCCAGATGGTATGCAAGAAGTACGAGCTGCTCAGTTGTGATACCTCCTGCAACACACGCACGTCCAAATAAGTCGGGATCCATATCAAAGCTGGCAATTTGCCCCAAAGCTTGAAAAAGTTTGCAGACCGTCTTGTGCGGGCGCGTTGCGCTTGACCAGTGCGCACGTTGGCACTCGGTCGAGCAATAGCGGAACGCCTTGCAGCGACTGCACTTTTGTATCGCAATGGCGCCGTCGTCGTCCCCGTGCTCGCGCAAGCAGTTTGGCTCGTCACAACGCGTCGATCGCTGGCGCATCTTGATTAACAATGCCTTGCAAGCAGCAGTGAGGTGGGTCGGACACCAGTCCGCGCCTTGCCACCGACGCCCAGTTGCTTGCAGCATGAACCTTGACATATTCGCATTCATGACAAACTTGAGACGTCTGCGAGCTTCTTCATGCTTCTCGGCCATTGCGAGCTTCTCGATAGCGTCGAAGGCTGCTGGCTCGAGCGCCTGTGTGAGGCTATCCTCGTATCCAGCGAAGATCTCGCGAAGCTCGGCTGACTCCAGGGCCATGGGTTCCGTGAGGCACACGATGAGCCTGTACACGAACATGAACGCGGCCTTGTGGCTAAATGAATCTGCTCCATGGCGAAGGAGATCTTTTGAGCTGTTATGCAGGCGCGCTGGGAAGTCGAGCGTAAACAAGGCGCGCCACCGCTTGAGCGCGGGGAAGAACATTTTCGGTGTGGTGAGACCGTCCACCTTGAGAACTGCAGTGAGCAGAGCATATGGAGTTCCGTCGTTTTGATATTGCTGACGCATTAGCTGCGCATGCACGAAGTTGTTGATGCCGAGTGGGATGAGATCCGCCAACGTCGTCGGCCAAGGGTCGAGCTCGCGAACGTCACCGACGTTATCGGACACTGTATCAATAAGACCGCTCATCAGCCAGCTGAGAGTTGAAACTGAGTCAATTGCTGCATTGACCGAGCCCCAAAACGTCGAATGGCTGGTCATGTTCGGCAATTTTGGGCAGCGCGCCTGCACGCCCACGAGCAGGGAGTTGACGAGGGCGATAGACGATATATCCCAGCGATCTCCGAGAAATGCCATCGCCTCGGTGCAAAAGGTTGAGCCTTTGATGCGTATCTCTGTGAGTAGAGAATTGCCGTGACCAGGGGCGCTTTTTTTGCAAGGACTTCGAACACGTCCTGAAGGCATGCTGGACAAAAGTGCACGTTTCGCGCGTTCTGTGGCGAGTGAGGGCGAAAGATACCGCGCGCGAGAAACGCGAAGATATCTCGCTTTTCGGTTGGAGTGAGGGGCGGCATGGAGAGTGACAGGGCTCTCAGATCTGCGCCGCCCATTCAAGGTTCATGGCGGTCGGCCAAGTCCGAACTCGAGAACAACGTGACCGTAGTTCCGCGTGAAGCCTTCAATGTGGATATAGAGGCCGTGGAGAATGCTGACTGATTCCATTATGCATATATTATCTCGTTTCAAGAACACACCGGCTCATCCCGAGCAACTTTCTTTCCCCGGCGCGGATATCGGTGAAGATTAGTAGCCTTCTGATGAAGGCTACAAGTGCCGAGGTATAAGTTTCTACTTCCATCTTAATATACTTGCGTGGGACCTTGCTTGGTGGTCTTCTTTGAGATATATCTCACAAAGTCTCGTGCAGACTGTAAGAGCACGGTGGTCTGATTGCCAAGATTCCAAAATCCCAAGATACAGAAAGACGTAACTTACGGTCAGTGGTCACGGTTGTAATACTTGACGCTGCTGGAGTTCGCTTGACTCCAAGTTACTAGACACAGTTTTGTTTTGGCCGCTGTAAAGCGAAATGTGGGACGATTTATACGCTTGAGGCGTGTTTTAAAGCACGAACCGTCAGTCGTGAACATTATTATTCATCCGCCTCGAAGCTCATGTGTGAGACGAGTATGACAAGCTGGGTAACGGTGACGCCGCCCCCGCTTACAAGCCCGGGCAAACGCTTCGCGTTCTACTAGTAGCTGAAGACTCGCGACGCTTTGAGGCCTCTTTCGAACTTCTTGCAGACCCTTTTGTGAATGTGCTTGTTCCCTGCAATCGGCGACGTGAACGACCAGTAGGCGTATTCAAATCCAATTGTACTTGAGTTGAATTATGAACCCGGAGCTTTGGGTGTGCAGCACAAGTACGGCAAAGTGACGCGAAAGATTGGGGAGAGCAAGGGGGAGGTGAGCGGACTTGAACCTCGTTTCTGTCCAACTTGACAGATGTTGGGACATATAACATGTCAGGTGCGATCATATCCTTGAGCTCCAGAACTCACCAGAGCTTGCTGGCGCGAGACCTGGCCACTCCATTGCAAATCAAACATTTCCGTCACTGGGTGAGATGAGATTGATATGAATCCCACGCTCAAGGAAAGTGTAAAAGTCTGTGCTTGTCCGCTGAAGCGGCATGTTGTCGGGGAGAGGCGGGGACCGGTGTTAATTGGGAACAGGACGTGACAAAGTTTCCGACTTGTACACACCTTTCTACCTGAGGATCGGCTGAAGAACTAAGCTCAGGTGACCAGCTAGATTAATGATCAGTATTCATACTTCAGGATGTGTAGAGGGCCGCGTGAAATGGAGTCGTCACATCCGAGCCGCAAATCCCCCCTTTACAAGCTCGACTCGTATTATAGTTCAGTAAGTTTTGGTGAGAGAAAGGATAGAAAATCAAGTTCGCGCATGACGGAGAAAGATTCCTGATGAGGCAAGTTCGATCGTCCACTATATCAGACACCAACATCGCGTAGTCGTGTCTGGAATGACAAAATGTTAACGCCCGAAAAAAAAAAAGCCAAATCTGTTTTCTTTTCCAGGTGCATGAAATGAGGTCTCGAAACCGTGCCAGTGTGTCCCTAATCCCTGATTGGAGAGCAGCAGCATGACCAGGTCCCGATGCGGAGAAGAAATACACATCGACCCGTGCCTCGGTTCCCAGCTAGAAGCCCCCTCAGAATCGGTTTTCCTGAACCCGTTTTGTCGTGGCTTCTAGCCCAAGCTGTCATGAACAGGACCAATTTGGCGCGGTCGCGACCCCACGGTCCCTGCTGTGAGCGCTTCTTCGAGTTGATGAAGGGTCAGACGTTGCCAAAATTATGGCCACTGAGCCATGTGGTCGGGCGAGGTGGAAGGGATGTTTTGCAGAGAAGGCAAAGATTGACTATCTTGGCAGTATGGCATGTTCCTGCGCTCGGCCAAGGCCACGAATTTCATGGCACCCACACGGTCACAAGTAGAACGGGCTTAGACTGTAGATGCATCTTTCATTCGAGGCCACTCATCAAGATTCGCACGTGCCCATCTTAACATTTGATCTAGAGTAATGGTTTATTCATGCAGCCCCATTGTGAAATGTCTGGCGGGTTACAGCTCAACAGCATTGTGAGAGAACAAAACAAGGGAGCCAAAGACACGTGTGTATGTTACAGGCGGAAAGTGTTCAGGGAGATGGTCCTTGCGCTCAGTAGCGGTTGCGACGGAAGCGGCTGAAAAAGCCACCGGTCTTGACGGGGCGGCTGTCGCTGCCCAGACGCTGGTCGCGGCGACGGCCAAAGCAAACGGTACAGCCAGCAATCGTGAGGAGGATCATCGAGGCGAACGTCAGCCAGAAGCCTGTTTGACACCGACGTCAGATAGCTGGAAGAGATCTAATATCGAAGATCTACGTGCCTGCACCAGTCTTCGTGTCGACTTCAACACCGAGGTTGTTCATCTTGGCCTTGACCCATGCGTAAAGAGCGATGTCGCAAATGAAGGCGATCATCATAAGGGTGGCCGCCAGGAACGACGTGAGTGAGGCCACGCTGCAAGGGCTATTAGCACAAGAGGCGGACACAGTGCGGAAGACTCACAGGGTGACGGTGAGATGAGTCGAGAAGCTGAGCAGGAAGGCTACAGCGGCGACGGCGGTAGCTGGGAGGCTCGGTCAGTCCCAGTCCACAAATATAGTGCAGAAACTCGCTCACCGATGGGGGTGATGACAAGACCACGCGTCCACTGGGACTTGATGGTGAGCATGGCGTTGTTGGTTCCGTGCATATCGAAGGAATAGGCATAGCCAGAGTCGCGACAGGTCCTGTCCTATTGGTAGTGTTTGAGTAATGATAAAATCCGACGAATGTGAAATATATTTACACCGCTGCTCGCCGCGTACCAGCAGTACGACCAGATGCCGGTCTGTTGCAGTTGGAAATTGGTGCATTGAGAGGATTAACCGCAGTGTGTAGTGCCACAGGATCGTCGTGGTCATAGCCAGCGTCATGGAAAATTCCCAGGAGTGGAACGAGATCGTCAGCGCAAGTCAAGGCAACGAGACCAGTTCACGCACGCGAAGCTCACTGATGACGTCGTTCGAGTTGCTCGTCGTGATGCCCGTGCTTCTGAACTTGGTCTTGGAGACCTCGAGGGCGGGGAGGTACGGCAGCGAGATGCTGGCGAGAATGCCGCATACAAGCGCGAGGGCGAGGATTACGATGCCTGGGATGCAGAACGAGCGCGGCATATCGAGAGTACGTTGGGGATGAGAGAGTTCGTAGCGGGGTCGTGAACGCGCGTGGGCAGCGTCGTTGGAGGGGGGAGAGGGCAAGAAGCGCGAGGCCCGTTGTTTCACACCCGTCAAGCTTTTCTGTCTTTGCGCAAGGGTCGATGACGTACATTCCCGATTCAGAACTATACGTCCGCGTCATCCCCGACCGCGGTCAGTGGGTGGAGTATCAGAACAGAAGCTTCCCTAATATTGCAACTGAGCGAATACTTGGTGGCTGGTGCAGGCTGGCAAGCTCCACGCCATATGGCTGTCCCCGGGCACTTCCCAGCCATTGCTCGATAACTTTGGGATCGTAAAAAAAAAAACAAGGTAAACCAACATGTACGCTGTCGCCAGAGATTGTAGACGCTATATCTCAGGATGAATGGCAGAAATGGCTATTATTATGGTTCGTGTTGTCATTATCCGACGGCACGCCTGCAGCCCATGACACGTTACAGACACAGACGAATAAGTATGTATTTGATGAGTAAACAGTACGAATCCCCAGTGGTCCAATGGTTAGGATAGTTGTCTTTCAGCACGGTCGTGCCTGCGCACAATTGGCCGGGGTTCGATTCCCCGCTGGGGAGGATTCCTTTGATCCATATTTTGCCATCGTGAAATTTCAAGACATTGAATGAGATGGACGTTCGGGATCTCACGGGTGTGTGTTGACCCAAACGACAAATTTGAAAGAGTGGCATACGCAGGGAAGAGATTGTTCAAGAGGGTGTTTGTGTGGCGGCGTGGTAGAGCTGGAGTGGTACCGTATCTTTGTGATAGAGAACAAAGAAAGTCAGATGCAAAGACATAGGTCAAGTAACTTTACTAGTTAGTCGCCTAAGTCATGTCGAATCTGACGTTTTGGCTGATAAAATTTTGAGCGTACTGACACTGTCGTTCATACATTAGGCTACTGACAAGAAACTTCTCGCTTGCTAAAATACCTGAATGAGACTCTATGAGCGAGAATTGGGCGAGTCAAGTAGAGTTTGATATTCGAGATGGTCAGTTCTTTGTTCAAGTCGGGAGACAATGGCGGAGTTTTCGGCACGCCTTTCCCTCTCACGACCACCCTTTTTTCCCGACCTCACCTATTCACGCATTATAACTCTTCACCCAAGTCCCATGGTAGACCAAGACGTCAATCCCACTGCGTCCTCGAGTCACCGTTCGCTTGATAACCTCCACCTCGACGAGCACTACCAGCGGGCCGGCAATGCGGAGTCAGACTTGGGACGCGCCGGGCACGCACTGAAGCTATTCAAAAGAGACCAGCAGCCACTCGTTCAGAATTTGATGTCCGCCAAGGCGTTTTGGCAAATCGTCAACGGCCGTGTTTCAGACCTTCGCGCCAGCGTCGACGATGCCACACGAGCCATCAAGGCAGAACCGGATTCTGCGATGACTGTTGTCCTGCAGCGTCAGCTTGATGCATATACCGAGGTCCTTCAGCACACGGAGCGGAGCTTGGCTGCTGCTGCAGAGGCGGTCGCGGCGGCCCAGAAGAGCCGGGACATCGCGGCAGACCTCGAAAGAAACCGTTCCCTTGCCGTATCTGAAGCAACGGCGGAGCTGGACAAACTTATGCAGCAGAAGCTTGAACAGCTGCAGGTCGTCACCGCGCAAGCGCCAGTAGACGCCGTCGAGGTTGCATCTGAAAAGTCCGCATCAGCCGCACCGTCACCTGCCCCAACCGCCGTCGAGGAGCCAACCGAACAAGACACCGCTCTCGCCCTACTGAAGATCAAAATTCCTGAGCTTTCTCCACCACCGATGCCAACTTCACCGTGTTCCGGTCATGACACACGACCCCTATTCTCGCCAACCCGACCATGCATTGTGCGAACGCCGACCAAGCCGCGAGCGACTCGGCCAGGAGAAATTGAGGTCTTCGATGACGACAATAACAAGGACGTGATGAAGCGCCAACTCACGGCTCTACGCAAGACGTACTTGTACTCGGACGAGCAGGGCCTGAAGCGAGCAAAGGATGCGCTCATTCAGAAAGGCACTCTCGGAGTAGACTTTCCAGACCTCCGGTACATCTTTGTCGACTTCAAGCCGGCGGACATCATGGCGCTTGCCGTTCACTTGACGTTGCCTCCGTACTTCGCACTCAAGATCCTCGAAATCCCGAGTCGTGACGTTCGCGCCGTGGTCAAAGTCGTGGTTCTCGTTCTCGCCGCCCGCATAGTGACGCTGTTGCCGAAAAAGTCGGTCTCGCGTGCAGGGAAGATGATCGTGGCGGCTGTCGAGGAGCTCAACATCCCCGACCACATCTGGAAGACATACCCCAACCTGACTTTCAGCGCCGGGCTGGCGTTCTTGCGCGCCAATATTCTCGACAGGCCGGAAGTCGGCGTCGTCAAGAGCCAGGTGTCGCAAGAGCTTCTTCAGTCGGCATATCGGCCACGCGACGAGAGCCACAGCTGCGAGTATGGCGACAGGGAGGTGCCGCCTGCGGCGTGGCCGATTCCGGTGGCGTGCGGGAGGTGCACGACGTCGTGCAAGGATGCCGGTGCGAGGCATGCACGGGCGTGCTATGCGACGCATCAGAGCTTGGATCCGTCGTGTTTGGCGTGCCTTATCTCCCGCAAGCAGGCCGAGTGCGACCCGTCCAACGGATGCTGGGATAAGGAGACGCAGGCCCCAGTCAAGATCAAAGGCATGCCTGGCAAGAAGCGACCCAACGACGGCCCACCTGATGTCGGTCGAGCGGCTCAAAAGCCCAAGGTTCGCCGGTGATACCGCCTCTTGTACCCCCAACTCCTGTTCCACTCGTCCCATTGTGTCACTGTGTGACTCTCTCTTTCCTCTTCTGTCTCGAGGCTACGCTCAATCTCCCACACTACTGGTCTTTCAGAATATTTGACTATCCTTCCTTCCCGTGTATCACGTTTTTCCTCACGAACAAAACCCTCCTCGGCCACCCTCCGATACATACACATCCCTACATTCCGCACAAGTCATGACTCACGATTCTTCCCTGATGTACAACTCAAGGACTCTTTGCAGCCCTGCCTACACCCTCCGCAACGTCTCATCCGAGAACCACAAGCACACCCTTCCTCTCATGTGCACTGTTATGTAGCATCCATTCAATATATTCACGCCATCACAATATTCAGAGGAAAGCACCATGTCATGAGAGAGAAAGGGGGTCTGATGTAGGCTAGAGAGTTACAAGAAACTGGATTGCAAGAGAAGGGAGCTCGTGGCCCGGGATGAGTTGACAATGCGGTGAGGCGAGAACTGGGAAAGGTTATGTGCTCAGTTGTCAAAGTCAGGGACGGCTACACAGTTGATACGGATAGATACGGATAGCAATAATTGAGAGCAGGGCGAGCGAAGTTGAAAGCGATTATCGATGAGCGAGACAAGATGTTATAGTTGCGAGCCCGGGAAAACGGCAAGTTGTAGGATGAGGTCGTTCGGGTCGTGATGTAGGATTGACATCCCAGCGAAGAATCTGTCAAGAACGTCAACTGTAGTTCTGATGAAGGATGAATGTCGCCTACAAGGTTCTGCAGGACGATCGTTGAACCAAATTGTGGAACGCAGTCTCTTTCGCTAGCTTCTTAGAAGACGAGAGACGGCGCTCAAGCCTACGGATGCATGAGCTAGGTCCAACTAGAAATCATTATCTGGTTGAACCTACCGCCTCCCTTGCAGCGCGAAGAAAATATCCTTAACGCGCACCCCGCTGGAGTCGCTTGCTTCCACGATTATAGGTAGGAAATCTTGAGCCTGGATCTGGACTGAGGTGTAAGGTGGTTGTGTAACGAAGTCGCACGCGATGGGACATCGAACGAGTCGTGTACTCCAGGCTGGACGCGAGTGAAAGGCAATGATTTGAGCGGAGTTGGGAGAAGATCCAATGATATAGTGAATGCGCGATGGCCAGAGGATTGGATGCAGTTGGACCTGCAGAGAGTGGGGTTAAGAGGCATCCTGGTGAAATCACCACAGCTAAACTAACAGCGCTGGCATGAGACGGCGACGAGCTCAAATCGCAATGGCGAACTGCAGGACAGATCATTTAGCAACTTCCAAAGCGAAAGGAGAAACACCGCACCGACCGCACTGTCGGTAAGACGAGACTTTCGAAACAAGAGTGCTTGCAATTCTTCCTGGGAGGCCACCAACTCGCGCCAGCGGCGGCAGACTCCCGTGACGAGTAACAGCGACTCGTACGGAAGCCTGGCCATGATCATGGCGAGCAAAGTGGACGGTAAAGCGTTCAGCCTGACCATTGCGGGGGCAAAATCCTGAGCGCGGGGTTCGACCGCAGTGACCATATGTGCGTGTGACGTTGCTTTGAGCAAGCGAAACGCCTTCAGCAACCGATATATGATGGTGTAACGGCGCTGAGAGAATCCGCTGGGCAGGTCTGGGCAAAGGAAGGGCAAGCGTGGTGGTGATGGTAAGAGTAAAACACGGAATTTCTGAAAAGTGCTCGCTAAGCACAGTGCGCAGGCCGCTTGCCGCTCATCCTCCGTCAACCACACCGCTAATCCCCTGCGCCTACTGCCTCGAAATTGCCGCTCGAATAATGCATGGTGGTATTTTGTGTAAGAAAGAACCTCACGTCGCAGGACAACGGAGAGGAGCGAGCAGCGGAGACCCAACTGCATTGTGCAGCTTCAGCTCTTCACATTTCTAACATCACCGGATCGGCCACTCCCACGGCACGGCCCTGTTTCTGAGACATAAAGATCAGGCGTGTTTCAATAGACTGCTGGTTCATTATCAAGCAAAACTCTGGTCGTAACAGGCGTGCTGCTCTTGCTCGCTGAGCATAGGCGACAAGGTATCGTTCAGTCTGAATCCCCCGACTGAGACCTTGGCCGCATAGCTGCGCCAGGAGGACAGCAGGTGTACGTAGGCGCAACATAGAGCTGGCAGCGAAGAAGATCCAGCCACATCTACCTATTCGGGGGAGAATCCAACGGCCCTTAGGAGCCTACGGGTTTCTCTGTGTTTTCCGTATGGCCTTGTTCAAGAGTTCGTTATCTCAAGCCAATACTTCTCCTGCAGGTTTTGTCTGTTACCCGCACTTTCAGAACTGACTTTTTCCTATCGCACCGAAACAAACTCTCTAGGCATTGATAACCGCTTGCGTCTCTGCTTTGTCTCGGTGAAGGCTCGAAGAGCTACCGACATCATCTTCAGTCATGTTTCAACCGAGTCGAACTGAGCAATACGACTCCACTGACTCCAGCCGAATTCAAGGCGACCATAAAGACCCTCGGGTCTGGAACTATTGGGGGCATGAAGGGACATTATGGCAAGAGCTGGAGGTACTCGCCGTGTGACCATAAGGTAAACCCATTTTTGACGATCCGTGTGAACCGGTGGTTTGACAAGGCGGTTGCCTATCAACAACGCAGCCAGTTTGAGTATAATAGACCTGAATACTCGTTGTGCTTTTTTAAATACAATATGTAAATGACGCAACGGCTCGATACGTCGGGTTCTGGACGCGCAATAGAGTTTTTGGTCGAAGCTCGACAAGGCGGCTCACCGCAGGACAATCCAGAAAAAACAGGCCGAGCCACAGGTCGAAGAATGTTCAGTGTCGGGAGGATTTGTGCTTTCAAGTTCGCTGAAAGGAGGATCTCTTACGAAGTCAGCCGCGGAGATCAAATGTACCGCGTGACTTGGTCTCTGTCCTTTCGCTCGAACCTTTGAGGATGCCCTAAGGATGTTGATACCGACCCATTCTACTGCCAGCATTTCTACTGCCAGACTCGAAGGCCTTTCTCACGAAAAACTCGGCTCTTTGCAGTCGGTAAATGACGGCTCAAACGAAACTTGACCATGAGTTTTGCGAAGCTGTACAAGGAGTTTGCGGAGACACCCGTCCCAACCTCTGCTGTATTTTTGAATGGCTCAGATTCCACTCCAGGTGCGTTTGATTCTGTATTGCGCTTGACTGTATGTACAAGCTGATTGGCCTGCCCCAGTCATCCGCGTAACGTACAACGTTCGCGATCACGAGCAAAACACAAGCCACACCTTCAACAAAACACTGATCGTAACACCAACGGGAGTTTTAGCGTCTCTCCCTGAGCATGCGCAGCTCGGTATCGTGCAATCTGCGGTCTCGCCTAGCAAGACGTTGATGGCGTGCCTACGCGAGGACAACGGCAAAGGTTCCAAGAAGCGTTCTGTCGAGGTCTGGCGAGGCGAGAAATTGGTGGCAAGAAAGGCACTGCTGCATTTGAGATGTCAATCCCTTCAACTAATGCTTTGCAGGATGTTTCCAAGGCGCACGGAGACTTCAACATCGATGGTGCGTCTTTAGAATTCGCCGGCTCACAGGTCTTGTCGTTCATCGATGTCTCAGACTTCTTCTCCTGCCTCAGCTTCTCGCCTTCGGAGAAGGCTCTTATCTACTGTGCCGAGGCGAACCTACCTGAAGGCGATAGTCGCTTCGTCTATACCCCGGATTTGGGAGAACGCATGAAGAATCGCCGCTGTCCCACTCTGTTCCTCATGCGTTTCGGAGAGACCGGAGGAGATCTCCACCAGCTTAAAACCCGCGAAATTGGTGTTCTCTTTGGCCAAGCGGTGTTCGGGGCGGACCAAGTCATCTTCGCTCGCGGATACGAATATCTTCCTGACGGTCGGCTGTTGGGGATCGTGGGCTGCACAAATCGACCCGCAGCAATCTGGAGATTTAAAATCTTAGAGGAATCCACAATCGGGATTTCTAGCAGCGACGGCGGCGTGCTAGAAGGAAACTGGACCCGGATCAGTGAAGAAGGCCGTTCAGCTCGATCTCCTCGCGTTTTCCGTTCAAATGAAACCAATCTTCTCGTTTGGCTCTCTAATAGCATTGGCGGTGCTCACGCTGGAGCTTCAAATCTTCATGCCTTCTGTTTCGATGACGCTGGGGCGGCCATGTCGAGCCGTGGAACGACATCAGTAACGCTCGCCACATCCTTGGACTTTCCTGGGCTGTACGCAGACTTCATCATCCGCGACGGCTTCCTCGATACATCCTCAGGTGTTTGCATTGTTCTACAAATACTTTTCGGCATGCAGAAGATATTGCTGCTCGTCCAAGGACTGCTGACTTCGGCCAACCCAAGCCTTTGCCCTGCCACCATGCTGAAGGGAGACAGTCCAGAGTCAGACAACCTCATCCTGCTCGCTACCGACGGAAAGAACAAACTAATTTGTACTCAGAGCCACCTGAGCAGACCACCTTCGCTAGTCCTTATCACTATCCAATCAGATGGCGCTCAGTTGTGGCAGCAACTACAACGCCCTGCGCTATCAGAAGAAGGCAAGCCAATCTCAGCAGCAGTATTTATTCATCATCGCTAACATATATACCCTTCGCTTACAGTGCAAAAGACCCTCAACAGTTTCGAAACCTCACGCTTGCAAGTGCCTGGTCGCGAACCAGTCGAAGTCTCTGTCATCCACGCCGCACGCAAATCGTCGGACCACAAACAACCTTGCATTCTCAATGTTCGCGGTGGGCCGCATCTTGCCTGGACGACAGAATGGAATGCTGGACTTGCAGCTTGCGTTGCAGCGGGATGTGAGCATTACCGCACCAAATCTCATAAACCATGCTGACAATGAACGAATGTGCAGACACCGTTGCCTTGGTCAACTACACCGGTTCTACGGGATATGGTGACATGTTCGTGGAGAAGCTCATGGGTCGATCTGGAGATCTTGACGTGGAAGACTGCATGGCCGCCGCCCGCCATCTCGTCAAGTTCGGGATCTCTGAAGAAGGTCCTGGAAAGCAGTTCGTGATAGGAAAGAGCCATGGCGGACTTATCGGTGGACTACGTTAGTTGTACTGCTCGCTTCACCTGTCCATACTAACCAGGAACATTGTAGTTGTCAGCAAGTATCCGGACTTTTTCACCGCGTGCGCGCTGAGTAATCCTGTCACCGCGGTAGGTGACATGATTGGTGTGTCTGACATCCCCGACTGGGCGATCAACGAGTTCAAGCCGCTCGCACCCTCTCTGCCGGCGTCAGTGGCCTCACACCAGGATGCCATCGAGCTGTTCGGCCATCCCATTCTCTCGTCAGACGAGTACGCACGCCTGCAAGCACTATCGCCCATCGCCCATGTCGACAAAGTTAAGGCTGCGGTTCTGCTGATGGTTGGTGATGCCGATTCACGAGTCCCGATGAGTCAGTCCAAGACGCTGTATCGTGCGCTCAAGGCACGGATGAACGGTGAACGCTACTCAAAGATCGAGCTGGATTTGTGCGCTGAACGCTTGAAACATAGGGCCAAGGGTGGAGATGTTGGTGTTTCCCGGCGCCAACCATGCCATGGGAGGTGTTGAGTGCGAGCGCGTGGCCTGGGAGAAGACAATCGCGTGGTTTCAGTCTGCAAGCAGTGCGGCAACAAATAATGGGAGAAATCTGGATTGAACGAATGTTACAAACAACGATTGGTATCAGGCAAGTATGCCAATGGTACACAGGTGTACATGCTGTGAAAATGAAATTCTACAAGAATGTCCAACGCATCGCCCTGGAAGGTGTAGGAAGGTACAGAAACGAAAAGAGTGACTGCGAGGTGTTTCGCTTGATTCGCCATATTCATGGCAGGTCTCAGAGGAGACTGGTGGTATCAATCCGGTCCGTGTCCTCAAGGCAGCGCACGGTCGGAGTGTCTTGCCAAACGAATGACTTTTCACGCTCAGTCTGGGGGAGAGTCAGACGACTGTAGATCGCCATCGCCATGCGCTGATGTGTCATGGTCGAAGGGTGGAAACAATCAACGTCGCTGAGAGCTGGAAGGCGAACATGTATAAGCCTGTGGCATAAAGTAAAGAGGTTGCGTTCATACCTTCGACGGGGAAAGTCGTCAAGGGGAGGTCAATTGGCTGCCAAACGGCGGCACTGTACACAATGACTTCAATGAGCATGCCTTCTTCCAGTGCATCTATACGTACAATCCGGGGTACTTCATCTGTTGGTACTCCTTCACGATTTTCTGGAGGCGAGTATTGTATTGGTCGGCAAGATCATCCATGAGACTACGAGTCACGTTTCCAGCAGCGCCTCCTAGCAGAGCGCACGAACATTCGAGGTTGACATGCGGAATGGCGGGAAGGATTTTGTTACTGGAAGCATGTTAGCCGCTGTGATCTGACAATGAGAGTTTGTTGCGCCTACCACCATGCCTTGCCTTGTGTCAACTGAAGAACGTAGTCAGTATTATACATATGTGTGCAATATGTGGAGGTCTTACTGGGTAGATTTGGGACACCTGGAAGACGCCTGCAATGTTGACAAGGACGTTTGGGATGTTCTTCCGGACGTGCTCAAGTGTAGCCCGAACATCCTTCTCAAAGCCGTTTGCAATCCCGTCTCCTATGCCGCCAAGAGCACAGAGCTGCAGTCGACTTTAGAGCTGGTAGATGACCGCGGAGTGATGAAATCTCACCTGGCAAACATCGTTGCTGCCAATCTGGAAACTCATGTACCTGTGACCAAGCGATTAGAGATGAATATTCAGATGCAATGCCACCGCATACTTGAGTGCAGAGTCGGAGACGCCAGACGCTTTGTATTGGGGTACGAGATAATCTGAAGAAGAAGTGTTACCTTTGATGCTAGACGAGCACTGAAAATTCGCACCTTTCGCTTCGTGAAGCAAATTTGAAGCTAGTGCACCAGTAAGAGCGGCGCTAAACTGGTCCACCTTCGAGTTCCATCCAAGAGAACCTGGCAAGCACAGAGGGCCTGCACATTGCGGGGTTATTTCGTCAGTGGATTTGGTCTCGCAACGATGGCGCTGGTCACACCGAAGCAAATTTGGAGGCCGTGCGAGCCTACACTGGCGCCTTTTGGGCGCGTATTGCTATAGTGGCTCATAAGCTGAAACAAAAGGATCGGTCAGCATCGTAGAGAAGAGTGTGGTGGGATAAAGCAGCATAGTCTTGGCGCATGGTTCTCCACATTCACATGCAATCAGACACATGACCGGCAAGTGAATGGTGAGGGTGCCGTGCCGCAGATGCGGGGAAGATTGATTCTGATGGGAGTAGCTGCTGTGGAAGGAACCGCGACGCCGAGCGGGGGCTTGGAAGAGGAAGACCCGAGAACACCGGACAATTGCACGTACATTGGGAACAGTGATGGCCCCAGGGTCGCCGCCGATAGCGTACGAGACACCGCGCCATTCCTTGAGGATGTTGAAGGGGTTGGTTTGTAAACCCTGTAGGCGGTGAAATGTTGAAGCAGACAACACAACGAGATGCGGCCAACGACAGGGAGTTCATCGCACCTACGGTGAGGACACAATCATAGATGAAACTGGAAAAGCGCACCTCTGCCAAAGCACCAGCAGTGATACTGTCTCCTAACGCCATGAAGACGGTGAAATCGTCCGGGCGAGCGTCCTACGCAGATGTACGGTCAACTTTTCATTCATCGCAAGCGTTCCTAGGCTGGAAAGATCGAAATGGACGGCAACGTACATGAACGGATTTGGTGGTGGTTACCCTGGGTGCAAGGGCAGGGCAGGCGGCGATGTTTTGGACGTAGAAATCGTTGGTGTCACGATGTACTACCGGTGCGGGCGAAGCGTTGATCGTGGCAACGAGTGACGAAATGAGTGTGGTAGCGAAGGCGGCGCGCATGGTGGGACAGGCACGGGCGTCGCTGGTGTGGACCGGAGGAGGATGCGGGGAAGAGTGCGGGGAAGGGGGAGAACCAACTGGCGATCAACGACCCCCGCATGGCGCGAAGCTTTAAGATGTCGCTGGAGACGCGCTTTGTATCACAGATGAACCGGTTTGTAGGGGTCACGCCGGCGCGG
Organism: Auriculariales sp. MPI-PUGE-AT-0066; assembly: GCA_020744175.1. NCBI lineage: Eukaryota > Fungi > Basidiomycota > Agaricomycetes > Auriculariales > Auriculariales sp. MPI-PUGE-AT-0066. The sequence goes on from JAGTJP010000011.1 coordinate 483,526, forward strand.
GGATGGCACGCGGGTGATCGGGGATTCGCCAAGTTCGACACCGATTTCGAAGATATTAGATAACACCGGGAGAAATTTTCACAGCGCGTGTATTGGCGGTGTAAATGCTGTCTTGCTAGCGACATGTTCGATTGTCGCTGACAAGTTAAGGACGTCAGCTCCTGGCCTTGAACCATCGAACCTGAATGCAGACCTCGTCATTCAGGTGTGTAGAGCATAGCCTAGCGGGAATGCGAATCTGAGAGTTATCCGCAGGATATAGTAGTCGTAGTAGTAGACCGTAAAAGGAAGACCGACCTCCGCTTCAATGCCGCAAATGTCAAGACCGTGACGACGGACCCTGAACGGACTACCCGATTGACTACATGCAAGTGCGCTCCCGTGTCGGGATACGAGATTTGAGGTTGACGGGCGCAGACGGAGAGCAAAGGAGACCGAGGGAAGAGCCGCGCGCCCATGGACTTATGAGCGTGAGCTGAGTATCACTTCACTTTCATCTCGCTTGCCGGCGTGTTACATTCAACATGGCAACTGAACTCAGAGGAGACATAGATTATTAACGAGCTTCTTGGCCAATGAGGACTGAGCCGGACGTTGAAAAGCAGTTGTGAGCATATACCAATGTGTATATTGCCAAAGCAAACGGCACAAGAACAAACAAACGAAGTATTCCCGGTAGGCGGGTGCCATCCATGCCGATGTGTTCAAAGGCACTGCGCAACTGTCAGTCATTTCTGCAGCGACTCCAACAGTGCACCGCACCTGAGAATACCCTAAACATATGAGATGTCAGTTTTATGGTTTCTTCAACCCAGACATGCAATGACATACACTCGTTGGAGTATGTACAAGTCGATCCCGAGACGCAGGTCGTGCAACCTGTGAAGCCGCTGCCACCTGCCCAATGTCAGCTACTGACGGACAAGAATGAGCACACAAGTCATACCGCATCTATAGATGAAGCCGTTAGCATGAGAATAATTTCATTTGGCCGATGACACTCACTGGCCATACTTCGCAGTCGTGCAACCAGATCCTATTATAGGCAACAGTAAGCTCATTGCGGGAAGAGGCAAATTAATGAAGAATCAGACCTCCGGTAGAGCTCGAAGAGCTCGAGGATGAGCTAGAAGAGCTAGAGCTCGAAGAAGCTGAGCAACTGGCCTGTGTGCCCGTGTTAGCCTGTGTAACATATGGTGAGTCTTCCATCTGCACGTCAGGGAAACAGCTAGATGGAACTCACACCGCCGCTCGAGTTGATGGTCATCGGCGGGATCTTGATGCTTGCCACAGTCCACGTTTTGCCACTATCGCTCGTCGTAAGGGATGATGCCACGACGCCCGTGCCAACGCCAAGGGTGGAGCCAAAGGCCGAGTCGGCCGCTGAGAGCACGATGGTCGTGTTGGTGTAGGTCTGAGTCGAGACTGAGCCACCGCACGAATCGTTGCACTCTGTTCCGGTGCCAAAGCCGCCCTGGAGGAGTGGACCATCGTCTACCCGCGATTGGTAAGATTGTGTGAGGAAAGAGAAGCCGACGGCGCTCACAGCTCTGAAGGGTGCTAATCGTCGCGCCGTTCTTGCTGACAGTTTGCAGCCACGTCTTGTTGTCCGACTGCAGTGTGTAGTCGATGGTGATAACATCGTTGCAGTTCGTAGGGACGCTGCATCAGACGTAAGCTTAAGCTGTGAAGAAAAAGATAGGCCAACTTACAATTTGCCCGACCATTGCGAGAGGGTTCCGTTAATGTAACTGCATGGCGTCGTGAGACGCTATAAGGTATAGGGTGTGGGCAATGACATACCCGAAGTATGATGCACCGCAGCACCACTGGTTGGAGGTAGCGCCGCAGTAGCCACTAAAACGGCTCAGCACCATTGCGCCGTACGAGCGTTACCATTACTCACGACATGTTCGACACGGAGTCGCAGCCGGCCTGGATCAAACCTGAGGTGCCGTTTGAAATGCCAACCCACAATGCCAAGATGTCTTTCTACTCAAACATAAGCTCTCATATGATGCACGGTTAGCAACCAGATCTACTCACGTTAGGACTGGGCGCAGCACCCGGTGTGAAGTGAGTCGTAGCCTTGATCACGCCAGCACCGTTGTGCGTAGGCCCGAGCGACCAGGCTGAGCCCCAAGTGTCCGCCTTCGCCATTGCGGCCAGGGTCACAGCTACACCAAGTGCGCCAGCGGAGAGTTTGAACATGATGTCTGTGCAGCGACGGTTGTGAGGTACGTACGAGCTCCCTAGCTCAGTATTTAAGCCCCCAACCATGAATCGCTCGGTTTCGCCGAGGATCACGCCAGGACATAGTCCACGTCACCGGAGCATATATGCAAACCCTATTAGAGAAATGGGTCATGGTACAAAACTGAAGAATCTTCCGCAAATGTGTGCTGTGACGTGGCGTAGCAACTGGTGTCGTAGTGGGTACTGGGGTGCCTGATGTAGCCTCGTGCGCATGGGCGTGAAGCTACATCCATTCAATTGCACCACCGCATAAAGATAGAACGTGCGCGAGCATATGAGGTGGCTGCAAGAAGAGCACGGGACTCACACGTGATGAACAGTTGAACAAAGTCGAAAGGGAAAGCGGACACCCGGTCCAGCCTGTTGAGGCCTCAACTAGCCCTAAGACGATGACGAGCGTAAAGGTTTTTTTGGCACGTGATCCTCGAATGATTGAACGAGCCCCGAGATTTGATGAGCAAAACAGTTGGCGCAGCACTCTCAAGTCTTTATCGCGACTAGCTAGACTCGCCCAAATCAATAAAGCGTCAGGAAAAGCAATATCGCATAACTCGAGCGACCGCTGAAGTGCCGCTACATAATTCCGGGTAGCAAGAAGTGGGTTGCCATGTACTACACTTGGCCAACCGAGCACGGTCATCCTAGACTCCTCCATGCATTAGGTCCGACGCTCGTGACTGTGGCTTGAAAGCAATTCATACAATCCAACGAGCATAAAACCACCGCTGATCAGGATTAAATGTAACAGTCTGTGCGGACGAGGTTGGATGGGAGTTGTGACAGACAGACATTGGGACGTAACGGAAGGAAGACAAGAAGCGGACACTCACAAAGCGGACTTCCGAACCGTGCTTTGCAGGGTGAACCTGTGACTTTGATTAGAGAGCTCATCAGCTACCGACTGAATACAGAGAGACATTGTAGCAGAATACAGTCATGTGAGTACACATGCTTACAATGAGTGGTACAAGATGATGAAAAGACTATTGCGATGCGAGGTTGAGCGTCCGTTGGCGCTACAAGCAGAATGATGCGATACAGGTGATGACTAGACGAGCAATGAAAAAAGCAGTAGAGGACATGCGAGTATGCGTAGAAACTAAACAGCAGGAAGGAGCAAGAGACAGTTGAAGTTAATCGGACGACTCGTCGTCCTCCGCATCCGGCACGGGCGAAGACGAGCTTGATTGACCAGCCTTCGTGGTCTTGGTCTTCTTGGGCTTACTAGGAGGCTGCACCAGACAATCAGTACCGTGACCGGCGTGGATGTCAACAAACACCATGCTTACCCGCGGCTCAAGCCCAAGGGCTGCGCGCTCACGTGTCTCACGAGCCTTGTCCTCCTCATGCTTTGCATCGTACGGCTGGTTGATTGGATCAGCACTCAAGACGAGTAGATCAAGTGACTTTGGACGAACCTTCACCTGTACAGCCGAAAGTTTCTTCCACGCCTCGCCGAGAGCCTTCATGATTTCGGCTATACAGACAAGTAGTAGGTCAGCACTTGATCAGGCCCGGCGCAGGAGAGTGAAGGCTTACGGGACTTGAGACCGGAGGCCTTGAGCTCCTCGCGCTTGTCAGCGCAAAAGAACAGATACGCGCTCATCGCACGCTTGGGCTCGGTGCTCTTCTCCTTCTTGGGCTTTGCATTTTTGGCCGGAGCGGTGGCCTTGCGAGCCTGCGGTAGCGAGGACGTTAGGTGGATCGAGGACGCAACGCGTCTATGACACGAACCTTGGTAGCGGATTTGGCGGCGGCTTTGGGCATCTATCGAGTATGTCAACACGCGTCGTTCCGAAGAATATATCTAAGAAAGAGGCGAAAAGCGGGATGAGGAACCGTGCCACAGTCGCGATGAGTCCAACTTGGGTACATGTGGCGGCGCCAGTGTGGGCAGCGATACAGAGAGCGATGTGGGAAGCGCACACGGAGGGATATGGCAGAAGCAATGGTACTCACAGTGACGACTGGCGATGAAGTTGAGGGGAGGCGGCGGAGGCGGGAGAAGGGGGGAAGAGGCGAACCGGTTGAGTTCTGAGCTTGAACACGCGAAGCGGGATTTTATGCTCGGAACGGAATGCTCCGACCGGCTATGTGCGAGCGATCGAACCTCAACCTGGCATGCTCGATCGAGAACGCCACTGTTCCTCACCCATGCATCATTATCACCGGTGAATAAATCCATATAGGCTGTGACAGGTGCAGGACATGGCTAATGCAAGGTTACCCGTACGACAGCATTTTGCGCGCATTCTTTAACACGCTTGCATGCGTGACCGCCGACCGTACTCATCACACCCCGCGCATCATAAACACGAACTCATAGTACAGCTCAAGCGGCCGAGTACGATGGAACATGTAGAAGTACATTAAGCGAAAAACACGAGCGAGGACCAGGCGAAACGCGGCTCCGAACGTACACGAGCGAACGACGAAGTGGGGGAGGGCGGGCGAGCACGCCGTCCGACGTCTATGGTACAGGTCATACTAGTGCCCGACCCACGACAGTTTGCTCGGAACGACGGCAGCAGCAGAGCGGTGTGGAATAGAATAGTGGACGACGAAGGGACGCGAGCACAGCGAAAAGAGCAGACTGGGACTATAACATATATTTAGTCCTCGTCGTCGTCGTTGTCGTTGTCGGCAGCCTGCATTAAAAAAAAGTCAGAACAAGCAACAACGCAGAAGAGCTGTATACTGACGTCCTCTGTGCCGTTGCGCTCACGCTCAGCCCGGAGCTTGTCCTTGGCAGCCTTCTCGTTATAAGGCTGTAGAGACTCGTAAGCGGCGGGATGGACATTCCATAAACGAGCAGACACGTACCTTCTTGTCCGCGTCGGTCATCTCCTTCCAGCGAGCTCCCAAGAGCTTGCCAATCTCGCCTACAAAAATAAAAAGCCGACGGTCAGCAGAGGTTCGTCAAACAAAAAACATAATAGCAGGATGTATGCCATGAACCCCCTCCTCCTCCAAGGGTGAGGATGCGGAGTTCAAAATATCACGTGATAGGTCCCGAATCCAATCTCTCCCACGATTCCCCAGAGGGAAACAACCCCCTCCCCCCAAAAATGAAGCAAGAACTCACCAAACTTGGCGTCTGGGTTTTCCTCCTTGATGTTCTCGCGGTTGTCTTGCACGAAGAACATGTAAGCAGACAGAGCGCGCTTGGGCTTGTCACCGCTCTTCGCCTTGGACTTGCTGGCACGGGGAGCCTTCTCGGCCTTGACGGCGGCCTTGCGCTGTAGAGAAAAAAAAAAAAGAACGGGTGTGAGCAATGAGGGTATATTGGAGTGCTACTAGGCGACGGTATGACTAACCTTGGGCTTCTCGCTGTCGGCCTTAGGCATCTATGGCATAGTCAGCGACGTGTATTTTGTCGATATAAAACGATGAGGAGCGAGAGTGGGGCGGGGAGAAGTGTGCGGGGAGGGATATTGGGAGAAAAAGCGGGGAGGCGAGGTGCTATGAGTGGTAGGCTGCTCATCGTCGTCGGCGGCGACGAGGGGAACCCAAAAATGTGCGGGGGAAGTGAGATTGACGGGGGACACGTACTGTAAAAGTTTTGGGTGTTGAGGGTGGTTGGGGAGGTTGGGAGGTCGGTCGAGATACTGGTGCTGGCTGGGCGCAGTACCAGAGTATGTGGGCTCTGAGAGAGTGGGTAGCCCTCCCAGCCAGGCTGGCTGAGCCTTTTGTCCCATACGGAACTTGCCGAAAATGTTGGAGCCGAGCCGTCTTGTTTGGCGCCGAACGCATCGCCACCTTCACTCCCGACCCACTCCCACGCGCATTTATCTGGGAATAATAGGAATATAGCATGGAAATTCAACTGAATCAAGATTTATTGACGTTTTACAAGTGAAAGTGGTCTGACTCTGAGTTCAATCTCCATTGTTTTCGTAGAATCACGCAAAAGGACGCGGCAGCACTAAGTGACTGACGCCTCCACATGATCATGGCACTGGTCAAACTCGCCTTATCCGTCCCGCAACGTCCTGAGCTCCGTCCCCGCACGTCCTACGCTCGAATACCGTCCGAGTATGCGGAATGCATATGCATCCCAAATCAACGTCGATAATTCATCGCGGCGAGGCTAGTTGGTTGACATGTCTTAGTCACGCAGACTCACACCGGCCCACCCGCCGCTCATCAATGTGCAGCGAAGCATCAACGACACAAGTGCACGATAAGTCTCGCCCCGCCCCGCAGTAGATACCAGTGCTACGCAAGCCAACGCCATCATCTGCCTGGAAACACCCGAATTTTTATTTATTTAATACACCCTTTGCTTTTTTTGCAATTGCAAGCCGGCGGGGAACATGTTTCACTTTATCGTAAAATACAACCGGGGGCTCGTGCCGCCTCGGGCTCAGATGTTGGCCTTGGTCAGGATGCGGTCGCTCTCCTGCAGGCAGCGAATTTGGACCGTGTCGGAGTAGACGAACCCGGCGGCGCGGCCCGTTGCGTTTAGCGACAGGCGGTTCCAAGCCTCGGCAGCGACACGCGCATGCGTCGCCGCGCTCGGATGGAAGCAGTCCACGTCCGACAGCGCTGTTCAAGGGGGACGACGCCCATCACACACACGGGCACAATTTGGCATAGACAATCCCCGTTCATGTCGGCGCGTCGCGAACCAGATTTGTTGGTTGTTGCAGGGGCGGGCGGTGGGTTGGTGGTGCAGAAGGGCGGCGGAACAACACGGATCGAAGAAAAATAAACGGAAAACGCGTGGTCAGCTGGGCTGGGCTGGGCACAGGCACGTGGTGGCACCGGTGCAGGGGTTCAGGGACTTACACTCAACGGGCCAATCCGCGAGCGGAATGTTGAGAGGCTGGTAGATTGCAGCACTGCAAAGAGATTGCCAGTGATCATGAGCTTCACGACAGGGGGTTGGGCGGAGTAACCGCGGGACGACATACAAGCCTGCGTAGTTCGCCTTTTGATAATCCTGCACGATCTTGAGGAGGCGCGCATCTAGTTATATCTCGGTTTAATATCTATAATTCGACGAGTTTCAAGGATGTGCTCACCGTATTGCTTCTGCAGCGAGACCATGAGAGCGCGTGTGGCTTCACCAGCAGCACCACCAAGAAGTGCACACTACGAACAGATAGTACCCGTGTGAGTGAGAAGATACGACTCGCAATCAAATTCCGACTAACCGTGCATTCAATGTTGTAGTGCACCGGGAGGATCTTGGTACTGAGGTGGCTTTAGTAATGGGTGTATTAGAGGAGCTCATATCTCATCGTACCAGTACGGCTCGTTAAGAGTCAACTATCTCCAACAAAGGATCGTCAGCTTCTAAGATAGTGAGCGATAGGACAAAGTAACTCACGTCATAAACCTGAGAGACAGGAATGTTCGCGACGACGTTCACCACCACGTTCGCTGTTCACGTCCCAACGATGAGCAGCCGCATTCCCTTATGTCAAATATCCACTCACGGACGTTGACCCGCACGTACTCGAGCGCCAGACGAACGCTGAGCTCGTACAAGTCCGCACTCGTCGGCGACACGGCGGCAAGGCACATCTGGCACAGGTCGTTGGATCCGATCTGCAAGTTGAGATACTTGAATGCAGAGCCTGCAAAGAATATATATATGAGTGCGTGACGTTCGAGTGATGATATGGCTTCGGACGACGACGCACTCGAGACGTTGAGCGCCTTGACCATGGGCACGAGGTAATCTGTTCGCGCAGCCCATGTCATTGTCAGTCAGTCAACTATAGGCGAAACGGCAAGCAGACCGGGTACGTACCGACGGCTTGGTGCAGCAAGTTTGACGCAAGCGAGCCGCTCAGCGCAGCGTTGAGCTGGTCAACATCAGGGTCATATCCAAGGGACCCTACGAACGGGGGTGAACGCTTGAGTGCATGTTCATGTAGTACCCCCTATGTTTCGCCAACATACCAGGGACACAGAGGGGTCCTGTATCATATCCAGGGATCGCGTCAGCGGGACGATGGTAAGCGTGGATAACCCCGCAGACGCGTACCGAAGCACAATTCGATCCCGTGATGACCAGTGGACGCGCCAGTCACCGAACCCGTGTAATATTTGAGAAGCTGCACATTCGTCGTGGGGGGGGGGGTGCGCCTCAGCAGATGTGCATCAAAGCTCGAGGGTTCAGAAGAAAAAAAGAAGGAGACGCACGTTCGGGATGGTCACGCGCCCGGAGTCGCCGCCTCCGGCGTACGAGATGCCACGCCACTCATCGAGGGACGACAGTGGGTCTGTGGATTGTAGGCCGTTGGCGAAGCATCCTGCGGTGATGGAGTCGCCGACGGCCATGACTACACTAAAGTCATCCGGCTGCAACGAGAAAAAGAGAAGATTAGATAACAGGTCACGCGACCGGCTGCCACGCGCAGTGCCGGCGGCTCCGCTCGAAAAACTTACCCGGAGATCGTGCACCGACGTCGGCGTGCGCTTGGTGAGCTTGGGGCACTTGCTGATGTCCGTGACGAAGGTGTCCGCGCGGGCGACGAGAGACGCCGTCTTATCGACAGGCGTCGGAGTCGCGAGCGCGAGCGTGGCGACGAGGAGCGCGGCGAGGCCAGAGCGGAGAGACATCCTGGACCGAGGAGGAACGCTCTTATGCGTCTGGGGAAACCAATATCTGCAACAGATCAGTCGGCCTTATATACATACCCCCACCTTCTACATCTTGAAGATGGCGGCCAAGGTGGCATGACAGTGGTTATTTGACACCAACTGGAGCTTCGTTGCACCGGCATATGCTCGCCCGAACGGTCCGGTATGCGATCGGTCACAACAATAACCGCACCAGAAATCCTGGCAAACCCGGTAAAAATCGACGTCACAGTCAGAATCAAGCTGAAAGGGAGTGGGTCAGAAGCTGCAATGGGCCAGCATAGGTGTGTGTCCAAAGTAACACCAATTCCCCTCCCAAGCTGGTCCTGAACGAGTTCGAGCTCGTCCCGAGACAATTTCCTCCCATCACGCTCATATGCAGCCGCAGGTCAGCTGGCACGTCGCGTGAAATTGAACTTTTGATGGCGACGAAGCGCGAGGAAGCGCGGTGTGAGTGCAAATCCGGGGAAGATCGCTGAGCCTTGGTTATTGGCTATTGCATGATACGACCTTTCCCTTCGGCCTGCAATTTCGACATAGCCGGTTTTGCCAGCGAAGCAAAGCAGACAGGCAGCCACTGCAAGATGGAGTAATGCCAGTGTATTCACATGGACGACGATCCAAGGGTCCAGTGACCTTTCGTATGTAATGAATTGAATTCGAAGACGCCACCAGACATACCCAGTAAACTTGCGCCAGCGCCGTCTACAACCTCGCCTTGGGCCCGGGCCTATAGCGCTCGATCTCTTGAAGCTGCTCGGGGGAGAGTTCAGCAACTTCTCCATCGATGGCGCGAGTAATGATGAGGTGGGGGCCAAGCTCTGAGAGTTTGGTGACGCCACAAATCTTCATGTTGCTGGATATCTCTTCTCGAAGAATGTCAATCACGCGACGCGCACCATCTTCGCCATACTTGGTGAGACTGTACAGGAACGCGCGTCCAAGCCCAACACCTTTGGCTCCTAGGCACAGTGCCTTGAGGACATCCGTTCCGCGTCTAATGCCACCGTCCAGGTAGACATCAATCTGGTCAAGAACCCAGGGCGCGTATTTGCGCACTTCGAGCAGAATCAGAAGCGGGGGCGGGGCGGTATCAGCTGCTCGGCCTCCGTGGTTTGAGATTATAATTCCGTCGAGCTTGTGGTGAGCTGCGAGAACCGCGTCTTCGACCGTTTGAATGCCCTTGAGCATCAATTTGCCCGGCCAGTGCTTCCGCAACCACCCCAGGTGTTCCCATGTGAGGTCGCCAGCGGTACCGGAGAAAAGCGCTTTCCCAAGACCTTGCACCTCTCGCGCGTCTTTTGTCGGGTTGTTGTTGCCAAGCGGTGGGGCGTCCGCGTTCTTGACGCGCTCGTCTGCTTCGCGTTTCCCGGGCCACGAAGCATCGAGAGTCACCACCAAGGCTGTGCATCCCGCGTTGCGCACCCGCTCGATGAGCTTCTCGCTCTCCGCTCGGTTCGCCTTGACGTAGAGCTGGAACCAGACGGGCTGGTCGGGCCGCTGGCGAGCCGCAACGATCTTCTCAATGGGCAGCGAAGCGTTGGTGCTGACGCAATGAACGATGCCTTCCTTGCCTGCTGCTGCGCACAGAGCGGCTTCCGCAGAGGGATGCGCGAGGATGGCAAGTGCTGCCGGAGCGATGAAGATTGGCAGAGTGCTATCCTGGCCAAGCATTTTGCATCTGGTATCCACGGTTGTGATATCCCTGAAGATGCGCGGCCGCAGATATACGCGTGAGTAGATAGTGTTGGCCTGGTGCTTGGAGATGAGATCGTCCGAGCCAGAGTGATAGTAAGCCCAACTACAAAACTTCTTCAGCCTCAGCGATACATGGTGGGCGCAAACTCACCCTTTAGCGCTGAGGAACCGCTGTGCAACCTTCTCGAAGTCGTCAATGTTGATCATTTGGTGTAGAGGTGGAGGTGCGTCTGCGACTTCAGATGGGATAGGCTCCTTGGACGACTTGGGCTTTGGCATCGACTTGGGGTCCACAGGTCCAAGATGTTTCTCGGGCGGCAAGTTCTCTTCAAGGAGCCCAGGAGCATGGAGCTCCTCGTACTCTGCTGTTGCATCGCGGCCAGCATATTTGAGAATGACGTTCGCGCCGCCGGGATGGGACTCGAGAAACTCCGTAACCTTGTCCGCGGAGGATCAGCGCACGAAATCGTTGAGCGAAGAGCAAGGCGTACGTCGTAAACGCGGTCTGCAATGACGACCCAGCAGCTCTCGCGACTGTTGTGCTTCGCAACTGTGACACGAGATCACACCAATGTACAAACATGGAATAGTCAGTAATTGCACATACTATACGCGAGCAAACATACCTTCGTCGCCGTGCAGCATGTTAAGGATGGATGGGGTTCAAACTGACGAGCGAAGGAAGAGTGGTGGACGGCGTCTCGCGCCGCGGTTTCCGCTCATGGCAGCTTGAGCCCAAGTCCGCGTCCGGTCCGGTTCTTTCCCCCATGATCCACACCCGCCTGTACCATTTTCCCACCAATCGGAGCCCAGCCTTAGAGCCAGAATTTTTCAACTCGCCGCTTTCTCGTCAGAACGTCGTAGTAGTCAAACGTATCAGCCTATGATTGGTTCCCAGAAGTGGGGGTGCCAAAGGAGGTCTGACGGCCTCGGCCTGGCGGAGAAGGGGTATTTAACTGGCGGCTGACCTGGAAGTAAGGAATACTTAGTTACTTTGTCAGTGACGGCGGGTTGAGTCTGAGAGTACACAGACCACTTGACCCCGGCTCAAGTTTTGCTTGCCGGATAAACTACGGTTGGCTCGACCTACTACAGGTCTCAGGTCACTCATCAGCCCCGAGTGCATGCAAGACTGTGAGCTCATTGTTCGTGATACTGTACGTGATGGAACTGCATGTTTTTCATTCGGCCTGTTACAAAACACTCCTGATGTTCAAACAGGACGAGCGATAATGTGCTTCCAGGGAATTGGGGATGGCTTCACCTCCTCTATTTCCCAACCAGCGGACTTGAACAGCTCCTCGAACTGAGCGAGGGTCCTCTCGCGGCCGTTGCACATGGCGAGCATCTGCGTGAAAGCGTTATCAATTCGGACAAGTGCCTTCGAAGGAGCTATAGGTGGACGTACACCCATGTCGCCAAGATACGCCGGGAGACTGACAAAGCCCATATTGGCGATGAGTGGAGCCGGAGGCGGAGGAAGCGCGACCTCCGCCGCGCCTTTGATGTGGCTTGTATCGATGGGCGCACCGGCGCAGGCGTAGGGAACAATCTGCTCTATAACGATCAGGCGAGTCTTCGCCGAGGCTGCGGCGCGGAGATGCTTCAGTATTGTGTTGCAGTATTCGTCCGCCCAGTCGTGAATGATGCTACGCATGATGAAGATGTCCACGTCCTTGCGCGGCTGGGGAGAGAAGAAGTCGTGTGCTGCTCATGATGAGCCGTAAGCCAACGGAATGGGCAAGTCAACGGGTCTGAAATGGAAACCGACCTTCAAGAGTTACTCGGCCAGAAGCAAGTGCGTCGGGTTTGTTGTCCTTCCAGAACTGCAAGGGTTGCGCATTAGCTCTAGTGCGGTTCTACGACCCTGTGAAGTCACCTTCTGCGCATCTGGAATAACCTTGGGCCGATCTTGGACTACGACGTTGGCCTTGTCAAGTTTATTGGCGAGAACCAGCGACAGAGATCCAACGCCACCGCCAACGTCCACAATGGTAGCACCCTCCGGCAACGCCTTCCAGTCGAAGCCTGAACGTATGACCGCCAGCTTAGGTCGCAGATCGGCAACCAGAGAGAGACAATATACCTTGCAAAATCAGGACATCTGGCGCCATGCGCTTCGCACCACTCATCGCGAGGCCAAAACGTTCAAGTTTGGCTTCGTTGCCGGGCTCCTCGAGGTATTCCCAGAACCCGTGGCTTGTCCCGTGTGAGACAGAGAAGGCACTGATTTCTGGCGCTCCAGAGGCCGCTGTCTTGGGATCGGTGAGGACTTCGGTGAGGTAACCAGATGACTTGAGGGCGTCGTCCACCATATGCGAAATGAGCGCCGCAAAGCCTGGCGAGTTCTTGTGTTTGCCCTTTGGGCTATTAGAATCATTAGAAATATGCACCGCTATTATTGAGTATATCGTACTCGGCTTTGGCTTCAGCGAAAGACTTTCCAGTATCGAGAAGCGACGACAAGCGGTTGATAGCGAAGACATCCGGAGAGACCTCTCGAAGGATGTGCTTCGTGGCGAGAATGCGCAAGACACGCGCTGCACCCATCCCGCGGTGAGTCGCGTCCGAGCCCGATGTGGCTTCTTAGCCTCACCTAGCTTGTCCGCCGGAATAGCCTGACCTTCAGCAATATCCTTGACATGAAGTCCCTGCAGAATGTCGAACACAGGACACGATGAACTAGATATGAAGCCGTACCTGAGGACCAGCCTCACGCAGCGCTTCAGGTACATGACACTCGATAGCGATTCGTAGAGCGGAGGAGACGTGGAACTGGGCAAAAAGGTGAAAATGAGCCCAGCTATCCCTAACCGCGCGACGGACCCACTCACCGCGGCGGTATTTCCAATGACAGTGAGCGCAGGGACCCATGCCGTAGCCAATAGCTGGTCTGCACTGGCGGCGAGCAAGCTCAAATGCTTCATCACGGCAGGATCCTGGCGGATCGTCTCGCTGCTCAGGGTGAACGGCTCGTCGAGTGCGGGGAACGTCGTGTTGCGCTCTTTGCAGATGGAATCGACCTGCTGGGCAGCTTCGAGGATGAGCTTAGCGAGATCAACGAGAGTTTGCGCCATGGCTGCGTCGGGGAACCGGGGATGCTGAAGAGCTATCGATCCCAGGGCTGGCTTTTGAGCAATAACTCAAAGGGAGTCGATGCGATCGATCATCTGTCAGCCGCCACAGCGGATTCCCCGTGTTGAAATTGCATATAGGGCTGTTTCGTCACAACCCTGGTGACTCGAGCGGAAGAAGAACGTGTACGGCACCCGCCGACTTGTCATACCTTAGGAGCTCCACCTTCTGCTGCGAGACGCTCAATATAACCATTTCCTGAACTTTCAAGATCACTCCAAGTGGCTGTGACCTCTGCTTTTTTTTCACTGTGCTGAAGTCTGAAGAGATGCATTTCGTCTTTCCTTATCATCGGCAAATTTTCGAACGGTTTATTCTTCAAATTGCTCATTAAAAGTCTCAGACGACCAAATAATAGTTCAAAAGTTCTGACATGCTGCAAGTTGTAAGGATCAGCTCTTAGGAGTCCTGGCGCAAAGTTGATCACATCTCAGAAGGATTGCGCTTGGTCCCTTCTCGGTACGGGTCTTATGTATGTCCTCGCGGCCTTTTGGACGGTTTCGATAGTTCATACCCCTTCACTAGTGGTGGCCACTTCCGGGGCGCTTTCCAAGTACTTCATTCGCCTCAGCCGTGTCATAGGTAGTCAGGCTGCCCTGAATACGCATGTGAATTCAACCGCCAGCAGCTGCTCACGCCTTGCAGGTAATAATGAGCACTGCGGGATTACGTCATTCGGGAAGACAGATGTTCAAGCTGACAAGCGTGATACTCTCAACTTCGAAAAAGGCAAGATTTCAGTTGTTTCCATTTGCAAGAGGCTGAGAGTGAGTCAGTTGCGCAGATCAGCATAAAGTTCTCTGCATGGATATGCTCACCGTTGTCAACCTTTCGTTGACCGGGCGAAAGACAGGAACACACGGCCGCGCGGAGAATTGACGCTCTCGGGCTCTTTCCCTCTTCCTTCTTTGTGACTTGCCGCGGAAGCTCGCCTATACCGCTTACCTCGGAGCTGATGTGGAAAACGAAGGTCGCAGTCATGTTGCGGGCCGGGTCAGCGAACGTTTGCAGATGTCACGGGATCGTGCATCGCGCGCACGACCACTATCTGAGCGAGGAGATTCTAATGATCAACACGACGGTCAAGCAAGAAACCCTCTTCTCAGTGCGCTGCAGAAGACGTCGCGCGAGATTTTCCGAGGTTGCGGGGACGCCCCCTGACTATATTGACTACAACAATGGTCTTACATTAATACCAGCAATATGCGCTCCCCCCCGTCCCTCACGATGAAGTCCCTACCCTGTCAGCTCGCTTGCCTAATTGCCTCCGCCGCTGTCGCCGCGGCTGAGCGGTTCAAGTACAACTTCAATCCAAGCTGGAAGCTGCACGTCGGCGAGGTCACCGGTGGGGAGGCTGTCGATCTGGACGACAGCGAATGGAGCAACATCACCCTTCCCCACGCCTGGAACGAGGACGATGCTTTCCACGTCGACATTTCGAGTTTATCCACGGGAATTGCCTGGTATCGCAAGCACTTCAAGATTCCGTCGACGGACGCTAAGGTGTTCCTCGAGTTTGAGGGCATTCGTCACGGCGGCGACTTCTACCTGAACGGCGATTTCATCGGGCGCAGCGAAAATGGTGTTATGGCATTCGGGTTCGATGTTTCGAACGTCGTCATCAATGGCCAGGACAATATCATCGCGGCCAGGATCGACAATGCTTGGAATTATCACGAAGTTGCGACTGGTTCGACGTATCAATGGTCTGACAAGAACTTCTACGCGAACTATGGCGGAATCAACAAGAATGCGTACCTCCACGCTACCAGCAAGCTGTATCAGACACTTCCACTCTACTCAAACCTGAACACGACTGGTGTCTATGTTTTCGCATCCGATATCGATATTGCCGCGAAAACTGCCACTGTCACCGTCGAGGCCGAGGTTCGCAACGAGTTTGACACCTCACAGGACCTCGAACTGCAGGTGAAGGTGTCAGACCTTGACGGAAAGCACGTCTCGTCGTTTCAGGAGACTTTCAGCGTTGCCGCCGGCGAGACTCAAGTTCTCAAGACTTCTTCTGCTCTATCCGATCTTCATTTCTGGAGCTGGGGATACGGCTATCTCTACACAATCGAGACTTCGCTCGTTGTAGACGGGAATGCAGTGGACATCGTCAAAACAGTGACTGGCTTCCGCAAGACGAGCTTCGAAAGTGGCGAGTTTACCCTCAATAACCGTGTTCTTCAGGTCAAGGGCTACGCGCAGCGCACCACGAACGAGTGGCCAGCCCTTGGTTCGGCCGTACCAGCCTGGCTCTCCGATCTATCAAACGGCCTCGTCTTGGAGAGTAACGGTAATCTTATTCGGTGGATGCATGTCACCCCGTGGAAGCAGGACGTCGAGTCTCTCGACCGCCTTGGGATCCTTCAGGCGATGCCCGCCGGTGATTCTGAGGGTGACGTTACTGGTAGACGATGGGAGCAGCGCGTCGAGCTCATGCGAGATGCAATCATCTACAACCGGGTACGTTGAACCCGCCGTCCTCAGCGCACCGGTCCTAACAGTTATCTTGTAGAATAATCCGAGTGTCGTCTTTTATGAAAGCGGCAACCACGGCATCTCCGAGGATCACATGGCGGAGATGATCGCGGTTCGGGACTTGTACGACCCTCACGGAGGGCGGGCGATCGGATCGCGCGAAATGCTCAATAGCACCGTCGCCGAGTACGGCGGCGAGATGCTCTACATCAATAAATGCGCGCGCATCCCACTTTGGCAGATGGAGTATTCCCGCGATGAAGGTCTCCGCAAGTGGTGGGACGAATATTCTCCACCATACCACGTCGAAGGCTCGGGCGATGGAGAAGGAGAATCGTACAATCATAACCAGGACGCGATGGCAATCGAGAATGCGGTGCGTTGGAATGAGTATTTCCAGCAGCGTCCAGGCACGGGTACTCGTGTCAACGCAGGTGGCGTCAACATCATCTTTGCGGACAGCAACACGCACCACCGCGGAAACGAGAACTACCGCCGTTCTGGAGAGGTCGATGCGTTGCGACTGCCTAAGGACGGTTGGTACGCGCACAAGGTCATGTGGGACAACTGGGTCGATCTCGAAAAGACGGCCGTGCACATTGTCGGCCACTGGAACTACAACGACACGACCGTCAAGAACGTCACCGCCATTTCGACTGCCGAGAGAGTCGAGCTCTTCCTCAACGGCAAGTCGCTCGGCGACGGCCTGCAAAGCAACCGCTTCATATTCACATTCCCGGATGTCGCTTGGGAGTCTGGGACTCTCGAGGCTCGTGGCTACGTCGGTGGTGCAACTGAAGCTGCTGCTTCGTATAAGCAAACCACGTCTGGGGCACCAGCTGCCATTCGTCTTTCCCCCAGCACCGCACCACACGGCTTCCGCGCTGACGGTGCCGACATTGCACTCGTCACTGTCGAGGTCGTTGACAGTGCTGGCAACCGGGTTCCTGTCGCGCTTGATTTGATCAAGTTCGAGCTTACAGGCGACGCCGAATGGCGTGGCGGCATTGCTCAGGGTGAGGATAACTACATTCTAGCGACTAATTTGCCCGTTGAGAATGGCGTCAACCGCGTGATGCTCCGCTCCACTACGACCGCGGGTATCGTCCACTTGACTGCAGCTGCAGATGGCCTCACTTCAGCGTCACTGACCCTCAACACCAAGGCTTGCAAGATCACGGACGGCTTGTCCACCGAGTTCCCGTCGGACGGGCTTACTAGCAATCTATCTCGCGGGCCGACTCCTTCTGGTCCGTCTTACACCGTGTCACGCAAGGCCCTCCAAGTGGCTTCTGTCACCTCGGGCTCAAATAACGACACCCTCACTTTCTCGTACGATGACAACGAATACGCGACCTGGACGAGCTCTAGCACGACAGCGAATGCGTGGGCCACCTACCAGCTTGCAGAGGTCAGTCTAGTCGACACCGTCGTCGTCAAGATGGGCAAATTCAAAGACACGCACGGCCTCAACATCACAGTCGACAACACAACTGTTTGGTCGGGCAGGACTCCGGACTCACTCGGCTACGCGACACTTCAGTTTGAACCTACGACGGGCAGCAGCGTGACGCTGAGGAGCACAAGCGGCGCTCTTGCTATAAACGAGGTTGAGTTGTACACATCAGTTTGACACAGGCGGAATGGATAGCCACTTCTCGAATGTGCTGGTATAGCATCATATTCAACAGTCGCGAGTTTGCACACTATGTGAATTTGAGCGTTCCTGTACGGAATGCACTGCCATGTATACATCATCAGGAACTTGGTAAAGTGATCAGAAAGTCATCCTGAATGTGACTAGACTGAGAAGGAACTACGATTTGGCATTCAGCGGTCCATCTTGCACAAGATATCCGAGATGTACAAGGTCTACGGTCTTCGTCTTGATAAACTGCAACGAGAGATGCGAACGCAACGAAGAGCGAAAGTGAGAGCTGGATCATGGCAAGACATAGATACGCCTTGAAAAACGAGGAGAAGTTGAAGGCTAGAGCGAAAAGCGGAAAGAATGGTCGGAACGCGTTAGCGGCACGTTTCCTCATTGTAGGCAGAAAGTCAATGGGAGCCACCTGTCACCACGCCAAGCAGACCGAGATTCATTAAATCTGCGGCACGTCGGCCAGTGGTTCACATCGCAGTGCGCCTATTCCGACTGGTGTGCCAGGAACCACAGATACATTGCTGAGCAGATCAATAGTACAAGATGAAGAACATGGAACGCAGGTGTTCACGGTCCAAGCAGAAGCATGTGACAAGACACGGCTATCCAAACTACGTACATACCTCCAAACAAGATCTCGTCCGTTACTATGTCACTGGGAGTCATTGCCACGGCCGCCGCGACCGCCACGACCGGAGCCACGACCAGAGCCACGACCAGAGCCACGACCAGAGCCACGGCCGCGCTGACGCGAATTCTCTCCAGCGTAGTTGGACGGAGCACCTCGGGTGGAACCGCGTCCACGCGACGATTGCGACTGCGACTCGTAATGTGCGTGCTGATCGGTCAGACCTGACGATGCGATTGAACCACGCCCGCCGCGTGCAGCTCCACCGCCCACGAACGATGCGAAGTGTCTACCGGTACCGCCAGCATACGAGTGAGCCGGGAATGGCGCATCGGTCATCTTGAAGGTGGTTGTCGTCAGCTTGAAGTTTGTGATGAAGGACGGGACGGGCTCCATCGCCAGGCTGAGGTTTGGGTCGGGGGCGTAAGCGTCGACCTCTCGCAGCAGCACCGGAGCAGGCACCATTCCGGGCATCAGGTCACATGCGATGTATTTTGGTGCCCGAGGATCACGAACTGCTGGAGGCTCAAGTGTGGCAGACATGGCTTTCAAGGCAATATAGATTGCACGACCTGCCTCTGCATCGTTGGCGGCATCTGTGTAAAGGTCTCTTAGCTCACGATAGACCAGATCGCTTGTTGGACTCACAGTCAATCTGCTCGAAAGCCAAAGGAAGCTCCCAATTGGACCGCTGGATCTTCTTGGGCTTGTCGAGCCTCAATTTGAGGTAGTGTCCGACAAGTCGTGCGAGCCCTGGCGTGTTGACAGGGTTCGGGGCATTCGGATCCCGAGGCTTTTTCTCTCGCCTAGGTTTCCTTTTCTTCAGGTTATTTGGAGGTTCCTCTGAAGAAGTATTGTCCTCGCCCGAATGCGATGATGAGGCGCTTGGTTTTTGACGTGATGTCTTGGGGAGTTCCCCGGATCCTTCCTTCAAATGCGACGACACCGCCGTCAGTGTTGAGTGTGAAGGCTTGGATGCTGTCTTGGACTCGTTCTCGTCTTCCTGGTCTTTGACCTTCTCTTCCGTTGGTTTAGGAGGTGGCAGCTGAACCTCCCATGGCAATATGTCTAGGGTAACAGCAAGTGAGCCGAGGTCAAGGCAATTGCAGAGCGAAACGCCGAAGTCTCGATTGAGCTTTGTAGCATCCTCTTGGATACCGACACCGACTTTGAGAATGTCCTTAGACTCTAGTATTTCCTTAAGGGCAGGAGGAAACACTGCGCAAAAAGGAAATCTCATCAGTGTCCAGACTTGCAATCTGCACATCGGCGCCGACGCGGCCACAATACTGACCAGACATGAAGGACACGTGGGCAACAAGGACGAGATGCGCGCTTGCAACTTGAATGACGGCGACCTTATTTGGCTCTTGCTCACGAGCCCAGTTCGGGCGCCACTCTTGATCGTAGCCGACAATGCCGCCACTTTGTAAGTATGGAGCGAGGACGTTGACTTCCTCAGCACTGCGGGTATAGATTACTCTCCCGCGGGTTTTAGGAGCAGGGAACGGGGGCAAGTGTGCAAAAGGGTCTGGTTTGGGTGGACGCGGCGCCCGCTTGGTCTTGTCAGCCTCAGCAGAGTCAGCGCCAGCCGTTGCGCCTTCAGCCA
The DNA here is from genome assembly GCA_020744175.1 of Auriculariales sp. MPI-PUGE-AT-0066. Lineage (NCBI taxonomy): Eukaryota > Fungi > Basidiomycota > Agaricomycetes > Auriculariales > Auriculariales sp. MPI-PUGE-AT-0066. The sequence goes on from JAGTJP010000011.1 coordinate 503,596, forward strand.
ACTTTGCGTTGCCGTCCGAGGTAGAAGGCGTATTGCGCGAGTACGGGACGGGTGCCGCTGAGCGAGGGCCTCCTCCACGAGGTCGGTGCACGTTCATGATGCAGGGCCTAGCAGGAGAAAGGAAAGGTGGGTTGAACATACACAACGGGATCATCCGGTTTTGTGCAACTTGAGGCTGACAAACCCTGACAATCCAGCCTCCCCCTGCCGCTGAGTTACGTCTTTGACATCTTCACAGGGTGCATCTGGAACATTCTCTGATGATAGGCGGGGTGGCAACTGGTGGCCACCTCGCTGCCCCGTGCTCGCAGTACTAATCATGCCTAGATCTGCGGTGTTACGGCGCCTTGCGCTGGTCGAGGGCGGCGCAACGTTTCTCAACCATTCACTAAGCGTATATTGCCACCAAGAGTGTCAAAATTAATTTTCGGTTGAGAATGTTGCTGCTTCTGGCTATGAGGCTTTACCGGCTTGCCTACTGAAGTGTGCATGATCTGTTTCAAACAGCGGTCCTATCCGGTGAGGACATATATTTACGTGCATGACGCGTGGAAGCAGGAACACCAAACCTTGTTGCAAATACCTACAGCTCCGAACTGAACAGAGAGGTTACGCACCTGCGGCAATCTACTTGTTCTCAGCGTCCGTTGGAATACGTGAGCGTCAAGACAATACGGAGCGTCTTGCAGCCATTGATGAGGTCCGGAAAGCTGCAGTTGTGATTGTTGTGATTGGACGGTCCCCGTACATGCACCGTCAGCGCCCGAAGCGGCCGCAGCGTCTGGTGTTCAAGGAGATTGAGAAAGGCAATGTCAAGCACGCAGGCCTTGCGGGCTACGGAGGGTCCTTGCCAGCTGTTCCAGCTGTTCCCCGCCAACCATGGGTGGATGCTCACCACAAGCCGATTGATCGAATTTGGAAGGGCAGTTAGAAGCGTCTCAAGTGGACTTAGGTCTGGGGTGGAGCTCAGGTTGAGAGACACATCAAGTGTACGGAGGACCGGGCATGCCAATAGGAGCCGCGCGAACGCCTCTACCTGCGGACAAGCGAACTTGGCACTCCTAAGTCGCGGAAAGCACGCACCTTGGGGTCTATCGCTTGGCATCATCTGCACCCATTCATCCAAGTCGGAAGCGGATGCGAGCGACAAGTCGACCTCGCGCAGCGTCTGGCGAGCCGAGATAAGAGGTAAAGCCCAGCCAATGCCCGTAAAAGTGTTGGGTGCGCAGTGGAACGTATAGCGCCGCAAGGCCAACGGCACGAAGGTTGTGCAAGCCTGATACGGTTCTGCGACGGGCGCTCTAAACTCCAATATTTCCAAGCCAGGGGAGTGTGCGCAGACGAGGTGGAGGTGTCCTAAGTTGACCTGGAAGTCGCTCTCGACGCGAAGATGCTTGAGACGCGTCAATCCTGAGCTGCAGGGAAATATGGGGAGGGTACAGGGGCAGTGATTCCGCAGCGTGGCGTCAAGTCTAAAGTTTCTTATGTCGACAACTCGCAGTCTGTGGGTAGACCTGGCTAGTTTGAATACGTCAAGGTCGGTGTCGACAATCGCATGTGCAACTGCCGTTTGCAGATGATTTAGGCCACTTTGGGGGGCAGATACAAAATCGCTGTGGCTCCAAAGACAAGAGCGGTCCCCATGTATCAGGGCTGAGATGCCCCCATCATTATCAGTGTGGAGTGACTGTGCGAATATCAGCATAGGGAATATCAGCCAGTCGGGGAGCCCAATTCAGACCTTAGAAATATCGATGAGAGGCGGAAGATCTGTTGTAAAGCGGCGAATCTTCATCGAGGCAGAAAGCGGAGGGCAAGCTCTGACTCGGTCTGACTGAGTTGATTCGACCGTCCAGTGGGAAGCGAATGGGACGCGCCCCGAGATGACCCTCGCAGAAAATACCACCGTCCTCGCGCAAATTCGCTGCTCACTTTTTTCGAGCAGCGGGATTGCCTTGCGAGACCACTCAGCTGGGGCGGAAAGTTTGGTGACTGAGTCAGCTATTGTCGGTGTCGAGTACTGTACTGTCCAAGAAACAACATAACGCTGGTGCTTGGGCGGCTCAAAGGCTTCGCATGACTCCAACTTTTCTCTTTGAGCGACAGTACCTTGCTGTTTCAACATCTGTTTGAGGAAGAAATTCACACGGCGGGAAATGCTTCCGGGTCGATTATCGCGCCGCCGGTCATTGTCAGGTTCTAACCATCATATCAAGCACAAAGTAGGTCCTCAACCTCCTGATCCTACTGCTCTGCACCATTAAACCACCCCTCGTACTGCTCTGCTTGATATGAATGTTCCGAATATTGCAGTACTCTTTCGATGGGACAGGCTTCCCACCGCATCTTCGTACACTTCCCCTGACTCAGTTTTTGCTCTTCCACAAGGGCGGTACCGCTATGCCGGCACCACGCATGTTTATGTGCAATGACTCGCCAAAGGCGCTGCCTGGGCACGTACTCAGTACGAAAGATCAAGCAAGCAGCAAACCCGCTATCGCCCCAGGCTCAGAGCGCGGACGGAACTTTTGCCTCTTGTACACTGACCGTCACGTCCACAATTATCTATCACAGCCCAGATCATCACTTACCACGAGTCATCTTCGTTCCTTTCACGCGCGCTTTCATCATGCCTGACGATAACCCTTCCTCAGACTCGCCATCGTCCAGCACGACGGCGAAAGTCGACAACAATTTTACTCTTTCTACCGCCCCATTGGGCCCTTTTCACCAACTCAACACCAACTATTTTGCTGGTACAGAGCATGGTCTACCGATTCCGGAGCAGCTCAGCGCAGAAATTACGGATCTCCACGAGCGATATAACCTTGCGACCGGTTTCTTGGAAGTCATGCAGATCTTCATCAACATCCAGCCTATGTACGAACAACTCCTGGACGGGGCGCAGATAACTCTGCATGCCGCCAATGCCCCCGCATGTAACCCGTCCACGGCCAAGGCACTCCACGCAGTGCATTCATCGGCTAGTCGCGTCATCGACGAGTTCCAACTCCTCGCGGCTATCATTGTCTCTGAGGCGGACGGCGCAACGCAACGACGTGACGCCATCGCTTCAAGACTCACCCATCTATGCGCTTTGTCCGAGGAACATCGAAGATCCCTTGACGAGCCACCTGGGACGCGGGATAGCATCGTCATCAAGCTGGAGTCTCCTACCTCGTACCCGCTCTCCTTATTTTCCGACCCAGCGGAGAGCGGACAAGTTGAAAACAGTATCAGCGACATCGAGTCAGCCCTCGCGCCAACTAACCTACTAGTCCTCTCCGTCGATAAAGCTCCAGGAGAGCTGGCCGAAGCCACGGCGTCTCTAGTATCAGTAGATGCCTTCCTTCCAGTCGAACGCATAAATCAACGGATCACTGAACTGCGGGAAGAATGGCAGTTGGGAAGCGATAAGCTCGACGAGTTTCGCCACGCGCTCGTCAGACGAAACACACAACCCGCGCTCAAGGCCCTGATGCAACATTTACCGAATCGCGGACCACTACGTGCTCTTGCGGCTTCTCTGGACCCACCGGACTTCTTTGTTCAACAGTGCGCCGCAATTGATCCAGACGACCTCGACAAGGTCGTCACAGCTGCGGTCCTCGTTGTCGCATTGCGTTTTGCCCGTTCAATGGAATTTAATGAACTTAATCTCTCGATAATTACTCCAAGCTTTGACAAGCACGGTCTCGACCAGGCCTTCTGGAATCGATATCCCAACATGACCTTAGCTACCATCATAGCGATAGATCGCGCCGGCACCCTTGACCAGCTTCCAGCATCGCTTGCCACCGCCCACGCCAACCTCGGCTTCAATCTGCAGCGTGCTTATCGTACCTCGTCTCGTGCAGCTGGCAACGACGTGACACCAACTGTGTTTGATGACAAAGCTGAATACCAAGACGAGCACATACCAGCTGCTGCCTGGCCCGTGCCTCGGCCTTGCGACCTATGCAACCAGCACAAGGCTCTATCTTCCAGATCGTATAAGCTGCGCGTATGCTATGCAATTGTGGGAGAGCGGCTTTGCGCTGCGTGTGTTCAGCAGCACAATTCATCCAAGCATTGTCCCATTGACTTGGTCGATCGCTCCGCTCCGCAACCCACCAGTTAAATGTAGGCGGTTGGTGTGCCGGCCCTACCTGCCGATGTTCTTCGCTCTCTCAACTCAGTGCTCCCAATCACTCGTCATTCGACTTCATTCAACTTTCAACCTTACATCCTGATCATTCATTCTTCCTTGGGAACCAACTCTTCTCGTCTGCTGCCTATCAAACTAAATCCTGTTTGTATGCCTATCTCGTCCACGATCCTAGTATGACTCAACGTTATCTCGCCATGCATCCCCGTCGGTGCCTCCTGTGACATTTTCTCTTCTGTTGAATGTCGCTATGTCGGCAGATGCCAGTACAGTACCCTTCGGTCTTGGTGTCACCAGTGAGCAAAGTGTAGTTATTTATTTGGCTTTCTCATTTACGCACCTGTTTTGACGCTTCGGCCGCTAATACAAGTGTGTATGTTGCGGACCTTGTACCGAAACTCATTGCGAGTCACGCATCGGGTTATCACCGGTTTCGCATCTTGTCCTGTTACCATCTTGTGCGCGACGACCTGTCCTTCGCTTGCTCGTCTGGAAACACAATGCAACCTTCAACTGCCGCCTCGTCGAATGATCTCTCGCTTGAGCATCAGCAGGAGGTGGACTTGGGGTCAAGAGAAACGGAATCTATCGGATTGCTCCACGACTTATCTCGCCGGGTTGACGAAGCTCGCGTCGCTCTCCGGAAAGCTCAAAATCAACTATCCTCTAGCAGTGCTCTCCGTCAAACGTACAAGGTGCAGCTAGTACAGACGATGGAGCTTCATACAATCGTTGCAAAGCGCGTGTCACGTCTGGAACACAATGCTAACGAAATCCAGCTGCTCCAACATCAGAGCGGTTTGGACGATGTGGCTCAAGAGGCTCTAGTCTTGAAACTAGAAATGATGGAACAGATTCTTCAACACACGAGGAGGGCTATGGAATCTACCCAGACTGCCGTGGAAGTTGCAAGGCGCAAATGTGACGAAAGCAACACAGACGTGTCAGCTCAATCCACTGCAGTCAAAGAAGAGGTTCGCCACTTGGAAGAACTCGAAGCAAAACGTCTCGACCAACTACGAGCCGTCTGGCAGTTGCTTAGTCAATCGGAGCATGAGCAGTCGTTCGGTGCGACGAGCTATCAGATTTCACCTGCGCCATCAGACATGGCACTGAGCACCTCCAGCCATTCCGACGTAGGGAGCCGTCATCCGCTTCCACCAGAGGCCAGCGAGTCGCCAGAGATCTCTCCTCCGTCACCCACCACCCGAGCTGGTAATCCGACATCGCCGTTGAGAAACCTGTTATTGAACAGGATTCAACCTCGTCCGAGACCAGTACTGAGCTCTGAAGGAACGGGGTGAAGGAGTAGTCTGCCGCAGACGTTCGTGATTCGGGTACGTTCGACGGCGGTCTGTTACGGTGTATGGAAAACATATATCTCGAGACGATACTGTAGCCATTCGCGAGACTGTAATCATGTCCAATTATTTGCCTTCTGTATCTTGATTGTTTTCGCAAATGGCACGTAAGCTGACCCACATTGCATTTTGAACGAAATTCTTACACGAGGGAATGCGCACAAAACATCTTGTTACACCTTGCATTTGGAAGCATGAAGCGCTCGCGTTGTAAGAGAGAATTGACCTCCTTTTGTATTTACACTGCAGGCAGCGAGCCCCAAGCGCGAATCCAAATAGGCCGGTAAATGTATATACAGGAGTACAAAATCAGACACCTATACACGTGTGTTGGTTAATCCTAATGTTCTGCGGTGTCACCTCGTCTGGGCGATGAGTGTTGCTGGGGCGCTTCGAGGGGCTTCTGGTTATAATCGCATAGTGAAGTTGAAAGGACACTAGAGATGTCAGTGACAAATAAGCATCCGCTATACGTACCTGAAAGCTACACCGCACGGCCACAGCTCGGTGTTGGCTACAACGCGTGTAGCCAACCCTGAGTTATAACAGTGATAGCGGGTGCACAGCAGGCAGTAGAGCGAGCGACAGAGGATTGATTCCAGGATAGGCGATTGCAGGAGAGACGAGTCCCAGGTAATGTCCCGTAGAAAGATAGCTCGAGGGAGATGAAGACTTGGTAGAGTCGCAGAGGGATGGAAGCGTAGGCCAGATGAAGTTGTAAGCGGCCAGGCGTCTGAGATTAAGCTCGACCTTGCGTTCCCTCGAAGTAAGCGAACGCAAGGTCGAGAATAAAGAGACGACTGTCGACTGAGGTTGACCACCAACATCTGAGGAGATCATGGCGCTGCAACTGCAGTAGGAATGTGTCTTGCGCTAACAACCCACGCATAGATGGTCGAGAGATATGGGATTCGGACCTGACTTGTGCTGAGGAACAGACACGGGTCGGTTGGTTGCGCAACATCATTGCGTAGAAACAGTATCGAAGTAAAACCGGCGGCCATATAACACCTTGAAGCACGTCGCCAATAGTCGTCCTATGTTTGCGGCCATATAAGATAGGCGCGAAGAGATGGAAGAGGTTGATGTGGATGTGTATCGCCCGTGTGGTAGTAAGAGCACTTGCCGAATGGAGCGGTAGCTGGTTCAGTTGCTGGAAAGTCGTGGTCGTTGCGTATCCCTGTCGTGAGATGAATGCTCCTCGTTGGGTCGCTTGGTACCTCTCGAAGGTTCATCGCTTACTTCAGCAGTCTCCTGCTGACCTTTGGGACAACATGGCAGCTTGCGCTGAAGAACGCATGCAGCGCACGCGTGCTGACCAGCTAAAACGGTCGCATAGCAAACACGTGGTATGTAACCACCGATTTTGTCCTTCGGGTCACACGCAGGGCATGGTGTAGCAACCGGCCAGGCGGCAAGTGGGGTTTTGTTCTCAAAATACTCTGTAGGTCGGCCAGTCTCGTCGCCGCGAGCCTTGTAGGCATCCAACACCAGTTCGCGAGGTGCAGCCGCCTTCAAGCCATCCAGGAGCTGTTGGTCCTCCTTGTCATACAGGTCGACACGGTAGAAGGCAATCGCCGTGCCGAGTGCGACGTTGGGATAGCGCTTCCAGAATCTTGGAGGAATACGAAATTCGCGATACGCTGCAAGAATCACTTCAGCTGATGCCGATCTCAGCGCCTCGGGTAGATAACGGGTGATGCGGGCAGCCATAGTGAGGACGCCAGCGTGGACAGTCCACGGAACATCCTCGATGTCGTCGACAATGAGCCGTTCAGCAAAGAATGCAGCGTGATCAAGAGATACTGCTAGGTTTATGACATTGCTTGGGTTCAGGCTACCTAACCCGCTGTAATCAGGATTTGGCGAGCCAGCGGCATGGTGTCGAGCGGCGATCTCCACGAACTTGGCGTCTTCGTTGCCATTGAACGCCCACTTGCTGCGCAATGAAAGGTACGTCTTATTTGCTTCAATAGCGCAGGTCTCCGGAATATGGTTCAGTGGGTTGCGCGTAGGATAAGAGCGACGATCGTTGCGACCGGAGGGTGAACGTATTTGGTAGTCGATGTCGGTGTCCATGTCCATGGGAATCGATAGAGGTTCGGGGAGGTCGAAGGTGCGGCGCAGTGGCGGCACGGACGTGTCATGCGAGCCCAGAGTTCCAACTGTTGATGTGGGCAACATTGGTTCGCGACGGGGATCAATCATCCCGATAGCTGCAATGCCGCGCCGCTGAACCATCTGGTGAAAATGTTGTTCATGCTTTGTTGTGACCACGCCGAGTTCCATTTCAGATTTTGCAACGAGATGTTGGTGTTCCGCTGCCAGGTTGGCCGCACGTTGGCCATGTCTGATCGCGGCCTTTACAGCCTCATCGGCTGCTACCCAAGCGGCTTGTATGTGCTGGAGGATGTCATTGGCGGCGGTATTGCGTTTATGCAAGGGTAAGTCGTCGGAACCGGTGGCCGAAAGCCCACGATCCATTTGTTGGGAGTTGTCGGAGGCTGCGCTGAGCGTGCCGAGACTGCCATTGACTAGCAACCGAAAGGCTTCGGCATCCGCAATCACCTGTTTCAGTTGTTCACAAGTTCTCTTCGTAGTTTCGAGGCGGTGACTTGAATGACTGAGCTCCGTTTGGGCTGCGTCCACGGATTGCGACAAGCGCACGAGGACTTGCGCCTCCTGTGTATCGTGTGAGGGCTGAGGATGTGCCGCCTGACAAAAAGAATTGCAAGTATGTAATCCGGTTTCCATTAAGAGCCGAGAGTGACGTTGTGTAGCGGGTGTAGACGATGAGGAAGGGAATACGAGGCCAAGCCGTGATGCGGCACGCGCCGAGTCACCCCCTTTGTCTTTTGTGATCTATCATCGATGCCTCGGTCACAGCACAGCAAGACCTGTCTTCAAGTGCTGCGTCATTGAAACACCAGGTAACGCAGAGTCGACAGGAACTGGCCGAAAGGCGAAACACAGATAATGTGACCTTGAAGCTTTCGACACTGTCACACACAGAGCGCGCGATTCCATCGAATGCCCTGCTTGCTGCATTATGAAACATGCGATCGTTTTAGTCCTGCAGTGAGATTTTGTGTAGCATTTCACGGAACAGAGTGCTCTCGACGTCCGGTAGCGACGGTCAGACGACGCAGAGGATGCGGCTTCAAGAGGCACTCGGAAATGAACTTGGCGAATGAGAGTAATCTAGTTCGTTGAATGTGCCTCGGACGATCATTTTGCCATACTGATTGCACGCATCTCACCGTTATCGGCTGCTCGTGACGATTCAGCAAATCCACTAGCCTTGGAACGGCCCTTCCTTTTTGCTCAGAACGTCGAGACATACCAGACCGTATCATCCTAGGCGGAAGCCTTGATCGCACCAAGGCATCACTCGCCAATACAGTCAGCACAAAATGAAGACCTGCATCCATTCCAGACCACCTATTCATAAACACCAGGAGACAAGATCGAAGGGCGATGGGATTCGGCTGCCAGAAGGCACGCGATCCCGGTCAAACGAAGCTGTACACATTAATCGTGAGGAATGACGAAGTGATAGTTTGTTTTGGACGGGAAAACTGGGCGACGACGACCTGGTGGGAGACGTGAGGCATAAACATGATTCGTAGCGGGCATTTGAGGGACGTGTGGATGCGTGGGAAAACAAAAAAAAAGTTTAGCTCATGGAGAAGCTAGTGACCTGGGGGAGGTACGCGCTGGCGGCGAGGTCGAGGATGTGCACGTCGTCATACGTTGACGAGCCGTCGAAGCCGCCGAGGACGAAGAAGCGGCTATCAGTCAGGAAGCAGGCTTGGTATGCACGCACGCTGGGGGGACGACCCGCGACCTGACGCGCCTCCCACTGCAGCGTGATGAGGTTGAATAGCAACAGGTCGTTGCTGTACTTTTGACTGTCGTGTCCACTGAACACGAACAGGTACGAGCCGACCTGCGTCGCGCAGTGGCTCAGCCGTCGGTAGACCTTGTCGGTCTCACACAGGCGCCACGAGAGTGTGTCCAGGTTGAGCACCCAAACATCAGGGAAGCACGTCTTGCCGTCAGACCCGCCGACGACGACCATGTTAGCGCCGACGACATTGGCGGTGTGGTACCCGCGCGGCGCGGGCTTCTTGCCATTGGTCTCGAGCAGCTCCCAGGACATCGAATTGACGTCGAGCTGCCAGACATCGTTGAGCGCGCGTGCACCATTGCCACCACCGAACACGACGATCTTGCCCTTGTAAAGGACAGCCGTGTGAGCGCGCCGTTGGGTGGGCTTGGGGCCCTCGACTTCAATGCGAGCCCAGCTGCGCAAATGCGTGTCAAGCACCCACAGGCTGTCGTAGTACTCACTCGCCGCGCCGCCGCCGAATACGAAAATGCGCTTGCCGTCGACGAGCGTGGCCGAATGCGCACGGCACGGCGGTGGGGCTTCGCCGGCGAGCTCAGGCGCGCTCCAGGCGAATGTTTCGGTGTCGAGCACGTACACGTCGGCCGAGCACCCGACAGCGTCGCAGCCGCCAAATATCCACGCCTCATGCCCGTCGACGAGTGTGACAGTGTGTGCGCGGAACTTGCGCCGTGGAAGCACGCCATGCACAGGAGCGCGCGACCAGTACATCGCTGTTGGCGGCACTCGTGGCGCGCTACCCGATGGCAAATGGGGTGTATGGCGTACCCGACGCTCTGGCAGCTGTTGGCTAGGGTCCTGTTGACTTGACACGGTCCGTGTTGTGGGTGTGCGAGTGGGACGACGCTTAGGTGTGTCCGCTTGGCCCGTGCTGTTGCTGAGAGTAGGAACATTCTCGACAATACCATTGGTTGTGCCGAGCGCAAGGGTCATTTCGCTTGCCGAGGGACCAAGCGTTGGCGCCGGTGTCGGCAATGGGTCACCTTCTCCGCCGTCGCCAATGAGATCAATCTCAACGCCAGAAGAGGATAAATCAGCAGCCTCTGTCAACGATCTTGCATCGTAATCGTATTGCGCGAGATAGCCCAAGTCCAGAGACGAGTTTGTTGGTAACTTCTGCGAAGAAGACGAGGATGAAGTTTGAGAAGCGCGCGCAGCAGCCATCACAAATGGAACGTCGAGTCGGTCACTCGAACGGCGTGGGCGTGGGCGTGGGGGAGTGGGTGGCCGCGGCACGCGTGAATGTGGGGAGCGTGGGAGAGGCGGAGAAGGTGAATGACGGCGGGCAATAGCCGGATTTGCCATGTCAAGGCGGATTCGGCGCGCGACGCGTTTAGTACAGTGCTCTGTGTCGAGAACTATGGGGCTGGATACCGGGCGAGGAGAGAAATGTAGCGGTATAGGTCTCGTGCAGCAGTTTTATGTGTACCCCCAACACGGAGTTTACATTGTGTGAGACTCCTGGACAGGACGCGCCACAATCTCGATCGCTCTCCGCGAGCACGGATGTCATGGGGATCGACACGCAGAACTCCGCTGTCCGCGGCGCATGCAAGTCGGTATTGCGCGATGAAGCTTGGCCGCCCATGACGGCCGCTCGGTCATCCGGTTCGCGCTGTCCTGCTTGCCAACCCTTGCCTTGACAACTTCTGCCTCGCCAGATTTTATGTAAGTACTGTATTTTGAGCTGGATCCGCAGCTCGCCGCCACAACTGTCGCTGTCGCTGTCGCACATGCCGCAATCAATCTTCCCTACTCACCTCGAGCAACCATTGCACCTCTCGCACTACCTGCGACAATTTCGCGGAAGAGACGTGGAATTAATCTCATATATATGAGTTTCGGGGTTGCCTGGGAAGACGCGGTGTCAAGAAGGATATGAGGTTTGGAATTCGGAGTTACCGGTCAACTCGTGGATTCTTGTAAACAACTAAAAGTTGCACCCTCTCCTGCTTCAGCGATCCGTGAGAGAACTAACACAGTACAAAATTTCTCGGCGCTTCGAGAGTTCCTGCCGTGAGCAAAGGCGGCTTAGAAAGGTAAAACTGCGTCACCCGGCCGCGTGCACAGTGCACAAGCTCGGAGTGGATTTTCCATTTACAAGTAACAAGTTTGCCGTTTGCACGGTCGTCTTCGATCACCTGTGGATGTACCATGTTTTGCTTCCCGCGAACATTGGATCGCTTGCCGCTCGCGTCCGTACCCCGCCGGTGAATAAGATTGTGATTGCATGTTCAAGATCATCATGACGCGGACGATCTCTCTGTTTTCGACGCGTCACGGCGACCCTAGGTTCAGGTCAGGATCAATACAGTGGAGCTATTCAAAATGAAATGCGCCTAGATGTGGTTTCAGACGTTCAAAGAGCGCTGGTTGGTTCATGTCAAGCGGTGAAGCGGGTTGGTGCTGCTCATCCGTGCTGCACGGGATCACAAAACCAGGCGATATGAATTAGCATCCACAATATCACCGCGTATCTAGAGGCAAGATTTGCCTTTGGTTCTCGTCCGCTGCTTTGCGATTCAACGAGATGGCGCGATTGCTCGACAATCAGCTGGCACGGTTGTCACAAGCCGTCTCCCCAAAGTCAGGAACCAGTACAGCTAGACTGAAGTTGCTCTCAGAACAAATTTGAACTCACAAACGCAAAAATACGGATCATTGAACAAAATGATGATTTTTAAGCGGCGGTCAGTGTTACAAGCAAAGTGGCCTCGCAGGCTGCACTATAAATTCGCCGTACTCTCTTGCACACTCTTAACTGACGGTGACACTCGCTGAACCGCTACTCTGATATCCCTCAACCGCTACAATCTGATAGTAGTGCGTGCCGAGATTGAGTCCGAGGCGGGCCCAGGCATTAAAGTGCGCTGACGTGGTCACTGTGCCGCTGGTGCGCTTCGACTGCCGGATGCTCCAATACTGGTAGAATGTCTGCGTGCCGTCGATCGACGGAGCATTCACGCGCTGCGCGCGATAGATATCATACGTGCCGCCGTCCGTCGTGACGGAGCCGTACCGCGTTGCGGCGCTGCCTGGGTTGTACGTGCCGTAACTCTCCAGGATGTAATATCTAGACAGGTGGTATAAGCAGCGAGCTCTGGAAAAGTGTTGTAGTAAACGGCATACTCGATGAGTGGGCTGCGAGTCCAGCCGTAGATAGTCAGGTAGCTGTTGCCGTTAGGGTTGTAGCTTGCGCTGTATGTAATGGACCTGGAGGGCGGCACCGATCGTTAGTCAGCGTTCGCAGTTTGTGAGATGTGTGTACCGGGCGGAGCCCGGATTCCAGCCCTTTCCACCAACAAAGTTGCCGCTGTTTGTCCACGAGACGGAGTACTGACCGCCCGAGCCCATGGTGTATGTCGCTGTGCCCGTACCGTCCGACCACCACGCTTCACCAGCATCAGCCACTTAGACGCAGTGCAACAACAGAGAAAGCCTCAACAGTAGTAATAACCGTTGTTTGTGCCCTCGCTATTGGGGGTCACAGCGCGCTTGGCGAGCTCCAGCAGACCGGAACTCGTGCCGTTGCCGGCGGGGAACGCCAGCACGCTAAGCGCGGCCGAAGCGACGACCGCGAGCGACTTGAAAGCGACCATGATTGATGAAAAGGTGTAACCACAAGTAGTAGTGCCTCACAAGGGCCAGGTGAGGTGTCGGCTTTATATATTGTGTCACAGTCGTGCACGCGGATGTACTCCGGCCAATTGAAGTCTTCGAAGGGTGGGGTTATAGCTTCGAGCGGCGTCCCGCCACAGTCAGAAGTGCGGGGAGACTAGATTCTTGAGATCTACTTGGTGCCACGTTGAAGCGTCATGGCGTAAATTGCATTCAAATGACACGTGAGTTGGCTATAGGTAGAATTTGTAGCCGGCCGTACAAGTGAAATGAGCGTGAAGCTCGTGCTCTTGCGACAATCTGATGCCGTCTGTTATCCCGGGCAGGAAAAAATGAAGTGGGAACTTTTGATTTCACCGGGAGAGGTTTGGATGCGCAGGCGGCTACACGGAGCATGTAGGTCGAATCGCAGACTCAAATAGAGTGTTGCCTTGAGTGCATTGACGACTACGTTAGAAAGTATGCCCACTGATTGATTTGCAAGCCAGTCGGTATTTGGGGTAGGAGAATCTCTGGCAGCTAGATGCGGAACTGTCTTGATATACGCCGGTGACTGCGCTGGTATGATAAATGATCAAACGGTCAACTCACTATTTACATCTCACATACCACGTGAATGGTGACAAGACACGAAACATGCATCTCTTCCGATTGTCGGCGAGAACAGGAGGTCAGCAGTGTAATATTTTTGGTACGACACGGTCCTTCACGGTGAGGTTGCTAGGCCGAGCGCAGCTTCCTTCTAAGTTGTGAAGGCATAGCGCCAAGTCATCAAAGAAGTTGCACAACCAGGCTACTAAAGTAGACTGAGAGACAAGCTTAAAATATTGTTACGAGTTTCCAAGTCGTTGACTCGCACTCTGACTCCAACTGTGGGTGTGGTAATAAAGCAACGCATCGTTACAAACTTGTCCACTACGGTCGTATTCATGAAGTAGACTTCCGGATCAATCCACTCATAGATGCAGATGGTCCGGAAATCAATTGCAGTGGCAAGGCGCTGGGGGAGGCTCAGATGGCTATCCTTATCGTATAGAAACAACTCAAGTCGAGGTCAAGTTCCCTGTGTAAGAACTCCTGGATCATTTATTTGAGCCGACTGATGCTACGTGGAGAATCTGAAGGTGGCTTATTGAGAATCTCATAGTTTCTACATCTCGTTGCGGTTATATATATGACACCTTTCAAATGTATTGCAAACCTCTGTAACGGCGGAGCCCTATAGACTGGTGGATCACAACATAATGAAATATATGTCACATTTAAGTGCAAATTCGTCAGTTCTAATTGCACCGAAGCCGCAAAAGTTGAACATTGAGGCGGTATGAGCGTTGTATTCAGGTATGTACACGCCAGGACTTGAACGAACACGACATAGGACGAGCGCAATATTTTGACGTAATTTCTCAGCCGATGCACTGAGAATACCACGCATTCGAGTACTGTGGGTAAGAAGGTCAGCATACCTTATCAATCACCGAACAAAGAGAACTCGCCGTGCAAGTACCCGAAGCGCAACAAGTTGCGCCGGACCAGCCCTGGCCGCCGCCTGAGTTACCGAGTTGATCAGTGTTTAGTTTGGTACAGTGATGAATGCTCACATTGGCCCCATAGTGCAGAACAGGTTCCGCTACCACCACCGCTGGTGGTCGTTGTGGTGGTGGTAGTGGTGGAGTTGGTCGTGCCGCCACCAGTCGATGTACCGACGGTGACGCTTGCGGAGCCGCTGCTCTGGTATCCCTCTACAGCAACAACCTGGTAGTAGTGGGTGCCGAGATTCAGTCCAAGACTGGCCCAGGCGTTAAAGTGCGCCGCAGTGTTGACAGTGCCGCTGGTACGCTTTGACTGGCGGATGCTCCAATATTGGTAGAACGTCTGAGTGCCGTCGATCGACGGCTGGTTCACACGCTGGCTACGATAAATGTCGTATGTCCCACCATCGGTCGTCACAGAGCCGTAGCGTGTCGCCGCGCTTCCGGGGTTGTATGTGCCAAAGTTCTCAAGAATATAGTACCTGTGTCGGACGTCAATGGAGCGACAACGTGTGCCAACCCGAATCACACGCACTCAATGAGCGGGCTGCGAGTCCAGCCGTAGATCGTCAGGTAGCTGTTGCCGTTTGGGTTGTAGGTCGCAGTGTATGAGATGGACCTAACGAGTGGCCGCAAATTGGTCAGGTGCCAGCGCCTCATGGAAATCGCGAGACGCACTGAGCACTGCCGGGATTCCAGCCCTTGCCACCGACAAAGTTACCAGAGTTCTAAAATAGGGTTAGCATAATCTAACGACGAAGTCTCACCGTCCGTACCTGCCACGAGACGGAGTACTGACCGCCAGAACCCATAGTGTACGTCGCTGTACCGCTACCATCGGACCACCACGCTGGATCAAACTGTCAGAGAGTCCGTGATGGTTGAGAAAAACCGTAAAACTCAACAGTAGTAGTAGCCGTTGTTGGTGCCTACGCTGTTAGGAGTAACGGCGCGCTTAGTGAGTTCGAGTAGGCCGGTGCTGTTGCCCGGGTGAGCGAGAGCGCCGACTGCAGTCGAAACAACGACGAGCAAAGATTTGAACGAGACCATACTTTCGCAGAAGACTCAGGCGTTCGAGGCAGCTGACAGGTCGCTGTCCGAAGCCTGAGCTTTATACGCTGGGAATTGTCGTGACCTTGCGACGGATCTTAGACATACGGATAAACATCTGGCTCATGGAGCACGGATCGACTCCGGCCAATTCAGGAGCAGACTTAAAAGGATTAGGCGAGACTCGGAATGGCTGGGTACCGTGTAGCGAGGGAGGCGTGGAGGCCATGTTTTAGCCACGTGCTGACGCGAATGGGCGAAGTGCATGGCGGGCACGTGAACCGTAGGTAGAAGGAAGACCAGTGTACTAAACGAGACTGTTCCGATGATTTGACAGGTTTATACTCCTGCGTTACCCCGCATAGTGGCCTAGGGAATCTCAGACAGAGCTCGCGAAGCCCTTGAGCCAACATTCCGAGAAAACTGACGACTTTGTAGCTGCAGAATCACACAGCTTCTGTCGCTGGTTTGCGACAGCACCAATCGCTAGCAGAATAGCTGCTTACTGCTTTTTCAAGTTCGGCACACTGCTGTAGGGACGTGCGTGGGGAGACCGACTCCGTAATTTCGCAAATATCTGGTCGTGAGCTGGCGGTCTAACAGTGCCTTTGACCGTGACGACTGCATCCGGAGAAGACCACGTGCGGCGAATGGATTGAAGAAGCTGACGGGTCTACGTACCGCGAAGCATAGTATTCAATGAATTAGACTGGTGACACGGGGATTCCGGAAAATGGCGTTGCCAAGTGGAAGACGGCGATTGGAGCGGAGCGTGATGCGCCTTGTCCTCCGACGCCCCAGCACACTCATGCTTAGGCCGCGATAAACAACTACACCCCGTGTCATGAACCTTTCGACGTCTATCGGTGCAACAACCAACATTGCGTCGCGCTGCGCATTGCGAGTAGATAATTTGATCATTCCGTTGTGTCAGCGAAATTTCACCATACCCCAGCCGAGAAGCTTTCCGTCCGCATTTACCTTTACGGATGGCATTGCTCAGTCTCAGCGCGTCTCTCCCCGAGAGATCGTCGTGATAGCGGGCAGATAGACTTCCAGTGGCAGACATCCAGCTGGATGCTCATTTATCTCGAGCAACCCAGCAAAAACTGACGCCGCACACATCCTGAGTTACTACAGTGCTCTCAACCGATTTTCATTTTGTATGCAGATTTATTTGCAACTGATACACCGAGATTCCCTCATTCCCAGAAGCAGGCAAAGCTTTTTGAGTTAGCTCGACGTCGGCATCGATGCGGCCTGTCTACTCTCGGACCCTCGCACAGCACAGAGAAGCCCTCTCATCTGTACGGGATGCGAGGCTTCACCGACCCACCCTTCGCGCGTCGAGGACGCGGTCGACATCGCGGCACGTCAAGCTGACGCGCGTATCGCGCACGAGCGTCCCGCCAGTGCGCGCAACCTCGTTCTGCGCCGTCTGCCAGTTCGCCACGCGCACAGCGCCAATCTCTCCCTCTGCCGCAGGGTCCCTGTTTTCTTGCTGCTCCTCAGGGGCTGGTGCCGGAGCAAATACATCCTCCTTGCGCTCTTCAATGCCGTGCAAGTGTCCGGTATATAAGCTAGAGCGCGTGATGACCAGACTACGCGGCTCTAGAAGTAGACTCAAGACTGGATTTGGATTTATAGGGCGTCCACGTCCTTCCGCGGCGTCTTTTGAAGATAGCATAGCGCTTGCAACGCTCGCAGTGATACTGGGATCGTCTGAGAGGTATCTGTAGTAGTTAAACACTGCATGCGACCCGAGTGAAATGGTTGCGACAACTGGATGATATGCAGGACCGTCTTCATGAGGCTGAGCCAGAGTTGAGCTCCGGGTGATGTCACGAAGCATTGGGCAACTAACCATAATGCCTTGGCCGGCGAGATACTACTGACAAAGTTTAGAAACGTTCTTTGGCAATTAGAAAATGAGAACCGAACCTCGTTTATGATCACGTGGTTTGGCTCGCCGTGTTTTGCATCGTCAAACGCTCCAGTTTGTCTCAGTCGTCCAATGATGTCCGGGCTGCATGCCTTGTCAGCCACATGGACCGCCGAGTGACGCGGATTTGAGAGCGTACAACTGGCAGAGAAAGTCCGGAAGCTGCTGTGCTATGAGCACATTCTTCTTGCTGACGTCGCCGCCTATGATCTGGTTCATGCATGTCCGTGGCGCTCCAGGTAGAAGCAAAACGTACCCCATATCTGCAACCTAGACCCGCAAAGGGTGAGATAATACGTCGCGCCGAATGTACTGAATGACATACCTTCTGTTCGCCAGGTTCTTCCACTTTGGTTGAGGAGCATCGTTGATCTTGATCGCAGTTAAACGTCATTCAATCGAAGCTCGTGTATTAGCGCGCACCTTGCGCAGGAGAAACTCCTCCTCATGCTCAGTCAGGAAGTCCGGGATGTAGAATACCTCTGGCAGCCCGGGTACACGGTATTTATCAAGATAGTCATTGGGCTTATCCGTGGACATGACCGAACGAGAGCAACGCGCACTCGGCGCGCTTGCGCCACCGGTTCCGGCCGCGTGACTCTTGACCTTTGCCCTTGACATCCACCCATTATGGTGTTTCAAAAGCCGTTTCGCGAGCTCAAGACCTCTGGTACTGTCGCTGCGCCGCGGAATATGATCGAAGGGAGCTAATCGCGCTCTCGCTGCCCCTATTTCGCGCATGCAACTGCCTCCGTCACGGCATCGTCGCTTTCAGCTCCATTGCGGAACTCTGACAGACGCAAGCTGAAGAGCCGCATTATCGCACAGTATAACCTGCTTGATGATGCGCGCGTCGATGCGCTTGTCCCGGACGGCATCCAGTTGGCCAAGTTCGTGGCCAGCGGCGGTGAACATGGCGTGCGTCTTGTACGATCAACCCTGGCTATTGAACCGACTCTCTCTGAGCACAGGTTCTTTACAGCTCACCGGTGACGGATGGGTCGACACCGCTGTGGTTTAATCTGGGAAGGGAAGGCGATCGAGATGCTGAACTAGTGATTCCAACTCGTTCGTACAAATTCTGCACCTGTTTTGACTGCTTCTCACGGTCCTCAAGTTTATACACTTTGGCGGTCTCCAGGCGCTTACCTAATCCCAGCTATAAGAACACCAGACGGTGTTTTACCAATATTGATGGGGGGCGCCGACTTGATGATCCCCGGAGGTTAGCTAAAGTTCATTCTACACCAAGCCACGAACTTACATTCCTTTCCCATGCTCTTGCGCATAGTTCACACACCCCGGGAAGTGCTCGATCCTCTCTCCACCGGAGCCATTGTCTCAGTTCGCAATGTTGCGATTGGACGTATGGCACTGCCTGGGAAAGACATTCAACCAAGGAGGAAAGGAAAGGCGGTCCTCATTCTCCATGTCATGGGTGATCAAGTCTTTGAGATGGGACCTAGATCACAGCCCACCGTTGAAGAAGGACCAGAAGATGGAGACGAACCTGACCTGCAAGCAGTGAATGGTGGCTTGGCTAATTCTGCTCAGCAGGCGGATGCAGTGCCGCAGACCGCAGAGGCACTAGAGAAGCTGCACTTGGCCGAAGGAAATTCTTCTTCTGCACAACCTATTGAGGCCACGGCGCTTACGGAAGATGCCAAGCCGACGTTGACTGCACAAGGTGCGACTTCTGTTGCCGCTTTCAGCAATATACCCCTAAAGCTCGTTCATCAGAGGTCGATGGCCTGCTTCGGACCGGTCTCTTGCTTGCTATCCTCTCCTGCCCTCACACAGCACTGCCGATATCAACCTCCAACTTCTATTCATCGCACATTCTTCCATCGCGACCCGCACATCCTACGCTGTCGAGCTCGACTCCCGTCGACATCAAGCATTCAAGCTTCAAATCGCTTTCGGCGTTCCTCAAATCCGCAGAAAAGGATGGCCTCTTGACGATCAAGGCCAAAGGCGATAGTATCACTATGCTCAATGCCGACCAATACGAAGTCTCTGCGCTGGCGTCAAATAAGATCCGAACAGTTGCAGATGCCGAGGCGAAAGCCAAGCGGAAGGAGGCAGACGAGAAGGCAAAGGGAGAAACTTCGAAAACCATCGAAGTTGTCGAGCTCTGGAAGCCTTCGGGCGTCACGGCGGAGCTGTTCAAGGATGCTGGTGCCGAGTACGTCCATCGTATCACTCGCTGTGTCCCCGGGCGCCTACCACATCTGCATCTACTGACTTTCGTTCTTGTCTCAGCAAATCAGCCCTCTATACGGCGGCGGAGCTGCGAAACACGTTTGCGGCATACGTCTCCGCAAAGCAATTGCAGAACGCCCACGAGCCACAATACATCAACGTGCCGGCCGACTCTATTCTCTACATAGCCTTGGAAGACAAACGGGATCGCATCGGAGAGCATTGCCGGCGGGATGAAGCAGTGAAGCGCTTGCAAAAGAACATGCAGCAGTGGCACTCGATAAACGGGATTGTCAAGTGCGTCCGTCCGCGGCGATGGCGCGTCAAACCTGCTTGTTCTTACGTGCAAGGTGTGCTTCGATCTGCAGGAAGGGAGGACTGTCCCACGTCAACGTTGTCTCCAAGATGCGACAGGGTAAACGGCCGGTGACGCTCATCACCAACTTTGAGGCCTATGGCTTGGAACCGCAGTCTCTTGCAGATGAATTGCGACCGCTTTGCGCGGGCTCGACGAGCAGTAAGTCTCTAGAGTGTGCGGGACGTGTGAGGTTTGGCTCAACTTCCCCGCTTTGCTTGTTGCTTGCAGTCAATCCGTTGCCCGGGAAGAACGCGGGAACTGAGGTGATGGTACGCTACTATTTCATATGCTCATGATTTACAAAGCTTTGTCTAACGCTCCCCGCAACAGATACAGGGCAAGCAAATCAAGAACGTTGTGGAAGTACTCCTTGGGAGAGGCATTCCGAAGAAGTGGATAGAGACGGATGATCTAACAGATAAGAAGTGATCAAGTTAGATTCCAAACCTCATCTTGCTTTCTATTTATCTCTTACTCGTTGCTCACATCTTGGCAGGCGGATCGCTCCGCATAGATGAGCCCTCCCAATATTTTTGTTCAGAAGAAGGGCAGGGAATGTTAATCTGAATTGCAAGATTTCGGGTATCGGTGCCGTTGACCGTTGCATTCAAAAGCGGGGTGCGTACTTGCGCGTGAGAATGGCTTGCGTGACCAGCGCATCGCTCGACTCACTCTTCACGCTGGCAAAGTGTACTGCCGCGAATTAGCGGCAATGGGTGCAAACGTGCGACTGTCGAAGATGTGACAATCCTCAGGCCGACCCCGACTGGCGGCATACCCCTGACCGACACGTGCGTTATATGGCCATCACATATAGTTCGCAGGCCAAGACGAGCGCGTTCCTCCGCTCGCAATCGCTCCTCGCAATTTGGCCGCCCGATGTCTGCGACGCACTGGGAAGCTCTGGCCGCCCGCATAGGCGCGCTCACCGAGACCTCGCGTTCGACCATATTCTTCTGGGCTGGCATCTCAGCCGTCTCCGCACTGGTGTTTGTGAGCATCTTCGGTGCGCGCGTGAACGCACTCCTGCGCTTTGTCTGGCACTGCTTTCTCCGGCCCATTCCTGGCACTGACCAGAAGACGCGGCTTGATGAGGTGCGCCACTTTCACCTAGGTCGTATGGGGATGTTGATGTGTTCTCAGTTCTACGCTGGCCAGGCTGATGTTTATGACCACACCCGCTCCCGTCTCCTTCGCGGCCGTCACACCATGCTTAGCATGAGCGCTGCGCATCTGAGCATGATGCGCTCGAAGTTTCCCGACCGCCGTCTTGTCTGGGTTGACATCGGCTGCGGCACCGGTGCGTGCAGGCACGCGCCTTGACAGCTGGGAGCGTGCAGCGAACCGACGTTGACTAGTGCCGTAGGTTGGAACCTCGAGGTGATGCACCAGAATTACATGCCCATCAGCGAGTTTGACCACGTTCGTTGCTGCTCCGCGGATCCTCGCGGATCCTTTGCGGCGAAACTGATTAACGCTCATCTCAGGTGTATCTGATTGATCTCTGCGAGCCCTTGCTCCAAGTCGCCAAGACCCGCGTCAAGCGCCTCGGTCTCAAGAATGTCACCGTGCTTTGCCAAGATGCGAGCGCGTTCGAGCTCTCAGAGTGGCAAGATGGTGTCCTCCCCCGGGGCAGCGTTGGCTTTGTCACGTTCAGCTACGCCCTAAGCATGATTCCGTCGTTCTTCACTTTGCTCGACCGTGTCGAACATGTTCTCGATCCGGAGTGCGGTCTCATTGGCGTTGTCGACTTTTACACCTCAAGCAAAGCTGGCTCCCTGCACGAAAGGGCGATTGGCGGCGAGCGCAAGGAGTGTTCTTGGACGTCCCGGTGGTTCTGGCAGATTTGGTTCGACTTTGACAAGGTTTACCTTACCCAGCGCCGCGAATACCTTGAACATCGCTTTGGTACTATTAAAGCATTTAACGGCCGTAACAAGTTCGTTCTGCCATTTGTTGTTCGCATGTGAGTTTCTAGGTCTACTGAAGCTGGATGCATGCTTATACGCCGAGCAGTCCGTACTACATCTGGCTCGGCCGTTTTCGCACTTCGACCTCTGCAACGCAGTTTCGACACGCTTTTGAAATAGATGGAGGCAATTATGTTGGCAACACGTCCGCGATTGAGGAGAACCTTGCCCCGTCGCTCCAGCTCGGACTTACTCAACCTAGGAAGCGTCGTGTTTCCAACGCAGTCCTCAGCATCGCTCCACCGCTGTCTTCCTTCCACTATGGCGTGAACAAACCTTACCGTTTGCCGTACTACTCATCCCCGGTCCACAAGGAGGTAATTGATATTTAATTATTGTAGAGAACCCCGATCCTCATAACTCGTCAGTTCCGTACTTTCATCTACAGCTTCACATGGGAGGATCCTGAAGAGGACATGCGTATACTGAACATCGGCAAGGAAGACACCGTTCTGTGCATTACGTCAGCCGGTGACAATGCTCTGCACTATGCTATTGCCGTGAACCCACAAAGAGTGAGCAAATATGAGCCGCTATGTTCTCTGCTTCCTGATTCAAGTACCAGCTTCACTGCGTCGACATGAACCCATGGTCAGTGCGTTCTGGGCCGCGTATTCCCAATGCTGACCGTCTCACAAGCCAAGCGCACCTTCTCGAGCTCAAGCTTGCCGCCGTGCAATGTCTCAGTTACGAAGACTACTTCGCACTTTTCGGTCTTGGTAAACACGACAACTTCCGTCATCTGCTCGATCATCAGCTATCGCCGCATCTCTCATCCTCGGCGTACATGTTCTGGCGCATCAACTCCCGGGCGTTCTCGACTTCGTTCTACCGCCGTGGCTACGCCGGTTGGGCACTACGTATGGCGCAATGGGTCTTTGCTATCACGCGGACAACGGATGCCGTTCACGCATTCTGCAACGCCGACACGCTCGAGCAGCAGCAGGATATCTGGTCAAGCCGCATCAAGCCCGTGCTACTCAACACAGTTGTCGTCGCGCTGTTGAAGAACCCGGCGTTCTGCTGGAACGCGCTCGGCGTGCCGATGGCGCAGCGCTCGATGTTCCTCCAAGAGGGCACAGCGTACGAGTACATCCGCGACACGTTCGATCCGCTTCCGGCAACAGCACTCCTGAAGAGCGGCGCCTACTTTTACCTTCTTACACTACTCGGTCACTACACGCCTGAGTCGTGCCCAGAGTACCTCACGCGCGCGGGCTACGAGAAGCTTCGCGCGAACGGCGCAGCGGCGCTTGACGCGTTCCGTCTCCACACGGACTCAATCGTCAACGTGCTCCGCGGCCTGCCGGAGAACGAGCTCAACTTCGCTGTCGTTATGGACCATATGGATTGGTTTAGTCCGGGCTCGATGGACCTCGAGGACGAGGTCGCGCACCTCTACCGCTCGGTTGCCCCAGGCGGCAAAGTTATGTTTCGTTCTGCAGCCAAGTACCCGTGGTACCGCGAAGTGTGCGCGTGAATCCCGCGCTCCAACGTATACCAATGCTGACTATTCGTTAGGTTCGAGCGCCACGGCTTCACCGTTCGTGCGGCAGGTATCCGTGACGGCCCGCACAAGGCAATTGACCGCGTAAACATGTACGCGTCGTGCTACACCTGCGAGAAGGCTGCGTAGAAATATTGGCGTCCCGGAATCTGTAGCTCTAGTAAACTCACATATCCCGATGAAATTACATCCAAATTGATGGGGAAGAACTTGAAGTTGATTGCTTATGATATTGGGTAGACCGCAGTGTTGTGGGCTGAAAATAAATCCTGTGGGAAGAGGAACTTGGGATTTTGAATGAGACCAGCTTCTCAGGAAACGGAATCAAACTTGCCTACCCACAACCGGTCTCCAGATATTAGCAACGGACCTCGACCCACGCTTTCGTTCGATGACAGCCCAACACATTCTCATAACTGGCGCGTCCGGCTTCATTGGCAGTGAACTGACGCTGGCGCTGCTCGCCGCCTCGCCTGATTACCACCTCACGCTCTCCGACATTGTAACCCCCAGCATCCCACCAACGGCCGAAGCCTCACGCATCACTGCGCAGCAAACCGACCTGACATCAACCGAGTCCATCAAAGCGATCGTGACATCGCAGCCGCACTGGGCCGCTGTCTACGCCCTTCACGGCATCATGTCGGCGGGCAGCGAAGCCAACCTCGAGCTGGGCTATCGCGTCAATCTCGATTCGCACCGGCAGCTTTACGACGTGCTACGTGTGCATCAGCCCGGCGCCACTGTCGTCTACACCTCTGCGACGGCCGTGTACGGTCCCCCAGAGACCGCAGGGCCTGCGCGCATCTTCACCGAGGCAACGCTGCCGCAACCGCAGGGCAGTTACGGCACACAGAAATTCATGATCGAGTGCTTGCTGAACGATTATACGCGGCGCGGGCTGCTTGACGCGCGCATTGTGCGGCCGCCGACGGTCGTGGTGCGGTCGGGAGCGCCGACGGCGGCGGCGAGCAGCTTCGTGTCGAGCATTGTGCGCGAGCCTATGAAGGGCCAGCGCGCCGTACTGCCCGTGGCAAAGGATGTAGTGCTGTGGGTAGGCTCGCCGCGGACCGTGGTGCGCAATCTGGTGGCCATCAAGGACGTGCCAAGGGAGAAGTTCGGGCTCAGTCGCGTCGTCAACCTACCCGGATTGTCGGTGACCGTGGCCGAGATTTTGGATGCACTCGAGGAGGTGGGTGGCAAGGAGAGGAGGGCGTTGGTCGATGAGAACAGAGACGAGGCGATCGAGCGCCTTGTCCTGAATTGGCCGGACAGGCTGGATACTACAAGGGCATTTGACTTGGGATTGAGTGCCGACGTGCCATTCAAGGAGGCGGTCAAAGCATTTGCGGACAGCTTAAAGCAGCACTAGAGCTCATGCTTGCGCTCCGCGCGGCGCGTTGCAGAGCGTGACGCTGCAACGTACCTAATCGGAACGAGAATATGTGATAGACGGCGAACAATGCTGCTTGGGCCATGGATTGGACTAAGGGCGAACCACTGAGGACAGCAAAGATCTGTAATTTTTTTCTTGTTAGGACTCGGTCAACAAGGATTAAAGCGGAGATACCACGCTACACTAATTTTGTAACCCAATAGACATGTCAATTATTTGGCTTCATGGCCAATGAAGTATATGTTGGACATCTGTTAACAACAACGTCAAGGCTAACAGACCTTCTAGTCGTGCGGCGCACGAGCATCACCGCGAGCGGTCCGCCTTGCCGCCAGCCTCGCGTAGGTCGCCGCGCTCGTGCATTTCCGAGTTATTGGTCATCTTTCCAACTACTTTTTGAGTCTTCCCAGCAAGTTTATCCATCATAGTGGAACGACCCTCAGGGAGACCTTCGCGACCATCGATCGCCACACCTCCTACAGGTAACGAGTCAGATCTAATATGAAGCAACAATCTTATAATCTTACCCTCACGGACGGGCTGAACGCCAAGAGGACGTTCTTGGGTATACGCGGTGTTATCGGTAAAGCGGGGACCCTGCTGCTGCTGCTGGTCCGGCGGCAGAGGGAGAGCTTCGTTATCCGAATGCAGACGGTGTGTCGGCGGAGCATCTGCGGTCGGAACTCCGTCGAAGTCAATGTAGGTATCGCGAGGCGGCGGCAGAGGCTCGTTCTGTGAGTGCAGGCGGTGGACGGGTGCCATGGCAGGCTCGTTCGAACGGAGTCCCTGCTCGGCATAATGCTCACTACCACCTCGAATACGCGCTGCAGGACCATCGCCAGCGCTGGCTTTGCCCGTTCCGGAGGCACCATACGTATCGGAGCCACTGTTAGAGTCCAAAACTTCAGCGGGACCGGTCCCAGTGGTGCCAGTTTTGACGCGATCGGCGGCAGGCATGCCTGGTTGCATGCCCGCGGCCAGGGGACGCTCGCCGCCATCAACGTACGGGTAATCGGCTTCGCCATAGCGCCGAGTCTCCATGGGCATGAACGGCTGGTTGTTACCGACTGGTGCCGGTAGATCGTCGTGACGTGCCGGGAGCTGGGTATTGTTAGGGTTCGCGTTGTATGCAGTCGAATCGTAAGACATCTTGAAGGTCGTAAAGAAAATCTTAAAGCGTAATCTAATTGGTAACTCTGGAGCCTAATACCTTATATAGCACTCCGCAATTTTTGGCGCGTCATAGCGCCACACCGGGCGTCATACCTCCGCTCCACTGTATTCTCACTTCCTTAGCCGGTGAGAGATTGTCGAATTCTCACAGGCGTTAGCATCACTGCGTCGACGATGACGGGGCACAACTAGTGAGGTCTCCAAACCCTGGTCCCAACTCCGAGAAGGCAATTACCGAATGCGTCTGATGCTGATGAGTGAGAAGGTTTTAGATTTTTCGAGGGCAATAAAACATGGTGTCCGATTCCACTGCATGGCAACAAGGATCCCCGCCTCAGCGAGCCGAACCCCCATCCATGCTTCTCAATGAACAACAATTTTAGGTCTAATGAATTGCTGAAAGATGCTTGAGGCCTCTGCATTGATATTTATTTGAACATATAAGTGTTTGGTGACGGTCAGAGTGGAGGGCAAAGAAAAGAAAATCTATGAGCTGTCAGAGAACCTCTACTCTCAGGCGGCCCGAGGCGCCAGAGTGGAGATCGTCGTTGCCAATGACTCTGGCCGACTTGGTTTCGCAATGCCCACTTGCTCTCTAGGTTTATCAAGGGTAACCCGTTTATTATCGCAAGGTTAGTACAGGACAGGATGTGCCTCGGCAAAGGTTGACCTTGAGTCAGTCTTAACCGAACTTCTGATTGGGTAGACTGCACGCCTCATTCCACACCCAAATTATCTCCTGCCCTGAAATCCCCGACCATACTCGCAAATATTTTGGATGGGGTAGAGAATACCAATCACGGGATAGGTTGGATCTGTGTCACTCTGGCGGGTGGGATGTAGCGCTCCAGGGGTCCCGATTTTCTCGCAACCGGAACCATTGTGGCAAATTCCTCCAGCTTGATCGAATCCGTCAGCAAGTGCATTCTCGTGTGTCAATCTGGTATGTTGCTGGTCTCGCGGGACAGAAGCCGTAGGTTCTATCAAAGCTCCATCAAACTAGCATTCTCGATGGAAGAGCCTTGCCGAACATCAAGCCTGTAAACAATGATTGTGCGGGTCTATGGGAGATCACCGACCACGACCACCTTCTCCACGAGTGCCTTACATCGTCCATGAAGACGGCGAAGACGTGGCGAAGGTTTGGTATAGTTGTCGATCCCAATTACCAGTTTGATACTTGGCGAGCGTAAACCACAAGACCCAAAGCCTTAGGTGGAAAGCCAGGTTTTGAACAAGGTCACTTTATAGTAAGGTCCGCCGGTCTTTTAATTGCCTCACGTACGCCTCAACAACTTCGCAGCCATGCTTGGATAGAAAATGCTGAGATGATAGTGCCGTAAGCTCTAGTTCTGCGACCACCCGATCCTGAGTTGAAGCACGTGCAGAACTGGGAACTAAGGCAAATTTTTCTGCCTCGAGCGATGGGCTAAACATACGGATGCGATCTCATCGCATTTGTAATTAATCTGACGGCCTCACCTTGAGAGCCCTCGAGAAGCTATAAATTGCAGCACTTGGAGAAATCTCAAGCTCCATTAGTCAAATGAATGCTGAAATATTGTGCAGAAACCACTCGTTGCGAGGCACTAGTAGATTCCGCGGCTTGAATAATGCGGGTCGGATCGTTCCGATGAGCCTCTTGTATAGGTGGTTTTAGACTCGACCTCGGCCCGCAGATCTGCAATAGTGATCATTCCCTTCTCCGCTGCAGAGCGGTTTGAATCCTGGCGAAGCTGTCAAACTCTCTCGGCTGTTTATCCTGATCGGGATACGATTTTTGCGGTCTCCCAAGCCATGGTTCCACCGTTGCAAGACGCAGATTGCCCGACGGTCTAAGCCGCAAACGGCCATTTCTAATTCGAGGGCGCACAAACGGTTTCATCAGATCCAAGTCTAACACAACGTGACAATATTTGTGAAGGCGGGTAGACTGACCAGCTTGCAGATCTCAACTCGAGAAATAAACCGGGTCCATATCCACTTTCCAGACCGATGCGAGCCTGCTGCTTATGCTTTACCAGGCTGCCCCGCACATTATCGCAAGGTTAGCTCAGGACGTAGCGTACCTTTGCAAAGGCTGATGTTAGGACAGTCGCCAACAAACTTTTAGTTTGGATTACTAGATGCAGCATGGGTATGCCACCTAAGCGCGGTTTCATTTGATCACATACCCTGATGTTTGCCGATCAAACTCAATTGTTACGTACTCGCAGACTCCACGCCTTATTCACGGTATCCTTGGGTTCGTGCCCAAGCATGGCGTCCTTATATTACCCACCTCCACGCCGAGCTGTCATCCCCACCGTTGTGTCTCGGTCCCTTCTCCCCTCCTCTCCCCACTCATTCGCTTGCGCGCAATGCCCTATCCACCGCTGCCAGGGATGTATTTCCCAACGGAGAAGCCGTGGGTGAATATGGTGATCAACGTCAGGGACCGCAACGGTGCGCTTCATTCGGCTTGTCTGTCGCTCACTTCGCTGAAGGACCTGTTTTTCAGTCGCGTCCATCGCCTTCGGTTTTACTTTAGGATTCTTCTACTTCGTCCTGCTTCGGGTCATTCGTGAGACACGGCGCGTCGGCAGATTCAATACCTATGTGATCATGATTTGGACCGAGCTCGCTGCGTGTGTTACGGGACTGTCCAGGGACATAACTGGCACTGCTGATGATTATTCATACAGGTCACTTGTACTATCGTTTCTATGCTACCTCCTCGTACAAGAACTCGTCCGGCCAACGTTTTTTGTCATCTTCTTCATTATCTTGCAAGTCTGAATTTACTGCTCGGAAGTTGTCTTACTGACTTGAAGATGTACAGCTCCTGGGCCATTGAGACCCTCCTGCAGATTATCATCAACCGCATTTGCATCCTGCTTGACAACAGAAATCATCGCGTACGCGTTGCGTTTTATTGGCGTCTTCAAAACTGAAAGCGCTGTCACGTTTTAGATTCTCCTGAAATGGAGTGTGGCAGGAGTCTGGAGTTTGTGTGTCGTCGCCGTCTACTGCATCTGGCTTCCCGCGAAACTACAGGCACGTGACTTTTGATGCTCCATCGCCTGGCGTCTTGCTAACGACACTTGTAGATCAACCACAAGTGCGCAAGACTCTTTACATTTCATTGAATTCCAATTCCCTAATGAGGTATCTAGATACACTGAACTCAATGTGTACTCTGATCGAGTAGAGGTGCGCGCGCCGTGATCTTGCCTGGGATGTTTCGCAGCTGAAAATTACCATAGAAGTGTATTTACCTGATCTTGGACGCTGGTCTCAACTGGTTCTTTATCCGTCGAGTCAAGACGCAGTTGTGTCAGTATGGTGGGGTAAGTTGTGTAAGGTTTTCTCCCGTGAGAGTTTCCTAAAGCCTCGTCTTCTTCAGTTCAAGAAGTATCAACGGCTGGTGACGTTCAACACCCGCATTATCTGGGTTTCTATTGCGATGGACCTCATGATTATCGGCATGATGTCCTATCCAAGCGAACTGGTCTACACGCTCATGGTGCGTCAGCCCCTCTGCTCGCAAACCGCATTGAAGATCAACTTACATCATCCAGCACCCTATCCAATATCTTGTGAAGCTCAACATTGAAATGGCGATGTCGCATTTGATCATCAAGGTCGCGCGTGAGACCGGCATCATTCACGATGAGGGTAGCACCGGACATGCCGAGTCGACAACGATCCCGACCCGCGGAATCGGCTCAATGCGGGTCTCGGTGCAGATTACACGCACGCAACAAGATGAGCTTGAGCTCGCGGAGCAGGGCAAGGCAGTTTGGGCACCGGAAAAAGGCTCGCCGTCGTACAACGAGTTAACCAACTCCATCATCGACCTCAGCCCGAATAGCAAGGATCGTCATCTAGACGGTTGATAGGTGGCAGTATTGTAGGCTGGAGATTTCATTCGAGCACGCATTGCTCTTCTCGTAATTACTTCAGGCTGAAGTGGTGACAGTTCAATCGGGATTATCATGTGATAGGTATGGACTGTGAGGTCGCTTGTAAATGACACATGTACAATAAAAGCTGTAATAATAGCTGTAGTATCCGTAGTAAACACAATTTTGATCATGTTATATCCTTTGTCTATGCGATGATCACGTATGTTTGATAAAGCGAGAGGATATCCGCCATAGAACAGGGGCTGTAGCCTACGGGCACCTCAATCCTGAAGCCTTACTAGCTGCTGCTCTGCTCTGCACTAGTTTCGATTGTCGTTGCGTGCCTCTGATCATGATCATCCGGTTTCAGTCCAAAGACAACCATGTTCAGTGTCTCGATGACGGATTCAACAGTATTACGACTGTCTATACATCATTTCATCTCTAACAGACGGCTAAGAGCAACTTCACGGCTTCAACGTAACACAGCCCTCCGAGCTGTCTTCAATGAAAATACCACCGTAAATCAGCCCCTCGTTGAGATTGAGAGACTGGTAGCCTTCGTGCAGAACGTCGATTCCTAGAGGACCAGTAGGCAGCTTGAACACGCCAAGGTGGAACTGGCCGCCACCTGTGTTGGGATTGTACGTAGGGCCGGCGACCCGCGTGAGCGCATCGTAGCCGTGTGAGTAGTAGACAGTTATCGTGCTGTTTGAGATCAGAGGAGTATGTTAGTTTACAACCTGGACTGAGATCCCGGGACGCACTTGTCTTCCCAACCCACGGTCAAGGCGAAGTTGTGCCAGACGTTCTTGATGAAAGACGTGTGGAAAATCACCTCTTCGGGGTGCTGGCTCTGCAAGGTCGTAATGCGTAGGTTGCGTGGATCCTTCAAACTGATGGATTCGCCTTGCGGGTCGAACGGCGTTCCGAGTTTGAAGTTGAATTGACTGCTCGAGTAATCGTTTGTCTCGTGCCATCCGCCGTGGTACTCGTGCGAGTAGTTTAACGGCCGGTGAGGATCATCGCGTACGCTCCAATGGAACGTTGTCGATCCCTGCACAGTGGCGTCCGTACCATTGTTTCCAGCAGGGATAAGTTCACTACGTCGAAAGCCTACTTGTGGAGCGCCACCGCCCGGGACAAAAATGGACCTATCGCTGAGAGTGACCTCGACGGCTTTAGAGAGGTTTGTAATGTCGAACTGAGATAGTGGGGTGAGTATGTAGCTAACGCCAACTTGAGCCTGCATACCAGGGAAGGGAGAACGAAGGGAAATTTGAGGATCTCCGACCAGGTCTGGTTTTGCCCATGTACGTATTTGTCGTCGAAAACGCTTGTTTCTTTGTCGAAGTCCGCAGCAGTGGCCATGAGAGGCACCCTGCCATCAAAAAGAAGGGAACACTTTGGGGCGGGCGATGGCACAGCGAGTGCAGAGCCGGTGAACAAAGCGACGATGCCCAGCGCGAAGATCATCTTGACTGAAGTTAAAGTCAGGGGCAAAGCTCGATGTTAGGAGCAGTGACCGCTGGCAGTGTTTTATACATAGGCCATGGTGGTCGTGAGATGTCGCGCGTCTTCCTCGCCCTCGGACGGCGGTTTCTCGGCGCACGTGCCACTAGACTCAAATGGCTACATCTACGCGAGGTCCGTGCGCCCGACGAGAGTGTACACAGCAGAGTCAGACAGATTCCGAAAACCAGCGTTGCAGCAGACGCAGGTGAGCTCAAGTTCCAAAAGGTCGGAGTTGTAAGTGCAATGTCGTTCTCCCTCTCTCCTCTTCTTTGAAGTTCAACCCACTCGCCGGTTATACATCCAGTTGAAGCTTTGAATGGCGCCGAATACTCGCTCAATCTATCATCGGCCCACTTCCAAGCCGATGCTCCAAAGTTCTAGCCATCACTATATCTCTAGGTCTTTGGCTTAGCATTCAAGGGCTTCCACGGTTGAGGCTGCTATTTGCTTTACACTAACGCTGGGCCCGTATGCCGGCTAGAATTGCTCAATTCTTATCTTGGCTGGTTGAGCCGGGAGCTTGATTCACCTGCCTTCACCATCAGGCTTCTAACGCCTTAGGCACTGACCGCGATATTTCAAGAACTTCTCTCGTTGGATTTTTGCTATTTGCAGTCACCGGTGCGGCCGTTTGCACATATAGGTACGGGCGGAGCTGATTTGATACGGACCAGCGCTCCACTCGCGCCACCCGGCTGCGCGTCATCATACGACGTCAATCTAACGGTATGTGGAGATATAAAAGACCATGCTACGGCCGCACCACATTTCCCACAAAGCCAATTTTACGACCTTTAACGACCCCCAACACTACTCGCACCTTTTACGACCTCACACAATGTTCCACCGCAAGAAGAACAGCGTTGACAACACACTCTTCGGCCGTCGCCACGCTGGCACCGTTGCAGCGAACGAGCACCCTTACGCTCCACCGACAGCTAACCCTGCCGCGCCAACCAATATCACCATTCAGATTCCCGCCGGTGTCGCAGGCGGCCAGCCTATCGTAACAACTCAGCAGCCTGCTGCAGGCACGCACACCGGCTTCGGCCATGGCACCCACGGCACCAATGGTACTCACGGCATGGGTCTCGCCCCGACCGGACAGAACTTTACCACCAACGACGGCCAGCAGCACCAGTTTGGCGAGACCGCACCAGTATTTGGTCAGCCTCCCACTGGCGCCATGGGCCACCAGGCGAACTCGCTTACTGGCACCGGCGCGCCTAATCGTCGCGTCTCCGTCGGAGACAAGATGATGGGAAAGATGGAAATGGGTCTCGGCAAGCTTACGCACGATTACAAGATGCAGGCCGACGGTCAGCGTCGTCTGAACGGCGGCGTGGTCGAGGTCGACGCAAACCGCCGTAATAAGCGCTGGTGAACGTAGCCGTTGTACTCCACCGACCTTTGAACGAGGTCCTGTGATACCCTTCTTCTAATTTGTAGCCCTCTAATACAATAGGGCACCTTGGAATCAAATAATTTGCGGAATATCCTGCATTCCTCTGTACACATACGTCAGGAACTTTATGCCGCGAAACCTGCTTGAAGTGATACCGCAACTGGTCATCGGTTCAATTGCAGTTGCTTACATTACGGCTGGTGCCAGGCAAGACCTAGCGAGATTCGTAGTGAAGGCGGCCTATAGCTGCAAGGAGCATCACACCAAAGGGGTAGAGAGGCGGATATAAAGCTTTATATGACGCTGCGAAATGATGCCAAGCCAACTTGCTCATAGAATGAGTGAACATGCAGCCCGAACAGCGTGGGTGTCAATCTTCCATCCACAATGACTCCTTGCGTGTAAAGCAACTCGAGCGCGCGGAGCGGGTTATGTGAAGGGTTCTCAGTCACTTAACGGGTATGCTGGGGCTACAGAGCGAACTAGTCATGCGGGATATAGTCGGGAACGGAATGGATTTGGGGAACACTTGAAGGAGCCTAACATCTGCCGCAAGTTGGCAAAGTACTCGCCGACTTGGAGCAATATTGGCTTGTGTGAGAGGCCAAGGGATGCTGGCTATGTTCTTCAACTAGGCACGCCTTTTGTAAGCCTCTGGGAGCAATCGTTGTTTGAGCAGGGAAGTTTGCTTCCATTGCATAGTCACACGATGATGTCCCACGCTTGACAGAAGCTACGGCCCAGGGAAACACCCAGACTCCTGAGATCACCGTATGGGTCGGGCTGCGAGACGCGATCGTGGTGATTCTGACCGCTAGCGCTGCTGCTGACGTGTTCCTCGTTCCGAATAATGAAGCATCCTTTGGATTAAACTCTTCACGGTATCTCGCATGCTCTTCTAGAATCGTGAGTGGTGTGCAAATATATTGCTACTAGTACTACTACGCTACACATTAGAAAGAGATGTAGGGCGCGTTGTGAACCAGATGTACATGGGCTACGATCGTAACAACTGCACACGCGGCTGAATGAGCACCGGCGACACGATATTCCCCTAACTTGACCGCCAGCGGACGCGATGAACGCACGCCGAGGCGAGAAAAACTGCAGGGGTTGCGACTTAACGGAACAAGCGATGGACGAGATCACTGGAATTAGAAACAGGTGATGCAGTAGGGCGTGATTGAGAGTTTGCGATTCAAACATCGGACATTCTGGGCAACGACTCAGATGGTAGGTGGGAAAGCCGCGACAAGGCGGAGACTAGGCTTCTGGGCTTTTATGGACGCGCCTACGAAAAGGTAAACTTTGCGGTCACGCGACCTTGCTTGGCTGTCACCGACGACAGCTGCCGTGTTGATGCCACCTTCGAGGCGCAACATCGGCACACCAATCGATGAATTGGTCGCGCAAGGCTGGAGCTTGGTAGAAAAATAATGCTCTCGACAGGTGTTGCGAAAGTGGACATCCCTAATTTCCTGTTACGCAGTCAGTACACAGTGATACTGTACGACCTTCCAGTCCCTGGGCCAACACCTCATTCTGCTCAATGAAATAAGATCACGAAGGAGATGTACAAACGGGTTTGGGATAATGTAAAGAGGTAGTTGCAGTGCCAGCATTCCCCTGGTTCATGTACTTGCAGCCGATGGAACGGAAGTTACAAACGTATACGGTCGGGGTAGGCAAGCGATTGTAAGCAACAAAGAACACTTTCTGCAGGACTCCGCGTGCTGGTGGCCGTTACACTAGCCCCATTCGCGCACGACGAGCGTGAGAATGAAATACAAGGAGACAATGAGGCCCCCAACGGCGCGAGCCGACTGCCGTTTTCATCGGTTGTCGTCGCGCCAGACGACCTCTCGTCCCGTTCCACATCGCCAACCTCGGTCACGTGCGTCCCGACGCGTTTTTCGCTGAACTGCGTCCAGTTCAACTGTTCTGTCACTTGAGCCCTCCAGCATCGACCCTCGACAGCTGCCGTAATACGACGTGACCCGTGTCTCTGGCCCCTTCTCCTCTTGCCTCAATGTCTTCGCTCTTGACAAAGCTAGTTACACGGTCTCCGGAGCTACGTGCGCTCCCTTCGACCCCTACAAATCGGTCTGCGCCGGACAGTGCGTACCCCCTATGCTCGCACTGATAGAATCTCGTCTCACCGTTTATCCTCAGCCTCTGGATCGAACCCTGCCAGACGGAAAAGGAAATTGGGCTTCAGCGGCTCAAGCGACGACTCTGATGAGACGCCTATCACGAAGCGGCTTAAAGTCGACGAGTCCGCAGCTGGCGTGGGAACATTGTTAGAACGCGCCACCTCGCTGGACGTTGACACGGCTCCCGACTCGAGTGGACAGAACACAAACATCTGCATTTTCCCTGGTTGTGGCCAGAGGTTGCTCAGCAAAGCGCACACCCGTGAGCACAATGTAATTGGCCACGAATGGATTGCGTTCTGCAAGCCAAACCCTCGGCCAGCTGCTGAATGGACAAGCTTTCCTTGCATAGTGCGTTGCTTTTTCTTTCGAGCTACTGGGTAAAGTTTGGAGAAGCAAGCCCTCAGGTATACATGCGCTTCACAGCCTCTGCCCGGTGACCGCCTTTTGTGACGAACAAATGCTCACCTACCCTCAGGTTTGCGCAAAGGTCTTCCCCTCAAGGCGTATCATAATGTTACACTATTCCCAACACGACGATTCCTCGCACAAATTCGACGAAAGAGCAAGCGCCTTCGCCTTGACCCAAGAACAGGATCCTTCTCTCATCGCTTCGTATGACAATTCGACTGTGCAAGGCGACACCATCATGTGTGAATACCCAGGGTGTGGGAAACGGCTGCGCAACCAAAGGAGAGCCATCGAACAGCACAAAAGCTTCGGCCACGAGTGGATGGCGTTTTGCAAGCCCAACCCCCTTCCCGCCGCCCAATGGAACGAATTCCCTTGCGCGGTACGTGGCTCGCGTTCTACCATATCAGCCAAGTATTGATCTTTCTTCTAGATGTGCCCGAAGGTCTACAAATCCAAGAGCAGTCTCATCATTCATGCAAGGCTGCATAACTACCGTTCGCCGTGGCGGTATGGAACCGCACCTGCCTCAGGCAAGTCGCGCGTCTCTGCGCCGCGGCCCGTGCCAGCATCAAAGGCAGCGGTACCGTGGTACCAACGCCCACCGAGAGCAGGAATCGCGCGTCTGAAGCGAGGGGTGACCTTCACGCTGGACGCCGCACGCGAACGCGGCGACCCGTTCGAGCGTGCCTTCAAGAACTTCTTTGCTGGCCTGCTCACTGCAGCCGGACAACACGGTCAAAAAGAGCTCATGTCCGAGTGGCGTGAGTTCGATCTGGCCGCGTCGCTTGACGAGTGTGGCAAGCCGCTCGAGCTCGAGGAGGCTGTCACCGAAGATAAACACGAGGACGACAAGTGCGACGATTGGGAGTTCTCGAATCTCGATGATTTTGAGTATCCTGGTGCGGAGTGTTTATTCGATGCGTACCAAGCACGAGCGAATTACCAGGCTGGGATGGTAAACGACTGTCAGGACGACGGCGACCTAGAAGATACCGCGGTCGGACAGAGCGGCGGCGGCATTGCGCATCAGAACTCAATAATTCAGTCGCA
Organism: Auriculariales sp. MPI-PUGE-AT-0066; assembly: GCA_020744175.1. Classification (NCBI taxonomy): domain Eukaryota; kingdom Fungi; phylum Basidiomycota; class Agaricomycetes; order Auriculariales; species Auriculariales sp. MPI-PUGE-AT-0066. The sequence continues at coordinate 540,186 of JAGTJP010000011.1, forward strand.
CGGCGTGGCCGAAGGTGGATCTGAATTTGGCTCCGCCAGTCTGGAGTCGGTCTTTGGGCTCAGCCTCCTGTCGGCGGCGTCGCCAAGTTGGGCACAGACGGCGATATCAGACCCAGCGCAGACACCGGACCAGCGTCTGTATACCGAATCACTTCCGGAATCTGGTCAGGGGGATATCGATGAAAGCGCGATTGACCCTTCACTCGATCTGCTGGACGATGATGGGTCGGAGGCCGAGTCCGCTGTGGGGAACCTCGGGCAAGCTGTTGTGCAGCAGAAATTTCAACAGCCTCGCGGCCAACCCGCAAATCCGAACCGCAACTCTGTAGACGACGCACTGTCCTCCGAAACGTTCGTTAGCCTGCTCAATACCCTCCGACTCGAGTGTGAGCGGCGCGGCATCACAGATGTAAACAGCCTGATCGCGCGGCTCACGGCTCAGACTAAGACGGTATGATGTCTCATTACGTGGGCAGGATCTCTGACGACGAGGAATTAAAATGCACCTTCCACCAGAACTTTCAACGTGGGCTTCCCTGTGTATTATCTAATGCCACGAAATGCACCTCGAACTTGGTATCCAAAATTGGCCGAAAGGCGAGCAGGCAGCCGAGATGGCTCTGTGCTTTCGGTCAAGGCGACATAATCAAGATTTTTGTAACTGTTGCGGAGCCCAGTTTATGTGCATAGTGAAAGCAAATGATATTGAGCCATCCACATCGTACAGTACAACGTTGTTTTGAGGTACCCCCCGTTCCCAGCGCATAGTTCACCGGCTTAGATCTTCCCAGGGCCGACGTAACTGTTCAACTGCGCCTCCAGAGCTGAGGTGGAATCGAGCCTATACATCGAGGAGGAAATAGATTAGCGCATGCGCCTGATCGCCGCGTGGCAAGTTGGTAGACGCTCACGTGTAGCTGTAGGAAGGCTTCCAGCTCGCCGTCTGCGTGATGCGGGTGGTCGAGTTGTTGAGGACGTTGCCAGTCGAGGTCAAGTAGCCCGGCTCGTCCGAGTCGAGATCGGTCACCATTGCCAGCACGACATTGGTGAAGATGTTGTTCTCGACGAGCACCTGTGCGCCCATGCGGCTGTTGATGCCGGACGTCGGGACACCCGTGAAAAGGCTGTTGTAGACGTGGCCGGTGCCAAAGCGCAGCGACGGCGTGCGTGAGTTGATGTTGCTCCAGCTGCGTAAAAGTGGTATCAGCATAGCATCTTTATACGTTGGATTTGAAAGATGATTACATGTTGTGGTGGTAGGTGACACGAAGATGGCCGGTGTCTTCGGACTCGTTCGAGTCGCTGTGGCCGACAAGCGAGGCCTGTAGGCGATGTGAGACTCACTTGAGCACAGGGAATACAGTCATTCTACCTTCCAGTGATCAGCAAACTTATTCCAGGAGACGGTGACCAAGTCGGAAGCATGGGTGATATCTGAGCAAGTAGAGCAATTAGCTTAGCGAATCATCTGAAGCGGTTATCTCACCAAGTTGCCCATCGTAGTCATCCTTATCACCGGTCAAGCCAACGGTATGAATGTAGTTGTGGTCTGCAAAGAACGATTCCATTAGCGGCCTCAAAACAAGAGTTGGTTCGAAACGATATGGCTCACCAATCCAGACCTGAGTGGCTTTGTTGAGAGAAATGGTATCTTCTCCTGAAGGAGGAGGTCCAAAATTGAGGTTACGGATGATGACATTCGACGCGCTCTTGATCCTGAAGCCACCGCCAGTAAGGCCGCTTCAGAGAGCACGGACATCAGCGGCCGCGAGAGAGAGCAAAAGTCATGACCTACGCGCTGCTGCCACTACCGATGACCGTCTTGTTGCTGGAAATGTCGATGATGCCGCAGCCGGACAAAGTCGAAGTCAGCGTCACGACTTTGGCGCCAGACGCGGCGACGGCCGACACGAGTGCACTGCAAGAGGTGACGGTGGTGGAGGCAGCACTACCACCACCAGTCGTACCGGCTGCATGAAGACCCTATTTTTAGTACTGAAGTAAACAGCTACGCAGAACTACTAACCGCCAAAGCCCACGAGGCTGAAATTCTGTGCGACAACCGATGAGGCGAGCGCGACGAAGACACCAAGCGTCAGCAACATGTTCTTCAAATTTCTCGTTGAGGAGGTTTTGTGCGCGTGTGGTTGCGATGAGTGACATGGGGGCTGATTCTGCGTCGCCTTTATACCGCCTCGGTTGGGTTCCATGGTCGCCGTTTACGGAGAATCATAAGGTGGCGACTTGTGATGAGCTGGCATCTTTGAGCCTTCCTCTGAGTTTCACGGCCATGGAGCGGCGGAGTAGAGTATACAAACTCCTGTCGGCCCGCCAGTGGACCGTCGTCTCCGGTGCGGGGTAAGGAGCATGCCCATCTTCTCAAGTTGAATGGTCCGGCAGGTGCATTGTCACCTGTGAGGCTCGTGAGCGTTCTCGTGATGAACGACCTTGGGCGGGCCGTAGATTAGTACTACATTCGACAACCCATCCTTGGGATAAAGCATATGTGTTGGTGTAGCACCGCCGTGCTGGCTCAAGGTAGCCTGCAATTATGCACACCAGCAATGAGCTAGCTTCAACCAAGATGTAGTTCATAGAGCATATTTGGTAGCTTTATTGAGCTAAATGAAAGTCGAACAAGTTGCAAGATGTGCCTGTTGGGTACAGAGAAGGCTTCATCTCTGAGAAAAGGCGGCGAAAGTTGATGACGAGCAACCGGTCACAAGCAAAAAGCAGAGATAGCGTCATCACAAGCAACGCGGAGTAACGTGCCTTAGGATGGCAGAATGTGGATACAACACGTGGACTGGTGGATCGTGTCCTACGAGGAACCAGGAGACAGAGCGCGGCATCAAGCTCCGCGAGCCGCGGTCCGCCGGGACGCGTCTGCATCCGGGTCAACAAGACCCAAATTTAGAGCAACAGAATGGTGATGCCAATCACAAGGTCTTCTCGAAGTGTCGGATACTTTGATGATTTAGGCAATCGCATAGAATGAACTCTGCACCCGATCACTGACGGGCTGTTGTCTAATGCCAGCCTCGCCAACACGATCAGCATCGGGTGGATCTTATCCTACTATCTACCAATTAACTGCCTGACCTTCATCCTTGTACAAAATTGCCTCGCGGCTACCCACGCGGCTTCCTGCAGCTACACTGGCTGGCCAGACTGCACTGCCTAGTCGTCCTTTCTTTGCTCTTCAACCCCCATGTCCTGGCATCTCGAACCTCTTAGACTTTTACCTGCGCCCAAGCAATGCCTGACTTGGTTCCCGTGGTCTAGCTACTTCACCAGTGCCCTTATGACAGTCACAACACTCCGAAAGACGATACTCGCACGACTAGCAATGACGCCTTAAATGCTATTTTGTAAACTCTCATCCGTTAGAATTTGTGGGAACCTTTGCTATTCGCCCAGTTACCCATTCTCAGGACGCTGGCTAGCTTGCTACGTGCGGTCACATCAAACAATTGGCGTTTACTGATGTTTTCTAATCTGTTTCAACGTCTGACACTTTAGTAAGGTGCGATTGGTCCCCTGCTTCAGGCTCACCCGCGTCTACGGACTCTCCCAATCAGAAAATTCACAGGAATACCCACTCATTCGCCCAATTGTTTCGGCTCTTCCTTCGGCCCGCTTTCTCAGTGTTCTGTTCTCCCCGGTTCCTGAAGAAGGAGCTCGCGTAGTCTGCCCCTGACACCTGTCAACTTCTGGATATCGACAGCTCTCAGTAAGCGGGCCAGTGACTCTTAGGCTGATGCCTCACCTTGGGCTCTCTGTGATTGAATCAATGACTTTCATTGTTGAGTGTCAATTTTGTATGTCATATACTCCGGTGAAGGCGTGAACGGGCCGAAGTTAGCGTGTCCCTTCACCAGCAGCTTAAGATGAATCGCTACACTATCGGGCCGTAGAGATGAAGCCGAGGCTATCACCTTCAGACCTGGAGGTCATTACTCAATGTTCCCACTCCGCCGAGACTGGTTCTAACACAATACACTACTCGCAGCCGTTGCCTCGGGTCGCTGTTTCTCCTTAGGTTCACCCGCAGCACCTACCATCGCGGCCCCTTTGCTTCTGGTCCCCTTAATCTCACCGCTTAGGGCCTCCTCCGGCCGTCGCGCTTGCATTATGCTGGGTAGGACAACTTTGGCCGCGGAAATAATGAGCGCTCCAACCTTCACATGAGACTCGAGTAATTCACGCTGATTTACCGCGTTCTTCGCCATCGGTGACGCGGAATACTGCGTTAGGAAGTGATCTCACGCGCACGAGCCCTCGATCTTCTGAGCGGGGAGCCCGGGATGAAGCAGGTTGCAAACCGACACCGTTGTGCGCAGTCGTCACCCTCCACAGGGTTGCATTAATGTTCCACATTCGCATACGTGTGGGTTTGCGCTCAGCGAAGCTGCCTGGTGCTCCGATCATACCTGCTCGCGCTGAGGGTCCCCCACGCGTCCAGTTGACGTGTCGCCAGGAAGTTCATGAACTCTCCAATTCATCGACTATTGTCTCCCCCCGCCGCATCGCACTAGGTCTCACCGGGACCTCTCTCGCCATCGACTATGTCAGAAGCCACGTGGTGCTGTGCCCGCCATCGCCCGGGGTGCGCGATGTGCGGGTGCAGAAGGCCGCGGGTGCTGCAAAGATATGCCCGCATGCGGCGCTCCCGCAACATTGTGTCTGTGCAAACGTCGCCGCGGACTTGCGCGCGTTCCTTAACCCGAGATGGTCCAGCGACTAAATCTTCTCAAACCCGGCGATACGATGGGGAGGCCAGGCAACATCGGTGTGTGATCGGCCATCGGGAAACATGAGGCCAGAATAGGCAACTGAATGAAGAGAAGAGTTCTGGCAAGCGCGGGAGCGCGGAGTTTGTCGGTGTTGGTAACATGCGCCCTCGCCGGCAGTGCACGGACGCGCTGTTCTGCAGGCAGCAGCGGAGGAAACACGGCGGCTCAACAACGCAGTCTAGGCGTGTGCGCGGGGAGTGGGCAGCCGCGTCATTGTCCGAGGCGGGCGTTGATTCTGAGATCGGCCTTGCGGCGTACCGCGGTTACGGTCTAGGCCGGAGAGGTGCATGATGAGCGACTCGCGACCAAGTTTGAATGGGTCGGCATTCATGCTCTCTATGGTCAGCGCTGGGCGAGTCTCTCGATCCTTCCATTGGCCTCGTTCAGCAATGATTCAGCGTCTGGGATTAGGGTGTTATTGTAGATTCTGACTGACACGCAGTGACCACGGTAATCCGTCGGTCACACCTTTCGCCGAGGCAGTCTGTGTTTCAAAACAGCTCTCATGGTAAGTAGAGAATCAGTTCAGTCCAGGGACCCAACGGATCCGAATATCAGTGGCTGAGAGCTATCGTTAGGAGTCAAAAAAAACTGGTGGGAAGACTGGGAATCAGATGGAGCCCGGATGGGACCAAGGCCAAGCCTTGTTTACGTATACAGAGAGCAGATGGCACACTGTTGACTGTCAACGACTTGGCGTCTGTTTCAACTGTTCCCCGCTGAGCCTGAGCGACCATTGTCTTTAGTGTGGAGAGAGACCGTTTTTGTGAGAAGGCACCCCCCCCCCGCGCCCCGCGTCTGCCTCGCTGTCGAGGAGGAAAAAACGAAGGAAACGTCGGACGCTTCTACGCCGTTCCCTAACCGAGCCACTTCAATCAGTCCCGTTCTGGCGGCGACTAGCAAACGGATCGCCAGCCCCCCCCCTCTTCCCCCGGCTGGCCCAACACGGGACGACCGCAGCCGTTTTTGCGAGAAGGAGCGGCGGAAGAAGCGCCACCACTAATTGTCGCCAGGGGTAGGGGTGCCAGGTCCCGATGCGGGAAACCCTTCACGTGCTTGCTTTGCCTGAGGCGAGAGGGGGGCATCGCGCGCGGGGGGCACGGATCGGTCGCACACATACGCCCCAATTCACCCGCTTTGAATAGAGAAAGAGCCACGGTGAGTCTGTGACGTGGGGGCGGCTCGGCTGTGAGCCAGTGAGAGAAAGAGGCGTCCCATCAGATCTCAAAGAGAAAGACGTTTTGACATGTTCTGACCCGCGTCGGAGATGCTCTGATGGGGCACGTCGTCCGTCCGTCCGTCGTCCGTCGTCGGAAGTGTGCCGTGCCGTGCCATGTCACCCAACATTGTAACTGTAACACGACCCGTGTTGCAAAAACTGTGAAACATCACGAGCAAGTCTAACTGAACCGCGCCGGCTGCCGCGGGCAAGAACCCGTAAACGGACAGAGAGCACTGATCACAGAGCACAGATCACAGAGGCACAATGCAAGCAAGCAAGCAACACCCCCTTGCGGGTGAGGAAGAAACGAAAGCGGCGGCGGATGGCATGCGCACGCGCAGAGTCGCTAAACATTCAGAAGAAGCCCCGCGCTTTCCCTCCCCCCTGGCTGGGCCGCGCTGGCACACAGCACAGAGAAGTGGGCAAGGTTCTGTAGCGCTTCAACCATATGCGTGTGGCGACCGGACGTAAAACTTGAATGACAATTGCGAGTGCGTGCACACTGCACACACACACACGCACACCAGATCCCGATTTCTGATCCTGGCAACAACACAGCAACAGCAACAGCACTCAGCCAATTTTGCCACCCTCGCGACCAGGGAATCGCGCTGGCGCGCAGGCGGGCAGAGAAAGATGCATCGATTGTAGACCTTGGAGCTGCAGGCCACGCGGGGAGTTACAGGGAAAACAGCGGCGCATGGGGATTGCGCAACGATATATGTTCATTTGGTTTCTGGTTTGTGTGGGGTGGCGGGGTGTTGGACAGAAACAAAAACAAAACGAAGAAAGGTGGCATGTACGAGTGAACAGAGAGATTGACGCAGGCGGGGCAACACGGTCTGGGGGGGTATTGCGTATCCAGCACCAAAACAGGGAGACCATCGTGATGAGACGGGACGGGGGAACAACGATGACAGAGAAATGAAACCCAAGGAGACCTCGCGCGCGCGCAGGCAAGTAAAGGTGGGAGAAAACTACAGTGTGTGGGTGTGAAATCATACGCATGGACGTATTTGGATCTCGACATTGACGAGGAGGTGTGAGGAGGAACAGGGGGGGATGGGCGATGCGATATAGCATGTCATGTTCGTCGACAGCGCGAGAATTTGGGATAAGAGATCGGGAACGGGACGATTGGCTTCTCCAGGTTTGGGGTACTGCATACGGACGGGGGCAGACAAAGCGAAGAGCGGAGAGAGAGAGAGATAGTGCTACATGGCGATACAGACGGGGCATGGCAAATCGAAAAAGGATGCATTGGCAGATGACAGGGCGAAGGGTGAAGCTGGGCGAATTAGCGGATAAAGATCAAACGCCGGGCGCGGGACAGACGGCGAGGCGTGGGCTAGCTAAGAGAGAGCAGCAAAGCGAGACAAAGTGGGCAGGCGGTGTGTCCGTGATGATGATGATGATGAGGCGGAAAAGATGAGATGAGAGTGAGGTGTGTGGCGGGGTCTAAGCGCGTGGTGAAAGGGGGTGACTGTCTACGCGGGCTGTGGAGCAACAACAACACCAGACTGGGCGGGGCGTGGACGTCTGCCGAGCATGACGCCGCCGGTAAGGACACCGGTGATGCCGTTGTCGTAGGGAGTCACCTCGAGTTTGGCCTTGTCGACATGAATGCCGCGCTGCTTTTGCTTGACTCCGCCTCGTTGACGCCGGACACGGCGCTGCTGCTGCTCGAGGGCGGGGAACGATGCTCCATTGCCGAGGTTGAGATTGGCGAGCTCGGAGAGCGGGATGATCGGGGAGCACTCTATCGAGTGAATAGACGTGGGTGCTGTCGAACCCGATGCTGCCGAACGCATGGACGAGCACGAGGAGCTGCGTCCGAGGCTGAGGACAGGGGACGGCGACCGGGCAATGCCGGTTGTGGTGGTGGTAGTTGACGGTGCGACAGAGACAGAGGCTGGACGAGCGAATCTGTCGTCACGGATGGTGACATGGACGGGAGCGCCGGCGGGTGAGATGGAGTCAAACCAGTTTGACCAGCGGATGCGGATGCTGAATGCGGCCGCGAGAAGGGGCTTGGGTGGGGTCGTGTCGAGCTCGAGCGTAAACGACCAGGACTTGTTCTCGGTGCGTTCGAAATAATCGGCAATTTGTGCGGTGAGTGAAGCGCGGAAGCGGATGAGGGTGGGCTTGTCGAGGAGGCCGCCGACGTCGAGGGCAATGGTGAGCATCACGGACGCCTGGCTGAGCGGCACGTCCCGCACGAGCGGGCGAACGACAGCACCTCCATTGTGAAATGTAGTTGGGAAAGTCATAATACAGAGTCTGTGCGCAGTGTCGGTCGTCGTGGGTGTGGTCGTCGTCGTGAAAACGGGATCCGAGATGGTGAGGGTAAGAGGCAGAGCGTGGGCGGACAGGGGCCGTCTGAGCGCAAAAAAATACCGTCCTTCCTCGCTACTGCTGTGGAGCTGCTCCGCCCGAACTGCTATCTGAACGCAACCGCAAAGACTTCCAAGTGGGATTGCTCGCAAACGGCTTAGTTTTGCAAGGGAAGCTGCAACGGCGAGTGATGTGGGGTGCGGGTGGGTTGAAGAGAGTGACTGACCGTGATCATAGGCCCAGTTTATATAGCGCCGGCACCGCAGTCTCTCTCCCCCGCCTCGGGTACGATAATCCATGCAAAAATCGGTCGCAGCATGACCCGGAGGCACCGAGTCATCGTTCCGGCCACCTTTGCATTGTGTTAATTTGCCACCGATTTCTGCATGACCAGTGCACAACATCAAGTCACTTTACCCGTTCTCTCGCTTCGCGAATCGAATAACCCGTGCTATCTGGAGTAGTTTCGACAGGGAGCCAACTGCTAATTTGAGTCAACTGCTCTGCCACGCGTCGTGTCCGCAGCGTCCGAACTGCCCAAGACCGACCGCGGCCGCAGGTGCCAGGGGCGCGGTCAAACGAGATCCGTACACAGCACCACCCCTTCTCTACGGCGACCCGCCATGGCATGGGCCGTCCCCGCGCACACCCACCCCACCTTCGTAAGTTATCTCGTGTGATGGCTTAGCTGAGCACTACGTATGCGTTCTCTCTCAGGGTTAAACATGTGTACGCAACGACTTGCGCTATGACCCTGCACGCGCGTTTGACTATGCAATTTGGCGGGAAAAAACAAGACCCTGTCCTGACAATGACACTCGGTCATGACTCGCTGTTGGCATTGCTGCGAACCAACGGATTGTCCGGAACTCTCCAGACCCAAAGGTCTCCTCCCCTCGACTCGGGTGCATCGGCCCGAGTTACGGCGAGCATGCCCCCTGCTTCCCGAACGTTTCGCAAGATGATTCCACGCATGGTCGCGCCGCCCCCTCGTCCCAGTCGCGCCAACTAGATTCGCACCCGTCCTGATCCCCGCGCGTGCTAGAGGCGTTGTATGCGCGCTGCACAACTTCTTTGTCCGCACAACCACAACCGCCCATGTTTGGGCATGAGACAGAAACGGTCCGCCGACTGTCTAACACCGGTTGTCGGAAAGAAGCATCGCGCGCGCCCCGCGACCGTCGGTCCCCCGAGTCCGTTGTACCCCCTCACCGCTACAGTCACATTTGCGTCCGTTTCTAAACTAACTTTCAAAGTAGCCCGAACCCTTGCGAGATCTCTCGCCGCCGAGCCGATCGTGCCGGACAGCCACCAGGCACTCCATAATCCCAGGCCCGACGTCAGCCATGCATACATGCATGCATGCCCGTCCTCCTCGTCCTCGTCCTCGTCGACGGTCCCCCACCTGCAACGCGGGCGCTTACTCCCCATTAACAAGTGGAACATGGAAATGAAATGCAAGAAGCCCCCAGATCTCAGAGAGCGGTGCAATAGCGAAATGGAATGAAGACGGAGGTCACAGAACGTGTCCCTCACGTGCTGTCGGGGCGAGAATCTCAAGACCCTTCGGTCGCCCCCCGCGAGACACACCATTAACACTGACATTAGCGATCTGTGCAGCCACAGCCCCGGTCTTCTGCTCTTCTTGGCCAACACTAGAATGCACAATGCCGGCGCGGACACGCCCCGATGGCGCAAAGCCGGCGAGACGACTTGTAACTTAACTTATACTACAGTGTTTCTGTTCTGCCGGTGTGTGTGGCGCACCGCACCGCGCCGCGACGGTAAACCGGTACCAATCCAGTCACACACCAATCAGCGGGATGACAGATGCGAAAACAGTCCGTGCACGCCCATTTTAGAAGTGCGGCCGACCGTTGGGGGGAGTCTTGTGGTGCCCCGGAGCCGCTCTCGTGATCACGATCATCATCTCGACCGGGCTCACTTAGTACGCAATCCGACATCTCTTGTCAAACACTCAAACATTCGCCACAACCTGAACCGCGCGTCTTCCCAGTTTCCCACACACACACACAGGACATGAGGAGGAACAATGCAACTGTGGGAACCCCGCGTCACGCATACAAGTCGCATCTCAGCTCAGGTTTCAGAGAGAGATGAAGATTGCATGGGACTCAGGGAACGATACTTTTCCCGACCAGTGAATGCAACCGCAGTGGCCCGGCGATATTTTGCTGTTCCAGGAACGTTCAACAAATGTGACCGTTAGATTGTCCTCTGGTGCGCGGCGGGCGGAGTCTCGCGGGTCGCGGATGCAGTCATTCCAGTGCAACTTGCTACGACGACTGTGGGAACCCGCCGCCACGCATACAGTCGCATCTCAGATTTCAGAGATTGAAGATTTGCGGCAACAACACAATCGTCATCACGCCCAAAATTCAGGACTCAGGGAACAATACTTTTCCCGACGCGGGTGTGGGGCTGAAACGCACCCCCGAATCCAGTATGGTTTGTGGGAATTGAAGACCTGGGCTATAGCGGTTGTGCAATGTACAGTATGATTCGCTGAGGCTTTAGCTGTGGTAACGCTTACTGAGCTGAGCTGAACCAGCCTCACGCGACACGCGGTACAACGCGGCATACGAACCCGAACACTGCGTTTTTGCGCAGCATGGAGGGGCCGGCGGCCAGATACGACGCATTTCTTCTTCTGCGCTATATACGAGCGCAGCCGCGCCATGGAACTCAAACTTTTTTTTCTTTCAACCCGCTGTGGACTGGGATTTCGGGTTTTCATGTCATAATGAATTGGCCAGTTTAGCCGTAGTGCGGTGTAAAAGGCGTGTCATACATTCGGGCGCCGGCGAAGACGGTCGAATGCAGAACAGTCAGGGACCGTTCATCTGTGTTCAAGTACAATTTCTGGTTCGAGCCACAGGAGAGGGCGGCGAAACGAGGGTGTGGAGCGCTGTGGCCGGGACTGGGCTGTTTACGGAGCAGTGGTATTGAGGTCACACCGGTATGAACCCCCTGCTTCGTGTACCGCACGCACGCACGCACGCACGCACGCTAGAGTCAGCACATACAGCTTTTCAGCAGCTGATGGATCAACTTGAACTCCTCCGCCGTCGCAAGTTGCTGACAAAATGTCTGGTGTACATCTCAGAGAGGCGCTGGTCAAGTCATCGCTGTACTAATCCCGTGCCGGCGGGCAGCAGCAGCCCAGAGTAACAGTATTCCGCACAAAAGCACAAGCCTCAGCCCCGACACACACGCACACGCACACGATAAACAGCATGGACCCCGGTATTTGCATCTTGGTTACGCGAAAAAAAAAACTACAGTATCCTGAAACTCGTCACTGTTGAGCCTACAACTTTCACCTCAAAACTTGTGAATCATGAACGGCAAAGCCGAGACATTTTTTTTTTGAGTCTCGGAGCCGGCTATCAGTGATCACGTGAGCCCCAACTGTATCCTGAGATTCCCTTTCATTACGGATCTGGGGGCATCTGGCTGGCGGTGGATCGAGGTGGGCTTGGAAGACCCCCGAATCACTGCGCAGACTTGGGTGTGACCACTTGAAACCTCACGGTGGCGGGTTAGAAACGCAAGCTTCCGAGTCGGTGCATCGATCGAATTGACCTTGAGGGAAACAAGCATACCCAAAATGTTTCTGAAACCACTGGGTTAGCTTCAAACATCGATAGGCGCGACTATGCGGTCGCATGGACAGAGAAGACGCCCGCGCCGGCAGGGGACTGAGTCAGTACTGATGCCGATGGCATAGGGACCAAAAGCTCAATCGCCGGTCGGATGCTGGAATCCCGCCGGCATTAGACTTGATATGGCGCGCTCACAGCATGTGTCGAGCATGAAACCGCAGGTGGCCGCACTGTGTGGTGGTACGAGTCAGGAGTGAAGCCACACACTTAGCGAAAACCTCGGTGAAACCCTAAGGCGCTAACTGCGTCAGTGTCGGTGTTGAGGAGGTCAGATGCTCGTGCAACAGGTTTAGAGCTGGGTTGATAATGCGGTCGCAGCAAGCGCATGAGTTCCGAACTCCCTAGAAGCCAGACGGAATTGACACATCAGGGACAAATGCAGGACGAGAAGACCATATCCACAGGGAACGACGAAATCACCGCCAGCAGATTGCTGGCTGCCAAAAAGCTATACAGGAGTCCCAGGCAACGAACAGTGCGGAAGTAACAACGTTGCCCGACCAAAGGAGAGGTCCGAAGCGACAGGGTCCCATTGTGTCCAGGCGAGACTTGGCGCACGCGGCAGTTTCCAGAACATGATCACTGACGCGTCGGAGAAGGACTGAATTGCTCTTGTACCCTGGATGCAGCAATCCCAAGCAAGCGACGCTTAAAGCGATTCAAAACTGCCCGCGCCTACACTTTCGCGGGTCCAGAGAGGCGATGGCTGAGTCGTCAGAGATGTGTTGTGGTAGGTCACAATGGCGATGGGGTGCTCGCGGGCACTCTCCCGCGTGCTGTTTCCTCGTAACGGAACTGAAGGTGCCTTGTACAATGGACACACTGTACACCCGCTCCGCGTCCGCATGTTCCGTGCCGCGTTATCCCTGAATCGCAGGCATTGAAAAGCAGCGCGGCGCAAATGGTCATGGCCTAGCATTCACGACCCCCTTCTCCTCCTTCTCCTTCTCCAACCTTTCTCCCCTCGAACCCGACGTTGACCGCGCACATGTAAGCAGAGTCTCTGCGCGACGCTAGCCGTGTGGAGTATTGACAGTCTCGCAGGGACGCCGCCTCATATGCACAGCTCCAGTGTCCTGGTGCCGCCGGAGGACAGGGCCAGAACGCGCCGCGCGCTGCTCACTGGATTTTGAGCACGACGTGCAACGTCGCAGGGACCTATCCTAGTCCCGCGCCGGCGCCATACAACAACGGGGCAGCGCGCCACTGAGGCCCCCCCCATTGCCAGTCACTTCACCTGCCAGTCCTTCCACGCACACACTCATTCATCAACGCACACGCACTTTGGCCAGCCAAACTGCTTCAGGACAATCTTCGTCATGTTCATGCCATGTTACACACCAGGAGTGTTAATGTACCTAGCCTGTGACGACCTTGCGCATATAAAACGCAACTCATTTCTTCCTGATACGACAACGCGCGATGGTAGTCAGTCTTCCGGAAGCTTGTCACAGCGCGAATGAGTGTACGAGTATGAGAAGCGGAGAGTAGGAAGAAATAAGTGTGGATTCGAGAGGAGAAGACGATCCATCGCGGAGTTGAGCATCGCGTCTCGCTCTTTGTCTCCACCACTTTCGCTCTATTCCTATATGCCGAACCAACGCCTTATTAGTAACTCAACAACCTTTTATATACATGCTTATTAAAAGGCTGCGGAAGTTATGCGAATCGAAAGCACTCTGTCTTGCGGTGATATCCCCTGAAGGCTCGAGAAGTTCACGAGGCTGTGATTCATAGCGCGCGAAATTGCACTATCCAGGCTGATATCTTCGATGTCGTATATCTGGATCATCGGCCGGGTTGGAAGAGCAAACGACAAAAGATGCTTTCGCATACTTGTTCTCACGGGCCGCCGGGATTTCCACATCGCGGACGTACCTCACGAGCTCTTCCAGCCTCCCTTTCATCGCTTCCCTGTATCAGTGTTGCGCAAGCCACCATCATGCTGTTCGGCGCGCCTATGCATTCCTTGGTGCGTAAATCCCAGCCCATGAGGACTCAGTGGTCAGTGGTCAGTGTTATTGCGATTCTCCGTGCAGGTCAGCTAGATGATTCTCGCCAGTACTTTCCTGACTATAGATTCCTTGATCGGCACATTGCTTCCTCATACCTCTTCGACCACACAAAGGTAGCGATGTCTCTTTTTGTTGTATCAGGGTTCGCGGCGAGTTGCATTTCATCCCAGACTGGAGCACACTGGAGTCTCATCCTCAACGCTCTACCTGCAGCCCAAACAACCAATGGTGGTATTGGATCTTTAGCTACTGTTACATCATGCAGTTTACTTGCGTCTGCAGCTGGGAGTTCTGGTTTCAAGGTCATTCTTACTTCCACGCTTTCGGGCTGCGGCATCTTGCACATACTTGAGCGATTGTGAGCACAGTCTCACGTTTCGAATATTTTCACTTGCTGCTGCTTGTGGTACATATTGCTCCCAGTGCCAGTAATGACTAGCATGTTACCACCGGGCTAGCTATCACAATCTCGAGGCTTGCAGTGTCCGCTACACTTGATGCCGGCTTTCTATTCGTCGGCTTGCGTGTTTTATCTACCTTAGCGACTTGCTATTGTCGGGCGAGCGATTCAAATGAACACATTGTTTTCACGTGAAACTTGGGTGTGGGGCATTCTTTGAAATGAACGGGCACCACGAGCACCGCCAGCACTTCAATTAAAGGTGTTCCAGCTTCCTTTAATCGCACCATTTGTTATAAATATGGCTCAAACTAGGGTCGTTCAAATACAAGGACGACTTGTTCCCTCGGTCGAGGCTTGGGGAGACGTCGGCGGCCGCGCAGCTCCTACTTGTACGACTCAGTGGGCAAGCACAAGCCAACTCCGAAACAAAACGGCAATGACGATGACGACAAGCTAAAACAGGGTGAAAATCACCTCTCTTGTGGGAGCACAGGGTTGATTTCATTGTCAAGAATCGTGAAAAGTCCTCTTGACGACTGCCGGTGTTGATCAACTTGCGAGCACCTCGAAATTAGACCTTGCGTTCATTCCGGAATATGGCATGATTCATGAGCCGGGATAATCGTCACGTGCTTCGAAGATCTGTTTGCGAGAGTAGAGATCCAGGGCCGCACAAAGATGCCGGGATCTTCGTCAGTACTGACACCGTTCATCTGCTAAGGCACCTAAGATTGCTCGTGCAATCGTGAGCGCTCAATGCCGCAGAAGCATGGTCAGCGTGAATTTTATCCGCTGTGCGGCCGCATGTGGACAATGTCTGTTATACTGAGGCCGATGGGGAGGGTCTGATTAAATGGGCTTCGACACCGACATGTCGCCACCTAAAGTGCACTAGCATAGATATCTTGTGCTGAGGTGTCGGGTATTCAAGGGTTTGTATCCTGGGCACTTTGTGGAATTGTTATGCAGGGTACACTTCAGGAGCGTTGCGACCCCCAGCGTCTGAGTGGAGATTGTACAAGTGGTCACAGGCACCAGTTACGAGAACAAGCTTGACCAGCGTACCACCCAGATTGCCGCGATGAGCAGGGTGTTTCGGGATAATTGTCAGATGCTTAGTGCGTAAATCCCATTCAGTGAGAGGCGACTGACCGAGCCATAGAAGGAACAAAATTGCAGTGGCGCCGTGGCAAGCCCGACTTGCTCTTGTGCCCTGCGGCCACCGATGCTTAACGTAATGCGGCTGCCACCCATGTGGCGCCACATTTGGCACGGAGAGGTTGTGAACAGTGTGTTGTGAAGGACACAATGGGTGCACGCTGCGCATGCTATTCCAACTGAGACTACATGCACGACGGAGAAACGGACTAGGTCGGCGTCTTGTACGTGCGCGGGGCGTAGCGGCTCCACCCCACAGACTAAAGCCGTGCTCACGCCGGCGCTGGAGGGCTATAAGCAAAGCTGATGAGTGTCAGGCACTCCTCAGCAACCCACAGACCGTGCACGTTTTTTCGCCAGCGCAAATGTGAGAATCCCATCCGCACGGATAGTGACATGCAGATACTGATGCTTGCGATGCAGGGAAGCAGGATCTCCCACGAAACTGTCGGTCTCTAGCGGTACTGGCCAGAACGCTACGTCTGCTGCACACTGGATTTTGAGCACGTCCATGTCGACGTGCCATCTTGCAAAGCAAGATGCCTCGGGGAACGGGAGCGACTCCACCGCAGCCTATACCACAAGCACCGCGAGGAGATGAGCCTCATCGCGCGATCACAGTGCTACATCTTCGTTCTTGTATATGCTTGCTCTTGTGGAACCTACGAGACGCTGGTCGTCATAGTCAAACGCCCTTCTGCACCTGACATACGCAATGGTGACAGATAATTCAGTATCTAGTGAAGATTCACTTTGCGGCTGATAAATGAGTGGTGTACTCGAGGAGAAGTTCGGAGTGACGCGTGACTCGGACTCCGACCGTCCTCATCACATCTTGGCATCACCTGTCACGTAGTCGATGAATAGGTGCTCAACCCCTAGGAATCTAGCCGCTTTCTTTTGAGTGTGCTCTAGCAAATTGAAAGCGTTGTTGGCGCGGAAGGGCGATGCGCATGAACGTCCCCGGCGATCTGTACAGTAAAATCTCTTGAGGAGATCACTAAAATTATATGAGAACCTGCCTCTGAGTTGCTCCGAGTCTAAGTGTAGTAATTCTACGGGTGGCTTTGATACTGAATCGCTTCGGGCTCCGCGCCACTGGCTTGTTCTCCGACCGTTCATTCCACCCCTAACCCGCGTATTCCTTCTACTACTATGAAGGCTGACGCACCGGCATTATCGAAAGCGCTCGTTGGAAAGCGAAAGCGAGATCTCGAAGCAGGCGCGCATGCACTCAGCAGATTTCTAAAATTTCAGCTGACACTTTCACGCAGAGCCCGCGACGTCCAAGAAGTCCAAACCGTCTGCCAAAATAGCGGCGCTTGAGGCCGCACTCGTAGATCCCGAGGCTTTATCTTTGAATCCGCTCGCCGACCTTGTTGCCATAGCTCAGCAGTCCGCGCAAGACCAACAGTCAGCGCAAACTACGCATGCCGCCATCTGGGCACTGTACCGCGTATTCGCAACCCTGATTCAGCGTGGAATCCTGTATGGATCTGCGTCAGGTGATAAAGCGAAGAAGGAAGTTCGCCTCTGGTTGTACGGCCGACAGGACGAGTTCGTTGCCCTGCTTGCCAGACTATTGGCAAGCGAAGAGCAGGCAATACGAGTGCGCCTACCTCTCAAAAACACCCTTCAATGCTCAGAACTGACTGTATAACAGGATAGCGCGCTCCGAATCGCATTCTCAATGATCAAACAACTATCCGATGCGCTCAGCGCCATGTCCGGAACACCGCAACTGCATCCATTCGTCTGGAAGACCATTGTTCTCGCGGTTGTTCAGAGTGGAGTAGATATGGGCGAGTATTTGAAGTACGACGACATTCGGTGGTTCTTTTTCCGTGATATCAGGTGGGTTCAACCTGATGCATCGACTGCTTCCAGCAGTAGCTGATACTTTTGTTCAGCCTCATGATGAAATCCGCCGACCCAGCACCAAGTACTCAGATGGCGCGCAACGCGTTCAAGGCTGTGGAGAGTGTTTCCAAGCTCCCTGTCAGCCAGAAGGAGCTCTCGTTCTTCATTCCCGCCTTCGCCAAACCTCCATCGAAATCCGCTCTGGCTGTAGCTCAAGCACAAGCTGACGAAGCGGAGCCGACTGAGGAGGCAGACGAGGACGACTGGCGTAAATTCTTTGACAAGCCTACGGACGCCGCACCTGAAGCCGAGGTTGACATGGAGCATGGCATGGGTCGTGCCGGCAAACTGGGCACACATGCCAGGATACACGCTGCACCACAGGCACACCGGGTGGCGCTCGTATCTGCATGGCTGGCCGTTCTACCGAGAATCGCTGATGCCGGTGAGGCTGATGCAGCCAGAGTGTTGAGCGTGCTGCACGTTCGGCTCATGCCCCACTTGAAGAAAGAAGAGGCTATTCGAACGATGGATTGGATTGCAGGCTGCGTAGACTACGGTGCGCGATAGCGTTCCCTACTATCCTGTGACTAACATTTACCATATCAGGCGACGCAACGGGTCTTTTGGCTCTCAATACTTTATTCGAACTGATGACCAGCATGAATCTGTACGTGCTCTTTCTTGCTTTTGAAGCATGCTAATTCTATTCCAGTGACTACCCTGACCTCTATGTTCGGCTCTATGCATACCTGGACCGTAATATCTTACACCTCAAACAACGGGCACGGTTCCTACGTGTGCTGGAGCGGATGTTGTCCTCAACGTTCGTATCGAGATTTCGCATACTGTAATCGCCTGACAACTTCTTTTAGGCATCTTCCTGCCACACTTATTGCGTCATTTATCAAGCGTCTGGCGAGATTATCGCTTTCTGCGCCTCCCGCAGCGATCGTTGCGATCCTTCCACTGACGTACAACCTCCTCAAAACGCATCCGACATGCATGGTGCTCATTCATCGTGACGTCGAACCGGGAAAGGATATCGGTGCGACCTGCTTGGCACCAAGGAGCGTCTTCTTGGCTAACCCACGTTGTAGACCCATACAACGCAAATGAATCCTCGCCGTTCCTGTCAAACGCGCTTGATAGTAGTCTTTGGGAACTAGAGAGCCATACGTCGCATTTCCATGCGCCAACAGCGACGCTCGCGCGGATCCTCAGCGAGCCATTCACGAAGCAATCTCTCGCCACGGAAGATTTTCTTGATCATTCCTATGCTACAGTACGTAAAATGTTGGTTTACTAGCTGCCGGGCTTACCCTGTTTCGTTTTTGTCTCTAGATGTTCGAGGCGGAGACAGGTGGCAAGCGCAGCTTGACGATCCGTAGGGAGCCCGCGCTGAGGGACGAAGGCGACACGGCCAATCTACTACAGGAGATATGGGTTTAATGATAGATAGCAGTGCGTTTCCAAGCTGCAGATCACCTCGGTGTACATTATTTTTCATATCCCTGGCGCGACCTTAGGTCCCGTCTCCCTCGCTTACTTCAACCCGTAAGCCAGCCACATTGTTGACTATTATCTGTATGCCCGATACTTGAATGCTCCATAATGGCTCGCAGTTCATCTGCCGACAGTGATGGAACAGAGATGTTGGACTGTAACACGGAGCCCCGTCTCTGTTCCGCATCGGCCGTGAGGAGAGAGCATGTCGGCCCTTCATTCCGTGGGTCTGGACCTGCCCCAATGACACATGATTGAAGCACACCCAACGTCGAGTTCCACGACTCATGGTACGCTTCGACTAGGGTCCGCCTCAGGTCTGCCAGCGGACAAGCTCAGATTTCAGCCAATTGTTGACATAGGTGAAGCTACCCTTCGGTGGTCTGGACCCTGCTGTCTGCTCCACTCGACATGAAACCATTCCAGATATGACAGGATCATTGCGTTCGTGAGCAGCACGCTAGGCGTTTATGCGGTGCGCAGCCAAGTCTCCAAGTGGGCATGGCACTAAAACTTGGCAACCAACTTGACCACATATAGACCAGTGCTGCCGAACGGGAACGGTTGCCTGTCGCCGGCGCCTGACACGTCGTGCTGAGAGAGATCGAGGGTACACCCGTATGCGTTTCTGCGGCAGTGGGCTGTGGCGCGGACGGGATATATTAACCACAGGCCGAGACCGGTGTCTCGTTTTCACTTTCTGTGCGTCGCCCGTTTCCTTGTCCCCCCGTTATGCCGTTCTCGCGCCCCTCGAGCTCGACGCAAACTGTCCGCGTGTTGGTCGGTGCGTGTGTTCTGAATGTTGGAGCGGCGAAGGTTCTGAAGTTGTTGTAATTTTTCGATAGTCGGCGACGACGCCGTTGGGAAGAGTGCCTTGGTAGAATCACTGGTCTCGGGCGTTTTTTCGGAGGTGCGCCTTCGGAGTTGCCACGCTGTCCCGTATCGGCTTCCTAACCTCTCCTCGACTGAAGGCACCTGTTCATCCCACTATGTTCAACTCCTGGACGCATCCCATGGTTGTTGATACACGGCCAGTGACGTTGAGCATCTGGGAGCCGTCCACGCGACTACCACATGACCTCACAAGGAAGGCGTACCAAGGAAAAGATGTCGTCATGTTCTGCCACGACGTTGACAGGCCAGACACACTTCAAAACGTCTACGAGAAGGTCTGTATTGCTTTGCATTGGGAGCTGCCGCGGTCCCTGACTGTGCTTTTCGCAGTGGATGCCACAGGTCTTTGACGTGCTGCCTGACACGCCATTCGCGCTTGTTGGGTGTAAAAATGATGAACAGGCGGACAAGTGCAGCGACTTGAGCACTGACAGTGACGGTGCCAAGGGGAAGTCGGTAAGTACTTATGACTCGCGTGAGGGCATGTGGCTGACTATCATCAGGTCCTTCCAACGCATATTCGCGCGAAGAATGCGCACATGGCGCTGTCGTGTAGCGCAAAGGCTGCGTCTAGCGTTCGGAAGGTGTTCGAGGTGGTGGTCAGATTGAATGCGCAGCGGCACAGCAGACGGCGCAGTGCATAGAGTACTGTTGCTTATTGGATGTTTCTAGGACGATCGCTCGGTATCCATAGTCTGGGACTGCGACCTTCCCATAGTACATTTATGAATGCTGATGTAATGCTGAGCAATAATTTGTTGATACCCAACGCGCTCATTCGCTGCGGTTGCGATCAGTGATTGAGGTCACGTGCCTAAGGCTCACGTGCACCGCGTTGAGCCGCGTTGATGGGCTTTTGGACCCTGTCAGAAGAAAGCGGAGCCGTGTAATTGACGGTGGAAATGCGGTATCCTCGTTGAGCGGCTTGGATGTGGCGCAAAGTTGTGTCTGTTTGTGATCCTGGAGACAAGAACGAACATCCGAAAACAAAGAGCGCTGGACTCATGTCACTGGTCCACCTCCCGCTGACTTTGGTGATTCTAGAAATGATGTGGTGCAACTTTGTGTTGAACAGCAGTGGCGCCGACAGCAAGTGGCCCAAAGCGACGAAAGCGATCAACCAAGACCGGTCCCAGCACGTGCGGTTCGGATAAAACAAAGGTCAAATCAAGCTCATGTCCACATCTAACGGAGAAACAACGTCTTGTTGCATGGCTGTTGAGCTTGTCAGGCCAAACGAGGGCATGTTCTGCGAGCAAAATTGCATCACCAGCTGTTGAGGATCACCCCTTTACACCAACTCCTGTCTTTTGCCACTATCATAGGGTGCTAGTTGTATTATGGGTGGGAAGATGGGATGTGGCTGCTGACTGAGAGTCCAAGCACGGTCGGCGGCGACCGAGGTCATTCCTTCGACTTGTGCCGTGCACCAAACGCGCAGAACCAACGCGAATTCCTGGAACAGCATCCACCATGGAGGTGCGCGCGCCGCTGCACCCACAGTGAACCCTTCTGAGCGCGATCTCGCAGGCGATCTTGGATTTCAGTAACGAGCTCGATGTTGACCTGTTGGACAAGGTCTCTATTGCCTTCTTTGCAGGCTCAGGCGCAGAAGTAAGCCCGATCTAATCCAATTACAACGCCCTCGCTAATGTGTGCTGCAATCACTAGCAACAAAACGCTCAGCGTGTACTGACCGCGTTCCAAGAGCACCCCGATGCCTGGCAGCGCGTGCCGCAAATCCTTCAGGCGTCCAAGCAACAACAAGCAAAGGTGCGCGCCCTCTTTCTCTGCTTGCCACCTCAATCTAATGCCCTTTGTGTACAGTTCATCTCGCTTCAAATCCTCGCTAAGCTGGTCGAGACCCGATGGCACGCTTTGCCGCAAGATCAGAGGCTTGGTTCGTGGGCAGCGTGGTTTGCGCGAGGCTTCAGCTTATGGTCTCCCAGGCATCCGCAACTTTATTGTTGGCATTATTATGGAAATATCGTCTGACGAGGTTGCGCTGCGCAAGGAGAAGACATATCTCAACAAGCTGAATCTCGTCCTTGTCGGGGTCAGTGAACAGGTCATGTCGTCACACATACTTCTGACTCAATTGTTTTCATCTAGATCCTGAAGCAGGACTGGCCGCACACATGGCCAACATTTATTCCGGAGCTCGTTTCATCGTCGAAATCGAATCTTAGCCTATGCGAGAACAACATGGTCATTTTAAAGCTTCTCTCCGAAGAAATTTTCGATTACTCGGCAGAGCAGATGACTCAGACCAAGATCAAGGAGTTGAAGAACCAGCTTTGCGGAGAGTTCTCCGAGATATTCCAGCTGTGCTCCGAGATTCTCGAGAAGGCAGCCAAGTCCTCCCTCATCAAGGCCACCCTTGATACGTTGCTGCGCTTCCTCAACTGGATACCATTGGGCTATCTCTTTGAGACGAATCTCATCGACATGCTCATTGCTAGGGTGCGTGATTTGACGACGAGCCATTGACAGCAAGCTGACTGGCGCCTATTTCAGTTCTTGGATGTCCCCGAGTTCCGCAACGTCACCCTCAAGTGCTTGTCGGAAATCGCTGCAGTCGAGGTCGGACCAGAGTATGACAGCAAGTTCAACGCGCTGGGGTCCATGGTCATGACCTCCATCAACCGCACTATACCGCCAAACACTAACATCGCTGCGGCATACACGGACTCCAGCGATGCCGATCAACAGCTTGTCCTCGGCCTTGCCTTGTTCTTGGGCAACTACCTTGCTCATCACCTGCGGGCGTTGGAGGCCAGCCCTCCCCATCGCGAGCTTCTACTCAACTGCCACATGTACATGATCAAGGTGTCGCAGGTCGACGAACGCGAAGTGTTCAAGATCTGTCTCGAGTACTGGCTCAAGCTGGTAGCGGAACTTTACGAGGAGATCCGGTCGCTTCCCATTGGCGAGAGCGGCCTGCTCATGGGGCTCAGTCTCGGACCGGCCACGGATGGTGTACCGCTCCGCAAGAACATCTACACCGACATCCTTTCCAATTTGCGGCTTATTGTCATTGAGCACATGGTCAAGCCCGAGGAGGTGCGTTCATAGTCGATTGCGTAGTTCTGTCACATATTCTGATGCTCGCTCGCTTAGGTGCTGATCGTTGAGAACGACGAAGGCGAGATCGTCCGCGAGTTCATGCGTGAGAGCGACACCATCGTGCTATACAAGTCGATGCGCGAGTGCCTTGTGTACCTGACACATTTGGACGTCTCCGATACCGAGCAGATCCTAACGGAGAAGCTGAACAAGCAGGTCGATGGCACCGAGTGGTCATGGAACAATATCAATCGTCTCTGCTGGGCCATTGGCAGCATCTCAGGCGCGATGAGTACGTCCCTCAAGTTAACTGATGCATGCAAACTCTTATCTGGTGCTTCAGACGAAGAAACAGAGAAGCGGTTCTTGGTTCTTGTCATAAGGGATCTTCTCGGGTTAACGGAGGCGAAACGAGGCAAGGACAACAAAGCCGTCGTCGCATCAAACATCATGTACATTGTCGGTCAATATCCTCGGTTCCTTAAGGCTCACTGGAAGTTCTTGAAAACGTGCGTCCTTAGCGACCTTCTGCTCGCAGGTTATCTAACACTTCGATGTTACAGCGTCGTCAACAAGGTAAAGCGTTCTACCTCAGACATAGGTAAACGGTGCTGACTGTTGCACAGCTCTTCGAGTTCATGCACGAGACCCACGAAGGTGTACAGGACATGGCATGTGACACCTTTATCAAAATTGCGCAGAAGTGTAGGAGGCACTTCATCATCCGGCAAGCCGGCGAGGCGGAACCCTTCATCGACGAAATTTTGCGTACGCTGCATAGGATAACATCCGACCTGCAGCCCCTGCAAGTACACACCTTCTACGAGGCGATCGGGCACATGATCGCAGCCCAACCCAACAAACCGACGCAGGAGAAACTTATCGCACAGTTGATGAGTATGCCTAACAACGCGGTCGGTGCACGAGAACTAAATAGTCTCTGAACCATCGACTGACCCCCTTCACTATACAGTGGGACGCGATCATGCAGCAAGCAGCGACAAACCCCAACATCTTGGAGTCACCGGAAACGGTCAAGATCCTAGGCAACGTTCTCAAGACGAATGTCAGCGCGTGCTCGTCGATTGGTCCCTTCTTCACGCCGCAGTACGGCCGGCTGTTCCTGGACATGTTCGGCCTGTACAAGGCGGTCAGCACGATCATCAGCGACACGGTGGCACAGCAAGGTCTGATTGCAACAAGCACACCTCGTGTCCGGAGTCTGCGGTCGATCAAGAAGGACGTGCTCCGGTTGACGGAAACTTACATCAAGAAAGCGGAAAACACTGAGGAGGTCAACTCGAACCTCATCCCGCCGCTGCTGGACGCGATCTTGACCGACTATTCGAGGAACGTGCCTCAAGCTCGCGATGCCGAGGTTTTGAATGTCATGGTCACAATTACAAGCAAGCTAGGGGTGAGTGTATCAGGCGTCGACTGTAGGAACGTTTGGCTAATGCAAATCCTCTCAGTCGCTGCTCACGGCGCAAGTGCCTCCAATTCTGGACGCCGTTTTTGAGCCAACGCTCACGATGATCAATCGCGACTTCACAGAGTTTCCAGAACATAGAACATCGTTCTACAAGCTGCTGCGAGTGACAAACTTGCACTGCTTCCCAGGTAACCACCTTCAAATGCGAAGTAAATTTTCATTGACTGATGGAACCCAAGCATTGTTGACCATCCCGCCGCCGCAGTTCAAGATGTTCATGGACAGCATTGTTTGGGCCTTCAAGCACACTACGCGCGACGTCGCCGACATCGGGTTGAACAGTTTGTCCACCAAGCCTAGAGATGTGATGTGATGATTGACTTGCTCGTAGTTACGCTGGAGCTCATCGACCAGTTTTCGAGCGCTGACAAGGATACTGCGAACCAGTTCTTCTATAGCTATCTGCTCAGCCTGCTGCAGGACATCCTTTATGTCTTGACAGACGCCGACCATAAGAGCGGGTTCAATCTACAGACAGTCATCCTGGCGCGGTTGTTCAGGCTAGTTGAATCTGGCGCCGTCAGTATGTCACTCGCCGAGTCGGCAGGTCAGGACAAGACGAAACCGAACTCGATGTTCCTGAAGGAGTTCGTCGCAAACCTCCTCAAGACAGCATTTCCACACGTCTCGACGTGAGCATGCCTCTGCCTTTCACTTCTGATCAGAGGTTTGACTCAACCTCCCTGCAGATCGAAAATCGAGACCTTTGTTGTTGCGTTTGCGATGAACCAGGCAGACGCACAGTACAAGATCGCCGCGCGCGACTTCTTGATCCAGCTCAAGGAGTTTGCGGCAGACGATGAACAGTCCGATCTGTACCGCGAAGAAAAGGAGCTTGCGGCGCAGCAACGCGCTGACGCGGAACATGCGCACGCAATGAGCGTGCCGGGCATGATCAAGCCCGAACTGTTGCAAGACCAGGACGAGCAACTTTGAAATCCTCCGCATCTCGCCCTCGCCTAATCACTACATTCTATCGCAATTTTGGTGTGTCGCGCATCTTTCTCACATCGTCTCCAATCTGTAGCTTTCGACGAAACGTCTCGCGCGTGTCTGTGCGCTTCCCTCACTGTGTTCCACCGCTGTCGACCTCGCGCTTCCCTCATGTCAATGCGTTTCTCGGCTTACTTGCTCACGCTGAAACAATGTCTGTCTCTCGTCACCTGCTACCCGCATACGCCCTCGTGTGTAGATGTATAATATTCTGTCTCTAGTGACGCGGAGTCTGACAATCAAAGTACATTCTCAGTTACGCTCAAGCCACACGCCAACACCTACCCGCGCCATCTTCAGCCGATTCATTCCTTGGGTTAACTACGAAAACTTGAGCTGATACCACAAAGCGTTGTTTAGCTCATACCAGCTCAACTCGTCAAACATCGATTTCATGTTTCCGGTGTGACCGCGGTTCGGCGTCCGAAGAATTGTACGGACGCCGATCCACAGTCTCGGTGTCGTACCGTCGCGACCGGTCTCATACTCAGCGCCAACTTGGCGCCCTGTGTATCATATAAGTTGACGCATACCTTGAGTTCCATCAGTGCCGCAGCAACTGCTGAGAAGATATAAAAAACTGAACGTGCATGTCACGCAGTTTCCCATCACTCGTCCGGGCGCAACGCATATCTGCGCCAGGTTTTCCATCTCCCAGAGACCAAAGCCTCACTTCTCAATGACAAATGGTATGTGATGCATCCTCCGTGCTGCATCGTGCTTATGTATTGTTGCTGATTTGCCAGGAGACACTGATCATTCCGCATACGATTACAATCCATCCAAGCCCGCTGCTTGGAGCTTCCTGGGCATATTCACACTTTTATTTCTGGTACATGCCTTTCAGGCCCTCAAATTGCGATCACTTTGGGCCTGGCCATTAATACTTGGTCTTTTTCTGGAAGTTCTGGGCTTCTCCATGCGGTACGTTCGAAGATTGGAGGATTATAAGAGCATAAAACTGACTTCTCAAATCAGCTACGTCTCCATAATCACTACTATCCACTCTGCAAAGGATGTGGGACCTTTAGTTATTTCACAGATCTCAATAATCGTCGCACCAGCGTGCATTGCGGCGTATCTTTACATGGCGGTTGGGAGGATGATGTCCTTTCTCGGGGCGGAACACTCACCTGTCTCGCACAATATTCTCACAAGAGTGAGTTAATTCAAGTTTATTTCCAATCAACTGATTAGTCGAAATGCGTCAGATATTTGTTATTGCGGACTACGTCTCCATTTCAACACAGGGGAACGCCGCGGGACTGCTCGTGAGCCCAAATGCCACATCCTGGTCGTAGCTCACCCAGAACCTAGTCCTCTGAGAGCCTTATGACTATCCGTGTTGGTGCATACATCATTACCGTGGCTCTCGCATTTCAGGTCGTGCTGATGATGTACTTCCTGTACATCACGATCGTGTTCGACACTCGCTCGCACCGGGTACTGCGAGAGAAACGCAAATCCATTCAGCCACTATTCTATTGCATATATATAACGACTATGCTCATACTTCTACGCTCGATTTACCGTCTAATTGGTGAGGCATCTGCCGTCTCTCGGGCAGTAACTCTCAGCATACCTAATCTCAACGCCAGAGTACGCCACCATCAAGTATACTACAACCGGACCCTCCGGGTATACAGTTAACACCGAATGGATTCTTTTTGCCTTTGATTCTGGCCCCGTAGCGGTAAGTAGCTTCCGAGCATGGATCCGCTTTAGTCCAGACATTGATGTTGCTCCGCTTCTCAGGTTTCTTGCATGATTCTTGCTACCATATATCCCGCTCAATACCTACCTCACCGCAAGGGGCTCCGCATTGATGGCACGTATGAGGAACAGAAACCCAGTACCAGGGTCTGGGGCTTCCTTTGGAAGCGCAAGCAGTATCGCACGATCGACAACTCCAAAAGCGCTACTAATCAAAGCTTTGGCATTGAAACGGGCTCTCAGAGTGTCCCTCTTGAAGATAGAATGCTAGACTCTTATCGTTAGCCTGCGTGCCATCACATGACATGTGCTGAATTGTCACCACTGTATATTTCTCGAGCGCATTCAATATAACTGGTTACAAGTTATACGCTCTGTGAGGTGCCTAGCACTCATACATCATGTTAAGACCAATGTTAATTCGGCCGGCATCCGTAGGATCTGTCTCAGTCGCGCGTAACCTTCTTTGCTCTGGTGGCCGCGACGTAAAATGTGCGTCTTACCACGCAGGCAATATGCTGCCCATGAACCTTGCATTCCTCATCTTTAATGATGGTTGACATGCCTTCAATCTTTGTGGCTCACTTCATGGCGTGGAAAACAGGACGGCAACCATCTCGTAGATGCGCTTCCTCTCGTGCTGACTCTGAGGTCGATGTCTAGCCACCGGCTAAATGATGATATTTAGCACTATATGGTGCATCAATACGATTCTGAACAGACTCATATGGCACAGCAGCGCCAAAGAGTTGGCTCAAACGCACTTCTCGACGCGGCGCACTCTGACCCAGGATGGAGGCGACTGGAAGGACGGGGATTCGAACAATTCGAACAAGTTGGAGACGGGCTGACAGTCACGCTGAGAACCAACAGCAACTTGCTGAACTGCTCTGGTGGACGATCGAGTCTTGTTGTGGCTGGTAAAGTGTGGTGGCTAGAGCGAAACTTGCTGGCATGTTAGCATGTAAAGGTCGTGCTGCAAATATCAACAGAGCAGATCACTGAGTGGCTCAAGACAATCACGTCGGCTTGGATGTGATGGCATAAAAACATGCCTCATTGCAAAGACAGGCAGTGAACAATGAGTGATACAATGCTGGCAGCTAAAAGGATAAAAGAGCGTTCCTGGACATGGGCACAGTCTCTTCCTCGTACTCCACCTCGACGCGTGCACCTGGCGGGAAGACGTCAAACAGGAGCGACATGCAAGTTCAAGGTACTGACGCTTTTTGCTTCCTTTTTGCGGTTTCTTCGGTTTGGGAGATTCGCGTTGTTTTCGCTTGCCCAGCGATGTTTTCGGTTTGCCGACTTTGCCGTCATCGGCGGCCTCGTCGTCCCCTGGCCCGTCCTCATCTTCACTCGGCTCCACCCCGCCGAAACCGTCGTCACCGCCGTAATCTTCCATGTCGCTGTCATCCTCCAGGCCTTCTAGTTCAGAGTCATCGCTGACGAACTCTCGGTCTTCCTCCATCTCCTCCTCTTCCTCATCGTACTCGTCTAGAGACAGCCGATCCGCCTCGTCGGCGTCTGCGTTGGCAGAGAGTTTTTCGTTTTCAAGGACAGCTTTCCAGACGGCTTCGTTGACGTTGAGAGGTGCGTCGCCATACGCTTTGGACTTGAGCCTCGCGAGTAGCTCAGCCTCGATACTACGTTCCAATTTTGCGGCAGAAAGTGCCTTGGCTTCGCGCTTGGCCTCGCGACGGTCAATCTTCTTCTTCACGCCGACAAGTTCGGGTCTGGAACGTCTGTGAGTGTCTGCTCAGAAATCGTACTGGACTAAACAACTTACTGCCCGCCTAGCCTGAGCTTTCGCATCTTAATGAGATACTGGGTGATTTTTGTTACGCGCTGCTTGCACTTGTGGCTGAGAAAATTGGGCCAATAGATTAGTTCAGAGTCGATCTGAGCATTTCACGGTTGGTGAGCACTTGATCAAGTTCCGGTACCAGCCAAGCTCACCTGTTCTAATGCTTTGGTATAGTTGTTGGAAAGAGGTATCCTCTCCCACATTTTCGCTGGCGTGTGGGCGCGTTCGATGGTTTTGACGTAGAGATACAGTTTGCCTTCGCGTTCGCGCACGGTGGCGTAACGTGAGTTGGCCAGCGGGCACGACTGGCGCGTGCAGAAGCCGGTAACATTATACTCATTCCTGCAGAAATTTTGCGTTGTCGTTCTGGAATGATGCATGAAAACGCAGCAGCCACCGCGGTGAACCAAATCGCGCACTTGACTTTGAACGAGCAGAATTGCTGATTGATTACGCTCCATATCACGTCGTCACTCTACGGAGATCAGAATTGGATACGGTAGCAGGTACTCAGCGCAGACCTGCATCGTGAGGCGAGCTTTTCAGGCGCGCCGCGAGTGGCACGCACAAATTTGAGCGCAAGAGTGAATCCGGCTTAGACCCGGCGCCCGAACTCTTCCTCTTTCCCTCACCATTCAATCACACAATACATCGCATTCGTACATCATAAGGTCATACAGTGAGGCAATCACTAAAAGTATACAGCATGATCACTGGCTCGATTCCTCTCCGAAGAGACTGGTCACTCAACACTCGTCAAAGCCTAAATTTCCTTCTCTGCTGCGCCATTCAATGCTCAGCATGCGTAACTCAGTCTAAGAGATTGATAAACTTACCGCGGCTGCTCTCTTGATCTGCGGCGACATAGCCAGCACGCATCTGAATATCGCGTCTGTGAGTCCACCTTGCTTCAACATCGCAACCAGACCCACCAGTTGCCTCCGATCCATTTGATGGCGTATATGCATCACAGCTGCCACGGCCATTGCAATCATCATGGGCAAGATGATCGCACCAAGCATCACCATGAGCAACTCCTCTAAATAGCTCTTGTCAACACCTCGCAGCAACACACAGCAAATGGACATGCCTGAGCAGCCTCCGCTCGTCCCACGCTCGGGCCTCTTTCCACCTAGGCTCTGGAGGAGGATGTGTGGCACGTCCACGTCCACAACCTCTCGCCCTTGAAGGCTTTCGAACCTCTCCTTACTCATATCGGGCAGATCCCAAAGGCGTTCGGCCTCAAGTCAGCGCCCAGGTGGAGATACGAGTGAGCAGTTGCTGGGATGAGGGAGAGATGCGCTGGAAACCGCTAATGCCAGCCACATAGATACAGGCATCCGCGTGAGCATCCCAGATCGGCATCCTCGGTCTCACCGCTCCCCAGTCTATCCGGCCAGCACACAAGCGGTCGGACCAAATTGATCGCTGCATTGTACATGTGCATTGGCGCGAGGAGGAAAGCAGTGTGATGTACATTGTCATGTTGTTACATTTTCGATTTATCAACAATTTCCAAGCCCGGCAATCTTACAGCTTGCTCTCTCGTACAGTTACCGTGTCTATAGGCGCAACGCTCATCAACTTCTTATCTGAAATTATGGATTAAAGCGACTCGACGCACATTCTTGATATTCAAGGTCGTTGCTTGGAAGCGAAGTGTAGCCATGGCGCCTCTGTGGCTAATCAACACACATCCTCTCCTCAATTGGTCGCCATACTTTACTCCTACAGCCTATCTGCTGACGAACTTGCACCAGCACTACAACGAAGACCACCAAAAATGCCGACACGACAACAACAGCCAGCGCCAGAACAAACAGGTCGTCTTAAATAGTGTTGCAGTCAGCTTTTCACTCTGCACTGGCACATAAACGGCGCTCGCCCTGCGCCAGCTTACCGGAGCACCAGTTCTCGTTGAGGCCCAAGCTATTCATGCTGCTTGACGCGCGTGACCCCTCACCCATCATTGTGCCAGGTGACATCCACTTCCACTCCGCAGGATCGGCCAGCGGCTCGCGCGGGAGAACGACATGCGGCTTGACGCGCTCAAACTTGCCTTTGCTCATGGCGAGGGCTGATGAACTTCAACGCTCCGAAGAGGTATGAGCGGGCGGCGACGGGTCAGAGTGGCAGCGGAGAAACCCCTAGGGCGGCACCACCGTACTCGCCATATATATACAATCTTCCTGTAACACACGCCGAGACAAGGTGCGATCATGACCCCGCACCCGCCAGAGGCGATTGTGCGCTGGCCGGACTGGCTCCAAACGCGGCATCGTCGGGTGGCATGCCAGCTTCGCCAGCAATCCTCCTGGCCGGCGCGTGCTTTCGACGTTCTCCTGAATGCTCTAGTCCGGTAGACGAAATGTCACCGACACTTCTTGACACACTTTTGCTTCTGAAGTTCTGGCTGGGCGGGAGTTCATCGCCCACCACGGCAATGGGTCGATCAACGCGGATGAGGCCCGGGCAAGCGTAGGATTACCCTCGCAGTGTCATGGGACCAGCGTCGGCGGGACACGTCACTGAAGTTGTACGAGGGCATCATAAGACTTGAGCCACTGACTAGACACAGGACATGTGCCCTAATTCAGCCCTTAATTCTGCCGTATTGCAAGATGGTAGACCGAAACACTCTACAGGCCGCGCGATCAAATAGCATGGCCAAATTTATGGAAAGTTGTGGCAACTTTGTTCCAATGATAGCAATCCAGTTTTACAGTATACTGTACCCCAAAGGGCCTGTATAGTTGGGCACAATATGTATCTGAACCAATCAAGCATCGGCGAAGTTCGTAGCTATTACCGAAAAAGAAATATATGTATTTGATTCAAAGCCTCGGAGCGAGCCCCGAAAGAGAGAGAAACCGCCAGCAAGACCCCACTATGGGTCATTCACTGTCTCAGCATTGACACCGTCAAGTGAAGCGAACTCCTCGGAGAAATTTTGTGAGGCGATAATGATACTTCACATTAGCTTGTTCCGTTGCATTGCATGATCCGCCCCGAATCATTATCGTACGTTGTACTTGCGCAACGAGATACAGCGCATACTCCAATTACTATATCCACGACCAACGCGTTGGCGTGGCTCATCCGGAGCGTAGACATGTTTCTCGATCTGCTCATCAACTATTACAATGCCCTCTGCAGTCACAGTAGGTGAATGAGAGCGGTGTGGCCGCCCGCGTTTCTCCCAGCCACCACTGGTTGGTTGCCAACTTTCCGAAGTCGGTTGTTGGCAAATTGTTTGAATCGCACGTTGTGACGGAGATGGGTTTACTTCCGGCTTCGCGCAATATTTTCTCGCTCTTCACCGGTGGCTGAAGGCGGCGATGAGCTCTCATATCTCGTGCGTGCACTGGGTCGCGCGCGGCATCGCGGCCCGCCATCCGACCAAGTACAAGCTTGACGCGGCCGAGCTCACGCGCGCAGCTGGGCTCATTCGCGCGGAGCTCGACGACGAGACGATCGCGCGAGCCGCCGAGCTCGAGAATGCCGGCGCAGACAATGAGGACGAGTGGGTCGAGTGCGTAGCTACTTCTAATTGCAAATATAACTCTTATTGAATTGCATTTGCTATTGGCAGCGAAGATGACACAGGCAGCGGTACGGACGAGGTCGTGATGGATGCGAACGACGATGACAATGACAAAATGGACACGGACAAACCTAAAAAATCGCGAGATCCAAATGATCTCAGCGAGTACAACCTCGACTCGTACGACGACGCGCCGTCTACAGCCAGTGCAGGACCATTTTCCAATATTCGCGGACTTGCGTACCACGCGAACAACGACGAGGACCCATATGTGACGCTGAAGGGGACCGATGAGGATGACGAGGAAGAGCGGAAGGAGCTCGAAGTCCTACCCAGCGATAATCTTCTGCTCAGTGCGCGGACTGAGGACGACGTGAGCTATCTGGAGGTCCATGTCTACGACGACGCAGATGAAGATCTCTACGTGCATCACGACATCTTGTTACCCGCCATCCCTCTCACTCTCGAGTGGCTTGACTTCCCGCCATCTACATCTCCTTCAGCACAAAATGCTGCACCCGCAGCCACTGGGAGTTTCGTCGCGATCGGCACGATGGATCCCGAAATCGAGATTTGGTCCCTCGACACCCTCGACGCGGCATGTCCGGACGCCATTCTCGGCCGTGCCGATCCATCTGGGAAGCCTGCCATCCCGTTGGGCACGGGCAAGAAGAAGAGGAAGAAGCTGCGCGCCGACGCTCAGCGGCACGTCGATGCGGTCTTGTCTCTCAGCTGGAATCGCTCTCATCGTAATCTCATCGCAAGTGGAAGTGCCGATAGGACTGTAAAGCTCTGGGATCTTGGGAAACCGGACGAGGCACTCAGGAGTTTCGAAGTTCACACCGACACCGTTCAGACCGTTTCTTGGAATATTCACGCGCCAACCGTATTGCTCAGCGGGAGTTACGACCGCACAGTGCGCACTTTCGACACTCGAGCACCTGACCAAGGTGTGGGAGTGCGGTTGGGAGCAGACGTGGAATGCGTACGATGGGATCCATGGACGGAGGGCCTCTTTTATGTGCGTGGTCCTCTGAACGAAGTCTCATCAATGGTCTAAACACACCTTTCAGGTCTCGTTAGAAAATGGTCTTGTGCTCTCTTTTGACGCACGAACATTACCGTCTGGAGCTGCGCCGACGCCAGCTTTATGGACACTTAACGCTCACGACGGCGCGGCGAGTGCGATCGACATCAGCCCAACACTTAAAGGCGTTGTCGCGACCGGTGGCGCTGACAAGTAAGCTCACTTATAGACCCAATGTTCCTCCTCTCATCTCCTCTCTAGGACGGTCAAGATCTGGAATGTTACCGAGATCGATGGCAAGCCACATGTTGCGCCTGTTATCTCTCGCGACTTGGGAGTGGTACGCAGCTATGCTCACATCGTCAATAAGAAGCTTCTCATTCACATCATCCTACAGGGCAAGGTCTTCTCAACTCAGTGGTCGCCGGACGACCCGCTCATCCTCGCCGCGGGTGGCTCCAAGGCGAAGCTCCAGGTCTGGGACGTCTCTGCCAATGCCGGCGCACGGAAGGTCTTCGCCACCAAAGTACAGGCGGCCGGGCGACAGCTGAGAGAGCGCGAGCGCGCGTCTGGAGGTCTCGTCGGCGTTGTGAGCGATGGCGAAGATGATGAGGATGAGGACGATGATTGATTGCCTCGGCCGGCCTAGCGCTGAGGACCGTTTCGCATACGCCTCATGCGATTGTGTATAGCCACCTCAGTCCAACGCGGTTCTCAGAAGCATTATTATGGTTGAACCGTAGCTTTTACATCCCAGTGCTTTGCACGCGCGTGTCAACCGCTATGTGTGGTTGTACGAATGCGGAGCGAACTCCGAGGAGAGAAAATTACAATATAAGATCTCAATAAAGATTCTTATCTACAGTCTCACCCGCAACGTCATCAAACGGAGCCAAATATGCATAGAAAATGCAGCCTCACTCGTGCTCACCCGGCGTTCTTTGGGTGGCAAGCACTCCTCTTCGTGAGAGAAGAGCGTCGGTTTGGCTGGGTATGTGTGAGTGGTGGGCTAGTAGCGTGAGCTAGCTAAAGCAGCCGGACCGGTTTGACGGCTCGTTGAAATTATCACCAGTGTTAGCCTTGCACCACCGGGCGGCCTCTCCAGGCGGCCTCTCCAAGAAAATCAATCTTGTTCCTTTATATTGCATGATCCGCCTTAAATCATAATCGTACGTGACACACTTCTTTTGTACTTGTGCAACCGAATATAGCGCGTACACCATACTCTGTACACGATCAGAGAACAAGATTATTCATAATGATGCTGGGTCTAATCTACATTCCTGAACTCGTAGGATGGACTGCCAGGCTCTGCCGAATCAATAATGTTGGCATTCCAGCCCGGCTCTTGGGTGCGGTTTCTTGCCTCATCGACGGGACAACATCGACCTGCTCTAGATTCATGTTGCGCTTCGCGTATGGCACCAACTCCGACAACGCCTCGACCTCAGAGAATGCCAGCTTGCGCTGAAACGCAGCTTTGGCGCCAATCTGCGTGATGCGTTTCTGTCGTGACGACGTCAGCCTCGAGCAAAAAATTTGCCGGACAAAAGGCGCACCTTGAACGCCTGCACAAACGGCATGACACGCTTGTCCTTCATCAGGCCCGCCTTGGCCAGGCCCTCGCGGATCTTTCCATCGTCCACTGCGCCCGTCGCCGCGTCGTAGTGGTCCTGCACCAACTGCACGGAGGCGTCCTGCCACTCTGGGAAAGCTGACGCGACGTACATCCGGATCGCCTTCTTCTTGGCCGGGTCGAACCGCACCGCGATGTTCTTGCCCGACTTCTGCTTCTGCAGCGCCTTGATAGCCGCGCCCTCGGCTTCGCGCAGCTTGCTGACCGTAGCCCGCAGGTACTGCCCAGTCTCGAGCACGCTAGGATCCGCCACCCGCGATGCGGGCCACAGCGCGTGCTGCACGGATTTGGGCTCGCCCAGGATGGTCGACCAGATGTGCTCGGCGTAGTGTGGTGCAACGGGCAGCACTAGTAGAGCCTGGTTCCGGATCCAGGCCAGGGCCAGCTCGCGGTGCATTCCGCCGTAATCCAGCATAATTTCGCGGTACCAGTCGCGAGACATTTGCATCTCGAAGAAACCACTCTTCAATGCGTCCTTGTAGTTCGTCCTGAGACACGGTCAGTAAACGATATCCATACCATCAATCAGTCGCGTACTTCTCGTAATGCTCCTTCGTGGAGTTGATCAGGTCGTTCATCTCCTCCTCGAAGACGCGGTCATGGAAATTCTTCTCGCCATCACGCATGTTGGCCGCGTTCGTGACGACGTCCTACGACGACAGTAAGCATTCGCAGCAACTCGAAGACCATGGCTCGCACCTTGCACCACTCTATCAACGTATGCACGCGCAGAATCATCGCATTTGCATTCTTCTCGTCAAAGTTGGCGTCCTCAATCCCGTCGCCCGCGTCTGCCAAACATATCCGTGTCGGGTCCGCGCCAAACTTCTCCACAGTCTCGCGCAGCGTCAGGAAGTTGCCCTTGCTCTTGCTCATCTTCTGGCCGTTGATGACTAGGTGCCCGTTGGCCCGCATGCTGCGCGGCCAGTATTTGGGCGCGAACAGCGCCGCGTGCACGTACACACAGAACGTCAGGTGGTTCGGGATCAGGTCCTTGCCGGACGAGCGGATGTCCATTGGGTACCAGTACTCGAACTCCCACTTCAGTGCGTCGGCCTTTTCCTTGGGCAGCGGTGCGCTGGTGGGCCACGCCTCGTCGCGGAAGATGTAGTCCCAGACCTCGTCGGTCATCTGATCGGGGGTGACACCCAAAGGCCCGGTCTTGCTGCCGTCGAACTCGCCGCCTACATATGCATGAGCCAGGCTAAGCTAGATGGCAAATGAAAAGGCTTACCCTGCAACAGGTATGCGACGGTATAGTAGGCCATGTAGATAGTCGAGTCACTCAGACTCTCGACCAAGAAGGTTGGATCCCATGGCACCTTCGATCCCAAGCCGTACGTGCGAGCGCACGCCCACTTGTTCAGCCAGTCCAACACTTTCTCGAACGCGTGGCGAGTCTCGAGTGAGTACATCTCCATCTGCTTGACCAAACTGCTCTCGAGTATCAGCATCTCGACAGGTTCCGCTAGATTCCACTCACGCCACTGCATCCTTCTTCCACGACTCTTCACCGTAGTCCATGTACCACTGATCCATCAGCGCGACGATACACTCGTCGCCACTACGGCTCTGCACAAAGCCATCGGGCTCGGCATAGGCGAACGCGAGGCCCTGCTCGATCATCTGCGCGCGGACTTTGGGCTTGGCATCCTGCACGCTCTCGCCCTTGAAGTCTCCGATGAGCATCGTGCCGCTGTAGAAGCCCTCCTTGTAGGCCACCGCCTTGGCTTCGGCCAGCTGTACCTTGTCCTTCTGGCTCTGGATCTTCATCTGCGCGCACAGCGCCGGCGCTGTCATCTCGCCGTACGCCGGTGTGCTGAGCACAGGCACCGGGTCAAAGCCGCCCATGCCGGGTCGATCTTGTAGTACTCGGGCTTTTTGCGCACGTCCATCAGCGTCGCGTAGTCGTCTGGCGAGTCTGATGGGACGGAGGTGACGACGCCCGTGCCTTTGTCTGGCAACACGTTGTCCATGGGCAGCACGTATACCTCGGGGATGATGGAAAATGGGCCTTTGACCTTGGTACCAACGATGAGCTCGCCCGAGATCTCTGCGATCTGCCTGACTTCGCCTGGCACACTGAAAATGTCCTTCTGGAAAGCCATGTTGCGGGCGGCGCGGTACGTGCAGATATAGACCTCTTTGTCGTTTGCGGTGAAGACGCCATACGTGATCTTGGTGCCGACGAAGCAGTTGGTCTGACCGTACCTGCGAGCGGGAGAAGTGAGTGGCGCGAATGCAGATTGACAGGAGCGGCGTACATTGTTTCTGGACGCAGAGTCGCGGCAACCAGGTACGCCTTGGACGACCCAATGGCTTCCTTGACGACTGCAGCGGCAGGCCCGCTCCATTCGACAACTTCCAGCTTGAGCGCGGTGTACTCTTGAGGCCCGACGCCTTCGCCTTCGGACCGGTCGTGATCCATGCAGGGCTGGCCGTCCTTGGGGCTGTAGATGGTGTAGCGCTCGCCGAACCGGACACGCTCCAATGAGCGCAGCTTGTTCATCTGCCATCGAACGAACGAGTCGTAGTACGGGTTGCGGTCGGTAGTGATGAATTGTCTTCTCCAGTCGACGCGAGCACCAAACAACGTCAAGTCCGCCTGATAAATTGTCAGAACAGTCAATGGCATATCAATGGCTGTGTGGTGGTGCCGTTAGGTTTGAGCTGGCTTAAAAGGCTCGCTATCCTTACTGAAGTATTGTCAAGATAAGGATCGAGGAAGGGCTGCCTTCCGCAATCCTTACCTTCTCAATACTTTTAAAGGACAGGTGCCTTCTAATAGCCTTACTCAGACCTAACTACAGCTGCCACATCGTGAACGAGACATACGCGAGTGATGCGAGGGTAGTAGTCCGTCCAGTAGTATGGGTCAGCGAACTTTTTTATGTCGGAGCGAGGGATACCCATAGTCTCCATGATCTCGAACTGATATTTGAGACCGGTTGACTTGGCAGCGATCTTCCCTTGGTGGCTTTTGCGACATTGTCGGATGTAGCGGTGGTGGTTGCGGCAGGCGCTGGGGCCGGTTCTTCGGCGGCGTCTTGGCTATGGCGCTCGAAGTTGTCGCCGAACATTGCCATCTCGCGCACTAGTTTGTCCGCGGATGCCTTAGATGTACTGAGTTTTGAATATTAGACATGAAACTGTATCATACCTTGATGGGAAGACCGGTGCAATGGTAGCCGACGGGGAAAAGGGCGCGTTTACCGAGCATACGCTGGAAACCTGCGGCAAACTCGACTTTTGAGACTGTAAAGCTGTGGCCGACGTGGAGAGACCCATTCATATATGCGTAGGGGGTGTTGCCGGTCCACTTTGGGTTGCCATCGTCGCGCACCTGCTCGGCGGTCTGCGTTCCAGCGCGAGATGGTGCGTCGACTTCAAAGATGTGCTCGTCTGCCCATTGTGCCTGGTATTTCTTCTCCAACTCTCGCAGCTGATCTCGCTTGCCTGTCTGCACCAGATCCCATATCAGCTCGCAATCTTCATCCACACGATAGCCACCCACCTGCGCAAGCTCCATAGTCGCGCTCGCGGCGGCGACGGCCATGGTGTGCGATCGCGATGTGAAAAAGGATCGGGTGCGGGTGTGGACAAGCTGCGCACTCGTGAGGTGCGAGCGGATTATCGATAGACGCGCTATTTCGATGCGCTGGTGCCGCATCGCGGCCCTTTTTAGGGGATCCCAATGGGTCACACGAGTCACGCAAAAATTAGGCGCTAGTTTTTATGACTCCGCTTGACTTCGCGTTTTCTTCCTTTCCCCTTGTTTTCTCCCAATTCTGGTATTGCGCAAATCGGCATGGGAAGTCATAGCTGCACATGCTAAGCAGTTCAACACGCGGCTTCATTCAAGCAAGGCTCCACCATTGAACGTGCTACAATAGGCCATCGACCACCACTCGCGCATATCTAGCCAATCCGGCGCTCTTTAGCAGATGAAGATCGAAAAGGCTATTATAAATGGAGCGCATACAAATCAGGGAGTGTCGGATGTGTGCATGAGAGTGGCTGCAATTTTAACAAATATTCTCCGCGGAGCTTACTCCGCTTAACGGTTTAGATGCTCAAGACAGTAAATGAAGATCTTGACTGGGATTTTGTGCTACAATCTATCTCTTCTCAGAGCTCGCTCCGCATCCAGTCATATGCATGACGTTGTCGTTACATAGCTACAAACGTTACGGGTATACTGTATCTGAAGACCAGGGTGGTCGGATATACTCTTGGACAAACCCAGAACCGCTTGTCTGACAAGTCCTCTTTTCTCTCATGAATTTCAACTACTCGTGACCCTATGGCTCGTCACATGTGGTGTTATATCCGGCAATACCAGAGCACCGTGTGTTGTGCG
This sequence comes from Auriculariales sp. MPI-PUGE-AT-0066, assembly GCA_020744175.1. NCBI lineage: Eukaryota > Fungi > Basidiomycota > Agaricomycetes > Auriculariales > Auriculariales sp. MPI-PUGE-AT-0066. The sequence goes on from JAGTJP010000011.1 coordinate 579,698, forward strand.
GCTTCTTCCAACCGGCCTTGCATTTGCCCGACAGAGCACAAGGTTCCGTTGCTTGGCCAACGCCCTCCCCTGCTGCACGAATATACGGTAGCAACGCCTCGTCGATCGACTCCCGCGGGTAAAAGCTCCTGAATCGCGCGGGACGGATATCACGGCTCCATCCTTCCGCAAACGCCGTAAAGCCAACTGTCGAGCGTGATTGGCTTTGTGACTCGCGTGTGTGGATCAAAACTCCTGCGCCTCAAGCACCGCTTAGAAGCCGCCGCAATGCTGCCGCGACAACCGTTGCGGTGCGAACCAAGACTTGCACAGCGAAACTCGATCATTTTCGATCGTGAGCACTTTACGCCGTGTATAAAGCGGACGTAGCGCAGTCCTCTTGCCGCCTTCCTCACTTCTTCGAGGCGCATTCATTGTCTCACAACACCCATTCGCAGCTCGGCGGCCGTCTTGCTTGGCCTTGTCAGCTTTTTCATATATTTTGGTTCTCTCAACGCGTTTTGTTGCTTTCATCTTTTCCTTTCTCGTATATCTTTTCTTGTTCATCATGCGCCACAACCTCGCGCTCGTTCTCTCCGCGCTGTCCGCTGTGACCGCAGTCTCAGCTGCTCCTCCACCTGGCTTCTCGAGATATTCAAGGCACAAGGTCATGGCCCTGGCTCGCGAATTCAGCCGTGCACGCCGGCAAATACCAAGGTTCGCAAGGAATGGTTCGTGGTAATCAATTGAATGTTTCGAATCGCATAATTGACATGATCGCAGGGGTGACCTTCCCAAGGCAGAGCGCAAGGCATACACCAACGCCGTGCGCTGCATGCAAAAGAAGAAGACCCGCCTTGATCCGGTTTTATACAACACGACCAGCGTGTACGATGACTTTGTGGCCGTCCATATCAACTACACTCGCACTGTTCACAATGGTGCGCCGTGCCCTCGCCAATGACTCGCCTTGCTGAACTTCTTTAAGATGGTATCTTTCTCCCATGGCATCGCGGCTTCGTTCACGCATACGAAAATGAGCTCGAAGCCTGTGGCTACAAGGGCGGTCAACCGTACTGGGACTGGTACGCGCAATCGTTCATATCTCCTGCCAAACAACCATGCTTATCCTCGCACCAGGATCAAATGGGGTCAAAACTTGGCCGCATCTCCCATCTTCGACGGCTCCGAGTTTTCGATGGGCGGCAACGGCGCAGACCTGTCTGATGTCGAGCTCGCCACCGTTCCGCCGTGCCGCGTCGGTAACATCTCATGCCCGCTAGGCCAGGGCGGTGGCTGCGTTACTGAAGGCCCGTTCAAAGACTACAAGATCCGCTACCTGCCTGCGAGCCCGCTCGAGATGCGTAACCCGGACCCAGCAATCCCGAAGACGGCGTTCCACGTACAGGAGCGTTGTTTTAGCCGTATGCTCAACCAGTTCATCGGGAGCCATTGGCAGGTGCAACCGACCCTTGACTTTCTCATGGAACAGCCGAACGTAGAGAAGTTCCAGGCCGCGTTCGACGAGGCCTTCGACGAGACCAAGCCAGGCCTGCACCCGTTCGGGCACTGGGTCCTCGGCCCAACGGGTGCAGACATCTTCTCCTCGCCGGCCGACCCAGCGTTCTTCCTGCACCACTCGCAGGTGGACAAGATTTGGTCGCAGTGGCAGGCCAAAGACCAGATTGCGCGCTCGTTCGGCAAGGACGCGGTATGGGGCACGGTGACCGGTTTCAACATCCCGCCGTCGGACAACGCGACGCTCGCAACAATCCTGACCTGGGGCGGGCTAATTCCACCGCGCCCGCTCGGCGCCATGCAGGCGCGTGGTGCTCCGGGGCTTTGCTACAAGTACGAATGAGAGTACTGCTGAAGTCTAATGTGGTAACACTGATGTCAGATGTCGACGTGCATGCTGTACATATTAGTCTTTGCCTTTAACTTACCATCTTTATTCAATGCTTGTAACAGCGAAGGAACTTTAGAAGAGTCACGCACACGACACTAAGCCTCGAATCTGAAGGAATGCTATCCGCGGTGGAACGTGATCATGATTGGTCTCATCGTTGGTAAGCAATAGCGTATAATAAGGGGATGAAAACACAGGAATGGGAAATTCAGTATGTATGATGTCTCTAGTAGCTCGATTGGCGCGTGCTCATACCATCTCCACTCTTGAGCTAATGAGCCTCACTAGACGCAGTAGTGTCAAGTATTCGCCCGAGTTCAGCGAGGATTATGTCATGTAAGTTGCCATCTGGCTAGCATACGGTGAATCCAGGACTCGCATTCGTACTGGCATGAGAGACGTAACAGTAAACCATAAGGTCCGCCTATATCAAGTAGAAATATACAAAAAAAATTCAGTCCTAAAACACTAGACGCACAAGGCCAAACGCTAGTAAAGGTGCCACAATTAATCCACCCACATTGTCCTCGGACGGTGCGACACAGCCGTCCCGCTCGGCGCGATGTCCACCTATATGGAGGCGGCTGCACACGCCGCCGTTATTGAGCGCCTCGGTGAAGTTGAGCTGGTTGTCCTGAGTGACAAAGTGACACCAGTTGTGGAAGACTGCATCTCCATGCTTGCTTGTCTCGGCGAGCGCACCCTGGTGGCAAGCAATGACCTGGCCAAGTTTGGTGGTGGTCGGTACGGGCCAGGTATGGTCACCGAGGAAGTCGAGGCGGCCGTTATAGTGGGCCGTGGACGGTGCCGCAGGGTTTGTACCCACGTCGAGGTGGTTGTACAGTGCACCTGAGAGGAGGGCGTTGGTGCAGATATTCGCTGAGTATGCTGGGATCCTGGGATTGGGGTAGTAACAAGCGACGTTGGACTTGACCTGGAGAAACCCGATGTCAGACGCGGTGGCAAGAACGTAGGCGGCCATGGCCGGCGAGATTGGAAGTGAGACCAGGATGTGCCAGAGCATTCTGAGTGGGTTAGAAAGGGAGTTCAGTACACGCTACACGGAGATAATCTCCGCGGCTACCACCTTTTGAGTCTTTATAGAACGAGAGGGATGTTTGCCAGCAAGAAGAGAGGCACAGTCAGATTATATCGTCTGTCTACTTTGCGTGCCGAAAGCCACGCGGCGGGGGCGTGCATAGCAGTTCATAAGAGGGATTAAAGGATCAACCTCAATTTGTCTGCGGCGCGGGTTCCACCAGGACCAGTCTGACTCGTGTTGTTCAGAGCTTGACATTTTTCCATCAAGCTGACCATCGAACATCCGAAGACAGGGTCTTCAACACGACGGATTTTGAGGAGAACCTTAAATTTTCGCTTGCTAGCTGTGCTGCGTCTGCTCTTAGTGTAGCGCCTGCTCCTAGTAAGGAGCCCCATTGTTCGAAAGCGACTGTGCATCTCAGTGTTTGTTAAGCGTGGCGCCATTTTTAGTTAGGGCCACCTTGTACAATATATACATTGCCCACTGGTCTAATGAGAGCTGGGGATCCGTGGCATCAGAATCATCTCGTTCCCTCTCTGCGGCGGTCTTGCCCTTTCAAGTGTGCCCCATTCTCGCTCTGCGGCGCGTTGTTTGAGCCTTATTCGTCGCCCCTGGTAGACACTACGTTCTCCTCACTCGACCTGGGGCTGTGCAAATCCTCACAACATCCCCACCACTCTCACTCTCTCCTTCTGCTCTTTTTTGTCCAAAGCACGACCGGATACATTTTGCATAACCCCCAAATATGATGTTTTCTCCGCGGCATCAGAATCATCTCGTTCCCTCTCTGCGGTCTTGCCTTCCAAGTGTGCCCCATTCTCGCTCTGCGGCGCGTTGTTTGAGCCTTATTCGTCGCCCCTGGTAGACACTACGTTCGCTCTATTTGTATGCTGTATCTCTACAGTTGATCAGCCTCCGCTTTATTATGGATCTCAGCGGATTCTTATACTCCGGAAGAGTCAGTCCCTTCGAAAATTCCGAACAAGTTCTGATATAAACCGTAGTCAGATTCGAGGTACAAGTGCGAGATTTGACCTAAACATCCCCAGAATTTGGGACCGCAGAGCACTTTTCACGGCCCCGAGCCCCGAGCCCACGATCTGCTGGGGAAATTGAGCCGATTGGCTGTCCCTCACAGTAAATCACGATTTACAGTTGCTAAACACGGGTGCGGTGCGCTCGAAGAACGGAACTAACATCGAATTTGCGGATCTTGTGTGTAAACTTCCCCCAAAGCGAGACACACTCGGGAGTCAAAGATACCAATGGGATTTGCCAGGGAGTCTAGCATGACTCAATTAGTTAGGAACTGGAGGCGTCATAGGGCTTGTAAGCCGTCGATATCAATCTTCTCCGCTCCAAATCCCGTGGCTTTCCACGCCTGCCAGGCTGTTTCTGACCTTCGCGACAATAGCGGCAGCCGTTTCTGGCAGCAAATTCGATTGATCGTCCAGCGGCTGTGGAGCACCACCTCGACTACACCTCAAACCGCCCACACGAGCTTGTTTCGACACTTTGCTGCAATTATTTTGGTGTTTTTAAAACTGGTCCGAGCAGCCTTCCTGCGCAGAAAAGAGCTGATCGGATCCAGTCGGAGTGCAGCAGTCTCAGTTCTCCACAACGGGTCATTGAGATCCGCCATAATGCAGCCATGCAGCCACAGTACCCGACTGGCTACTGAGACTTTGGAGCCCATAATCCATAGTGCTGCAATGCAAGCGACTCCGATGGAGGGATTGATACACGTGCTCTCGGAGTCATAATGGCATCACTTTCACGGCTTCGACGAGCGCCCCGAAAAACCTTCAACGTTCTAGTTATTTTATCTAAGGCTACGTGTATCTTGACATACTGCTTGATGAGGACAGTAGAACACGGCGCCGTTAGTACCAGCCCCGCGCGGCTCAATCGCGGCGGTTTGATCCTGCTGATCCTGGTCCTTCGATGTAATGAAGCTGTGTCCTCCTTGGCCGTGAGGTCCAATAAAAGGCACACCAAGTCGTGATAAAATCAGTCTCGTTAACTTTGACGGTGCCGGTGCTACACGTAGAACCAAGAAAGAAAGAAACCGCTGTTGTTGGAACGCACCATCATGTGGCGGCAACCCATATACAGTAAGTCACCGTACATGTTGTCGGCTATATCCAGCCCTTTGCGCTCGCCCAGGCTGCAACATCGTCCGCCGAGCTGAACGGTGGCTTACGACCTTTGTCCTTGCCCTTCTTCGACGCAATGCTCTGGGCAATGAGCTTCTCCACCTCGATGAGGCTCGCACCACAAATCGCCTCGCGTCCAGCAGGAGGCGTCTTCGGGAGGTGCTTGTCATTGATCATCTTCATGAGCAAGTAGTGCAGCCACTGTAAAGCGTCAACTCGAGGTTCGCACATTCCAGCCAGGACGAACCATGACATTCGTCAACGGGCTAAACTTCTCCCAGCTATTGCCGTTGTGCTTGCGCATCATGCGGTAGACATCAAACTGGTAGTCTCCCTCGCCGTCGAAGATGCAGTCCTCGAACGGCGTCCAGTGCACAGGCCCGGAGCCGCTATACTGCATGCGCGAGAGTCCGAGGTCGATTATCGTCGCGCGCACGCCGAAGGCCTCGCTGCTGAGTTTCTCGGCCTGTGCGCTCCGCACGACGGGCAAGCGCAGTATCATGATCTGCCCCCAGTGCAGGTCACGGTGCTGGATGTTCTCTAGGTCAGCGCACGTTGCGGTTAGCTTCAGGACGGAGACTCACTTCGAACCTGCATTGCTGCTCGGCGGCGGATAGTGCAATAACTACTTGCCAGAAGATGGCGCTGGCTTGGGACCATGCATTCGGTGTTCGGAACTTGAAGCTCTCTAGGTCAATGCCGAGATTCGGGAGGACAAGAACGGCATATGCCTGCTCTGACGAGAATGCATCTGCCGGCGAAGGTTAATGCTGGGAACTGCACCCGAAAAATGCGGCGTACCTGGTCGGATGCTCTCGGAAGTGCGCGCCTTGTCGAAGGCATCCCACTGTTGAAGCAGCGCCTCCGGATACTTGCCTTGAACGATGAGCGACCTGCAAACAGTTAGACCCTGCGCAAACATTCCCTACACCGGCCAAACGTACTTCTGCAACTTCGTAAACCCATCGCAGATGATTCCCATCTCCTGGGTCATCGCAATCTCCCTTGTCACGTTTTCGACATCCGACACTGATGGCAGCTCGTCCTCTTCCACATCGCCTTGCCTGCTCGGGTCTCGCAGCGGGATGATCTTGAGCACGACCTCGCCGATGGAGAATACCTCCGAGTAGCTCGCCTCGCCAACCTTGCGGTACGAGAGGCCGACGTTGCCTAGGTCGCCGTGCACTGCATCGGATGGGAAGTCCCTCATCAACTGCTCGAATAGGATCGGCGCGTCCTGCCCGCATTCGTGCGCAAGTGTCTCGAGGTATGCGGGTGTCCTCAGAGGCGGAGATTTGAACTTCTTCGGAGCAGGTGCAGGTGCAGCTTTTAAAGTAGCCGGAGGTCCTGCTTTTGGAGCCGGCGCAGGTGCAACTGTCGGAGCAGGTGCAAGTACAGCTTTCGCAGCATGTGCAGGTCGAATGGACGATGGCGAAACTTTGAGAACAACCTTGGCTTTGACCTGGGCTGGTGGCGGGGGTGTTGGCGGTGGCGTCGGTGCATCCGATTCTGCATCAGAGAGTGACGTATACAACGAGGCTGGCGATGACTTCCTGAACGAAAGTGACTTTCCAGCATGCCCAGATGGACGAGAAGTAAGAACATCTGACCGTGCGGGCAACGGAGAAGGCGACGGAGAAGGGGATGGAGGGATGACAGGTCGGAGAGTTTTGCGTGCGTCCGGCGTCGCCTTCCGCTGAACAGGTACCCGAGCACGCGACGGCGTACCCGCCGTCTTGGACGAGAAAACAGGCTTCTTGCCCGGTGTGACTGAATGCTTCTTTGGATGAGGGTTTCGAGCTGCCGCAATCCAACCTGGCGGCAGACGCGGAAGCACAACATGTGCTTGCAGCCGTGGGCGAGGTCTGTTGACTGCGACGGTCTCCTTTGGTGGTGTGGCCGGCACAGATTCTGCAGCAACCGAGTATAAAGAAGCCGCATCGGATTCGTCGTCGCTGGAAATGACGATTGTCTTTCGTGCAGTTGAACCTTGCGCGCGTTCCGCTGGAGCTGGTAATGGTGAAGGGCAGTGGTCGTCATCTGAGTCCCGGTCATCGGAGTCACTTTGAGTGAGATCAACAACTACAGCGACTCTGGATTTGCCCGTTGCAGCAGAAGGTCTCAATGTCCGGACCGATGGTACAACCGTGACATCCCCAACATCTCCATCGTCTTCCGTTTCAAATTCGCTGCTGCTGCTCTCTACTACGCGTAGGTTCCGCGCAGCAGTGCGCTGGAGCGGTGCACGACGAGCTGACTTGTCTTCCGCAGCGGTTGATATGCGGTCGTTGGTCGTTTGTTGACGCACATGCGCTTTTGGAAGTAGCGAGGGCTTGCGCTTTTGCCCAGGCGAAATTCTTGCCGGCTTAAACAGCTTGCCTTCTGCAGCCGCTGGGCGAGATTCGTTTACATTAGTGCTCTTCTCTGCGAGCGGTGTGCGCGGCACATCGCCATACTTGCTCGCCGCGCTGGGTGGCTTTCTAGCTGCTGCACTCGTAGTTGCAGTTGCAGTTGTGCTGAGTGGCTTTCGGGCGGGATTTGCCTTGTCCTTGAACTTGCTGTGCCAGACTCTGGCCAGGAGCGGCGTGACCTGGTCGACCGAAAGCACGTCGGTGGGCCGTTTAGCCGGCGGTGCTGGTGGAGGCGTGTCGACCTCGATGTATGAAGACCGCGAGATCGTCTTGCGGTTTTTGCGCCCATACATTGTTATGGGCCGTCCGGACGAATTGGCGAACATGGCGGCAGTGACGACGGAGGTTGACCACTGGTGCGGACTTTTAATTACTCGAGCTCACGTGAGAACTTGGGAGTCAAATCGGATTCGAGCAATATAAATATAATATAGTGAGCTGTATAATGATTATTAGAATGACTTTGCTGCCTCTACCGTACTAATGAAGCTTTATCGAGGACATCCGACATCATCGGGACATAAGTAACACTCTTAAAAGATAGATTCTGTGCTATGGTACATTATGTGAATCTTTGATTGAAGTACTACATGCTGCAGCAATGATCGGTGTCGCGGAGTTTCAGAGATCCATTGCCCCTTTGCGTTTTGCGCTCAAGACGCGCCACTCATGGCGCACCCGCACCCACTCCATCTCGACCTCGTTGCCCAGGCGCGGGGTCTCCATGACGAACTCGGTCGATCTATCCTCACAAAAGTACAATCTGGCGCCGAGCTCCTCGATGAGCTCGCGACTTTTCTTGCCGCGCCACAGTACACCCTTCTAATCGCAAAATACTATCGCCCTCTGCTGGTCGATCTGACCGCCCGCTGGCTGGACGATGATAGAATACCCGAGGAGGCGCGTTTCGTCGCTTTCGGGCTGCTACTACAGACCCACGAAGAAATCTTTCCGTGAGTCACTGTCACTGTAAAAAAAAAACCAGTCGATGGCTGACACCGTATCTTTCAGTGCCCTGTTGGAGTTCCTTCAGCGGCCATCCCTCAAATCCGGTCCTCTGGCCTTTGTCACCTCCGAAAATTCGGCATCTCTGCTTGCAGTAACACTCCAGCCGATCCTCCTGGCCTACGCCCGTATTCTTCACTCATCTCCTTTCTTACCTGAAGAACTTGGTTGGCCGCTGCATCCGCTACTGTATATCCTTCTCGGCCACCATCCTCATCGCGGCGTTGTCTACCTTGCGATCCAGTGCTATTGGCTGCAATCCCACATGACTGAGCAAGCTCGAGACGACATGGTTCGCAAGTATCTCGGCGAACTCGGAAAAGACGACTGCGTCCTCGATTATGCTGTCAGTCCTGCAGGCGACCTCGTTCAGATCGACGGCTGGGTCCTCAATGTCCACGAATTCAATCGCATTTCGGATGACAGAAACGCTATCACATCTTCCGGATTCACCTTTGCTCCAGAACCGACGCTGTTATTAGAGCATCTGTGGTAAGCCTTTTAACGTGATATTTTGCACTTGCTCATACTTTACAGTTCTCGTGTCGTGAATGTCGAGCGCATCTTGCTGTTGAAGGACGTTGCTGCGGCATGTCCTGTTCCTTCGTTAGTCATGACGACCAACCTCGTCAATGCCTTGGAAATGCTCGCGGCACAGTACTCGCTGCGGCTTCCCACCCTCCTCACCGCCGCTTCCTCCGCAGGCAAAACTCTGTTGCTTAATCATCTCGCCTCCCGAGTACATCCCACAACTACCACCCAGACTATCCCAATTCATCTTGCCGATACATCGATCGATGCCCGCTCCCTCTTAGGCTCGCACGTCTCCTCGCAAACGGAGCCGGGCAAGTTTGAGTGGAAAGAAGGCGTCCTTCTGCGCGCCATGCGTGAGGGTCGCTGGGTCGTGCTCAAGGATATTGACCGCGCAAGCATCGAGGTTCTCAGCGTGCTGCTGCCGCTGATCGACAGCATGACTGTCGGAAAGTACATCGGCTCGAAGGCGTACATTGACGTCCCCAACCGCGGCCGAGTCTACGCTCATCCGGCGTTCGCCATTTTCGCGACGCGCTCAGTAGCGGCTGCGGGTTCCACGGTGCCGCCTGTGACGTTCCTCGGCGCGCACAAGTTCACCGAGATCGTTGTTCAACCACCGTCACTCGACGACCTGCGACAAATCGTAGATGCCAAGTTCACGCGGCTTGCGGGCCAACCGGCTGGTGCTGTCATCCAGCTGTGGGAGACCATTAGCCAGCTTGGCCCAGCTGCAGGCGTGCGCCCAGTCGGTATGCGCGAGCTGGACAAGTTCTGCTCGCGTGTTGCAAGCTTGCTGCCTGCGAACTGGGCGCCGATGGACGTGGATGCCAGCACGCTGCGCCTCGCAGATCTGTTCGCTCATCCGTCTCTGCGCGAGGACGTTTTCTTGGAAGCTCGCGACGTGTTCTTCGGCACCGGCGCAGTCACCGTATCGGCCCAGGCGCGCAACGCTGAGGTCGCCAAGCTCGTTGCCGACTCGCTGGAACTGACGCTGGAACGTGCCAAATGGCTGCTTGATGCGTTTACCCCGCAGATGAACGCCGAACGGAACGCCCACGGTCAGACCACTGCCCTCCGCATTGGCCGTACCCGACTCCTAGCGCGAGCTCCACCCTCAGTGTCGCCGACCTCGTCCGGCCCTTTCGCGATGCACCGACCCGCGCTGACAGTCATGGCGCGCGTCGCAGCGGCGGTTGCCCTCACGGAGCCGGTCCTTCTCACCGGCGAGACTGGCACAGGCAAGACCACGATGGTTGCGCACATCGCGTCCCAGCTCGGCCGGCGCCTCGTCGCGCTGAACCTGAGCAACCAGAGCGAGGCAGCCGACCTTGTGGGCGGGTTCAAGCCGGTGGACGCGCGTTTTCCTGGGTCGGATTTGCAGGACGCGTTCGGCGGGCTCTTCGAGCGCACGTTTAGCAGACGGAAGAACGAGAAGTTTGAGGAGGCCGTCGGCAAGGCGGTGCGCGATGGCAAGTGGAAGCGTGCAGTTGGGCTATGGCATGAGGCGATCAAGCTGGCGAAGGACCGGTTTGCGGCGCGACCGGATGTGTGAGTCTTTTGACAGTTTCAACTAGGCGTGGGCTTACCGTTACATATTGTAGCGACGAGTTGTCAAGTAAACGACGCAAGCTCAACGACCAACCACAGGCAACGCTCTCTGAATGGGAGCAGTTTGAGCGGGATGTCTCTGCATTCAACGTGCAGCATGTGCTTGGCAAGAGCAAGCTCGCCTTCGCCTTCGTGGAAGGACCACTCCTCAAGGCGCTTCGCTCTGGCGACTGGTACGCGATGCATGCGTTGCCACACATGAGCTCACCATAGTTTCAGGATTTTGCTCGATGAAATCAATCTCGCGACGCCGGAGACACTAGAGTGTATTTCTGCTTTGCTGCAAGGACCAGAGGCATCCATCACGCTTACGGAGCACGGTTCTCTTGAGCCCGTTCCTCGGCACCCCGACTTCCGCCTCTTCGCCTGTATGAACCCGGCGACCGACGTTGGCAAGAAGGATCTCCCACCCAACATTCGCGGCCGTTTCACGGAAATCTTTGTGCCCCCTCCAGACGCCGACCCCGAGACCTTGGACTCCATCGTGCGCCTGCATATTGGTGCTCTCGCGGTCGGCGACAACGGCGCCATTCGTGATGTTGCGGAATTCTACACGGCGGCTAAGCGGCTGGCAGATGCACGAGAGCTTGCGGACGGCTCAAACCAGCGACCTCATTTTAGCATGCGCACGCTCACGCGTATGCTGGCCTTTGTTACTCAAGCAGCGCCATCGTTCGGTCTTCGTCGAGCTCTGTGGGAAGGCGGCCTTATGGCATTCATGACCTCGCTGGACGACAAAAGCGTTCAGACTATGCGGCGGCTCGCCGAACAACATCTACTAGCCCGAGTCAAGAATATTAACTCGACTCTTTCACTCGAGCCTAGTGCTCCTACCCACAGGTCACGTGACGATTTCATCAAGGTTGGTCCATACTGGCTCGAGCGGGGGCCGCACGAAGTTCAGGTCGTGGAAGAATACATCGTCACGCCGTCCGTGGCGAAGAAGCTCGTCGATCTTGCTCGCGTTGTTTATGCGAAACGGTTCCCCGTGCTCATCGAAGGTCCGACGTCGAGTGGCAAGACCAGCACCATCGAGTATCTTGCTCGACGTACCGGTCATCGTTTTGTGCGCATCAACAACCACGAGCACACCGACATTCAGGAATACATCGGCTCGTATGTCACCGACCCCGATACCGGCAAGCTGTCCTTCCAGGATGGTATCCTCGTGCGCGCCTTGCGCCACGGCGATTGGATTGTCCTCGACGAGCTGAACCTGGCGCCGACGGACGTCCTGGAAGCACTAAACCGACTGCTGGACGACAACCGAGAGCTACTTATCCCGGAGACGCAGGAGGTTGTCAAGCCTCACGAACACTTCCGGTTGTTTGCGACGCAAAACCCCCCAGGTCTATATGCCGGTCGCAAGGTCCTCTCTCGTGCATTTCGCAATCGTTTCTTGGAGCTCTTTTTCGACGACGTCCCGGAAAACGAGCTGGAGGATATTCTGAGCCGTCGTACGCGCATTGCACCACCCTATGCTACACGCATCGTCGCGGTCTTCCATGAATTACAGAAGAGGCGGCAAACTTCCCGCATTTTCGAAACCAAGCACGGGTTTGCCACTTTGCGCGACTTGTTCCGTTGGGCTGGACGCGACGCAGCGAGCTATCTTGAGTTGGCGCAGAACGGCTACATGCTTCTAGCAGAGCGTGCGCGGCGGCCCGATGATAAAGTCGTCGTCAAGGAGGTTTTGGAGTCCATCATGAAGGTGAAGATCGACGAGACCGTGTTATACGGATTGACATCCGCGGCTGCGAGCGATCTTTCCGCCCGTCTTGGCGGCGTCAGTCTTCCTACCAGCTCCGAACGCGTGGTGTGGTCGAACGCCATGCAGAGACTGTTCGTGTTAGTCGCCTCCGCTCTTAGGTACAACGAGCCAGTTTTGCTCGTTGGTGAAACCGGCTGTGGTAAGACGTCTGTTTGCGAAATCTTCGCCGAGACGACGACCCGCGCATTACACACTATCAGTTGTCATCAGAATACCGAAACTGCGGACATCATCGGTGGGCAGCGTCCCATTCAGAATCGCGCAGCTACCATCGCAGCAGCAGCTACCAATGGTTTGGAGGTTCTGCAGGCGCACGGTATTCACCTGCCAGCTGGCTCAGATCCCGATGCCCTCGTAGCCGCGCTCGACCGGCTTGTTCCAGTACCGGGCGATGCGCAAGACCAGGTTCGTTCAGCACGTCAAGAACTTCTGCGAGCGAAGGCGTTGTTCAATTGGCACGACGGTCCCTTGATTGAGGCGATGCGTTCTGGCGGCGTTATGCTGCTCGACGAGATCTCGCTCGCAGACGACTCGGTTCTCGAACGTCTGAACAGCGTTCTCGAGCCCGAACGGACCATTGTCTTGGCTGAGATGGGCGGCCGGTCGTTGGACGAGGCACGCGTGACTGCCAATGGACGCTTCAAGCTACTCGCGACCATGAACCCTGGAGGTGACTATGGAAAGAAGGAGCTCTCGCCCGCACTGCGCAATCGCTTCACCGAGATATGGGTTCCACCTGTTGACGATCGCTCGGATCGTGAACTCATCGTCTCGAAGTTGTGGCAACATGCGTCGTTGCAAGCCTGCACAAAGCCTTTGCTAGACTTTGTGGAGTGGCTCGCGCAACGAAGCGGAGATGCTTCGACTCTTGGTCTTCGAGACCTTCTCGTACGTCTGCCTTGACCTCGCCGAGATGTTTCTGACATCGCCCTAGGCCTGGGTTCGCTTTAGCAACTACCTATACGCACGAAGTTCCCCGGCATTGTCCATAGTATTTGTGAGTGCCGTGCTTTACGTAGATGATACATGCACTCATATGACTGCAGCACAACGCAGCCCGGCTCTGTCTTCTCGATGGCTTGGATAGCACTCCTATGACTGCGGGTTTTTCTCAGCATGCAGTACAGCAGCTTCGCGAAGCCATTGACCACAAGCTCCAAGAGCTTGTTCCCCTTGTCGACGGCCCGGCTGAGGATCTCACTATTCAAGAAGATGGCACGGTGCTCAAGATTGGAACTTTTGCAGTTTCAAAACGTGCGACCATCTCGATCCAACCGGCTTTCGACTTTGGTGCCCCAACAACGCTCTCCAATGCGATGCGTGTCCTCCGTGCGCTGCAGGTTCCGAAACCAATTCTTCTTGAAGGCAGTCCAGGCGTCGGCAAAACCAGCTTGGTGGTTGCCTTGGCCGCGCGCACTGGTAACAACCTTGAGCGCATCAACTTGTCTGACCAAACGGACATGGTGGACCTCCTTGGATCTGATCTACCTGTCGAAGGTGGTAAACCAGGCGAGTTTGCGTGGAAGGACGCTGCTTTCTTGCGCGCTCTTCAAGATGGTCACTGGGTTCTTCTCGACGAAATGAACCTGGCGCCTCAGGCGGTACTTGAAGGCCTCAACGCCGTTCTTGATCATCGCGGCGAAGTCTTCATTCCCGAAATGGGGCGATCCTTCAACTGCCATCCAAACTTTCGCGTCTTTGCTGCGCAGAATCCTCAGCATCAAGGTGGTGGTCGAAAGGGTCTACCAAAGTCATTCCTCAACAGATTCACCAAAGTCTATCTCCAAGAACTGGACAAACGAGACTTATTTTCGATCTGCCAGCGTCTTCATCCAGAACTCGATGATTCTATGCTGCACGGCGTGATTAACTACAGCGAGCGCCTGCACGCCGCCACGATGGTGACTCGCTCGTTCGGTCGCTCCGGCTCTCCTTGGGAATTCAACCTCCGCGACATCCTTCGGTGGACCCAGCTGACGTCGTCCCGCACGTTCACCGGTGACACCGGCAGCCCCGCGGACTCACTTAACGCGCTTTATCTTCGCCGCTTCCGCTCGGAGGCTGATAGGTTCAGCGCTGCCCAGCTGTTTGCAACCACCACCGATGCCGCAATGCCGTCACAAGCCAACCCATGGCCAACGCATTCGCCTGGCATTCTTCAAGTTGGACCCGCGCTTCTTCCGATTCCAGCCTCCCGGCGTGCTGCTCGACGACCTGTTGCGCTTCTACAAGGTCAACTTTCATCGCTCTCAGCCATCGCTTCCAGTATCAGCCATTCTACCCTTATGATCTTCGTCGGTGCCGATGCGACGGGCAAAACCTGCCTGGCACGTCTTCTTGCACAGGAGAGTGGTGTCCGACTGCACGAGCACTCCTTACACGGCTCAGTGGACACGATGGACATTCTCGGCTCATTCGAGCAGTCGGATCGCCTCTTACGGCTGCGCCGAATCCTCACGAATGTTGTTGATCATATGACTCTCGTTTGTCAGATGCAGCCTGAGCATTTGACTGTCATCGATGCAGAGCTTCTGTCCAGGCTCTGGTCCAAATGGACAGATACGGATGCGCCTGCCATTGCGCTTCGCTGCATCGAACAACTCACTGACCTTCTTCCTCCAGAGCTCGTGATCCGACTTCAAGAGGTGTATGCAGGGGCCGTAGCACCATTGTCTGGGCCTACTTTCGAGTGGTATGACGGCACATTGGTTCAAGCTCTTCAGCAAGGCGACTGGGTGTTCCTGGACAACGCCAACCTGTGCAACGCTTCAGTTGTTGATCGCCTCAACTCCCTTTGCGAGATTGACGGTTCACTGACATTATCGGAACGCGGGCTAGTGAATGGTTCACCGGTGATTCTGAAGCCTCATCCCAGCTTTCGACTGATTCTTGGAGTCAATCCACGCCACGGCGAGTTGTCCCGCGCGATGCGCAACCGAGGGTTGGAGGTATGTCTTGACAGCATCACGGCTACTGAAGATGTGTGTCAACTCCATGGGATCGCGCGGCTGCCTTCGTCTACCGGTACAGCCTCCGGGATCGCACAACATGCCGCTCGCTTTGAACTTTCTCGTCGCGGGTTGCTTCAAGAATCATCATCCCCTCGCCGCAACGCATGGATGGCAGATTCTGTGACTTCACGGTCCGCAATTCTCAACGACGTACTCCCTTTGAAGGGCACGATATCAGCTCCTAAGATTCTTTCTCATGTTCTCACAATGCTCGGTCAAGCATCCCAATCTAGCTGGCGCGTCCAACTACGTGCCATACGAGTCACCGTAGAGCAAGAGCCAACCGCGACTGTAGAGCTACTACTTCTTGACGATCTGAAGGACTCTTCAAGTATCTTTTCCAGGTGGATTGAAAGCTGTTTCTCCATGATGGTCGCGATGCGGGGAGTTCCTCTTCATTTTCTTCAGGCACAGGTCCGTACTCACCATTTTCTCCCAGCATTTTCAGTTTGCCGACCAATTTTGTCACGTACTAAATTACCTTCTGCGAAATATAGCCGGTTGTGTTTTCCACCAATCCTGTTGTTGGCTCCATCCTCCCTGATGTAGAGCCCGAACTGGCCTTGGAGCTGTACAGTCGATCACACTCATTCGCACTCGATGTGTTTACCTCTGCGAATCTGCCGCCAGAGCAAGATTTGGAGCAGAAGTTTCGGAATGTCGCTGGCGCTGTTTGTTTCTTCCTGGAAGCTTTTTGGAGTGCAACCGTTGCGCACTGGACCCCGCAACCGAAGGTACGCAAAGGCACTGAAAAGACGCCCTGCCATTTGCTCACGTGCACAAGTTCGGTCGCGTGCTGCAACTCTTCGAGCTATGCATCACTGGTCTTCAACTCTTCCGAGCAGAAGTCCTTGACATCTCTGCCATCCGCGTGTTGGCTCTTGAGATCGATGAGCTAGTGCAACGTGATGCTCTTTTTTTCGAGCCAGTCGTAGCTTCAGTCCGCGAGTTGACATCTGCCGTCTCGCTCAGCAGAGGAGATTGCATCAATGAGGTATGGAAGCTCGGTCTGCGGTCCAGTCGCGTGTCTTTTTCCACTGGTATCATTGGCCACTTGGAACGCCGATTCACTCATGGTGATCAAAGTGAGACTTTCACTCGTGCACGCCTGAAACGAACTAATTCGCGGCGGCAGCTCGTCGTCGAGTTACCCTTGAGCTACTTGCCTCCTTTGGACTCCCCGCGGTGCCTATCACTCACGAATTGGCCACGAAACTCAGTTCCAATCGAGAAGATCCGCTAGCCGAGCTTCCCGATGCTCTCGCTCTCGCAGTCGACCTCGTTGTGCTCGAGTTGAACTTTCTGGCCACCTCATCGAGCACTTCCGGCTTTGGACAAATGGTATTATCGCCATGTTCGCACCTTGCCGCAGGCTGACAGGTGAATTACAGGGCAGCTCCATTATCCTCGACCTTATGACAAGGTTGCCTACACGATCCGCTCTCTCCTGCGTACCTATGCAGCTGCGTCATTGGCTTGCCGAGGTCACCTTATCGACCGAGTTGACACCGGATCTCATCTACTGGCATTCTGGGTGTTTTCTTGAAGAATCGTGGCGAGTCTGCCCGGCCGAAGTATTATCTAACATGTTGTGCGCCATTCATGACTCTGACGTTCTATCGTAGGGCCCTTCCATGCTACTGCGGCCCATTCTAACACAGAAAACGCTGGAGCTTTCGTGAGCGTGATATATAGCACAGGGGCACCGGTCTAACCTGAGTCTGCAGTGCCATTCGAGGGCATCCTATCTCTCAACTCGTACAGTTCGAGGAAAGGCTCAAGTTTCACGGTGGCGTAGTTGCAGCATTGTCTCTGAACGCGCACGATGGCCGATGTGGTCACCTCTTAGCGATTGCGCTTGATACTCTGCGATCTGTGAGCTATACTACTTCTGATTAACTTCTTCTGACGCCGTTGCAGCTGCACTTTGCATGCGCTTCCCAGCCCGATGCAGTCATTCTACCTGCAATTCTCAATACTCTAGCCGAATGGAAAGCGCAAGCAGTTCAGGAACATTGGAGCTCATCCTCGCTACGACAATATTGCCAACAAGCAGCCCACCTGCGGCATGGCTCCTTCCGTGATGCTGTCGCTCTGTATTTCGGACCACTTCTATCCATAGAGGTCAACACAATGCCCTCGTTCATTGCTGCAGTTGGCCGCCTGTTTCTGGCAACTTCGCTTTTGTCCATCAACATATACATGCCGAACATTCCAGTGGACCCGGTAGCAGAGACGGTCGCGCGCATCAGCACTTTGAACGAGCGATTGGTCTGGTTGCAGAGTATGCTTGACGCAGCGCTAGCTGTGGAAGGGACAACGACAGGCAACTCCACAAGCCCACACATTCAACGCCTGCAGCAACGAGTTGTTGATATCGGGAGGCAGCGCCAACAAATACCAGACCTGCCGTTTCAGCGCGAGTCCAGCCCGAGACTGCTGTCTCGACTACACGGCGAGATTCAAACGTTCATCGCGCAGGTTGCAAATGCCGACAAACTCAAGGCACTGACGGAAGACCTTATTCGTGGTCAATTGACTGCTCAAGCTCGCGTTCAGTCAACGCTTGCCACGCTGGTTGCGTTTAAACATCGACTCTCTACGTCCTATCCCACATACGCAGACCTGGTGGCACCCTTCAACGCGGCCGTGACACAGCTAGCGACCGGCATCTCCATGATGGCACACTCCTCACCATCGCTTTATAGCCATCAAGATGGCCTCGTACATTGCGTTTCCCGTCGTCCATCCATTGGCGCTGCAATCGCAGTGCGCAGTCAACCCTCACGCTTAGAGTCTACGGCCCAGGTTGACTTGCTCGTCTTGGCCTTCGCTGGGCTGGCGTTTGAGCGAAGCAGCGGCGTTGATACACGCGAGCTTGTAGCACAGGTCGACATCTACGCCGAGCAGCTTTGCTCGGTGTGGCTGCTCGATAGAGAGCTCGAGGTGCAGCGCGAAAAGGCTGAAACATCTCTCTATCGGCAAGCGCATGAGGATCAGCAGGCAGATGAAGAAGAGCGCGACTTTCTGGCCCTATTCCCACAGTTTACTGCCGAAGGTGGCCAGCCGGCGGTTTCGAACGCGCCAGCAGCCATTGCATCGAAGGCCTTACTGCGAATACGCGAGGAACACGTGGAACTCGTGATTGATGCTCATTTGCAGTTGTGGGCAACTGCTTCTCCCACGCCAAGGACCCAATTTCCGCAATTAGCAATCAACGCTGTTAAGGCTAAGCTCAATGCATCCGTTGCCTCAGATGACAGCCTGGATTCAGTAGCATGGTCCGCGCAACTGTCTGAGCTGCGAAACACAATGGATAGCCTCGCGTCACAGGATCAGCAGGTTTACAACTTTTACCGCGATCCCAATGTTCCCGAGATCCGGAAAGCCTTAACAGTGCTCCAGCGACTAGAAGCTCGCCTTCAGCATCTTGTCACGTTATGGCCGGATCAGATGGTTCTCTTCGATATTGCATCCCGCTGCAGGAACGTTCTCGCTCTCGATGTTCATTCACCTGTCGCCCAGGTTCTGTCGTCCTTGGAAGGTCTCCTCCTTCACTGCGCAGACTGGGAACGCTACGCGAACCGCGAAAACTCCCTGCACGCCGAGCAGCAACTGCTCACTTCACTGATAGTGGACTGGCGCCGTCTCGAGCTCACCTTTTGGTCACGGCTTCTCGATATCGAGGTTTCAACTTGTGAGGCTGGCGTCGCGGAGTGGTGGTTCCATATGTACGACATGACCATTCGTGGCACTTTGGCGAGCGAGGAAGTCAACGAGTATCTCGCGTCAGTCGTCCCGCTACTTGAATCGTTCATCACGTCGGGACCCATCGGTCAATTCAACGCTCGCATTCAGCTTATCGGCTCCTTCGCACGATTTCTCAAGGTCTTAGCAGTCATAAAGGATACGACCACCGCCAGCACACTTGGGCGAGTCTCGCACCTTCTCACGCTCACTTGCGATTACTATACGCGCTTTTCTTCATCCGTTGGCACCACGATCACCAATACAAGGACCAAGCTTGAGCGCGAGATCAGTGACTTCATCAAGCTCGCCAGTTGGAAGGACATAAACGTCGAGGCACTTCGACAGAGTGCTCAAAAGACTCACCGGCAACTGCACAAGTGCATCCGCAAGTTCCGCCAGTGTCTCAGGCAGTCATTTTCTGTCATATCTTCGACTCAGTTGTCGAAGCTCTCGCTGGACATGAATATATCCCCTCCACCATATGTTGTGATCACAGTGCCGATCACGGTCCCTGAGGTTTCAACGGGCTCATCTTCAAGCCATCTCATCAATCTTCAATCCACATTGCAGCGACTAAATGAGCTACTTCGACGGTCTATCAGTCCAGGTCTTCGTCGCCAATGCTTCCAACCAGTCAACGACATGGTGACTGAAATCCGAGACGTCGTAACAGAGTTATCCAAGGCTCGCATCGACACTGCAGATCGCAGAGCGACCAAATCACTTCTACAGCGCAAACAGCGCTCCTGGAGCGACATGCTTAAACAGCTCCGCAGAGCGGGCATGCCCATTCGCGTCAAACCCGATGCGTTACAGAATCAGCATAGCAGAGTGTGGTTACTCAGCCAGTTGACGTTCCCTCTGGGTACTCTACTCCCGAATGCCGACCAGCTTATGCCGAGCATCGACTCATTTTACTTGTCTCTCGTTGAAGGCATGTCCAAGCTCCGTTCTGGCCTCGCCGGTCATCACTCGGACATCCCAACTCGTGAACTGGAAAGAGCAATTTCAGTCACCGAAGCGTCTTTCCAACTCGGTATCGATGGTAGAACAAGGTCGGACACACCGATTTTTGAGATGGCATTATGCTGATGAACCATACATATAGGATATGTGAAGCTGCGCATAAGCTCGCATCACTCTCGTGTGCCGTCGAACGGCTGCGCGCAGTAAACAACCTTCAAATAGTAGTCGCCGCAGGTGCAGGAACGCTTCAAGTAGCCAGATCCCTGCACATTGCATTCTGCCGCACGGTTGAAGCATTGCAAGAACTCCAGCGGGCCTTTGAAGACTTTGACCATTGCCGACTTGAGCAACCACCGATGGAAGACGATGTGCGACGCATTGCGCATGAGCAGCTCGATATTGCCCGTCAGAATCGCGACAGTCTCAGCACCGTAGTGCAGCAATGTGGAACAACGAGCATCCCAATTCTTCTCGCAGGTCCGTGATGTGAGGCAAATGTGCAGCTATCCACTCATCGCAGAACTACAGATGAGCACGTATTGCTGACTCGTGCGAGAAGCACGCTGGAGGAAGCGGCTCGTGCGCTCCGCGCGACCACCATTTCTCACCCGCGGTGTCGCCTCCTTTATGGTCCAGTGGCGGAATTCATCGACTCTACGCTACGCGAGATTCCGCAGCTTCATGCGGGACCCACCGTTCAAGCTGATAATCAGGCAGAGACCGCTGAATCGCTCATCAACACCATCTTGGTCGTATTCCAGGAACTACAAGCAGCGGTTGCCCATGCACCTCGGCGTGTTACGGACGATGAGCCGGAGGACAATTTTGTTTCTACCAACAATCGATTCGTTCAATCCGTTGGCCGCGCGCTACATGTCCAATCAGTTCTGGAGCGGCTCAATGCAACACTGCTCAGCTTGGCAACAGGGAACGGAGTTCATTCGTCGGCCCTAGTTCAACGTTTTCTGCCATTCTTAGAACATCTTCTGGTCGCTGTTCAGGATCATTTCCTAGAAGATGCGCTTTGGACCCATGCTCTCTTCAAGCTCACTAACGTACTGTGCTCAACGGTGACGACTATATCTGCGAATGGTTGGTGTCAGCCGCAGGAGGAGGACAAGAACGCCAAAGACGACGAGTCCAGTGGTCAACAGCTAGAGGGTACCGGTCTTGGGTCCGGAACCGGTGAAAAGAACGTCAGCAATGAGATCGAGGACGAGGCACAAGTCGAAGGCCTGCAGGATGAGATGGAAGACGACGATCAAAATCAAGACTGCCAGGAGTCGGGCGACCAAGACAACACCATTGAGATGAGCGAGGACTTTGGCGGCCGAATGGAAGATGCGCCCGACAAAGATGGCGAGGAAGACGATGGCGAGGAAGAGGAAGGCGAAGATGTAGATGATCGTGTTGAAGACCTCGACCCTACGGACCCGAATGCCGTCGACGAGAAGATGTGGGGCGATGACTCCGGACCTGAGCCCAAGGATGGAGACGATCGGACACAGAAAGATTCTGCTCCTCAGAACGACGAGACCGAGTTAGGAGCGAAGGAAGCGAAGCAGGACTCCCAGGCGAAGGACAAACCGAAAGAGCCGCACCAGGACAAAGACAGCGGCGAAGGCGACAATGAGCCGGAGGAGATCAAAGACGAGGCACAGCAGGTAGAGGAGGATCAACCGGACCAGGAACCAGTCGGAGCAGGAGGCAAGGTCGACGACTACACTCAAGAAGGCGACGCGCTCGAACTCCCCGATGATCTCAACCTCGGGGAGGACGACCCTGACGGTGGAGAAGACGACGGCATGTCACTGGACGATGAGCAAGTCGATGGTCCCGATGACGATCACAGGGAGGGTTCTCCAGCGCCTGAGGACGATTCGCCATTCGATGAGTCCGCCGAGGCAACACGCGAAGATACAGGCGCAAATGATCTTGAAATCAAGCCTGAGGAGATAGCCGCGGCTCAGCCCGATGTCTCAGCTGGCAACGATACTGACGACGTTGCAACGGAGGCCGCTGGAACTGGCGGCTCTTCTCGTGTCCAACGCGCAGAGCAGCACAATCTGGACCAAGACCTCGAGCACTCTGATGTTGATATGGAGACTCATGATGAAGAGACGAAGACCGCGAGGTATGCCTCTGTGCCGTCGTTGATGTCTTACGTTGAATTGATTCTCTGTACTCAGTGCTCAGAACGGCCAGCCACCGGAAGCGCCACCCGGCACCGAACAGTCTCAAGGCGAACAAGGATCCTCAACAGTCCCTGCGGACGATGCAGCAGCCTCTTCAGTCGCACCACTTCCAAATCCTCTCCGCCATCTAGGAGACGCGATGAAGGAGATCCAACGTCGTCTGAACGAGATTCTTGAACCAGCGGAGTCCTCTCGAGAGACCGCTACGGATCAGAATGCAAAGGATGTCGAGTACCAACAGGGCGTGGACGATTCGATGGACATGCAGGCTCTCGGTCCAGCTCAAGACGCAGAGAAGGCCAAGCTGGACGAGCTCAAGTTCTCCGACTTTCAGGAGTCTCAACCGCACCAGGCCAATGATATCAACATGATGGAAATCGACAAGTCCCCAGCACCCATTCCCATCTCTCGGCCACAGACGTTCCCGCATGTTCGAGAAGAAACTGAGGAAGATCGCGCGCAAGCGATCTTATCCGACGGCACGCGCGAATCCAAGGATGGCGGTGATCGTGATGTTCCTGCCCTCCCAGCTCCCGACAAGATTGATGCGGACGACTTGCAGCAGCAGTCGCGTGACGTAGAAGACGCGCTTCGGCGTTGGCAGAGCGATGAACAGCATTCGAGCGATTCAGAGCAGCTCTGGCGTCAATACGAGGGTATCACCCACCATCTCTCATACGCGCTGTGCGAACAGCTCCGTCTCATCCTGGAACCGACGCGGGCTTCCCGTCTCCGTGGTGACTACCGGACTGGCAAGCGGCTCAACATGAAGAAGATCATTCCGTTCATCGCGAGCGAGTACACAAAAGACAAGATCTGGTTGCGGCGGACACGACCGAGCGATCGCGAATACCAAGTGTTGCTCGCGCTCGACGATTCTCGTTCCATGGCTGAATCTCACTCCGTTCATCTTGCGTTCCAGACTTTGGCGCTGGTCGGCCGCGCTCTGACTCGCCTCGAAGCTGGAGATGTTGGCGTCGCGCGTTTCGGACAATCCGTCGACCTCCTACACGGCTTCGACGCTGGCCCGTTCACTGAACAAGCCGGCTCTCGTGTTATTCGCAACTTCACCTTCGACCAAACCGCTACGAATGTTCTCGGGCTCATGGACGCCAGCCTCCGCATCCTTGGTGAAGCCCGGGAACGCCGTGCGATGCAGTCTTCCACTTCCGCCGACTTATGGCAGTTGGAGATCATCATATCTGACGGCATGTGCCAGTCACACGACGAACTGCGCGTGCTGCTGCGGCGGGCCTTGGAGCAACGCATCATGGTCGTTTTCATCGTCATAGACGCCCTCCGTAGCAGCTCGGTATCGGGGCGCCAGAACTCTATCCTCACCATGAATCAAGTCGTGGAGAAAGGCGGTGGCGACTTTGAGATGCGGCGATACCTCGACTCGTTCCCGTTCGAGTATTATGTTGTTCTGCGCGATGTTGAAGCCCTTCCCGAAGTTCTGTCGAATACTCTCAGGCAATTCTTTGAGCGTGTTACTCAGGAATGAATGCTGCTCAATATATTTGTTAATATCGTGGACTTGGAACCAGCTTCTGTTTGGCTGAGACGGGCAGTGTGTTGTACCCGTGGCCAGGTTGAGTGGCAACTCTATTTCCCGAGTTGGGTATGTTTTGTGCATCCTTCATTACCGCGAGGGCTTCTCGGGCTCGCACCCAGCTCAAGGGCTCAAAACCTCATGTTCTGCACCAATAGGGGTCGAGTGCTGACCACGTGGGAAAGTATTAGGTATTTCGCGGCATCAACTATTGCCCGGTCCGGTATCAGTGATCACGGAGAAGAGCTCACAACGCCGTCAGACGGCTGTCTCAACACGGTACCTGAGAAGCTCCCTGATTGCCGCGTCTCCGGCAAAAGTCGTGCTCACGTTGCGGCGCTTTGAGTCTTTCCCTCTTCCCGCCGCTGTGTCGTACATTCAAGGTAACGAGCCTGAGCCCTGACGCATCGGCGAGGAGTTACCGCGGGCCGCCGGTAGAATGCGGACAGCGCCGGGGTTTGGCCTGATCGCAGCCAATGTCGTCAACCTCGTTCTCCTCCTCCTGCTCTTCTTTACGACCTAGTGCGTTTATGCTTCACTGTCTCTCGTGGGAACATTTTCTCACCAATTCGCAGTGTCCGTAAAATCCAACAGCACCCAGTTGTCATTGTGCTTCTTGGACTTGCGATCCCGCGCTCGATCGTAGCCGCGTTGCCAGCGTTCTTCTTCGACGAGTTAAAGTATCAGCTACCATTTCGCCTTGACTCTCGGTTTGAGCGCGCAAAGGAAGGCTATCAGAACACATGGCTGGCTCGCTACTGCGCAGGCCAGGGCATCGCGTCAGTGAACATTGAACACTGGCCCTGAACGCGCGCCACATTATAGCGTGACACTGACACGCCACCGCTTTCCTCTTTACAGGATGTACTACTTTCTCACGGCACAGGCCTTCTTCGCCATTTCGTTTACCGTCGTGCGTCTAAGCCACTCGGTCATGTGCTACCATTGCAAGCTCACTACCATCCTTAGCCGATGCTTCTGATCGCTATGCGAAGTCCCAAACTCTGGAAAAACAGAGAACATGTCAAGTTACCCTCGAAGTATCTTCTATGCGCGGTACCCTTTATCTGGGCTCTGCCTGTAGTGGTACACGCAATTCCAACGATCATGCACAACAGGAGGACCGGCTATCCGTCTATTTACTATACACCGGTGCGGAGTCAGTTAATGCGTTGTTTTCGATTGTTGACAGAAAGTTCAGATGGGCTACTGCACAATTGATAGTCGTGTGTATCAGACGGTCTCCGCTATTCTCATCGGCCTCCCTCTCCTGGCCGGAGGGATCATCACCATCCTAATCTTTGTCTTTATTGCCCGATTCTATACGCGACATCGTGGGGTACCTCGTCGCAGCCGCGCCATTGATATTAGCGTTTTGCTCCGGTTCGGCCTCATGCTTTCCATCGTGTTTCTGAACGGAATTATCCTCCTCTGCGAGATTTCCCTCCATGACACTCGCCTTGTTGGGATCTGGAGGCTCGATTTCTATTGGACGAGTATGTCCTCAAATACTCCAGCTACTCGAATGTCCTACTGATGTCTTGAAGCGCTCACTCCACTCATGGAAGTCTTGATTTTCGGCACTCAACGAGTGTATCTCGAAACATGGCTTGGTTGGGCCAAAGCATTGTGTCGTTGCTGTCGCCGACAGAAGAGCACAGATGCTGAGAGCGCTGTCACCGAAACTGCGACACCAGATCCTCCCGAGCAACGAGCAGAGCAATCAAGACGGACGAAACCCCGTCCCATCTCTACTGTGTCAACGGAAGACAACGACAACGACCGGGACGAGGCACCGCCTATTGCCGACGACGACGACGGCCTTGCCTGGTCCTCTGATGAGGAAGCATCCACACCTGGTGGTCCTTCCCGGCGGAAGACGCGGAAACGAAAGTCGACGTTGTTTCAGTGGGAGCCAGCCCAGCGGAAAGAGGGCGACTTCCCACCTCCCGCACCTCCTGCTATCATCATCGAATCAACGCAGCAAGCAGGTCCTTCCGGTCCTACCAGGCAAGACGACGTTGAGCATCTCGATGCACCTCCACCTCTCGACCCAGCTATTCTCGACTCATCCTCGTCTTCATCCCTTCCAGCCTCATCCACTCCGGAATCTTCGCGATTTCGTTCACGATCCAGTCCGCGGAGATCTCCTTCCAACGATAGCGCGGTGAAACGGCCGGCGGACACTCTGACACCCACCGAGTTGCTTCGAGGCTATCCTCTGCGTTCCATGCAGTCTGCGTTGTCAGAGAACTCGAGAAGAAGGCTCATCGCGTCGCCTGGGTCCGAATCGGACTCTCCTCCATCCAGTGAAGGCGAGTACGGCAAGCCGCTATCGTACATGTATGGCGAGATGCACTCGTTCCTCGGCATGCCACCAGCTCGCAGCACAGGCAGCCGTCCGCGCAGCCAAACCCGTTTGCGGCCCATATCGCCAGCTGAGAGGTACTCGAATGCCCGTCGCTCATCCGAGCGCAGCCCGCGCCAGAGCCGGCAGAACAGTGTTACGTCGCATCGCGGTCCTGTTGAGTTTGCGTGGGACCAGAGCTTGCGACCCGACAGCCTGTCAGCTGTCAACGAGACACTCGCAGAGTTGCCCTCACCGGAACTTGTCCGTGCGCCAGGCAGCCGGCGGATGTCGGCGTCGCGGCGGTTCGCCAACGCACGGGCGATGTGGCCACCTGATGGCCTCACGATTCCAGAACACGAGCAGGACCTGGGAGATCGAGAACGACTAGAACATGTTCAACATCATGATCGGATACAGCAATAACTTATTTCGCCTTTGCACAAATCGAAGCATAGCGCAGAGGTTTGCCCTGGCCAACAACTGGCGCTTTCGACATCGGAAATCGCATTGCAGACGACATTGACATTCTGACCAACGCACTGGTGACCGTTGCAGGCCTCGCAACACATATGCATTGTTTCAAACACCTGTGATTGATAGCAAAACAACTGTTTTGGGAAAATGATCCTCACCCAACTTGAAGTATCCAGTGCTGACGGCTCCCGCGCTCATCAGTCGATCGCCCGCGCATCTATACAAATAAGAGCCAGGCAGGGACGCGGTCCGGACTGCCCTGTTCGGCTGGGGTGCAGGGTCAGGAACCCGCCGCCCGTCACGAGAGTGAACATTGTTGCTGCTTTTGCACACGAGTTTCAGCACCTTCGCACATACCCACATCATCAATCGATCGAAAACACCGCGTTTTCTTGCAATCTCACAGTCCAGGGCAGTCTGGGTCGCTGTCTTGAGAATGACTGCATCACTATTCGTATACGCTGCAATGATACATCCAAGCAAAGGTCCGTGTCTCGCAAGACGCCTATAATCCGCGCTATTCAACTACTGATAGTATGATGGGGGCTGGGTGAGATGTCGACTGCTTGCCAAGGACGGTGCTGGCCCCGGCGCGCTCGAACTCGTTGCGGGACTTGTTGCCGCTTGCCTCACCGCGTCCACACTGCTCTGCGAGTACTGGCGCTTCCCGGCCATCATAGGCGGCCCAGACATGATTGTGACAGGTGATGCCGCTGCACCGGAGCTCGCGGTCATCTCGGTTGGCGGATGCGACGACGGTGCACCGAATACAAACGGACTGAGCGTCGGGTCCGCGCCGCTCTGTCGGGGGGAGGTGGCTGCTGCTGCGTTGTTGCTCATCTGACTAGGCGCATAGACCGAGCCGTACATAAGATCCACGTCAGACAGATGCGAGGCACGGGGCGGAGGACGTTGTTGTCGTGGACTGCGACGTCGCCAGAAGAACCACATTGCCGCCACAGCGATCAGAATTGCAACAGCGACGCCGCCAAGGGCACCGCCGACGATAGCGCCAACATTTTTTGAGGAGCTACCACTGGCCTTGAGCGTTGAAGAGACCTGTTCCTGTGTTCCGGTTGTTACCTGCGTGCTTGAGGTCGAAGTTCCCGAGGATGATGGTAGCGGTAGAAAACTGTGAGCGCATGCAATATCAGAGAACTCGCACGTTACAAAATTTAACAAGACGCAACTTACTGTGCTAAACTTTTCGCCGAGCCCAACAACTTCAGTCCGTCAAAGGCCGCGCAGCAGTACCTACTCTCTGGGACGGTGATGCAATCCGGATTGTTGTCGCTGTAGTCGCGGAATGAGAGGGTGTATACCTGACTTGGATTGAGGCCAGCCTGAAAGAACGCAGGCGTGGACCCAAGGGTCCAGCCTGACACTGACGCGTCCGAGTTGAATACGGTGCCACCGGTAAGCAAGACACTGAAGTCATGAGTGTCCCTAGCTGGCCGACCGTAAAAAATCAGAGCGCTAGCGCCTGCCAGATGTCAGCCTGGTTTGGGCTTGTGCTGCCGGACTCACCTGTGAAGGAATATTCTGCGGGGTGGGCACTTCCATACGGACACTTGAAGGAAATCGTGCCTCCGATTGTGTTTGCGGCGTCCGCATTGTCCCACTGTGACAAAATATCAGACGGGTTTGTGCTGAGCGCGCCAGCCTGCAAAACGAACCATCCCAGACTGTCTCTGCAGCAACCACCCAGAATCCTGGTCGTCGATGACAAACTCAGTCGGTTTCTCATCCACACTGCACCCATTGATCAGACGACATTCGACTATAGAGAGTGACTGTCGAACCTGTCGACCGCGATACTAGTACTAGCGACGCCGCCGTAGAATTGGAACTCATGGTTGGCCGAAGCTGCAACACTGAGGATCACGCTATGTGCGGCGAATGGAAGTTGGCCCGTCGATATCGTCGTCTCCGCGCCAAACTCCCGACATGTAGCGTCGTTGTCCTGCGTTTGGATTTCAACCTGCTTGCCGTCGACTTGGAGTCCGTAATGCGCCTCATTGCCTCTCAGACATAGCAGCGCGCCAGTACCTAGCAAGCTGAGCCTTTCGAGGAGTATGTGCGGACTCGCATTACACGTACCACTGAAGCTGAGGCTCACGGTGGCGTTACCATTCTGCGTGCGAAAGTTGAATGCGCCAGAACCGATATCACTCCCTCCACCCGGCGGCCAGGTCGTGCTCCCCGTGTACGACGCATTCCAGCCCTGTGATGTCGGCCGACTCACTTTGTCAGCACAATGGCTGGACAGCGACTGTGCTAGGTCGGCCGCCAGCTTACCTTTGGGGCCAAAGCATCTCGTGCCGGCGCGTACCTGAGATCGTGTGAGCAGTACGACCATCAAACCGCAGGAAAACGGCCGCACATCCACATACTGCTCCCCGCCGACAACGGGAGACTGTAAGGCGCCAGCTGGCTCATATTACAGCTTGGAGAGTCAGGAGGGCAAAAGCAGCAGACGCGCAAGATCACCGGGTGGCTGCGGTAAATACTGGCATTCGGTGATTCTGCTGTCAGTTCCGTGGCCGCATCATGTCAAGGCCAACAAACAGGTTCACGAATAGCGATGCTGTCGGAGTCGTTGCTACTCTCCGGTCTGACCGTGTGCCGGTGTGCGCACTGTGCGGATGAAGATTGCTCGTTGAGAGGTGCAGAACATCAAATTTGCATGACCAAGCACTGTCCATTCAACTTTCATTCTCAGACATAGGCCAGTTTCAGTTCCAGACTGTGCAGCCAATTCAACGGCTAAAGTCATAAGCAAGGGCAACTCTCCGAGCCCTCGATAAGAGAAATTATAGTATTATTAGCTAAGAAATCAGAGCCAGGGGACGGGTACAAGATGGGGAGTATACTGTCATCAAGTACAGACTGGATATTTGCACTATGGTCCGACGGGCGCACTACCTAGATTCTTATACCATAACCAACTCTCTAATAAGGGCTTTCATAAATTCTTTAACTGTAATTTTAGCAATAGAATTGGCTGAAATATCTGAGAATGTAACTTGAGCGACAGTGCTAGTTCTTGGGTCAAAGTTCAACCTCGAGGTGACCTGCGAAAATATCTGAACCTATACTGACCTCCAAGCTCGTCTTTGGTGATCAAAACAATATCGTTTTCTGAAATGGTATATGCCATAAACGCAAAGGCATGCATATGGACTGAGGGAGAGGTAGGATCGGCGGCAGCCGTGCTCACAGTTTGGTGTCAATGCGCGACTTTGATGCTCACAATGTTTGTATGAAATTTAAGTATTTATTTATACACGGACTGTGTCGTAGCATCCGGTCTGATCCTAGGTTGGATGAAAGTGACCCAAAAGCCATCTAAGCGAGCACAGACCAGTGTAATCGCTATCACTAGGATATAATGCGTTATAAGTGTGGGCACACTGTATGAGTTGAAAGCGTCATGGCGTGAGAGGGTTAGAGTCACAGGAGGTATATTTCACGACACAGTCACTGCGGAAAGCAATGTACACAGTGAGAGGAAGGCTGAATCACTCCTTG
The DNA here is from genome assembly GCA_020744175.1 of Auriculariales sp. MPI-PUGE-AT-0066. Taxonomy (NCBI): domain Eukaryota; kingdom Fungi; phylum Basidiomycota; class Agaricomycetes; order Auriculariales; species Auriculariales sp. MPI-PUGE-AT-0066. The sequence goes on from JAGTJP010000011.1 coordinate 609,942, forward strand.
AACACTCCCGTCCACAGCTCCAAACAAGAGTAGCGAGCTTACACGAGCTTTTCCGTACCTTCAGGTATAGCACACCCCGTTCGGTAGTTGAAAGGTGTAGTTAGTGACTTTGGAGTGTGAGTATGGTACTGAAATCGGGCTGCACACGAGGTACGGCGCGATTTGCTGACTGTCGTTTGTCTTGGAAATCTATCGCCGACCTGCTCTATGCCCAATTAGTGGCTCTTGCTACTCCCGCTGAGCAAGCAGCTGTATCATACATCCTAACGAAGGTGAATAGAGTTATGTTCAGAGCAGTCTCATCTGCGCTGGACTAATCATTGATAATAAGATGGGGGCTGAGTAAAATTTTGACCGCCTGTCGTGGGTAGTACTCTCTCGGGCGTGCTCGAAGTCGTTGCGGGACTGACTGCCCCATGTCTCGCCCTATCTGCGGTGCTTTGCGAGTGTTGTCGCTTCCCAACCATCATGGGTGGCCCAGACATGACCGTGACAGGAGATGGTGCCGCATCCGAGCTGGTCGTCATTACGGTCGGCGGATGCGACGACGGTGCACCGAATCCAAACGGACTGAGCGTCCGGTCTGCGCCGGTCTGCCAGAACGACGCAGCCGCGGCTACGTTGCTGCTCATTTGGCTCGGGGAGTAGGGCGAGCCGTACATGAGATCGGCATTGGGTAGATCTAAGGCACTAGGCGGGGGACCTTGTTGCCGTGGACTGCGACGTCGCCAGAAGAACCAAATTGCGGCCACGGCGATCAGAATTGCAACAGCGACGCCGCCAAGAGCACCGCCGACAATGGCGCCGACGTTTTTTGAGGAGGCGTTGCCAGACGGGCTTGTTGCGGAAACCTGTGCTTGAGTTCCTGTTGCCCCTTGCGTGCTCGAGCCTTGCGTGCTCGAGGTAGAAGTCACAGAGGAGGATGGAAGCGGCAGGAAACTTCGAACATATCAGTGACCTCCCTAGTAGATGGAACAAGACTTCGTACTGTGCCAAGCTTTTCGCCGACCCTATCAGTTTCAGCCCGTCAAATGCCGCGCAGCAGTACCTGCCCACCGGATCGGAGATGCATTTGGGTTTGTCGGCGTTATAGTTTCGGAACGTGAGTGTGTACACCTGGCTTGGGTTCAAGCCAGCCTGAAAGAACGCAACCGTAGATCCAAGAGCCCAGCCAGACACCGAGGCATCCGAGTTAAACACTGTCCCGCCGGTGAGTAAGACGCTGAAGTCGTGTGTGTCCCGCGACGGCCGACCGTAGAAAACCAAGGCACTTGCGCCTACGAATAAACATCAGCCTGGTATTGACTGATATCACCGGACTGACCTATAAACGAATACTCGGCATGGCCACCATCGCCGTATGGACACTTGAATGTAATAGAACCATCAATTGTATTTGCGGCGCTTGCGATGTCCCACTGTCCCGACAAAATGACGTTAGGCTTTTTCGGCGTGCCAGCCTGCAAAACGCACGACACCAGATCCCCTCTGCAGCAGCCACCCAGGATCCTGGTCATCGATGACAAACTCAGTCGGCTTCTCGTCCGAGCTGCACGATGGTGATGAGGAGGGTGAACAGCATTTAGTCTGAAGGGGCAACGAACCTGTCTACCGCGATGCTAGTACTCGCCACACCACCATAGAACTGGAACTCGTGAGCTGCCGAAGCAGCCACACTGAGTATCACGTTATGTGCGGCGAATGGAAACTGTCCCGTCGATATCGTCGTCTCTGCACCGAACTCGAGACACGCGGCGTCGTTGTCCTGCGTTTGGATCGCGATCTGTTTGCCGTCGACTTGGAGGCCATAATGTGCGCCATTGCCTCGTAAACACAGCAACGCACCAGTTCCTAGTGCAAGTTGTCAATTGGGAAATGCTGAAACTCGCAATGCATGTACCGCTGAAGCTGAGGCTCACGGTGGCGTTGCCGTTTTGCGTGCGAAAGTTGAACGCACCAGAGCCAGTATCGCTCGCTCCGCTCGGTGGCCATGCCGTGCTACCCGTGTACGACGCGTTCCAGCCCTGCGAAATAGGTCGAAGCGTTCTGTCAGCACGAGCTGGACAGCGACACTGCGGACACGGGGCGCCGGCGTACCTGTGGTGCCAAAGCATCTCGTGCTGGCGCGTACCTGAGATCCTGTGATCAGCATGTCTATCATACTATGGAACGAGAGTCGCACATCCACATGCTGCTACCCGCTGACAGCGGTAGACTGTACGTGGCCAACTGGCTCATATCGGCAGTCTGGAGAGTCCGGAGGGCAAGAGTGATCAGCGGTGCACGAACACGCCGGGTGGCTGCGATTGGAACCTGCATTCCATGGTTTGACTAACGAAGCCCTGCGGTTCCTTGGTCGGATCACGTCGTGGTTTAAAAACACGGTACCGAGTACGCGAACAGCGATGCCGTCGGGATGAGACTGACATGGGAAGGGGCCGGAATGTTACAGTCAGAGCACCAAAACAAAGCATCAGATGTCGGAGAAATTCATTACTCAAACGCCAGGTTACATATCCAGATTCATCGTCGAAGATTTAAGCGGTATATCTGAGGCGCCTTGAAACGTGGCTGATGCTCTGTCTAGAGTCAGAAGCGTGCCACATGGATTGAACGAGAGTCGCGTTCGGCGGTGACCGTGTTCACTGTTTTCAATTTGATTCTCGACCACGATGTCACGCCTTTCTAGGCTCTCACCGGACGCGCCGCTCCACTCGCTACGGCTGCTGTTTACAGATGCGCGATATTTCTGGATAGTCGCCGGGCTCGTGGTAGCCGGGGATGCATTCCTCACCGCGCTCATCGTGCGTTTCGTTGCGTGCACCTCTGCGCCTCTCCTAAGCCCTGCCGAGTTCTAAACCGCCGCGCTCTTAAGACACTGAAAACACTGGTATTTTCAGCCTGGAACACGGCCGATATTTCTCAAACAACGTACTGAATATATTCAAATCGCCTCTTACTTTCAGATAGGTTACGAGGCCGTGCAGCCGCTCAGAAAAGGCTCAGTTTTTCACACCGACACCTTTTGCTTCCTCACTCCGTATAGAAAGGTATAAGCAAAGTTAGAGCTGCATCATATTTTCCTGATAAACCCTCGTATGCTAATCTAATCGATATGACGAGGGAAATATGAAGATACAGGTTATTCCTTAACTTTGGCCGCCACTGTAGCTATAGCATTCATCCTAAAGAACATAAATAAAAGTTCTGTTAGGATTAGCCTCATCGCTGGATTGGTTATTAATGATAAGCAGGAGGCTGAGTGAGACGATGACTGCTTGTCGCGGATGATGCTCTCCCGGGTCGCGTACTCGAAGTCGTTTCAAGGCTGGCTGCTCCGCGTCCTTTCCCAGCCATCACGGGAGACCCAAACATGACAAACGAACTGAGCGTTGGATCTGCGCCGGCCTGCGGGGAAGACGCAGCTGCCGCTGCGCTGCTACTCATCTGGTTCGCCGCGTAGGCCGAGCCGTATATCAGATCGACATTGGGCCGATGTAAGGCACTGGCCGGGGTACCTTGTTGCTGTGGACGACGGCGGCACCAGAAGAACCAAATTGCCGCCACGGCGATCAGAATTGCAACAGCGACGCCGCCAAGGGCACCGCCAACGATAGCGCCAACATTTTTTGAGGAGGCGCTGCTAGACGGGTCTGCTGCGGACACCTGTGCTTGAGTTCCTATAGCCACTTGCGTGCTCGAGCCTTGCGTGCTCGAGGTAGAAGTCACAGAGGAGGATGGAAGCGGCAGGAAACTTCGAGCATATCAGTAACCTTCCTGGTAAATGCAGCAAGACGACGTACTGTGCCAAGCTTTTCGCCGACCCTATCAATTTTAGTCCGTCAAATGCCGCGCAGCAGTACCTGCCCACCGGATCGGAGGTGCAGTTGGGTTTATCGGCGTTATAGTTTCGGAATGTGAGTGTGTACGTCTGGCTTGGGTTCAGGCCAGCCTGAAAGAACGCAACCGTAGATCCCAGTTCCCAACCAGACACCGAGGCGTCCGAGTTGAACACAGTGGCACCGGTGAGTAAGATGCTGAAGTCGTGTGTCTCTTTTGCCGGCCGGCCGTAGAAAACTAGGGCACTTGCGCCTACGACGAAATGTCAGCCTGTTATTGCTGATATTACGAGACTGACCTGTGAAGGAGTACTCGGCAGGGCCACCATCGCCGTACGGACACTTGAATGTGACCGAACCATCAATTGCATTCGCAACGGGTGAAATGTCCCACTGTTCCGACAAACTGACGTTAGCGTTTTCCGGCGTGCTAGCTGCAAAACGCACAAGACCAGACCCCCTCTGCAGTAGCCACCCAGGATCCTGATCATCAATCATAAACTCAGTAGGTTTCTCGTCCGAGCTGCACGATGGTGATGAGGAGGGTGAACAGCATTTAGTCCGAAGGGGCAACGAACCTGTCTACCGCGATGCTAGTACTAGCCACACCACCATAGAACTGGAACTCTTGAGCTGCCGAAGCTGCCACACTGAGTATCACGTTATGTGCGGCGAATGGAAACTGTCCCGTCGATATCGTCGTCTCTGCACCGAACTCGAGACACGCGGCGTCGTTGTCCTGCGTTTGGATCGCGATCTGCTTGCCGTCGACTTGGAGGCCATAATGTGCGCCATTGCCTCGTAAACACAGCAGCGCACCAGTTCCTAGTGCAAGTTGTCGACTGGGGGATGCGGGAGCTCGAAATGTACGTACCGCTGAAGCTGAGGCTCACGGTGGCGTTGCCGTTCTGCGTGCGAAAGTTGAACGAACCAGAGCCAGTCACGCTCCCTCCCGGTGGCCATGTGGTGCTGCCCGTGTACGACGCGTTCCAGCCCTGTAGGATAGGTCGAAGCCCTCGGTCAATGAGACTGCTGGACAGCGACACTGAGGGCACGAGCACGGGCACCGGCGTACCTGTGGTGCCAAAGCATCTCGTGCTGGCGCATACCTGAGATTGTGTGAGCAGCACGTCTATCATATTGTGGATAGGAGTCGCACATCCACATGCTGCTGGCCGCTGACAGCGGTAGACTGTACGCAGCCAAATGGCTCATATCAGTAGTCCGAGAGTCAGCCTAGGGAAGGGCAAGAGTGGCCTGCGGTGCACGAACACACAGGGGTGGCTGCGATTTGGACCTGCTTCCATGGTTCGACTAACGAAGCCTGTGGTTCCTTGGTCGGATCACGTCGTGGGTTACAAACACTGTACCGGGTACGCGGGCAGCGAAGCCGTCGGGATGAGACTGTTGGGATGGGCCAGGATGTTGCAGTCAAAGCTAGCGAAACTGAGGACGAAGCATCAAATGTCGGAGAAATACAATATTCAAACGCCCGGTTAGGTGTCCAGATTGGTCGTCGAAGATTTTGGGATAAGCTGCATATCCGAGGCGCCTTGAAACGTGGCTGATGATCTGTCTAGAGTCAGAAGCGTACATGATTGAACGAGAGTCGCGTTCGGCGGTGGCCGTGTTCACTGGTTCCAACTCTTGATTCTCGACCACGATGTCACGCCCTTCTGGGCTCTCACTCGACGCGCCTCTCCACTCGCTACGGCTGCTGCTTACAGATGCGCGATATTTCTGGATAGTCGCCGGGCTCGTGGTGGCCGGGGATGCATTCCTCACCGCGCTCATCGTGCGTTTCGTTGCGTGCACGTCTGCGCCTCTCCTAAGCCCCGCCGAGTTCTAAACCGCCGCGCTCTCAAGACACTGAAATTGACTTTACAACGTACATGGCACAAGTGGACGTCTACTACAAGGGCGAGCGCAATTACTCCCGCATTTCTGGTCCAACGGGTCCTATGGTGTGCGCACGACGTGGCACTGGGTGACAGTATCCGTGTGGTATGAGTAATGCTCAGGAAGGTCGCTGTTCATAATTAAATATGGAGAACGGAAGGTTTGCTTTTCGCAAACCTTGCCTTCTCGCTATTTCAGTACGGATAGCGAACTTCCTTGAAACTTACTTGCACTTAACATCTACGGTCACCAAGTTTAAACATTTAATGCGCATTTACTGACGCTGGCTTAGATACCCCGCAGGCCATGTGCTAGTGCACCGCGCCATGCACACGTTGACCGAGGGTGGGCTATATTTGAAGCGCGCACAAGCGCTATACGGCGCGCTCTATGTGCTCTCGCTCGCCTTGACATGCGCTATCTACCGTCAAACTCGGTCCATACCCAACTGGGTGCTGCTGCTTTTACCGTTGAGCAAGCGGCTGCACTCCATATTCGCGCTGCGCATGTTCAATGACTGCTGGGCGGTCGTCGTCGCCCAAGCGTCGGTTCTCGCATTTGGTGTAGGCTTTGACCATCTGGCATGCGTGCTCTATAGGCGAGCACCGTCCTCCTGAGCGTATATCACCACAATTAACGTAATATACCTAACAGTCTCGCGCTGTCAGTCAAGATGTCGGTCATACTTTACCTCCCTGCGGTCCTGCTCATCCTGTTCAAGCGGCGCGGCCTCATGCGCGGCGCAACCCTGGTAGCGACGATCGTGCAGCTGCAGGTTCTCCTCGGCCTACCATTCCTGCGCACTCACCCGCGCGAGTACCTCGCCGGCGCCTTCGACCTCTCGCGTGTGTTCCTGTACAAATGGACCGTGAACTGGCGTTTCGTGCCCGAGGACGTTTTTCTCAGCCGACCATTCGCGACGACGCTGCTCCTGGGGCATGTCGGTGCGCTAGTGGCATTTGGCCTCTTCAGGTGGTGCAGGCGGGACGGTGGCGCGTTTGTGCTGCTGGAGCGTGGGCTGCGACGACCGAGCGAGCCGCCGAGCATGCAACCTACGCTGAGCGCCGATCGTGAGTCTCTGATATTTCGCTGTGGAGATATATCTCTGACCATACTACGCTAGATGTGATCACGCTCCTCGCGACGTCGAACCTCATTGGCATGCTCTTTGCGCGATCGCTGCACTATCAGTTCTACTCGTGGTATGCGCACCAGCTACCCCTACTCGCATGGAGAACGAAGCTCCCTGTGCCCATGAGGTGCGCTTTTAAGGCTTCCAGTGAAATATCAGGCAACTCATTGTTCACTTGGCAGGCTCGGGCTGCTAGCAGCCATCGAGTATGCGTGGAACGTCTACCCAAGCACCAACATGTCCTCGGGCGTTTTGCTAGTGGCGCATATCGCACTGCTGCTCGGTATCTGGTTCGGCTGGGCGGAGGGGAGGGTCGAGCGTGCGACTGGCTCGAAAGACACTGCTGTCGATAACAAGATTCGTAAATAGGAGCGGATTGATCTCATCTCGATGTCCCAATTTCGCTTGAGATAATCTACTGGTATTTTATGACTCGGTTATGGGTATAAGAGACATGTTCTTGAAAGTGGTGTAGTTGAGCAGACCAGCGCCTCGGTTAGCGCGCAAGTGGCGTGACCTTCGGGTGTAACGACTGATTGTTCGTGGACAGGTCGGTATCTAGTAGACAGTTGGCTTCATGTGAGGATCTAACACCGCTATGTATTATTGAAATGGTTCTACAGTGGTTTCGGCGTCCGGGACGGTGTTCCCCTTAGCAGAAGCGCACAGGGTGACGTCCGGTCACACCTCTTCCTCCTACCCCGCACATCCCCGCTGAACCATCCGCATTCCCGCCTCCGCATTCAAGCAAGATGTCGAGCGCACATGGAGAAGAAGGCGGTGCTGTTCCACCCGGTGCGCAATGATACTCGCTTGTGGCGCGAATGCGTCTGACAACAGAGTATCGCAGCTCAGCGCAGCACCTGGACGAGCTTCATCAAGTCTGTAAGTAGGCTTATATGACTCACAGAACACCTTCAAACTAAACACTCGATTGATTAGATTGCATCGGTCTCAGGGGACCTTTCCTCGCTGACCGCCCCGTACGTCGTGCACAAACGTTGATACAAATCAGATACCAACCATTACCCAGACCATTTATTCTCTCGCCTGTCAGCCTTACAGAATTCCCTGGTTAGTCGCGTGCACGGCCGTGGCATTCCCGCACTCACAGCTGACATTCGCGCCATGCGCAGCATATTGGAACGAGCGCCCAGAGCTGTTCGCCGACATCGCTGGCGGCAAGACGCCAGAAGCTCGTGCTGAGCTCGTGCTCAAGTGGTTCCTCGCTACCCTCAAGGGCCAGGTACGCTAGCTAGCCCTGTGCTTGATGATAACTTACACCGGCCTAGTACATGTCCCGCAATGAGACGATGGGCTCCGAGAAGAAGTGCGTATGACTCGTCGCTTCCATCATCTATGCTCAATCACGATTAAGGCCACTTAACCCGGTCCTTGGCGAGTAAGCTACTCGCCAGTATGGTGCGACCGCACGTATCTGACTGTGGCGCGTTCAGGATCTTCCGTGGACACTGGCCAGACAAGAATGGTCGCGGCAAGAGCGTCTTGCTTGTCGAACAGGTATCCCACCACCCACCAATCACCGCCTACTGGATCCGCAACGCTACCAAGGGCCTCACATTGCAGGGCTTTTCCGGCCAGAAAACCTCGTTCTCGGCAGGGAGCATCATTGGTTTGTCATGTTCTGATCTAGCGCGAAAGCCCGAACACTGAACCCGCTGCAGTCAAGCAGGTCGGCCATGCCATGCTCACCATCGAGCTCCCAAGTGGCGGGAAGGAGCAGTACCTCATCACTCTCCCTAAACTGCGCATCGACGGCCTGTGGTACGGCAGCCCATACGTCGAGCTCACTGAGTCTTCGCACATACAGTCATCGACCGGCTGGCTGGCTACGATCGAGTACAAGGGCAAGGGCTATTTTTCAGGCAAGGCACACTCGTTCAAGGCGACACTCGTGCACAACGGGGCGGACGCCAAGCATGCCGACACAGAGCACGTATACGAGGGCCAATGGTCCGAGACTGGCAAGAAGCACGGTGGAGCTGACGCGTGGCTCGATGTGACGCCGCCGAAAGAGGAGGTAACGGTCGCACCGCTCGACAAGATGACACATCCGTTCGAGAGCCGTAAGCTGTGGAAGCTCGTCGCCCAGGGCATCAAGACGGGTGACTTTGACCTCGCGGCGCGCGACAAGACGCGCATTGAGAATGAAGCGCGCCAGCGGCGGAAGGACGAGCAAACTGCCGGGACGACATGGTCGCTCGAGTACTTTGACCGTCTAGACAACGACCCGGAGTGTAAGATCTAAAACATCGGTCTGCGTTAACTAATGCGTGCTTTCAGATGAGATTCTCGGCAAGATGTTCAAGGCGAACCCGATAACGGAGGAGGTTTACGCGTACAAGGGCCCCGAAGACCCGCTTGCATGATAGTACATTGGATCTGGACACCAGATTTCCTTCGCAACCCCGATACTAGCCTCTCCTCCCACCCTTTTGTTTTATATTGCTCGCGAGTGTCTAATGCTGGAAGTAATCCAGGTATGATCAGTCCAGTCTGTATGTGGGTTCTAGTTCACCGCAATCTTGGAGCCAAGCGAGCCATAGCGAAGTTAAATTCCATGGTGAAAGCACATTTATCCCTATTACAACATGATACACCACCAGAGTTGAACAATATCAGTCTTATGGTCGAGCATTGCTCGTTTTGCCAACCAACATTCAAGAAGCTCTCGGTCTCGCGCGCGTTCCACCAGCTCGTCCAAACAGTCCAAATGCCGTCCCGCACGCAGAAGCAAGCATAGTCGCGCCGGTGAATAAGATAAGCGGTCCCTGCAGAAAAATGAGGAGCGGTGAGACCATTGGCTATGCGTGCGAAGGAGGACACGCACGTAGTTGCTCATGCCGTACCGCACGCGTGTGCTGTTTGACAGCAGCGCACTACTGATGGGGCCAGCGAGGATATTGCCAACGCCGCGGCCTTTGATGCACTGGGCTTTAGCCAAAGGAGCGAATGTAAGTGCACGGCACTCACTTGCACCAAAGAGCGAGTAAACTAGCGTTGCGAGACGAACATCGTCCTCTGTCAAGGTGTTCATTATGGTTCATGCTCTGCATGTGAGCTTCTTACTTGCAATTGCGCTGGCAAAGCGCGGCCACATTGCCGAGAAGCCACCAGCGGTGAAGCCATATACGATCTGTGGGACAACGCTCAGTATCATGTAGCATCAGATGCGAAAAGGGCAAACCGCGAATATTCCTAGCTGGATCCCGCTCTGGGCGAAGCCCCAGAGCAAGAAAGACGCCAAAGCAGCACCGACCGTGCTCAACAGGATTGGCCAGCGGAGGTCGAGCCGGTCTGTCGCCCAACCGATGAAGATCGCTCCAGGCACGGAGGCGCCTGCGACTGACTCAGTAGTGTGTTTGAAGAGAAGGAAATGAAGCTTACCGTTGATTAGCGCGGCGAAAAGCGTGGCTGCCGTGTTACCCAGGCCGATGTCGGTAGTGTAAGCTGCGAATGCGACGATCAAGTACCAAATCTGTGCATATGTGTTGGACATACAAGGGAGGTAGATGCCGGGAACGAAGTTACCGAGACCCTGGAGTGTACTGCAGACGAAGAGTGGCCAGAACGCGCCGTTGCGGAGGAAAGAGACGTCAATGAGACGCGTTCTTGTGCGGGTGTTGGATGGCACAGCGGGGAGGCGTGGCTTAATGAAGACGAAGCAGGGTACTAGTAGACCAACGAACGATGCCGCCTAGCAAAGTAAAATCCGCATGAGCAAATGGATTCTGAGTTTAACCGAAATCACTCCACCAGGATGAGGAACGTCCAGCGCTGGCCTAGAGTACGCAGCATCTCGTCAATAACGAAGGGCATTGCGATGCCTCCAATGCCTGTCCCTGAGAACAGGATACCCATGGCCTATGCAAAACCATCAGAAACTGCTACTATCGAAGCCGTATCCGCAGACGCACCAGTCCGCGACGCTCGGGGAACCATTCAAACAGGAAAGCAACAGATGGAAACGAGAGTAGGCTACCACCCAGCGAGTATACAATGCCTGGCTCGCTATTAGCTCAAGATGTCCTCGCCAATACTTGCAGCATAACTCACCTTGCGTTACGATGAAGTGCCACGGGCGGCTAGAGAACGCCGCACCGCACAGTCCTGCTACACACAACAGCAGGCCTGCGGCCATGATGTGTCGGCAGTACCACGGGTACAGGCTCGTGGTGCGCAGAACGAAGGGATACGCAAGGTACATGATTCCAGTGGCAAGCGTGCCGACGAGGGCGAGGGTGCTGCTTTGTTCCGCCTTATTGGTGCTTGGCTCTCCAGAGACAGAGGATGGCGTCGCAGACCCTAGTCGGTGCGAGTTGTAGTAGTTGAGGAAGACTCCGTACGAGAATGGGAGGCTCCAGGTTAGAAGCTCGATCATAAACGACGCGAAGAGGTACAGATATGCGTGCATGCCCCGATCCTGATGATTGCGATGAGATTGAAACATGGCTTCAAAATCAATGAACATACAGCAGGATAGCCATGATCTCCTGCATTTGTCGCGTCAATAATCATGGCATTTTCTGGGCTGAGCTCGTCGAGGTACGAGCGAGGACCAAAACGGATGTCTGCCGAAGGAGTCTGAGGAGGGCTCTCCTTCGAGTCCGAGGCGAAAGTCGAGCACTGCTGCCTATTTCCAACCAGTTGCAGCTCCATCTCCATAGTTGGAGTACGTTTTCAAATGCGGGAACGGAAGAGGGTTGAGCGGCCGAGACACCCCGAGCTCTCGCCTTTATCTGTTGGACCATGCATGCGCAATGCCGTGCGATGCCATAATGTTCGGATCGCGGCGCGAGACGCGACCGTGAGTCACACTCAGCAGACAACAAGACAGAGTTCACACTCCTGGCGTTTATTGGTCTTGGCCGGGGTTCCAAGTTTACGTTCACGGCTAAGTTGATGTGGATGAGGTACGGTGTGGACATCCGCTTTTCGTAAGGCTCAAGGGGTGCTGGCCGGGTGACCAGGACAATTCACAGGCAGCCTGCTGACTAGACATAGCCCCGGGCGGATCATGTACCTGAACAAGGCGTGTGATACACCGACACCAGGAGTTGAGACAGAGTTTGCGTAGGTGATGATGAGGTCGTAGTCATGGACAAGCCAATCTCGCGCAATAAAGAAGCAGGCACCAGTGTTAAAGTATGTAATGAATAGATCGAGTGGGTCATTGCGTTCACCAGAATGAGGTGTGATGGGAAAAGCGGAAGGGAAAGTCGTGTTGGCGGAGATTCGATGCTGGCATGCTCTCCGCCTTTGCCGCCCGCCGCGTTGCGACATCGTCAACGCCGGTCACTCCATCGCCGACAGCGATTACAGTGCCGCAGCAGCAAAAAAGGAAGGATCCTCCCTTCTCGCCAGCGCCCGATGCATCTTCGAGCAGTACAAAACGGCAAAAGCGCACCGACGCAAAGCCACCTTCATCCTCCCAAATAAAGACTCAACCCAAGGCCCAACTCAAAGCATCGGTGAAAACCACCGTGATTTCATCCTATATTACCGAAGATGCGGCGTCTGCTGCTCCTCGACGAGAAAAGAGCCAGAAACGCGCATTTTCACCGAGTCGGATGGCAGACGACGACTCTTCGGATGGCGATGTGGAGGAACCATCAGTCAGCAATGGAGTTACCTATTCAGCGTTGGGAGAAGATGCGCCAACGCAGGACATTATCAGCACCTTTGTTCCGACTCTTGGTCAGAACCTGATCCCTCTGCAAGCCGAAGCTTTGGCGGCACTTGGTCTACAAAACCCATCTTGTCTCATCATCATGCAACCAGAAGAGACCCTCTCCCTCACCGGGACTGCGTCACTCCTCGTACTGCAAGGCCACATCTCTTTGGACGCCGTTACGATCCATGCTTCACAAGTTCAACACCGTCTGTTTGCGCCCACATGCCATCCCACGCCTTGCATACGTGCTGGAAGGAGCGAGTCTAAACTCAACTACAGCCTTCCTGCCTATATCACGGATCTGATTCCAACCTCTTCGGCTGCGCTGATCCTATCCGAGTTACACAGCGGTATAACCGGCTTATCCGACGTATGTCGTAGGTTTGACGATGCTTTCCGACCCAGACGAGACGTCTGCAGTCCATTACCGATCACTGGTGTATCGCTTGTTAGTCCCTTGTGGTACTGGCAAATGCTTTTGTTGATGTTCTTTGTCAGGTCGAACATGCATCTCGCAGAATACAACCGTTCATACTACCAAAGTCGTGGCAGCTTGGGCTCGAACGTCTGGATGCTGAGATGAGCCAAGAGAACGGGGATCCTTTGGTGATCATGGTTAAAGGCGGCAAGCGTTCTGGAAAGAGCACGCTGGCAAGAACCATTCTCAACCGGCTGGTCACCAGGTTCGTTTGCGAGAAAGCTTTTGCAGCATGCAAACTGATTCATTGCTGAAGATACGGGCGGGTTGCCTATTTGGAGTGCGATGTTGGGCAGTCAGAGTTCACGCCAGCAGGAATGGTAGCGTTGAATGTGATCGACCGACCGCAGTTCGGTGTGTCCAACTCCAATTGGTCTTTGTGATTTAACTGATCCAGATACCAAGGGCCATCGTTTACGCACATTGCCGAGCCACATCTCGCGCACTACACGGGATCTACCACAGCACGCACAAACCCGTCGCACTACCTCGCATGCGTCTCATCTTGCTTGCAAGCCTATACAGCCGACCTCCAGCACTCCTTCGAATCCAACGTCGGAGTCGTTGGAAGGATATCTGACGTTATCCCGCTCGTGATCAACACGCATGGTTGGAACAAGGGACTTGGTGCCGACCTGACATGGAAGATTCAGGATATGATCACTGTCTCCGACATATTCGACTTCGACCTGGAATCAAGGGCCGCCAAACATACGCAGGGGATGCAAAACAACATTCGCGAACCGCGGCTGCACTTAGTGTCACCCGTAGAGAGCCGGCTCTCCGCGTCGTTTAGTGCGGCGGACTTCCGCATCCTCAATATCTTGTCATATTTTTACGCCATTGGTGGATCAGAGGCTAGATGGGATGCTTCGCTGCCCATGTGTGCCATGTCGCCCTGGGAGGTCAGCTTGAAGGACGCCATTGACGCTGTGGTCCTTGCATGTCCAGGCGGAGAGGATGTTCCATCGTGTGAACTGCACACTGCAATTAATGGCGGCATCGTCGCGCTGGTATCCGCTGAGCTTGGCGCTCTCGACTTCCCCACCAATGCCTCCCTAGATATCGAGACCACCTACGTGAAAGGTACTCCCGCACCATCGCCGCTCCTCTCGCATTGCCTCGGCCTCGCAGTAATTCGATACGCATCACCCGACAGGCCAGCCACGCTACACCTTTTGACGCCTATTCCTCTGGATCAGCTGGCCAAGTGTCGAGTCTTGGTCAAGGGCGAGCTCGAGTTACCTATCTGGGCCTGGCTGGATCATCGCGGCATTGATGGACGCGTAGCTGGTGTGCAGCGCGAACAGGTACCTTACTTGCAGTGGGACAGCGGCGAGGGCTTGGGCGCGACAAGGAGAAGAATCAGAAGAAACCTCATGCGATGGGGACAACGTACGGGCTAAGCTTTATGCAAAACATTCACGTCGGTTCAGCTCCCTCTGTGCTGTGAACCAGAGCAGGACGTGCAGAACTAGTGAAAGTATACTCGACTGCCTCTTTATTGGTGGGGGCAACGCTAGTGAGAGGAATTCAGCTCTGGAAGATCGTCAGCGTGTTGCTGTGGAGTCTGACGGTTGCGCGAATCCGAGCGTCCGGTGATCGTAATCGCACGTCTTGAAAGCGTGGTCCGCCCAGGGCGAGCAGAGTAGAAAGAGTACGTCGTCATTCCGGTGCCATAGCGAGTCATGGAAGAGAATACAAGAAAACAACTCAGAACCTACCGTATATGTGACTGCGGCGAGAGCTGCGCCGGACATATTCGTGATAGTCGTCCGAGAACAACAATATTGCCCTGTGATGCATGACAGGCGCAGTCTAGCTGTGGTTTTCTGAACAGCGACCCGGAGATGAGATCAAGCTGCGGGCCGGCGGCGGTTTTGAGGCTGGTGGGGATTTAGCCGACATCATTATTACAACCTTTGTTAGAAATACCGGCGATACCCGTGCGCTTCTCTTGTTTTCTGATAAGCATCGTTGATTACCTTGATGATGTTGTGTTTGCGGATAATTAGTCGGACTGCAAAGGTGACATAACCAGCAGCTTTGACCATACATTTCGGATTTGTCCTGACATCCGCGGCGTCACTCTAACTGTCAATATTTTCTTCTGCAGGACGACAGGAGCAATATTTTTTTGCCTGCAGCTAATCTTTTCAGCTTTGAATCTGGCCTTTCAAATTGTTTGAAGAGAGCAGCGTAGGGTACGCTAGGCCAGAGGAAATCCTTCCTTGGTCAATTGGGGTTGAGAAAGATTTGTTAGCTTCAATCTTTAGGTAGCCCACTCGACGTTTTTGAGTAGTGATCTCGCCCTTTCGTCGCCAACGCTGGAACGACCCGCCGTTCGGCGTGGAGATTCTGGAATGATACAGCAACACCAGGCGGCTAAGCGGTGAGATTACATTTGCTATAACAGAAAGTACAGGCGAAAATACATCAACGAACTAAAGTCAATTCATGCACATGGCAAATTATAAAGGTACAATCGCATGATAACATGTTCAGTTGGCTTCACGAACGCTTCTCGGAGAGCGAAGGTAACATTGGGGCGCTCAATCCTTCGAGAAACGACATGAACTCGTCCCCGGTATTAGAAGCGCCATTAGCGGTAATCGACATACCGGACGCCTGCTGCTGCTGGTCGGTAGGACTGCGAGGAAGAGATTTCATATCCCAGCTGCTGCGAAGATGGATGAGATGTTTCTGCAAATGCACATTTGTGAGATTGCGAAGCGTGGCGTCAAGAGTTTGAGTCGTACCTCTAAGATACTCTCCAAGCCCTCTCGTGTAAATGGTTTGCAGAGCACATCGTTCATCCCTGTCACCAGCGCCAGTCATAATTTGTTTGCCAAGGTTGTGGAGAGACGCACCATTAGAGATGTACTTCACAACATCTGCTGGAAGCGCGTTGCCTGTCATGCTTATGATAGGCGTCCGAGAGTCGAACTGTCGAATCCTCATTGCTGTCGCAACGCCATCTAGCCGAGGCATTATGATATCCTGCAATAATTTAATATCTGTTATGAGCTGCAAGGTCGAATAATACCATGAGGACCAGATCATAGCGAGACCGCTCCATGAGCTCCAACGCCGCAATTCCATCTTGCGCAATGTCAAAAGAGCAGCCAAAATAGCTCAGTAGCCTGCTAGTAACTGTACGGCTGACGGGATCGTCTTCCACAAGTAGTACTCGAGGCTTGGTGGACCACATCGGAGTGTAGGACGTTGGCATAGCATCTGAGCCAGGTGAAACTGTGAGAAGCTGTTGCTGTTGAATTTTCTGCAGTTGACTGCGAGCCTGTGCAGAGGCTGTCGTCTCCGCCGGCGCGGCATCGTCAGTCGCGCCTTGCGTCCACTGGGCCTGGCGAGATGCAGCAGAAGCCAAATTCCAGTCACGCTGCGTCGAGGCTATCGAAGGGATGACGAGCTCATCTATGTCGACGGACTGTTCTGCCATTCGTGACAGCATGCCTGATGAATGAGCGGCGGGCCTAGGGTTGAAGCTGATCAAATCCTCTACCTTGCTAGTCAAAACATAATTTATTAGACAATAGGGGAGATATACGAGGCTACGTACGGGCTGAGTTCGGGGCTTGCTTTACAACGCGAGCAGTCAGCGGCCTGCTAGCGTCGACGATGAGTAAGTGACGAACCTGCAGGCATTGATTCACCCAGCCGACCGTACAGTAAAGCAATGAGACGCTTCTGCTGATTCATTGTACGTTGCATCGATGCGAGCTCGGAGGAGACTGATTGATAGGCGACCCTCAAGGAATCAAGCTCCTCGCGAACATCGTCCTCTGGCGAGTCACGCGACCTGCCCAGATTGTGGTCTCGTCCGCCGGTGGTCTTGCGCTGAGGAATTTTGCGCTTGACAAGCTCGAGCCGAGCGAAGGACCCAGAGCTGAAGTTGGGGTGTTTGAAAACCCAAGCCTAGAAGCAGCGGGACGGTTTAGTCACTATGCATGCTAAGGGGGAGTAACGTACCTGTCTCCCTTCGTCCATTGCATCTGCATCGCTGGCTTTGATCTGCAGAGACTGTTATTAATGGCCACCTAGTCTATGTGTGACTTCTCACCTTGTGGAAGTCGTATTTATTCAATTGGCGGACGAAGGACGCGAAGTTCGAGTGCTTGAACTGGCGCGGGCTCACAGTCGTCACAAATGCGCCCATATCTTTCACTACGAAGGCATCGCCGCCGTGCGTCCATTCGATGATGCCTGGATAAATATGCTGATCCAGCATACTACAATTACGCGTGAGATAGTGTGGCCAAGTGGGAGAAGTGCTCACTTGTGTAGCCGTTTGACGAAGTCACTAGTTTGGCTGATGTCGTTGTCCTCGTCCGCCATGTGTACGTTGTCCATCTCGATGGAGGGGAATATCAGAGTTTCACAAGGGTGTCTGAGTGACGGATGAGGCCGGGGTTGGTCTGGCGGGTTTTGAGAAGTGAGAGAGACTAGAGACTCTTGAATCGAGACCGGCGGGGGCTGGACGCGTCGTGGATCGAGACCGGAGACTCCGGCTTTATGCAACAATCAAAATTAACATGCTGCCGCACTGTAAGAGACATTACGGGACGAGGAAGCTGCTGCCTGATTGTTGGCTGTTACACGGAGGTGTGCGGTGGCGCCGCACCAGGCTTCAGCAGGGTTAGACAGGCCGATAGAACGGAAACGAATGAACACTCTGGTCAGATTATGTTTCCCTGCGCGAATATCAGCATGGCATGGCCAGTAGATACGAATCTAACATCTCCCAGCAACCACGAAATATGCATCTTTGCATTATGTTATGCACATAAAGCTGCCATGCAAGGCAGTTTACTGTTCGTTGCGTGCGGCCCGCCAGCGGGAGCAGGATTGCCACGCAAAGGCCTCGACCCGAACTGTGAGCATTGCTTGCTGCAGAGGAAGGCCTGGGCCGATGGATGCCAGGACCCGCGGATCTAGGATAATGATATACGACGACACTCGGCGTACTATCGGCGCTCGACATTCATAACTTGTGCTCACACGATAATACTAGTTTCGAGACGCGTTTGAATGTCCTGAGCACAAGTCGGCGCATCGGGTATTTCGGCCGTTTAGCTAAGCAAGCGCGCGCGGACTTGAATTGGATCTTGGCCATCGCGAAAATTGTCTGCTTCACACAAGAGCCCTTAGACCGTCAAGCCCTGACCCTTTACGCCTAATTCGGCTCCGAACTACATGAATGCGCCCGCGCAGCTATTCCAAGTAGTGTCTTGCAAGGTATGCATTAGCCATCGGTTTTCCTGTCCCTTTCATGATGAATCATTACGGATGTAAAAGAGCCTTGCTCGTCATGTCCGAGAGCGCAAACCCCATGTGGAGCTTTCCGTTGCCTTCCTTCTGACCTACATCGCCGTCGTTTCATCGGTCACTGAACTCTGCGCTAACTGGTGTTGCAGTTACAGCATGTGTGCAAGAATCCAAGCGCTTACGATATCCCCCGCTTTCCCATGCAATACAACCCACATCGTCTTTACAAATGCTTTTGCAGTTGATCATTGCGAGTACCCGCAGCGAATACATTACATTCATCGCCCTTGCCCATAACACTCCGAACGAAACTCCTCGATCAACTTCGCGGTCTCGCGCGAGACCATGACGAGTACTTGTGGACCGCTGAGCACAGCAGCTGTCTCGCTGTCCAGTTGTACCCCATACACGTCCGTCCATCCGGCCTCTTCCAGCATCTCCTCAATATCCAGCGGAAGAGGTAGCAACATCCGCTCGTAACCCATAAACATCTGCACTTTGCGAACGTGAAGGACGCATGCCCGCGCGAGTGTGGTCGTACGAACACGCTGCTCGCACGCCCAGTTGTTGAGCTGTGTGATCGCGTCTGCTTTAGCACCAGCCGTTCCTGGCATAAACGACGCGTTCGGCTGCATGAGCTTGGACGCGCCGTCTGGAGCAAGCCCCAAGTGCCGAATGGTAGCGCGCTTCGTCACCGATGAAGCTGGAGCGGCTGTCCTCAACTGGTCGCTGAATGGGTCGACCATTCCACCGGGAGAGAAAGGTGACGATGAATACCTGTAGCGGGACTTGCGCTCAGGCATCTGGGGCCGGGGAGGTGCTGCCAGTGTCAGGTAATCAGGTGAGCGCGGAGAAAATGGATTTCGTTTCGTTGGAGTGCCTGGTGAGTTCGTCAAAGAGGGACGAGGCGAATGGCCAGGGGTGAAGCTAGCAACGCCCTGAACAAATGCAGTTGATGTACGCATTCGTGGCTTTGAAAACATCGTTGAAGACAGGCGGCGTCCTTCTCCAGTTATCGCAGTGGATCCACTGCGTCCGCCAAGGTCTTCGTAGAGAGTGCTGCACGATTCCAAGATGCGGAGCCGCATTTGAATCATCAAAGGTGAGCGGTAGGCGCAGGCAAAGTGCATCATCGACCACATGAGATAGTCGACGAGCCGCGGGGCTTCGGATGATGCGTGCGCCGGGCTAGTGTTGGCCGCGGTGAGCGACGACAGCGCCCTAACCGGCTCCTGTGACTCGGAGCTGAAACCAAAGAGAGCGTTGCCCTTGGCCAAAACGTTCACCAGGAATGAGCCAATAATGTTCCAGACATCGGGGTACATAGACGATAGGACACCTTCGCCCCGGATGACAATAATCTTAATAATCTGCAGAACAATGGCAAGAGTTGCGAGACCGACTGCTGGTGTCTGCGTCGCTGATCGCGTTGCATCGCCGTTGGGAACTGGTGCGGAAGAACCGCCAACCTGACATGCAGACAAAGAATACGACAAGAGGCGCATCCATGCCCTCGAGTATGCCGAACGAACCGCGTCGCGTATTGTGGGGTCGACAATATCGCCAAAGGTGCGAAGCTTGAGACACAAAGGGAGTACTACACCGGCCAGGAACGCGGGCGATGCGGTACATTCCTCAATGGCGGCAATAGGGTCACCGCCTGGCAGTGTCAACGACGTGTTGATGAGGGGGACGAGCGTGTGCCGTAGATTGGTGCGGAAGAGCGTCCCATTGATTGCCATCTTGGAGGACATGTTGACCGCAGGACGAAGGAAGTCGCGAATGACCATGCTTGGGAAGCCATCTTGGGCAAAGGCTGTGAGCACGCAGAGCCTTTCCAGCACCGCCAACACGCCGGAAAAGTCGCACTTGTCGCAGTACTGTTGAAATATCGGAGCGTACGGACTGAGCTGTTGTAGGGCTTGATCGGGACGACGCGTGAAAACGCCACCAGTGTAGCCAGCATTGGCGAATTCAACCGTAAACCGCTCAGCAGTACGGAAAGCCTCCTCTGCCCCTTCTTTCATCATGATCTTGACAAGGGCGAGCGAGCGATGTGCTGGGGGGTTGGTTATGATACCTCCTGCTTTCACAAAAGCGGTGACAAGGTTCAGGTATTCTTCTCGCATGACACTGGGATCGCACGGCGCCTTTGGATTAGGTAAAGCAACGCCGCCGGCGTTGCTATCGGTATTCATGATAGCGACTCCAGGCTGGAGGTCTCCTGGCTGAAGGCCACCTGGAGATTTGAAGAATAGGGTGAGGCCGAGGGAGTTGATTCCTTGATCCAGAGGCGAACGAGCTCCGATGGTTGAGTGGTACAGATATGGCATCATGCAGCGCATCAGCCGAAGAAATTGCTCCGCACGCAGTGTCGTGGCTTCGTACGCGATGACGGTCATGAGGAAGCGCGGGAGATTCTCGAGAGGAAACGTTTTGTGAGGCGCGTTTTCGGCGATAAAATGCGGTGAAGCATCCTGACCAGCCGCAGGCGTGCGGCCGTTCAAAACGGCTACCAGGGTTTCTGACTGTTTCTCCACCAGGGTCGCCAGGTAGTTCTCTTTCTCCTCTTTCTCAGCCACGCCATGAATTCCAGCAGCATCGCCATCCGCGATGTGAGGGGGAGACTTTAGCGAGGAGATCAACGCAACAACGCCAGATGCAAGCCAAGGGAGAATGCTTTTTGCTGTGGGATGACCCGCCATGTTCGATGCCATGTCGAGGACCTGATAAATGAGAACGTCCTCGTGGATCTGGTAGAACCGGCTCATCGCATACTCGATTGCACGTCGGATAGCACGCTGTTCTGTTGCTTCGCAATAAACCTTGATCAGAGGACCCATGAGCAGGTTGAAGGCTGATGAGCCGGAGAACATGCGACGGAAACGGATGGCGGCAATCATGCAAGCTGAAAACACCGTTAGCTGCGGTGTTGACATTGGTATAGATGCTCGTACCAGCAAGTGCGTGGCTGACGATACCAATGTCATCACCATGGGTCAGTAAGATACGACAGACACCATCTAAGAGGCGGCCAAGTTCAGAGCGATCGCTCATGCCGCGAGGCAAGCAGCGGAAGACTTCTGTAATGAGCAACAGGTAGCTGCGGGATAGAGCGAGAGATATTCTCGTCAAGCCAAGGTCCTTCTTCTTGTTCCTCATAGCCTCCGGGGAGCGAGGAACCATGTCGATAAGCTCGAGCTGCTTGAGGCCAGAGTGCGCATCACGTGATGGGAGAACAAGCTGTTGGAGGTTCTTGCGCACAACGACGATGTCCTGGGGGTTGCGCTTGAGCAAGGAGAGAAGCAGCATGTTTTGCGATGTCCTAATCATGGTGATCGAGACCAGAGCGCCAGGAAGTTCGTCCAGAGACTCCGTGAGTGCAACGTCACCAGCGTCTTCGAGAGAGCGGGGGAACATGGGGCCCGCCTGCGAGGAGACGAACCAGAGCGGGCCAGTTGGTAACGTGAAGATCTCGATCTTGGAGCGCCGCAAGTCCTGTGCGCCGAGATTGTTGACATGAGAGATGAGTTTCGCCAGCATCGGCACGGTGTATGAGAAAGTCAAGAGCGAGTTGGCAGTCTCTTGTCGTCTGTCCGCTTTGGACATAGACCTCAAGAAGCCAGCGAGGTGAGTGAAAACGTAATGTGTCATTACTGGCGGCAAGACCTGCTGGACGTGTAGAAACGCTCGGATGTCGTCCACTGCGGACATAATGTTGAGGCCATTTGCCGATAGCCGTTCCATAATCGGTCTGCAGAGCGCCCCAGCGTCCTCGCGCATGAAGTCAATGATGAAGTCTCGAGCCATGCTACTGATATAGATGTCCGCATCGCGAACAGCGCGTGCCAGCAACGGAAGGATCGAAATGAGAGGGCTGACGAAGATAGGTCGACGTCTTGATGCAGATCCACCTGTAGAGGTACTAGATTTCCGACGAAGGAGCTGAGTCGCACTTGATGCATTTGGAGATGGGGAAGAGAAACCAGGAGACGGCTGTGAAGAGTTCCATGCCGATTCGCCGCTGACCGATGGAGTAATGCTTGATCCTGCCTCGGGATCCACGTCTAAGCCGCGATCAAGTTGTGAGCTGGGCAAAGCAGAGAAAGGCGTGCGCGCCATCTCTAACTTCTTGTCCGCTGGCTTGTTCTCCTGGACCCAGTCGATTTCTAGCAGGCGCTTGATGGTCTCGCGAGGCATCGCGGTGCCAAAGCGGTCTCGCAAGGTCTGCTCGTCCTCCTCCAGAACGAACTGACCGGTTCCTACATCTGCTGGAACAAAGTTGAGCACGGTTCGCTTGGCCTGGAAGGGTTTGTGACGGCGATCGTAGATGCAGATCTGGGTCATGATTTGATAGCGTCGAGCGAAGAGGACGGTGATACGATGGACAGCCTGTTGTCGGGTCGTGCGTGAAGAGCTGGTCGTTGTCAGCACACGTGAAAAGCAGCGGGCGATCGGCGAGACATACCTCAGCAAGTCATTACCGACCTGCACCACTAACTCAGGGTGCTTTTCAGCGGCCTGCATGATCAGGAATGCAGTCTCGAGTACAGTCAGCTTTAGCAAATGAGCATGAATGCACAGCGCCTCACCGGTTCCAAAACCGAAGTGTCATCCGAGTCAAGGAAGTTCTGCCAAAGTACCGGCCCAAGCTGTCGATATTGCTGGGTGTCGATGGACTGAAATAGCAGGACTAAGAGCCTGGCGCATCCTGCAGCCAACTGGCTCGGCAGCAGGTCAAAGATCGGCGCAACGTGCCCCCCGGCAGCAGGTGCAGCAATAACGGTCTCAGTCGGAAGAAGCGTAACGCGCGTGTTTCGAATGCGAGCGGCCTGAGCTTCTTCTGCAACCGCCTTGATAAGTTCTCTCAGCTTCTCAGTTGTAGCGGGGCCTTCTTCAATGACTTCCTTGGTAATGGCGAGCTGTCCCGATGGGCGTGTGGCACTAGGCATTGCCTGCGTTGTCCACATCATGAGGCGGGGAAGCCATGGTGTGACCTTGATCGACCACACGAAAAGGCGAATCTCGTACAGGAGTGCGATGACGAGGTTGCGATGAGAGAAAGGAACGAGTGCAGTTTTTTCCTGTCCACATTTTGAGCAACACAATCGTATAAAGATGGCTCAGACTCTCACCCTGGAATTGAGCAGGACTGCAATGCGACCTTCGAGATCCATGAAGAACCTAACGGCACCACTCTGAGAAGCAGTTGGAGGCTGTACGCAGGAACATGAGCGCCAGGTTCATTCGGCGCCACTGGACACTCACCGCACTGAGGTCCTTCTTCGCCACGACCCGCGTATGCACGTCTTCGATAAGCTGAAGCAAGAGCAAGCACTGGCCTAGGCGAACTTTGCCAAACTCCATTTCCGCAGGCTTTGTCTTGGCGCCGATCTCTCCACAGGTCGCAATGGCCATGAGCTCAGCGTCACACGTCCAGAAGTCTGGCAAAAGACGTGCCAGGGTCTTGATGAGACGGAGGTTGTAAACCAGCGTGGCGTCCTTCATCGCGCTGGCGCAGGTGATGACGGGCTTGAAGAAGATTTGGCGATGCTCAGCGGCCAGACGTTGGAGGAGTTCCGTGACCATGGCTTGGTGCGCCGGTTCAAGATATCCATCGACAAGGCGCTGCCAACGTTTAGAAGACGCAGAATCTCAAGCATTGGAAGTGAGCTTACTCGATGGAGAGCTGGGATGCACAACAAGATTATGCGCTCAGAGGCGACCTTGTCGAACATGTAAGGTATCGAATGGAACATGCGACAGACTGATGTCCACTCCGCATTGTTAACCTGAGCCACGACTAGTCAGAATATATGGTCGAGTATGGCATCGTGGACGACGTACGAGATCTTTGAGCTCCTGCTCAAAGTCTGCCTTCCATACGTTACGATCCGACGGCGACGACCAAATCGTCAGATACTGTTGCGCAGCACGCGCAGTCTGCTCGATATCAAGCAACTCAAACATCACCGCAATCGCGGCGCGCCTTGATTTCTCCCACAGCTCCAACTGAACAATCTGGAGGAACGGCAGCAGACGCGTCGTGAAGATCTTGAGCGCGGCGGCGGGTCCGGCGGGGTTGAACCTGAGGACGGCGGCCATTGCGCGCAGGAGCCGGTGGATGCTCGCGCAGGTAATGGACGCGACGAAATCGCTGGGCGGGTCGATCTTCCTGGGCGGCGGCGTCCGTGGCGCGTCCAGATCGTCGTCGTCGTCGTCGTCAAAGCCCTCTCTCGAGTCCTCCCAATCGCCGCCTTCGCTCTCTTGGTCGCCTTTTGGAAGGTCCCACAGTTCCTACATGACATAAGTTTCAGGCAAAGCCTTAGAACAGGATCGACTGACGTCCAGTTTGAACGCGATGATCCACGCTCGCACTCCAGGGGATCCAAGCTCTAGACTGCGCACGAGAGCGTCGCGCCAGACCGCTTGCCGAACCGCCCACGGACCGAGCGCAGTCTGGTTATCGATGCCAGCGGACACAAGGTCGTACCACTGCTCAACATCGTCGATGTTGTACTGCACATCTTGGAACTGCAAAATGTGTGTGTCAGACGACTGCGAAGCCGGTGCGGAAGTCTTGGTCGCACCTTGTACAGAACCGAGTCCACGCGAATCGATATCGAGGGCTCAATGGCCGTCGTAGCTTGCAGCTCCAACAGCGCAGATACCATGGACATCACCGGTGCAACTGTCTCCAATCTCCACATGCTGGCAGCGGGCGAGTTTGAGAGCGAATAGTCGAGTGTGTTCAGAATGCGATCGCCAAGATCCGCCGTTCGAGATCTTGCAGCTCTAATGAGCCACAAACAACGATCCATGTGCTCCTACGAGTGAGCTCGGTCAACCATCCGTCCCATCCAACCACCGTAATCGCAAACGTAAAAAACGCACCTTCATCCCCGCGGGACCCCAGCCTGTAAGCACCATCTGAAACCCCTCGAACGCCGCCCGCCGCTCCTCGTCCAACGCCTTCCGACCACCGACCCCGCCCCACTCCTCCGGCCCGCGCACGAGGAACGGCATCGCGAGCGCGCGCAACACCTCGTCCTCGCGCGGCAGCGGCGCCTTGGGCACGTCCGGCCTGTCGTGATACTCGGCCGCCAGGTCGCCCACCAGCCCACTCCCGCTGCGCTGGTGCCCCGGTCCCGACCGTGTGTGGGAGTTGTCAGTCCGTCGCGGGAGGTACGGGTGCAGCGCGTCGAGGATCGGGCGTACGCTTGGCCGAATGCGCCGTCCTTGTGTCTGCGCTGCGGACGGGCGGTCGGACCCTGTGCCCGCACCCATCGCGCCGCCAGACATGCCGCCGCCGCTGTTGCCACCACCGTTGCCGCCGCCGCCACCACCACCACCACCACCGTGCCTGCCAAACACACCGAGCGCGAGTGCGCCCGCCAGAGGCAGCGCAAAGCCGTGGTTGTACGACGGGTGGTTCGGCGTAGCTGGATTCGAGCCCGAGCCCGAGCCCGTAGCCGTCGTCGGCGTGCCCACCGACGCCGATGCGGGGTCCGCCGCCGCAGCATTAGCCCGGGACTGCGACTGCAACGTGCCGAACCTAGCCGCACGCACGGCCCTCATCACCTCCTCCTCGAGCCTACTCTGCGGGGCCCCGATGGACCCACCGTACCGCGCATGGCTCGGACCCGCAGGCACGACACTTACGACGCCATTCTCAGTCGTGAAGTGGTGTCTGAAGATCTCGAAGCGCGACGGCTTTGGCTGCTGCTGCTGCCTCACGACCGTCCGCACGCGCTGCCAGCCGCGCTCGGTGTTGCCCATGCTGCCCGAGACATTGACGAACTGGGTCTCGGCTGGCAGGGCCGGGGCCGCTGTAGCGGGGAGATTGGATGCGGAGGGCCGGCTGCGGACATGTCTGTGGGCGTTGCTCTCCAGCGACGAAGTAGAGGGCTGGGTTGGAAGGTGATGATGAGAATGTGAGGTCGGGTCGTTTGCTTCTCTACGATAGGGTGTATGCCCCATCTCGCCTTGAGAAAGAGGCTGCTGAGATGCATTCGTGATTGTGAGCGAGACCTGACTGGTTCCCGGAGTCCCGCGCGGACTGGACCGTGAACTCGAAGAATATGGACCGCTGTCGTTGGTGGTCTGATGCCGCGGCACCGGTCGTGACGGGCCTATGTCCACCGTGTGTTGTCGTGAATGAGTTTGAGACACAATTTGAGGCGGTAAGGAAGGTGCTACCTCTGTTGTAGCGCGTTGATGCGTGAGACGACGGACTGCTTGAAACTGTGAGTGGTTCAATCCTAACCTGACGTCAACTCTAACAACTAACCCGGCGTAGGTACTGGGTTATCGGTCAGTGCGAAACCTCTTGTATTCGACGTGGATGTGGCAGACGTGGTCGGCTGGCGCTGCTGGGCTGGATGCGCGGTACTTGTTGGTGGTGGTGGCAGGCGCGAAGAACCATGCAACGGCGCAGTCGGGTTGCTGACTACAGGTGTTATCGGCGAAGCTGGAATGGCGTCCAAAGTCCTCAAATTATGTCTGAGGAAACCCAGCGAGTCTATTTGGGGCAATGGAGGTGGAGGCGCGGCGTCTTGGTGGACGTATTGCGAGTTGGCGTCGCGCGCTGCGCCGACTTGTTGCATTGCGTCGCTGCCTCCAGCTGAAGCCGTTCGCGGACGGAAAGGGCGCGGGCCTAACAAACCGCGGGCTGAGCGGTGAGAATAGAGATACGGATGTTGACTGACCTCTGACTTGATCGCTGCTTCCGACGGTGCGCAGTGTTCTTGGACCTAGATTTACGGTCAAAATGTTGATACAAGTTGTAAGAAGATAGCTTACCACTGTTAGACGACGCTCTAGGGGCAGGACTTGGACGAGAAGTGGCTACAGCCTCGCGAATGTTTGAGGTCGAGGAAGACGGTCCTGGGAGCCCGTTAGTAAGTAAACACTAACAGGGGGCTGGGCTCGTACCTGGCTCAGCGTGCTGATAGAATTGAGAAGCGGTTCCCGAGGGCTGAGTGTACGCTGCACGTCGATGATGAGCAAATGAACATACATTAGGGGGGCAACGAATTGCGAACGCAAGTGATCATCATAAACAGGTCTTGAGCCGGAAACAAGTCGTGGTGGTGGCGGCGTGCTCTGCTGTGTATAAGAGGTGGTGGTGGAGCCGGGCGAGTCTACAAGCTGGCCCGCGTCAGTCCACGCGAAGCTGGGGTCAGTCGCTTGCCGTCCGCGCGACGAGTCGGGTGCTGTGCGCGCGTGGCGGGGTGCGTTCCTCTCCGGTGCTGCTGCTGCTGCTACAGCGCGCGAGCCCATGCCGTCCGAGTGCTGGCGCGGTTGCTGCTGTGGGTCGCTGCGAAAGGAGTCGGGTGCTGGTACTGGTGCGGGCAGGTCGGGCAGGCGGTCCATCAGAACGCCCTCGCGCCGTCGATAACTCTGCTCATTTTCTAATCCACTAAGAGAAGGCCTCGCCGCGCGCGGTCCTAGGGGTCGGCGACCATCCATGTCGCCGAAGAGGAGTGCGACTCGTGTTTCGAGTCGCTAGACAAAAGTTATAGTAACAAAGATCGGACTTGGACGGGGGAGATGCCGGACCGTGTTTCCATGATTGCCTCCTCATTGCCGACGTACTGACTGACGTGACGCGACTTGTCATGCCTGATCTGAACTCTCACGTAAATAACAAAGACATTGAAAACTTGTTGCAACGCGACCTCGTGAGGCTGAATGTGTGCCCTGAGGCTGAATGTGTGCTGGATCGTTATCGAAACAAAGATTTAATGGCTCACACATGGAGAGAAACGCGAGACGGTTGCGGAGTTTCCACGTCCCAACGCGAGTTGGCCTCCGACCTTGATGCTCACTGACCACGAACCCATCACGCCGGCACAAACGACCTTCCTAAAGCTCATCGACGCGTTCCTACACTCAAACCCAAACGTCTACGATGCCAAATCGTACGCATTCCTTATCCCAGCTCTACGCGATCTCCTCCTGTACGCCCAAGCGTCGTTGAGATCCAGTCTTGGAGCATCCGTCACGGCGGGCAATCGGAGCGTCGTCAACGTCACCCGCGCAGCAGCCCCTGACGCACCACCCCCACCACCCCCCTCGACGGACGCGCGATTGCCCAAAGTCTGCGAAGCCTTGGTCCTGATTGCCCAAAGCCTCGCCGCGCTCCTCCTACGGGAACACGACCTTCAAGCGTCCTCCTCCGCCCCAGCCCCTGTGCAGCTCAAGCATCAGCTCCTATCCGTATCGGATGGAACGCTAGAGCTCTTAATAGGTCCGCCGTCCGTCCGTTTATCGGCACGCAGATATAAGAAAACTCAAACTCTATCGTACGCTCTCTCGCTCAGATGTTTTGCGGCTGTTCGATGCATTCCTACCTCGGGTAGGGCTGCACATCGTCCCTGGGACCGACCTCTCCGGCTTTGCCTACGTCAAACGCGACTTGGTGCGCGTGCTCGGGACCCTGGCGCACCACGACGTATCTGTACAAGACCGCACCAACGCCTGTGGCGGTATCGAGGTAGTTCTCAATCTCTGTGTCGAGGACGCGCGGAATCCCTGTTTGTCATTTTCAGTTGTTAAAAAAAAGAGACTCTCAGCGCTCATCTTAACGTTCTTGTTTTTATGGACAGATATGCGCGAGCACGCCATCTTTGCGCTGCACAACTTGCTGCGCGATCATATTGCGAATCAGCGGGTTGTCGACGAGTTAAAACTTACGGGTGTCGAGGATACCGAGGGTATTCTTCGCGACGTACGGAGAGGATCCCGTGTCTAGACCTATGTAGATTGCTGCGCCTCAAGGGAGCTGGCCACCGCCTTGTCAGGAAATTAGCGTGACGACGGGTTCCGCAGCCGCATGGACGTTCGTGTTGCTCGGTGGGGACTGCCAGCGTGTGCGTGTGGCACTTGTGATTGAGTTGGAGAACCCGGTCAGATCAACAGGACAATTCGTATCAGACTCGTTATGACTCTCGAGGGAGAGATATTTATGTAATATATTTTATTGTGATGCCAACCATAAAATGTGTATGCCCACAGCAGGTTTGTGCACACGTAAGTTCGGAGGACGCCGATCAAAGGCTTCTTTTCGCGGGTTCAACACAACTCGAAACGGGCGATCCCTAAAGACTGTATCAACCGGCATTGCGTTCATTTCCGCGCACCCTCTCCGTCCGCCTACATAATCTCAGCCTCTCTGCGAAAAACGGCACCGCGAGCTACTGCTGTTACACCATTCCCCGAACTTTGTCCCACGTCTCCTACACTGCAGCCACCACCACCACCACAGGCATGGGAATTTTGACACTGCCCATCGAGCTCTTGGACCGCGTGCTGCTCCAGGTGGACGAGCTGCGCGACATAGCGGCATGTTCGCAGACGTGTACGACGCTGCGGGTCCTGGTTCACGGTCCACACGCCGCGCAACTCTGGCGTAACCTGTATCTGCGCGAGTTGGACGACCCGCGGTGCCGTCCCACCGTGCTCGAAATCATGAAGACGTTGGTGGCCAATTCGATTCTGGAGGACGACGACGACGGACGACGACGATCCACCGCCAAACTCGAAGCCGGAGCCCAAGCCGGAGCCCAAGTCCTCTACAAGCGTTGTGGCGGTCGCTCCCGTCGACTGGCGCGTCAAGTTGCAACGCATACATCGTGCCCGTGCAGTGCTTCAATCGACCAAGGTCGCTCCAGCAGACCTCGATGCTGAGGAACGGCGCATGACTTTTGCGACGCTAGTCGAGCTCACTCTCAGCGCCGCTCCCGTCGACCATACCGCGATACACGGTCTCCGTTTCAGCGCCAACACGTACTGGATAGACGTTGCCCTGCGGCTCAAAGGACCTGACGCTGCGGCAACACCGTCCTTAGACCTACCAGGAGCTTACTTTCTGCATCCGCTTGTACTCGACGAGTCTTTGCCAGCGACAGAAGCCGGCAACGCACCCGACATCCAAGCCATGTTCAAATTCCAAAGCATCATCGGTATTCCCGCAGGCCTCACTGCCATTGACAAGTTGGCCGTCCGTCGAGCAGCCCGACTATTCGTATACGACGAAGATAATTATCGTTATTTGCCAGCAGCCGAGCGGCGCGATCATGCCAGCGGCGCGATGTCAACGTCCGACGAGTTTGGACCCTTCCTTGACGGGGGCGCTGTCAACTGGCGTGCCATCTTCTACAATATCGTCATCGGTCAGTTCACACCCGCACTCTTTTTTACGTTTTGCTTTTCGGTTTTGTGCACTCTGTGCCGCTTGTGCTCACTCTTTGCGCTCAGTATGGATGTGTTGCCCGACAGCTGACGCGCTTCCCCCGCACGGCATCGAGTGTTGGCGTCCCGCATTGAATGTGCCTCACGATCTTCCCCACGACTGGGCAGGGATCGAGGGTATTTGGCTTTTCTATACGATCATCCCCGACCCGAACGACATATTCCGTAAGTCCCCGCCGCCAGGCCGAGGCGTGTCTGTGACCCTGCTCCAGACCGCACTCCTGACCCCCGCGTTCCCATGTCTTAGGATTCAACTTCCCATCCACCTCCACGTCCGGTGAAAAGCTCTCACGCACACCCGACGTGTTTCATTCGTCCTCGTTCGAGGACACAATGACGGTCGTCGAGTTCGTCTACCGTCTAGTCGCGCCGGGCAGCGACGAATGGCACCGTATCGGACACGTTCCCGAGGGCGGGCACATTAACGGTTTAGGAGGCGCGACAGAGATCCCGCCGCTCGCGCCGGACGAGCAAGAGTTGCCCGAACTGCGTTTTACGGGTCGCGGGCGCGTCGCACTCGTCCTCGACGGCCGTGTCTGGCGTCGTGCGGACGGTATCATCCGCTGGACCATATGGACACGGACGCCCGATGATCGCTTGGGTTGGCTGTTCGTGCCCTTTCATCTTGCTGTCGTCTCATTGTGTGGTCTGACTGACGCCGGCCTCCAGGTCTCAGGGTATCCAGCTGGGCGATATGAAGAGCGAGGCGGGCGTCATCGGTCAATGGATGACGAATCCCATGAACAATGGGCTCGGTGAGTCTCCCTCTTATAACATATGCTTTCTACAAGACCATTTCATTGACTGTCTGGTCCCCTTCTTCGCGCGCGCCGTTTTGCTATATATCTTATCACGGTTATCTCTTCTTCTCTTCACACAGGGCCTTTCTGGGCTTTCCGCACAAGCCGACTTGCACCGCACATGCGCGCTGATCCCAGCTGGCTGCCGCCTGAAGATAGACTCGGGCAAGCACTGGCATAAGCGCTGTTCAACTGGCTCAACGACGCACGCACATACATTCTGATCCACTTTCCGGCTGCCAACACCCCCGACTTTCCTACAAACATTGCATCTCTTATGACCTTTGACCTGCGCGTGGCAAGTTTCTCGTTCCAGCTGTTACCTATCATCATACACTTCCTCGATCACATCTCTCTCTCTCTCTTGCTCTCCTGCTCTCCTGCTCTCTCTCCGGTCCATTGTACATCGGTCATCCATCACACCTGTCCTCGTTCACATTCACGGTGCCTCTCTAACTGCCTCGCTGTCCATCCATCTCCGCACATCTCCGTCCGACTGTGTCTTCACACCAGTGTACTGTATGTATCCCTCCCAAACTGTATTCATATCCCTGCCCCCCCCCTTTGCATTTTTCCTGTGTAGACATCTCCGTTCCCCTTTCCCGGCCCTGCTTCTTCCTCCTCTGCAACGGCTGCTGCTGCTGCTGCTGCTGCTACATTTTACGCATGTCCATGTGCCGCCTTTCGACACAGTAGCCAACTCTCTCTCCCCACTCTTTCTTGCCACACTTCATTCACCTGAATGTCGTGCTCGAACTTCAGTCAAGCGTTTCAATGTGACACACCTCCACCTGTGATGTATACACAGACATTTTCCCGTAGAATTTCAGGCTTTTGTGGACTGTGGACCGTGGGCCGTGAACTATTGACCATTGACCAGACTATACATCGATACGAAGCACAAGCTGAGCATTTTGACTGAATTCGTCCAATGTTTCACTTGGTACCCCACTGGGCTTACCTTTGTGACTACACTCACAGCCCCTCGGGTACTGAAAACGGTGTTGTGACGGTACACATATCCACGCAGCTGGGCGATTCCACGCAAAGTGCTGAGATTTGCGATGCTAGTCAGCCAGCGCGCGAGGGGGGTGATTGGCTATATATCAAGTGAGAGACTTCATAGGCGACGCGTTGATGCACAGGTGTAGTAGAAGAGTACAGAGATAGTCAGATAGCGCGCCAGGCGCAACAAGGAGAATTGATACACCGAGAAGCAACATCCAGAACCAACACTTGGTTTTTGTTTTGAGAGCGAGAGCAGAAGGAGTGGGGAAAAGAACAACGAGTTGGAGAAAGAAAGGGGCAGCGAGTCTTGAATTTTACAACGTGAGTGTGGGGCAGCGAGGTGTAACAAAAACAAAAACAGCGAGAGGCAGCAAAAAGCAGTCAGACAGCGAGAAGGCAAGACAGCGAGACACCAAAACAATGCGAGAACGAGACGACGAGACATAACGAGACAGAAGGACGTGGCAAAGCGGTACGACGTATCGCAACGGCAAGACGCAGCGAAATAGCGAGACAGCAAGCGGAGGGAGACTATAGAACGCAACGGACAGGAAGAGACAAAAAAACAGCGCGATTTTCAAGCGCTACATGACAGCACCGTAACCAAAGCAGGCGTAAAAGAAGGTCGTAAAGGGCAGGAGAATTTCATATCGTTTCGTTAGTAGTGGCCAAAGTGGGGAGGGCATCGTTCGGCAGGCAGGTGGGTTTGCACCGTGGAGCCGTTATACGCCAAGGTCGGCATGCGTGCCTGGTTTTGCGGGACGGAGCTGTTGTAAGTGGAGGTCGGCATGGGCGCCTGGGTTTGCCTAGCTGACTCGTTGTAAGCAAAAGTTGAAGTGCTCGCCTGGTACTGCGCTGCAAAGCGGTTGTTCGCGAAGGCAGATGCGATGGGCTGATTTTGCCCACCAGAGCTACTGTGGACGAAGGCCGGCATGGCCGCCTGGCGCGCAGCGCCAGGATTGCCATAGACGAAGGGCGGGAGATTTGCCTGGGACACGGGAAGGGGCGCCAAGGGATAGGTAGACGCAGCTGTAGTGTATCCATGCGGAGCGATGACGGGCGCAGTGTAGTTGCCAGAGTGCGCCAGCTGGTAGGCAGGCGTGTTCACAGCGTATCCAGGCGGAACGGTGACGGGTGCGGCGTATTGACCGGAAGGGATATTGAGACCGCTGTCTGACCACGTTTGCACAGTTGCCAAAGGGTGAGGGCCACGACGAGGCCGGGTGACAGATCCGTTGGCGATGCCATCGGCGCGAGCTCCAGCTGCTTGGTGATACGGCCCGACGCGGTAGTCGCGACGAGCGCTGGTGCTCGCAGTCACACGACCGCTGCTGGCCTGATAGCCGTTCTGGTAAAAGCTACCGAAGGGCGGGACTACGATTGGTTGGACGGGTACCGGTGGAGACGACTGAGCGCCGATGTTCTGGCTCGCCTGGCTGTGGCTGGAGCGGTCATTGTATCCGAGGTTTGGCATCTGACCCACGAGAGGGGAGGTTATGCCAATAGATGGACCCGCATGAATAGAACCGTCGAGATTTGTCGGTCTGCGGCGTGCGACACCAGCCTCGATAGCTGCGACGTCCGCGAGCCAATCGATCTCGCCAGTCGCTGCATCCCAGAGCTTTTGGTCGCAAGAGTACGCGTATGGCTCGTCGGAGGGAGACGGCGTGGACGCCAGTGGTAGGGCGTTTGAAAGCACTGGTGAGCACTCGGGATACGCCGAAGGCGTTGGGGGCGCAGAGACTCCTGGCGTCGGGGGTGCAGAGAGCCATGGCGTTGGGGGCGCAGAGACTTCTGGCGTCGGGGGTGCAGAGAGCCATGGCGTTGGGGGCGCAGAGACTTCTGGCGTTGGAGGCGCAGAGATCTCCGGCGCCGGCGTGCTGACCTCCTTCTGCCTGGTCGCGACAACAGTGTGGGTAGATTCTACCTCCTTATCCGGTGAGACGACATCTGGGGTCGGCACCATGAATGCGAACTGATGGTCGGTGTTGGCACCGAATACAAACGGCCCCTGCTCGGGCTGGACACTGTTGTGAAGAGCTCTGTGTTGAGCCCAAAGAATTCACCGTCAGACTTGTGCCAGTTGTCCTCCGGGATCTTCAGAATCGACGGTGCCAGCGATGCTGAGCTCGAGAACGGCACCGCGGGGGTAGGATCGAGAGCGAGAGCGAGTTGGCGCAACTCCTGTTCGTCATTGGTAGATTCATTGTGAGGGGAGTCCGGCTGAATAGGTGCTGACATTTCTGAAGCCTCGTAAGACGGCGATTGCTGCCGAGATAACGATGCTGTAGGGTGGGCCGATGGGATTGATCTATCAGTGAGCGGTAGCCCCTTTGAGATTCTAGCTTTTTCGGCTTTGATCCCATTCCAGTTGGTGTACTTTAGACAGCGCTAATAGTCCCAATCGTTGTCAGTATAGGTTTTGGCATTCGCAGTGACGACAAGGACATACGATGAATTCCTCCCTGTGCACTTGACGAGACTTTTCTGTCACCTGTTCCGACGTGATCGCGGGCAGCGGACCCACGTAGCGGTAATTGACATACTCCTGGAGCGTGCACTTGTCCTCGCGCTCGCTGAGCCATTCTACCATGGCAGTCGCGCATGTAGGACGTTTTGTGAAGTGGTGAAGCGCAGATTCGTAGCTGCCCAGCGCCTTGGACTCCAGGATGCAGACCCAGTGCAAAGGCATGACCACACAGTCCCCATGGCCGACGCTGAAAATATGCCTTGCCAATTCCAAGGAGGTTTTAAATTTCTTGGCGCAATTGACAATAGGACAACCTGGAACGCTCCCGTCCGACCTGTGGACAATATATAAATCGTTTAACGCCACGCCTCGAAGATCCAGAGGTTTCGCGGCGGTGTACTCGTCCTGCACCACGACTCTACCCGCTGCACTAGCCTCTTCAATCGCCTCGGAGCGTATCAGCTGCCTATCTCGTCCGACATTACGTTTTAGGGCCAAATGTGCTTTCACTTGGTCGTATTATGAGCTTTCATTCTGACCATCGACCAAGAGGAAGCAGCGTGCTCACCGCTTTTGACAGTCTTTGACTGCGTTAATGCCATAGCCTCTGGTATCTTGCGAGTGGTGTGGAATCGACGGCGGTGCAGTCAGAGCAGGAAGAAGAGAGGGATGAAAGGAAGAGGGACAAGCCGGGCGCGGACTTTTAAGTTCAGCCCCGAATCAACCCCAGCTTGCGCGTCGTGGCAGAAGCCCGTGGCCTCGTGCTTTTTTTCCAAGATCAATCGATCAACGCACTGTCGTGGCCAAGCTCCTAGAGAGTCTTTTCATGGAGGTGTGGCCTACTCGGGCCTGACCAAGGACCGTCGATTGTGAACCGCAGGTACGCTCGATCATATTAAGCCTCTTGTTCCAAAGTGAAAGACGCGCGTTAACTCTGGTTATGATCAATCTTGGCCTTTGCGTGAAGTTGGGTCGAGTATGGATCGAGGTGTCACGCTTGGTTGGCTTCAACCACGAACGCCTTCAGACCGTGGTTTCTCGAGCAGCCCCACGAGATAAGCGCTCCAAAGACTGCACATAGAGCAAATAAAGAAAATTTAATCGGTAGTGATAGTTCAGACGGCGTGTCGTGCGGCATCCGAGCGATATGCCAAGCAGCGTGGTCGATCAGGACAATTTCTTGCGCTGCTGCGCTTCGTTCTATAATGGACTGCAGGCAGTTGCCATCCAGGACTACAATTAGAATTCGAAAGTGGTATTATCCGCGACTATCTCGTGAGAGTACGCACTGTGAGGCCGTATGTTCGCAATGTGGCACACCTACGAAGTTACGATCTCCGAAAAAAACTTTTGTATAAAATCATGGCCTATTATTCTCTGCACGAGTTTATCTCACACTGTCGGACCGATGAGCTCGCTAGCTAGCGCATCGGCTCTCGAATCGACGATGGGGTGTTATGGGGTACGGGGTGGGCCGAAGCCACGTGGCCCAACACGAAGCCTCATCGATTGTCCCAGAATGGCAAGGCAAGTAGTCATGGCTGCCCGCCCAGCCCCAAGAAGTTAGCATTGATAAACCTCATAAAGATAGCTCATCTCGTCCTTTTGGTTGAATGATGTCAAAGTAAGGATCGCCTGCGTGACTTGGTGGGACGAAGCACCACCGCCGTGCTACGAAGTGCCAGGATGGTAGCCGCGGCTTGTCTTCAGTTAAGAAGTTGAAGATTTTGAAGTTGAAGCTGGCAATGCAGGATGCAAAAACCAGTCGTGCTGTCGTTTTCGTCTAACTGCGCGTATTGGACGAAGATAAGTTGA
Organism: Auriculariales sp. MPI-PUGE-AT-0066; assembly: GCA_020744175.1. Taxonomy (NCBI): domain Eukaryota; kingdom Fungi; phylum Basidiomycota; class Agaricomycetes; order Auriculariales; species Auriculariales sp. MPI-PUGE-AT-0066. The sequence goes on from JAGTJP010000011.1 coordinate 646,616, forward strand.
TGACGCGGCCGGCTTCCAACCGGCTCAGTTTTGTCACCAGCAACCGCCGACTGTATTTATCTACATATGCAACCCGCATGCGAACGACAAAATCATGAGGCTGACCAGATTGTTCGCAGCTCGGAAGCAGTGTCACCTTGGGATGCCCATCGTCCTTTTGACTTTGAATATCTGGCTTTGACTCCGGATTTTCGTCATCTTTGTTTTCAGTTGGTCCGTCAGACTCGTCGGCGTCCACACCTGAATCATCCTCTATGTAAAGATCAACTCAAAGACAATGAACGGCGCAGGACGTGGATTTACCTTCTCCATTTCAGTTGTGGTCGACATCGTGCCGCTTCTAGATCGGAAGTATGTCAGCCTTGCTCGGCAACAGAACACCTATGGATTTCAAGCCATGCTGGGCCACGCCGTCGGCCCTCTTGGTGACCGCGACATCCGGAGACATTGGAACGGCAAGCGCAAACCGCAGCGGACGGATCCATGTTGAAAAAAATGATACGGGGATTAGAAGGAGAATACGAGAACAAGTAGCAAAGTAAAAGAGGAGACGGAAGTATGAAAGTGCGGAGCTGCCAGTGATTGCGAGCTGACGGAATATATCTAGAACGCACAACGCAGTGCGCCTCTTTGCTTGGCACCCCCGCGGTCATATGAGCATCGCGGTCGTCCGCCATTGTTGACATAAGGAGCACCAGCGCGAGGGTTACAGTAAGAGCGGGAATATGCCGAGGAGTGAAGGCACGGCGTGACGGTGACGGTGACGAAGTCGGATCGAATGCGGCGGCGGCGAGTGCGGTGGTGATTGCGGCGGCACAGTTGGCTGCGGCGCCGCCCGCGGTGCGGGAATCAGGGCAAGAGAACGTTGCCCGGCGTGTTACAATCCGTCGATATGAGTAATGCGGCAATCCGGACCTTCGGGTCTGTTTGGCGCGCTCACCAGCGCGAGCGCGTCCTGTCAACATGTGGATCCGAAAACGTAGAATGATCCCGGAACAGCTGAGTTCCAACCGCGTCTTCTGCTTCCAAAATTCCCTGGAAGACTGCAGCGGGGCTCCTGAAGCCCGTGGTAGGCTAATGAAGTGATCAGTGATTATTTCCAGAACAGCTCCAGCACACCATCATGATCCTTCAGGGTGTTTTACAACACTACAGTAGCAGTAATTTATCATACGTTGTACATCGTACATGTGTGGCTGACCCATAAGGCATGCATCGCCGTCCTTCAAAATCCGAGTTGCTCGCGCACCATTGTACGCACGCGTCGTTCGTACTCCTGCTCCAGAATAAATACTCAGCGCATCCAAGTATCGCCAAATCAACATACCGGCTTGTTGTCTCGATACAACTTGCAGCAATCGATGTTGGCGCCGCTCTCCAAGTTCGGTTCTATAATCAAGACCTGTTCAGTAAGGCGTTATGACGGGTTGTCACGATTATGCACCTGCAAGCATGGAGATGACACTGAGAATGACCTTCTCTACGCTCTGCACGGGGCTCCAGCGTTCACTTGCACTCTCGTACTGTGTCGGATCTGAAAAGAGAAGGGGCGGAAAGCGTGTCAGGGCGTGGCGAGCGGAATATTCTAGATGTCATGACCAGCGCACCTTCGCCGTTGTGTAATATCGAGATGCAGACGTTTCCGTCTGCATAAACTGTGAGATCTGTGAGTATTCGTCTCGGTTCATTGTGAGAGCGTGGCGTACTGTTAGGATGAAGTATCGGAGGGTCAAATCGCATCTTGAATGGCGAGAGTGGGTAATCTGTAGGCTATGGAAGAGTAGTCAGCCTTGCTCGTAGTCACAGTCTTCAGTCATATACGCACGAAGGTGAGTATCGCAACGAAGACGCCGCCTTCCTGCGCGAACAATGTCAGACTACAGTATTGCGCACGATACACAGCAATGACGGCTTACAAACGGCGTGTCCTTTGGCCCCGAGATAAGAGCTTCCCACTTGAAGAAGTCGTCTTCAGCAACAGGACCTGCGTAATAGATAGCACACAAGTGAGCATTCACATGTGTGACACGCAAGGCAAATCCAGCTGGACACACCTGCTGTGAACATGCCATCGGGCGAGCCGTTCTCTGTCAGCTGCTTGTACTCGGTCATTAGTCGGCGCAGCGCTGTCGCAGAGGAAGGAGCAGGCATAGTGTCGCGTGTTGCAGAAATGTGACGAGACGTCAAGACGCGGAAGTTGCCATTCCGGCGGTTTGCAACTTGCCCTCTGGAAATACTGCAGACTTCCGGTCTCTCTTCCTCCTCTAGCCTTCAGACCGTGTCTTGCGTGGTGAATGAGACCTTAGCGTGAATACTGGCGCGATACATCACGGCTTCGCTGCAACATGCTCCGCACGCTGGATTGCGCAGCCAGCACCGGATTATTCCAGTGATATCATCTGCATACCGCCCCAATCTCCACAAAACCCTTATGGATCAAATGATATAATTATCTAAGGATCACTTCTTGCTCTTATGTGAGAAACGAAATTTGAATCTGCCAGAGGGGTCATTGAACTCTATACCCATGTCTTAGAGAGGACAAGTTCATATGTGTGTGCTTCGTCGTAGACATTGAACGTAAAATCACGCCCACAAAAGTAAGACGTCGAAGCTTCACACCATTACTCTCTATAGCATTGTACTCCTCGCGAGCGGCTGTCGTGCACCACAGCGCTACTTGCTGCTGGCTTTATGCTCGCCACGGCGCTACTCAACGGACTGACCAGCCAGATTGACCCGCCACTTTCTACGAAGGCGGATATCGTCGCCCCGAGCAACGTGCTCAAGAGAGCTGCACCTAACCGACATGCATCCCAAGTACGTCGCCAGTGCCACACCAAGCCTTTTTCTCACATTCCACAGGTTGACACTGTCTTCAGTCGTTCTTCAAGCGAGCTTCGGAGCCAATCTGAGGCTCTAGATCCTGGACCACGGATACGACGATTGCGCCTGCGGACGGTTCTACTCTGGTCAACGTCACGAACCGAACGGGATGCGTCACCATGCCTTACCCATGCATCCCACTCTTGCTTCCAGTACATCTATAGCCGAAGCCGCTACGCTTCAACCTCAAGGCATCGACATCCCCCGCCGTGCACCGGCGCGCAAGCCACTCCCCATTCCGTCTCAGCAATATGCCTCAGTTACCTCCACGCCGGTGACATCCTTCGCACCCGCTATTCGTCCACTACCCGTGCCGCCGCGATTGGAGACCATTGTGACCGCACCACTGCCGCCGCCGAAGGCCATCCCGCGACGAACGCGCCGAGGAAAAGACGACGAATGGACACAACCACGTCACGATGAGAGCTTTTGGTTGCCGGTCCGCCAGCCTGAAGTCTTGCGCACAGATTCTGCTGCAAGTTTACTTGCTCAAATCAGCAGTGATGACCAGGAGGACTGCATCGTCTATATCAGACAAGCCCGCAAGATCCTCGTGGCCGCACCGAGTACCACATTAACGAAGGTAGACGAACTCAGCGATACATCATCGGAAGGCTGCCCTCAAGAATGTAACTCCATCTCTGACCCAGTGGCTCCCGCGAAGCTTCACGACGACATCGTGGCCGCCCTCGCGCTCGTCCGCCATTGTGATGCTGTTCATGTGCAGGAGAACCGCCGCCCGCAACCCAGTCTGCGGTCTACCTGTCTAAGTTCTAGCTCACCCCATGCAGTCGAGGACTCGGACTTTACGGACGAGGAGATCCATCTTCTTACACCATTCTCGGACCAGTCACCTGCGCTCTCTCGTCGTGGCAAGATATGATGTAGTTTGCACGCGCTGGTCATTCAGACCACACTTTGTACTCATATGTACCATATATAGATCTTCCAAAGATCCCAAAGAGTAATTCACAGGTGTTAGAGAAGTACTGGCACTTTGTGCAGACGAGGGCAACGGTCAGTCGTTCAAATCTGAGTGAACGTCCAGAACGTCGACGAGCTCCTGTAGCTCGCGTAAGTGAACAGAATCATGCTCAAGTGCACAGAGATCCACTGACGTTATATTGGCGAGCTTAACCGCGTCTCCCTGGTTGTTCGGAGCCGCCAGGTTGAGGTAGAGATTCTGGTTTGGCACAGCGAACCTGTGCCGCATCATGCGTGAGCACCAATTCCGTATAGCTCTATCTTGCTAAAAGGTATAACTCACGAAAACTCGTTCGCATTGCCGTTGCGAATGATCTGCCAGCCGAACGCGCCCGCGGTTGGGTCGGTGACAACGGTGGTGCCGATGACCGGAGTGCCCGGAGCCACGGCGTATGCGTTGCGCGCGTAGTTCTTGAGGCTGAAGAGTCCGCCTGGGAGGATGTCGACGATCCACTGGGAATACAGAAGATGTAATTAGAGACCACAATCTCGTTTTATTTAGTGCGAAAGCCTCGAATACCTTCTGGTAGTTGCTGCCGTTCCCAGTGGTCGCGGTCAGCGGCACAGTTCCATTCGCAGTAGAACAGAAGCAGCTGTCAAGATTCGTATTGGTGGCCGTGTTGTACAGGTTGTAGACTCCAGCCGCAAGAATCTGGGCGTTGGTGCAAGTGGCCAGAGCGGCGGCGGCGATAGCGAAGATCAGCTTCATCTTGGACTGGGTGAGATATGGCTCGGAGGCTGGTGACTGCTCTCCATCGCAAAACTGTGACAGAGCATTTATACTCCCGCTCGTTCCAAAGCTTGTAATAAAGTAATGGCCGCTCCCTCCGTTGAACCTCAGAAACTTTGCATGAAACAGGTGCCGTGGCAGGCGGGATGGCTTACAAGTCCCGAATGCATGCTCGGAGCCTACGGCCATCTGTACCGTAGGCCGGAAGTGAGCATCCCGCAAAAGATTTGAGTGAACCCCATAAGTTGCAGCCGCCAACATGCTTCTACTATAGAGATAGAAGTGCGCTTGCCAGGTCCGGTGAGACGTGTTGGAAGTGAACATCCCGCAAAAGATTTGAGTGAACCAAGTTGCAGCCGCCAACATGCTTCTACTATAGAGATAGAAGTGTGCTTGCCAGGTCCGGTGAGACGTGTTGGAAGTCCCGGTCCGAGCACGTTGGCCGACCAGCGCCGAACGGCTTCAATGAGATATGTTGCTCACCTGAAGTATTCTGTGATAATTAAGTGTAAAATTATAATGGCTCTATGTGTGCATATTGAAAATTGAAGACGGACAAGAGACATATTGAGTTCCGATGCGCTGACCTTTTGCCTCCGCAAATCATGAGATGGATGTACACCCACTGTCTTCATGTCCACTTGTTTATTCTTCCTTACTTTGACAGGGTCTACATTTGGGTGACAAATTCAACTAAGATCAGGCAGAGAACTTATGGTCATGATGCATTCAAGCGCTGTAGGAATACCCAAGCCTATAATGTTTACGGAGGGCAATCCGCCACCTTCACGATCAGCTAGCGACCGAAAGTGATTGTAAATTTTTACTTCCAACCAGCCATCGGTACCTAATACAGAGGCGAGAGCTCCCCTCATCATGCGGTCAACGTCTCATGATAGTACACTGGGCATAATCATGGCCCCAATCTCTTGTCCGTCTTCAATTTTCAATATGCACACATAGAGCCATTATAATTTTTACACTTAATTATCACAGAATACTTCAGGTGAGCAACATATCTCATTGAAGCCGTTCGGCGCTGGTCGGCCAACGTGCTCGGACCGGGACTTCCAACACGTCTCACCGGACCTGGCAAGCACACTTCTATCTCTATAGTAGAAGCATGTTGGCGGCTGCAACTTGGTTCACTCAAATCTTTTGCGGGATGTTCACTTCCAACACGTCTCACCGGACCTGGCAAGCGCACTTCTATCTCTATAGTAGAAGCATGTTGGCGGCTGCAACTTATGGAGGTTCACTCAAATCTTTTGCGGGATGCTCACTTCCGGCCTACGGTACAGATGGCCGTAGGCTCCGAGCATGCATTCGGGACTTGTAAGCCATCCCGCCTGCCACGGCACCTGTTTCATGCAAAGATTTCTGAGGTACAACGGAGGGAGCGGCCATTACTTTATTACAAGCTTTGGAACGAGCTGGGAGTATAAATGCTCTGTCACAGTTTTGCGATGGAGAGCAGTCACCAGCCTCCGAGCCATATCTCACCCAGTCCAAGATGAAGCTGATCTTCGCTATCGCCGCCGCCGCTCTGGCCACTTGCACCAACGCCCAGATTCTTGCGGCTGGAGTCTACAACCTGTACAACACGGCCACCAATACGAATCTTGACAGCTGCTTCTGTTCTACTGCGAATGGAACTGTGCCGCTGACCGCGACCACTGGGAACGGCAGCAACTACCAGAAGGTATTCGAGGCTTTCGACTTGAAATAAAACGAGAGTGTGGTCTCTAATTACATTTTCTGTATTCCAGTGGATTGTCGACATCCTCCCAGGCGGACTCTTCAGCCTCAAGAACTACGCGCGCAACGCATACGCCGTGGCTCCGGGCACTCCGGTCATCGGCACCACCGTTGTCACCGACCCAACCGCGGGCGCGTTCGGCTGGCAAATCATTCGCAACGGCAATGCGAACGAGTTTTCGTGAGTTACCTTTTAGCAAGATAGAGCTATACGGAATTGGTGCTCACGCACTGATGCGGCACAGGTTCGCTGTGCCAAACCAGAATCTCTACCTCAACCTGGCGGCTCCGAACAACCAGGGAGACGCGGTTAAGCTCGCCAATATAACGTCAGTGGATCTCTGTGCACTTTAGCATGATTCTGTTCACTTACGCGAGCTACAGGAGCTCGTCGACGTTCTGGACGTTCACTCAGATTTGAACGACTGACCGTTGCCCTCGTCTACACAAAGTGCCAGTACTTCTCCAACACCTGTGAATTACTCTTTGGGATCTTTGGAAGACTATATATGGTACATATGAGTACAAAGTGTGGTACTGAATGACCAGCGCGTGCAACTACATTCATATCTTGCCACGACGAGAGAGCGCAGGTGACTGGTCCGAGAATGGTGTAAGAAGATGGATCTCCTCGTCCGTAAAGTCCGAGTCCTCGACTGCATGGGTGAGCTAGAACTTAGACAGGTAGACCGCAGAGTGGGTTGCGGGCGGCTGTTTCTCCTGCACATGAACAGCATCACAATGGCGGACGAGCGCGAGGGCGGCCACGATGTCGTCGTGAAGCTTCACGGGAGCCACTGGGTCAGAGATGGAGTTGCATTCTTGAGGGCAGCCTTCCGATGATGTATCGCTGAGTTCGTCTACCTCCGTTAATGTGGTACTCGGTGCGGCCACGAGGATCTTGCGGGCTGGTCTGATATAGACGATGCAGTCCCTCCTGGTCGTCACTGCTGATTTGAGCAAGTAAACTTGCAGCAGAATCTGTGCGCAAGACTTCAGGCTGGCGGACCGGCAACCAAAAGCTCTCATCGTGACGTGGTTGTGTCCATTCGTCGTCTTTTCCTCGGCGCGTTCGTAGCGGGATGGCCTTCGGCGGCGGCAGTGGTGCGGTCACAATGGTCTCCAATCGCGGCGGCACGGGTAGTGGACGAATAGCGGGTGCGAAGGATGTCATCGACGTGGAGGTAACTGAGGCATATTGCTGAGACGGAATGGGGAGTGGCTTGCGCGCCGGTGCACGGCGGGGGATGTCGATACCTGAGGTTGAAGCGTAGCGGCTTCGGCTATAGATGTACTGGAAGCAAGAGTGGGATGCACGGGTAATGCACGGTGACGCATCCGATTCGGGTTCCTGTTCGTGACGTAGTACTCGTTGACCAGAGTAGAACCGTCCGCAGGCGCAATCGTCGTATCCGCGGTCCAGGATGTCCTGGAGTCTAAAGCCTCAGATGGGCTCCGAAACTCGCTTGAAGAACGACTGAAGACAGTGTCAACCTGTGGAATGTGAGAAAAAGGCTTGGTGTGGCACTGGCGACGTACTTGTGATGTATGTCGGTAGGTGCAGCTCTCTTGAGCACGTTGCTCGAGGCGACGATATCCGCCTTCGTAGAAAGTGGCGGTCAATCTGGCTGGTCAGCACGTTGAGTAGCGCCGTGGCGAGCATAAAGCCAGCAGCAAGTAGCGCTGCGGTGCACGACAGCGCGGCATAGGCGAAGAGACCAAGGCTCCAGACGAGCTTGAAGAGAGCGGATAGAAACTTATCGTCCGCCATTGACGGTGACTCGTGAGGCGTCCGGGAAAGCTTGATTTGGGAGACTAGCGTCCGCCCTCATGCTTAAGTAGTGATCGGAGCCTTGGACCAGATAGTACAAGCGGCTGGCGGGCTCGGCAAACTAATGTGGATCCACCTTCCAATTGCGGAAAAGACCATAACGAGTTACTCGCAAATCACCCAGTCTGAAACACAGCCAGGCGGCGTCCGGGCCATGGCGATCTGCTGATTCATTCGGAATGACAGGAAGACATGAGGAAGGACTGAGTTCGGCGCACGCCGTTTCACGGGCGCCGCCTGGCGCCGCTTTTGCTTCAAACACGCAGATCCGATGCAATTCGTCACGCGCAGACCGGGAGTGGCGACCAACAAGTAACCCGTCCCGAGACAGCTCGGCCCTCTGCCTCTTACATCTGCCCCACATGCCCGTCCATAGGGACCACGACAGCGACTCCGCTATAAAACACACCGCAAAGCGCGAGCGAGACCGCGCATGCGATGGTTGTAGACGCAAGAAGAGTGAGCTCTGACACCCAATTCACGCCCGAGCGTTTGCTGACCGTCGTGCGACAGCGCGCTGTGAGTCTAAATTACCCACCCACCGTCTTCTATTACCGAACGCTCTTCAGGTGATGGTCCTCAACAAGACGATCACAAATGCACGACCTGTAGGAAGGCTCAACGCGATTGCACCTATGACGAGCGAACTAATAGGCACGAACCGCGCAAATCGTTCGTGTCCCTCGCCTCCGAATCCAGCACACTGTGTTACTGAAACCGTGACTACCAGTTATGTCGAGGAACTTGAGGCGCGCTTGCGGAGCACAGAATCCTTGGTAAAGCGGGTATGTCAGCACGATTTGTATGCGGGTCATCGGGCTGACGCGGAGCAGCTATGTCCAGGCCTCAATCTCGAATACGACACGCGACCGCCGGCCACCCGCCATTTCAGGAGCTACACCCGCCCAGCCCCTCGTCTACAGAAGGCGACTCAAGTACTTCTGATCCCGCTCCGCATCCTGCTTCAATTGCAGAATCATCTGAATGGTCCTCAAAAGGCCGCGACGACTGTACTACGTTCGATGTCGATCTCCCACCAGCCGATTTGCTGGACTTGTTGCTCACACGTTCTTCACCCAGGCCAATGTCTATCTGTGCCTTCTGCACGAAGATCTTTCCGCAAACAGCTCGCGCAGGGCCTGCAATGGTCCGACCCACTCTTCATGACGGTCGTCCTCCTCGTCTGCTCCGTCGCAAGCCGGCTGGTTGACGACCCCCGCGTCCTCGTCGATCCCACGGAACCTCGCTGTGCAGGCTGGCAGTTTTTCAATCAGGCAGTGAAGCTCAAAGAGACGCAGAAGGGCAAAACCGTCACATTGTTCGATCTTCAAATTCAGGCCGTAAGTCCACGTATCTTCCGTTTTGCGGTTTATAACCTCCCATATTCTAGCTTTCGACAATATTCATATTTGGCAGCTCTGCGCCATCGGCTTGCTACACAACACCTGCTGCAGGACTGCGTATGGCGCAAGAAGTCGGCGCACACCGCAAGTCGTTTTATCGAGGAACACCCAATCTCATGGACGAGCTGTGGAAACGAGCTTTCTGTAGGCACTCCTCGCGGACATTTCTATAAGCGCCATCTCATCATTCTGATCATGTGCAGGTTCTTGATTGTCCTGGATCGCAATATGACCGCAATGTTCAGGACACCGTGCGGAATACACGACGATGCGTGAGGACCTTTCTGAATCATCAATGCCACAATTATTAATGCTTTATAATAGGTTTGATGTCGCATTTCCTCTTGAGGTGGACGACAGCTGTTGGGATATTGAGACTTTCGCGCTGCGACATTCCCAACCAGTTGGGCAACCGTCACACATCGCCTACTTTATCAGCCGTCTCAAGTTACACCAAATCATGGGTTTTGCACTTCGAACTTTGGTACAGTTCAATATCTCTTTCTGGTGTTGACAGTCTTCTCACATGCATGTCAGTATGCGATCAACAAGTCTCAAATCGGACTTGGTGCGCGCGTTCGACCTGCGTAGTTTTCCGTCAACTGACTATCGAGTAGGCTTCCTACCAAGTCGGTTCTGGGAGCAAGCGGTACTCATCGAGGTCGATTCCGCGATGGACGATTGGGCTCGCAAGGTCCCGGATCACTGTACGTTCCGCGCTCGCCGGGGATTGGATAATTGAAACTGACCGGGCTGACAGTGCGCTGGGACTCAACAACGTCCAACTCTATGTGGGCCAAACAGAGCGCCGCCATCTGGATCATGTTTTATTTTGTCCAGATGGTTGTGCATAGGCGATTCCTGGAGATGCCGAGCTTCGTGCGGATCGCTCGTAAGCTGTCGCTCGCCCCAGACTGGGACGTCGGGCCAAAGTCGCAAGTCGCGAGCCCTCTGTTAGCGCAGTCCGAAGCATCTTCGTCCAATCTCGTGCAGCCGGTTTCGGCGCCGCCGCCGAGCTCGACTGCCACCGCCTCCGATGACTCAGCTGATGAAGAGCAGTCCTGGCGACGGTCGATGCAGATATGCGCCCGCGCTGCCCGAGAGCTCACGCACATTGTTGCGGAACGGCTTAAGGGTGGTCCCCGCGATATCCTGCTGCCGTATCTGGCTGTCACTGCTGGCACGTCTGGGATCATGCTCTTGCTCAACGTTTGGGCGGATGGAGCGGACCGCGGCGAGTACAAAGCCGAGAGCCCGACACATTTTTCATCCCTCGTTGCATCTGGAAGGTTACGTGGCGAAGATCACGTCAGACGCGAGTAGAGGATGTTCAGCTCTGCCTAAGCACGGTCAAGTACATGGAACGCTGGTATCAGAGGGCAGGCCAAGCCTGGTACGTCACCCATATCTCTCCACCTACTCGCGTACTGATCAGCTGCATTTTTCAGGGACTTTTTGAATGAACTTGCAGTTGCTGCGGACATGCTGCCGTCGACCTTAAGATCGTTGCCTGCACCTGGACGACGATTGCGGCTTCTGCTTCCACGACCGCCAGCACAACACCTATCTCAACACAAAAAGCCAAATCCCAGGCCGAAGACGCATCATCGGGTGAAGCGACCTCGCGGTCTTCCTTACCCGAATGGTTCCGCAGTATCCGCCTCAGCACGCACATTCCTATGCGGCCGGCTTTGCAGATGCACTGCGGTGGCTTGGACTACAGGAGTATCGGTCTGGGAGTCCCGAGGAAACGCGACCTGCTGCAGCTCACATAGCTTCCCACAGCACATGAATTTGCTTTTACACAACTTATGATATGTAGCGATATGTAGTCTTCCTTTAGTAGACTTCCCACACCGGATAATTGGATTTTTTGTTGTTGCCTTTGGAGCAGGCGCCGCGAGGTCGCGTATATTTTGATTGCTTTCACTATAAGCATATGAGATACCAATGAGCACCGCGGCTTACGATTACGCTGCGACCGCGGACCCGTCCCGCATCCTCCATATCTCAAGGCCACCTTCGCCTGCAACACCGAGTATGCCACTCGGACCCCAGCTGAGCCCAAGGACCTTGCCGCCTTTCGTCTTCCCATTGTCTGCGTTCCACGCGGTGAACGAACTCACGGCCTCCTTAGTGCTTCGTACGTCCCACACCCGCACGACACCATCAGTGGCACCGCTAGCGACGCGCACGCCGTCGGTCGGATGTGCAGTGAGGACGGTCGGCAGTACGGGGTGCGCGAACCCGGGGGTCGGTGCGGAAGAGTTGGCACGCAGGTCTACCATGCTGAGCGTGCGGTCCGTCGAGGATGCGACCACGGTATGTGGGGCGGGCAGGACGAGCGATGTGAACGGCTTCTCGCTGCTCGCAATCGTACGCGTGCATACACCGGCGGCTGCATCCCACACGCGGATTGTAGAGTCAAAGCCTGCGCTGTAGACCTCTCCTTGCCCAGAGATGACGGCTTGCGAGACCCGCGCGGTGTGGCCTTTGAGCACCTCCAGCGGCGCTTTGCGTTTGGGCCGGTCGTCGACACCCGCGCCTGCGCCGTTGACGCGCCGACGTTTCTTCCCGCGCTCGCGCTCCTCGAGCACGTCCAACGGTACTTCATCTGAGTCGGGTGCAGTGGTATCCCATACGCCGAGCAGGCCATCCCACGACGCAGTGATTACACAATCACCCGAGGTGGACGCACAGACACTGGAGATTGGTGCTGTGTGCAGGACTAGCGATGCATAGGTCTCGGCGCCGTCGTCAGTGAGGCGGGTGAGGAGACCATGTCGATCGTGACCACCGCTCACGAGAAGTTCCGGTCCTGCGAATACTGCAGACAAGATAGGTGCAGGGGACTCGATGGTATGCAGCACGGCCTGAGATGATGAGAACACTCGAACGGCGCCGTCATAGGAGGCTGTTACGAAGCGACTAGATATTGTGTAAGATGCGAACATGCTTGCGCCATGAGAATGCGCACTCTGGTTGTCTGCAGTCAATAGAAGCGACCCAATCGTCATGAGGAAGTGTTGCTGCGCGCTGAGGGGGTACTGTCGCCTCGAAATACTCGATCTCGAGTGTTTCTTCCTGCACACACAGGGCTGGTGAGATACGCATTCAAATAAATTATGCTCATATGTACCTCTCCGATCCCACGCTCCGCGCACCACTCTGCCAGGGAGCCGCGCAGCAACTCGCCTCGGACGAGGAAGTCGAATGGTACGGGCTGGGGCAGGCTGAGGACACGATTTATGAGCTGGCTGAGCTGAAATCTACGCCATGAGCTTGGCAGCATGTACGGCTGCGTCGGGATCGCATATTCTGTGCGCGTGCTAAATAACACGGGCTGTTGTTGCTGCGATGTTGCGATTGTTGTTGTGGCGCTCATCTTGGTGTGCGGGAGGAAGAGAATTTTTGGCTGAGTTCAGAAGCGCGCTCCGCCTCTTGGCTTTCCCCATCCGCGATCCTAACTTGACTCGTTCGCAGTCCTGCTTACATCACCTCTTCGGGTCCAACGGAACAGATATATAAATGTCGTTTCGAGGGTTAGATTTGTTGGAAAGGCTGTCCACGGACCTCTGGCTGATATTGGTTTCACACATCAACAACCAAACCAATGGTCGCGTCTTTCGCGAACTTCGCGCGCAAACTACGATCGTTGCACGCACCATCTGTACAGAACCGTCACTGTATGTACCAAGAAGAGCTTTTTGTCTCTTGTTGCCTTCGCCGCGGCGCACAACATGTTGGAGCGCTACAAGAGACTGCATCTGCAGTGGCTCCTATTTCGTCGTCGGCGACCGTTCCCCTTTTGCTTTGTACTGAATTTTCGTCCAAATCTGCAGCGAAACGAGGTTTGGCTACTTTGGGGTAAACGACGACGAGGTGGCGAAGCCTCTCAAGTCCATACTGTCCGCCTGCAAGACGTCGCTCGTCAACTTCAGCCAGGACTTCCCACTGAGTCCCAGCACGATGTCGCAGCTGCTTCCTCCCGCCTGCCGATTCATATATGAGAAATTCGGGTATCCCATCTGTAAACTCCCCGCTCGACTATCTGTGACACGCCTCTGCCTGTCGTACAGGACAATGAAGTACCCCGGTCTGATTTGGCCACCGCCGGGCACGTTCAGTTTCCAGAAGTCACCCATATCGTCCTGGTTTACACCGCTGATTGGTTCCCTATTCGGCACCACTGCTGGAGGTTTGTCCAGCACCTGCTACGAATGCCCAAGCTGCAGCGATGGTGCTCATCGTGCCAGTTCTCGAACCTGACCATGACGACGACGATGATTTGGTCACGTATATCGCACCTGGGCATGCACTCGCGCCATACCCTGATATGGTGTCCAATGATCCATCCGTGATTCGTCTCAGGCGCGAGGAGTGGAGCACGCCGCCGCCAGCTCACGAGGAGCGTGCTGACCGTAGACGGTGGAACGATCTTGTCAATTCCAAAGGAGACTCGTTCTGGGAGGATGAAGAAAGCATACTGGTTCTTTAAGTAAGTACGTTCTACGCTTAACTACGCTGCTAGGACTGCGCCGTAGCTCGGTTGCAGCTCGGCCTCATGGTCACACCTTGACGACCTTGCACTCTCACCATGACTCTATCGTTCTGGATCAAATGTACCCTCCCATCTCGCCAACGTCTTCATGACCTCTCAGTTATGATATCAGACCCAGACGCCTTCTTGGAAGCTGTCTTCGACACGAGCACGCGCATACGACTTGTAACTATGTCATGCACAGTTTCCATTCTCACAACCACTGTACTTTTGTACAACCTACCAGTTTCAGTGCATCAGAAAATTTATTTGTTCATAGCCAGTACTCGCTTCGCAGCATCAATTCGAATGTCTTACATTTACCAATAACTTCATGCTTGCACGCCTGTTTCTGAGTTTGGAACGCGCTTTGAGACTTGGCCTCTTGACTTGCGCACCCCTCCCATTGCTCATTTCCAGCATGCCAAAACGTCGACGCAACGAAGAAGAGCAGGATTCTGGCGCTGAAAATGACCGCGATGCACTGCTTGCCAGGCTGCAGGCTCATGGCCAAACTTTCATGCAGTCGTTTTCGCCGACACCTTCTTCTGGTTCACTCCCGCGGAAACGCAAACGCGGACAATTTCCCGTTGAAACTCCAACGAAACACAGACTTCAGGAGAAGGTGGACGATGACGAGTGGCAAGGCATTTCGACGCATGCTGGCGACGAGTTAAACGACCCCGCGACACAGTCTGAAGACGAGTCCGACGATGAGAGTGGTGCGCATCCGACCGTTTATGTCGCTTGATACGCTCTAAACTACTACATAGATGCTGTTATTGAACGAGATCAGTCTCTACGAGAGCCAGAGGCTGCGAAAGCTCCGCGCGTCGTCGTCTTCAATGGTCAATCATCTTCGAGTCGCGAAATGCTCCCAGCGATAGATCTACCTTCATGGTGCGTTTATATGTAGGCATGGTGACGTTTGAGCTAACATAGAACCCTCAGTCGTCGAAGGTCTCCAAGATGCGCAGCGCCACCGGGACTGGAGTCACGAAACCAAAGAAGACGAAGAGGAAGAACAAACAGAAAAGTCAGGCTTCAATCCCCTTCAACTTGCAGGCAGTGTCTGACTCTTTGCTCCAGGACGAACAGGCGAAACGACATCGAGCTGCACGAACTCATCCAAACCGGCTTGCTGACTGGCACCATCGACGCCGGTGGTCCACAGCGACCTGCAGACAAGCGCCAGCAGCTTGTCGGTCGCGCGATGGAACTCGCAGGCAACGTCAAACGCGGCAAAGGCCAAAAGTCTCTGCAAAGTACCGAGCTCAAGCGTGCGCCGCAGTTCATCCGGGATGGCATGAGTGCAAAGAAGGCGCAGCGGACGGCCCAGCAACTCGAGGAGGTCTGTGACGGATTTACTAACACAAGTTGTGATTTACCTTTGGCTCACGCTGCCGCAGGCAAAGAACGTCGGCAACTATCATCCGATGATCAAGCACCTTCTCAAGGGCGACGATGAGAAGAAACGCGATAGGAAGCGAGAGCGAGGTTTGGGAATGGGTGTTGGCAAGTTCGTCGGTGGAACGCTCAAACTCACCAGCCGCGATCTTGCCAAGGTCCGTAGTCCATCCTCTAGTGGTGGAGGTAAGCACAAGGGTAAGAGATAGTAATACACCATTATATGCCGAACCAGTCTCAAAAAGTATAATACTTTTTGTCTACAGGTGCTTCATGCGAGCGTCCTGTTGCTGTTGATGAAGCCAGTGCCAAAGCAGGAGACCAATAATTGCTCTCCATCTCCATCTGCTGCTGGGGATTCGGCTACGATTTTGAAACTAGTCCCCCAGAACTCTTTGATGTCGCGGAGTGTCTGGATTGCACGTTCGCTGAGCTCGCCCATGCGACAACGCGCAATGTCCTCAGAGCCTAACGCCATGAGAACCAACACCAGCTCTGGTGATCTCTATCGACGGCGCCGCCGCGTCGTATCGCCTGCAACAACGCGCGAGCGGCCGTTTGTGCGATATCTTCTGGGGTCGCGCCAGGCGTGCTGAGGAGTTCGGCGTAATGCAGAGCTCCCGTCGTGCTCTCTGCCACGAGCGTGAGACCGTAGCCTGGAGACTTGCCGGACTCTTCGCCTTTGTAAACGTCGGCATAGAGGTACAGGTCCGGAATGTAGCGATTGAGGACGCCACGCGCCGCATCAATCATGCGCGAGGAGAACTGAGGACTGACGCGTACAGCATGCCTGTGCATGATTTCAGCATGCAATTGGCTTAAATTATGGCTGTGGCAGGGCTCACGCAATCCCGCGTATCCTTTTGACTCGACCGGCATCGACAAAGTTGAGCGAAGTGACCTGCTTCACAATAGGACACCTAAACTCAATCTCGCCACCTCCAAGGGGCATCGCACCGCGTTTCTTAATCTAGCGAAAGCATCTGTAAGATAATTTGACGCGAAATTTGATAAGGGACTTGCCTTGAGTTCAAGCCCATCGCTAACGCCGAAGAGCTGTAGGTGTGGAAGTGAAACTGTTCTCAAGACATCCGCCTAGACCCAAGCTCACGTCAGTATTATGTTGGAAATCTAGAACACTTTCCCTTACAGACAGATCAAGATCATCGCTTGTGACTCCACGTAGCGTTAGCTCGAGAGGCTTTTTGCAGAACGGGGCAAGCATGAGCACAGGTTCGAGGAAATATCCCACAGAGCGAGCAGCGGAGCAGTCGTGCTCAATCCTCCCTCCTGAAAGTATCCCGGCTTCAATAGAGCGATGTGCCTATCCTTTCATGATTGCATTAGCCAAGCATACGCTGTGCGAAGAACAACAGACGCACCAGTGTACGAAATCTCAATAACGGCCCCGTTGCTGATCTTCTCAAGTAGCCTAAGCAGCGAAGCTTCGTAGTCTGATATAGAGTGAGCATATTTTACGATACCACATAGCGGCAGGCAAAACTGACCGCGAAGACCAGGATTTTTGTCGTCTGGCCGTATCTTATCGACGCGCAGTGCCTTCCCGCTCAGAAGCGACATAGCTAGTCGCGTCCGAAGGTGCTCATGCCCAGAGAACTTGAGTGCGGAGGTCGACATCTTCTTCGATAAAAGAAGAGGCAGAGGTCAGTCGCGTACATAATCTCCGCCAGCCGCAACTTGCCCCACCTCCGACTGCTAGTTGCCTGAAAACAACATCTCTCTAACCTGAATCACAGGCTTTCTTCAGACCTGCACGAACAGACGATAAGCTTGTGACATAGCCTTTTCTTTTTGCGCTACTTAAAATCCGATCTGCAGTATCAACCCTCCGCTCACGCGTACATGTTGCTGCGAACTAGATGACGAGCATTTCAGGTTAACACGGAAGTCTCCACTTCTTTGCTAAGCTTATGTCTCAGTCGTCCAGGGTATTTTAGTGTTTCCTCTCGGAGTTGTCATCACACAGTCGGCTGGCATCTATACTTTCTACGCAGGCTCTGCAATGTAGCCACATTTCAGAACCTGCGTAGAAAGTACATTTAGCTGTCAGCTCTCTGAATATCACCAGGAGGATCAACTGCAGCTAGCTGGCGCTTGAGCGTTTCTTCTGGTGCCGAATCCACCTGGCGACGTACAACGGTTTTGTACTGTCGAAAGATGATGAGCGATACATCTTTAACGGTCATAGATGTGGGCCGATTCACGAGTAACTGTTAGAATAGCAATCAGGAAAGCAAGTCGCGATTCGGCGCCCCCCGGATTCGCGTTTTCGGTTTGCTCTACCCGCCTCGAATTATCAGCGTCTATGTCGCTCCAAGGCGCCTCCGAGACGAATCCGCGCGGGATTCCACGCGCCCCGTTTGTCGTACGCACCCCGTGCTCGCTGTGCGATCTCTCGGTTGACGCGAGCTCGATCGCGCGCAGACTGACGTTGCGCAGCACATCGGCGGCGCAGACGTCGAGGTCGAGGCCACTCTCAAGCAGTTCAGCGAGGCACTCGCGTGGGTCCTCCAACTCGATGACTGCGCATTATCGATCGCTCTGACATCTTCTTCTGCTGCAGCAAATACAAGTACATGGAAAGCAGTCTGACGCAGAAGCGCAAGGGCCTGCAGGAGAAGATTCCCGATATCCGCAAGACGCTGGATATGGTGCACTTTATGCAGGAGCAACAAAATCCCGCTACGGACGACGATGACGATCTCGACGCGGACGACGATGGAGATGGAGCCAAGTCTGGTAGCATCCGAACGTCCTTCGAGCTCAACGAGACATTGTACGCCGAGGCAGACATCACACCCAGCGATAGCGTATATCTCTGGCTTGGGGTGCGTTGCTACCCTTTTGCTCGTCTTCACTTGCTCACATCAAGACCTTCCACCCAACATCGTATGGACAATTAGGCAAACGTCATGCTGTCGTACTCGTTGGAGGAGGCTGCAGAGTTGTTGCAATCAAAATTCACCGCGGCAGAGCAGAATCTGTCTAACGTCGAGGAGGATCTCGAGTTCCTTCGCGAACAGGTCACGGTCATGGAGGTCAACACAGCGCGCGTGTACAATTGGGATGTCCGGAGACGAAGAGACGCGAGGAAGGTTGGAGGAGAAATAGCAGCTCAATGACACTTTGTGATCTTTATCTCGGTGTCCGTCATCCTGAAGGTCGTCAGAATCTCCTTAGTTATCTTTGTCGAGCCCTTACGGTCTTACGACTGCGATGCAAGGTTACTGCGTGAAGCAGATCTGATATTCTGCTGTAATGTAAACTAGAGCAGGCGTTGAAAGATCGACATAAGATCCATATAGTAAAGTTTTGGGACCGAGAACGTGTCCGTGGACGATGATGAAAAGATAATGGATTGGAGCGCATATTCATATGGGGCAACGGTGTCAACATCATTGGGTGAACTGGTCAAACGTGACCCGACCCCACTCTTCATTATTATAGAACAGTACGCCGCGCACCTCTGCAAAAGTCTCACGTCAGCCTCAGCTCACAAACAAAAGTTCAAACAGTCGCACCTGCGCTGTCTAATTCAAGCCCCAGCTCGAACTCGGTGTAGAATCCGTGCGGGTTGGCTGCGTTCTGCTGGAAGGTAGGCAATGAGCCGAGGTCGACGGTCCACTTGCACAGCTCGACCAGGTCGCCTTCGTCCGTGTACCGGAACTGCTGCGCGCTCTCGGATGTGAACAGCACAGCGACAAAGTTGCGGTCTGCAATGACGTGGAGTTAGCACCGCAGCGAGACGTCAACCGCCGACGAAACGCACCATTGATGTTTTGCGAAAACTTGCAGAACTTCTTCTTGATCGGATGGCGCTTGCGCACGACCTCCTCCTTCGTGACGAGATACTGCGTGCTACAAAAGCGAGTCAGTCTTCAACCAGGTCTTCGACTCTGAAAGAGTTGCAAGACATACCGGTTGTCGCAGATCGGCGCCCCACCGGCATTTTGGATGAGGAACTGTGGTCGCTTCACATAGTCCTCCTGCTCGGCGGGGAGCTTGACCTTGATGATGTATGCCCGCGAAGATACGATACTCGACACCAGCTCGCGTCGCGAGAGACCGTACTCGGCCGCACCACGCAGAGTGGCGGTATCAGCGTCGGTGGGACGCGCGATCAGGCGGACGCGTTGCGAGAAATGTTGCTGAAAGGCAAATATGAGCGCTTGCATCATAGATTTAAATGCACAGTAAACATACGTGGATTCTGCGATATAGGTACTCGCAGGCAGAGAAGCCTCCAACGAGCAGGATCGCATCCACGGGCATGGGCGTCCGGTTCAGCTGATCCTGGAGCAATGCCACGACATCGTTGATCACCGGGTCAAACACGCGCGTCCGCAGGAGATTGCCTGGAATGGACAGCTCGCCGTTCTCAAGGCCCACCGCGGAATCTTCAGTGTCGTCCGGGTTGAACAGACTGAATCGGAAGAACACGCCGTCGTCCGCCTCGCCGCGGTAGTTGTGTTTCTCGCCCTCGCCGAACGCGTGCATGAACGACGCGAGACTCGTGCTGTCCAGGTGCCGCGGATGCGCGCTCAGCAGCGTGCTCACGAGCTCGCGGAACCGGAGGTCAAGGAAGATCGAGCCGATGTTGGCACCGCTGCGTGCACTCAGCTCGGCGAGTGCGAGATCGCCCACGCGGTCGCCGAGCAGCTTGTACACGGAGAGATCGACCGTGCCGCCGCCGGCGTCGCAGATGAGGAACGTGTTGCCGGTGCGCAGTGTACGCAGCTCGGTGGACTCGGCCGCATGGACCGCGGCGGCCTCTGGCTCGGTGATGATCTTGAGCCTGTCGCGCCAGGCTTTGTCGCCGGCATGCACGGAGGCGACGAGGCCCGCTTTAATGGCGGCCTCGCGCATCATCGAGCAGCCTTTGGCGTCCCACGCCGCAGGCACAGTCAGCCAGATCTCGGCGCTGTCGAGGTCTGCAATGGACGAGATCTCATTCGTGATCTGCGTGCGGCTGTACTCCCATAGACATGACAGGTAGTCGATCACGAGCATCTGTGGCGTCTTTCCAGGCGGCGGTGGGGCCAAACGCGGGTCGAGCGGCTGGCCGCGCTCAGCATTGCGCAGGGCCGACGGCTCGAGGTGCAGCTTGAACCACTCGCACTGGTACAGCCCTGGACCGGAGCTTGCGTGCTTGGCTTCAACGCCCCACGCAAGAACGTCGCCCTGCTCGTTGTAAAGCAGACACGTCGGGACCTTGCGCATGGCCTCGAGCGCCTTGGGCCAGCGCAGGATCTGCTGGACGCGCCCGCCGTTGACGCGGGGCGACGCGAACGAGACGCCAGAGAAGGTCGTGCCAAAGTCGATGCCGATCACGAGCGGGGCATCGACGGACTGGGTGGGCGCGGGCGGTGATGCCGGCGGCAAAGGCGGCGGAGAGGCGGCTGGATGGAGAGGTGCGGGCTGTGCGAGGAGCGGCGACTGCGAGTGCACGCTCTGGCGCATGCTGCTCTGCTGAAAGTGGCTCGAGTGCATCGACGGCGTGCCTGGCACCTGGTACCCTGGTTGTGCGATGGGTTGAGGTGGTGGTGTGCCTGGTAGCTGAGAATGCGCGAATGCCTGTTGTGGCGTTCCGAGCTGCGCCTGTTGCGCGAAGAACTGGTTGTTCGGAGTACCAGGGAGCTGCGAGAGCTGCTGTTGCGGCGGGGAGAACTGCTGCGTTGCAAACTGCTGATGTTGGGCGGGCTGCCACGGCGTCGTCGCATAACCGGTCTGTCCATTCACAAAGCCATTCTGTTGAGGCTGCGGTTGGAACTGCGAAAGTTGCGGCTGGGCGGGATACTGGTTGTGATACACAGTTTGTTGGTTCTTAGCTTGCTCCGCCGTGGGATTATTGTCATCAGACTTGGCCGTTCCACAGCACGACACCATTTTCAAAGCCCGCTACAGTATTAGACAAACGTGCGCGTGTGTACCAGATGTGCAGGTGACAGTACCCGGGAAGGGGGAAGGGGTGGGTCCGCGACAACGACGAGGGAAAGGGCAGAGGTGGTCGGCGACAATGCGGCGCGTCTGACGATCCGATGGGCTGCCATGCCGTGTTTGGACGAGCTGGGCGATCCTGTCTCTGTAATGTCGTCGGCCATTGTAGCGACTGCGAGTAGAGCACAGACCCGGGGCAATGTCGGGAGAGCACGCGAGAGATATGGTGGCGAGGGGCTCACGCATCGAATCGCCGACGCTCCTCCTGGCGACGAACAATCTATGCTCGATTGCAATCGGTGATGTTAGAAGAGCCCAGCGCGACAGAAATATACAGATTTACGCCAAGTCAGGAGGAAAGCTGGTCAACATTTCGTTATCGACGGCTAAAGGCCTTGGAGTAACAACTGTTGCGCGGAGGCGGTCGCAAATACATCAGCATTTGCAGATT
This sequence comes from Auriculariales sp. MPI-PUGE-AT-0066, assembly GCA_020744175.1. NCBI lineage: Eukaryota > Fungi > Basidiomycota > Agaricomycetes > Auriculariales > Auriculariales sp. MPI-PUGE-AT-0066. The sequence continues at coordinate 668,564 of JAGTJP010000011.1, forward strand.
CAACCGAGCAACAAGTGACCACCGTTGCTACGGATATGCAGTCCCATGTGCAATTATATGGGAGGAACTGCCAGCGAAAGACCCTGTGGGGCAAAGGGTCTTTGTATCTTCTCAGGGCGCTGCGCGAGGAAAAGCCATTTCGAGCTCCGACTTTCCTTGATCACACGACCTCACAGTGAATGGTAGAAGACAAAGATGAACATTGCCTAACACATCAAGCCGGGCGCCCGCGGAGATGCGGAGGTTGAGCGAAATGGCTGTATTGAAAGCGGGACGGGAATGCGGCATCACGCTTCGCTCGCGTGCAGACCGCTTCCGCGCTGACGCTTGCCTTCTCAGCGCAAGGCCAGAGCCACATATTGGCTAATTTGAAGCCCTGGTGCCTGTCCCGAGAGACTGCTAAGAGAAGCCTACCATTCTCACGACGTGGTCTGCAAAGAGTTACAGTGGCTCTGCAGTTTGCCCTAGGCCAGCGCGAGACATGCAAGCGGAAGTACTCCCAGATCCGAATCAATGCACCAAGCCCATCAGCCATCACCCCTAAGAGTGCGGAGTGCGTGGGTACACCAAAGACAAGAATCGCAGGCCGTGACGTGGAGCAGCGGAGGCTCGGTGCTGGTTCGAGCATTCAGTTTCACAAAATGCGACCCGCGCACCCGTTGTCGCAAAGCACGCGAAATCCCCGCTTGTCTACGCGGACCGTCGCGCCAAAGGTCGAACCGTGGCCGGAGTATACCAGCCGCAGGTCGTACTCCCGCAGCGGCCGTGTGTTCCGGGCGATGTTTGCGTGGTCGCGCGTGTGCTTCTGCGGCTTCGCGAAGTTGCGGGCGCGCACAGCTGGGGGGCCAAAAAATAACGGGCTTGCCATTCAAACTGACAGAGTGACAGCGCGATCTACTTTTGCCGCAAACAGGTAAATCTCCAGCTGTGTGTTTTTTTTTCTTCCTTCCTTTTGTTGGCTTCCCTGAGTAGCATACAGCTCCAGAATGGGACCCGTTCGGGCGTCCGGCCGCGGCACAGCAGATCGAGATGGGTCAGCGTGGCGATAACGTGAGCGTGGGTGGTTGTTACTGGTGAGCTCATACGTTCACGCGATGTGCGCGGGCTGGGCAGAATACCAAGGGGGCGGTCCTGGCATCCCTGGTATTGAGGCTTTGCTTGATGGCCGATAACCCTCTCCCACAGCACCGGGATGTGTGCATGGTCCGAGAAAAGGGGGGAGCGGATCGGGGAGTCCGTTGCTCAACATCGGACATTGGAGGAGGAGGAGAGACGGATCGACGAGAAAAGAGAGACGCATGTCACTCAATACGCGTGCAGGCACGCACGGTCGTTGTTCGAGGGCGGATAATCCGTGCTGGGTGTGGACGTGTTTGGGTTAGCGCGCTAGACCTGTGCCGGGACGAAGAGGTAACCGTTGCCGGCAGCGGCAACCGGACAGGGTCGGGAGCTCCAACTGCGGTGAGAGCATACGCAGGGGTGGGGGAAATAAGATAATAATTCATATATAAAGTAGAATGATCGGCGGACGGAGAGCGGACTGGTGAATCTCGGCCACGGGAAGGTGCGCTCAGAAAGCGGACCAGAAACTGGAGCATTCGGATTGAGCCGGACTAGCCTTTGCTTCGCTTCCTTCCTCATCCCGCCGTGTACTCTCTCTCTCTCTCTACCCCTCCTCCGCCCTCCGCCCCCTCGCCCCTCGCCCTTCCTCCTGCTCCCCCCGCCCTCTGTTCGTCTCGGCTTTCTACTCTAATGGACCGGTCGCACCAGCTTGTCCCGCCGCCCACCACGGCCGACTATAATAATGATTTCTCCTCCTATGCGCACCCGCCACCGCGCACATCACAGCCCACCCCTGCAGATATTGCTGCCGCCCTCGACAGTCTCAAGGTATTCCTCGCCACAGCACCCTCGCGCTTCAACCAGGCACAGCACCCGCACCACCCGCAGATGCCCTTCCAACACCAGAATCTGCGCCGGCTGCAGTTGCCAAACCAGGACTTTGTCTCTTGCGTGCTTTGGAACGGTCGCTACCATGTCACTGGCACCGATATCGTTCGCGCTCTGCTCCTGCGATTCGAGGCCTTTGGTGAGTTTGTATTCTTTGTCCCCCAAAGCCGATCGCTGATCTTCCGCTCGTTCCCGCGTTCATTTCCACAAAGGCCGCCCGGTCCGCAACATGAAGAAGTTTGAAGAGGGTGTCTTTAGCGACCTCAGGAATCTCAAGCCGAACCAGGACGCATGTCTCGAGGAGCCCAAGTCGCCGTTCCTCGACCTGCTTTTCAAGTACCAGTGCATCCGCACACAGAAGAAGCAAAAGGTGTTCTACTGGTCAGTCCCCTCTTTCATGCCGGCACCCCACACGAGACCCTGACACCGTCTCGACCCTCCTTCGACTACAGGTACTCGGTTCCCATGACCGGCTGTTCCTCGATGCCATCGAGCGTGACCTCAAGCGTGAGAAAATGGGCCAAGAGTCGACCACCATGGTCGCTGCGGAGCCAGCACTCTCCTTCTCCTATGACCAGAAGCGGTCTCTGTACGAGCAGTTCGGCAAGCCCGAGTCCATCCCGTCTTCGCTGCCGGCCGGGCCTTCTATCTACCAGCACCTCCTCATTACGTCCAACCTTGCTACATCTTCCACCGCTAGCAAGAAGCGCTCCTTTGACGATTTTGACGCTGGTGTTGGCTTGGTCACTGGTGCTGCCCCCGTCTCGGCTGTCGAGTAAGTTCTCGTGACTAGCGCTCCGTCCCTGTTCGCCTATCGGTTACTAATTACTCCCGAATCTCGTTACTACAGCCGCTCCGGTTTGTTGAGGGGCCTCACCATGTTCGAAGGTAGCCCGTCGTACAAGCAGCGCCGCAAGAAGGTTCCTGGCGAGGCCTCGTCCGTCACCAGCGACATGCTCCAGCAGGTTCAGCGCTCACACTCCCTGTCCACCGTCCCAAGCCACGGCTTTAATCCCATGGGCAATGCCCCGATGGTCGTTCCGTCGTCCTCCTCGTTTGCACCCGTTGTGCCCACCCAGCCCATGATGCTCCCGTCTCAGCACCACTTCATGCCCTCGCACCAGCCTGTCATGCACCACCACCAGCACTCGCCAATCTCCGCTTCCGCACCGTCGTCCATGCTGGCTGGTCCAGGCTTGACGGAGGCAGACTCTCCGTTTGCCATCACCCCGTCGCCTCCTGGCTCTAGCGCAGGTTCCGGGATGGGTTTTCCCGCCAGCGCTCATGGTCTGATGGGCAAAGCTTTTCCTTGTCCGCTGTTCTCGTGCGGTCGGCAGTTCAAGCGGATGGAGCATCTTAAGCGCCACGTGCGCACCCACACGCTTGAGAAGCCTTACGCCTGTGAACTCTGCGGCAAGCGCTTCTCGCGCTCGGACAATCTGAATCAGCACCTTCGCACGCACGGTCGCGGACCACTGATTCAGGGTGGTAGCCCGAGCTCTGAGTTGTCTCACTTCATGGGTGGCTCCGGTGGCAGCAGCTACGACGAGGACGAGCTTGACGCTGGCATGTACGAAAGCGTTACGCCTGGCCAAGGACCTTACATGTCGCTTCATCACGAGGAGAGTTCGCCGCACGTCTTCGCCTACGAGCCCGTCACGAACGCTGCGTCCGCCTGGGATGCCATTCCTTCATCACGCGTGCCAGAGATTTACGTTGGCCAACCATCCGTGCAGCCAGGCTTGTGGACTGCTCCGCTCCAGATCGGCTCGCCTGCTCACAGCGACGATTCGCAACATTCGGGCTCGCCCCACACCGGCTACCCCTCACCTGCTGGTTCTGGCCAACTTCAAATGGGCGGCGATGTGCTCACGCCGGCGACTACGGTCTTTCCTTCGCCGGAGTGCTCGCCTAACGGACCTGCTTACATGCCCCGCACAATGCACCATGCTTCCGGAGAAGTTTATCTCACTCAGCAGCCGCAGCAGTATACTCCCAACTGCAGCCCGCCCGGCACCGCACATGGTATGCCAAGCGGCCACAGCATGGGCTTCTCTGCTCCGGCGAGCCGCATGAGCTTCGAAGGCCTGTCTCAGCATGCGCAGCTTCCCACGTACTACGCGGACGACCGCGGCTACGCTTCCGATGGTGTGGTCTACGCCTCGCAGCAGCGCAGCCAGATCCCGGTGTACATGTAAGAGTGAGGACGATTTCATCCAGAACAGTACGAGCGCACGACCAAAGCCCCCCCACCGTCTCGCGGTCGGACCAGGTCCAGAGTATTCTCCACCCAACCACGCACACAACACCCCGATTCACGCCACCCGCCAAACACCGACACACACGCCCCTCGAGGAAGATCAACGACGCTCATTTCTACATTACCTCCGCCCCCGCATCGCATCGACGCATGTGTGCGGTGGCTTGACATAATCTGGCCCGGCTTTACTCTACTCTACTCACTGCACGCTCGGTCGTTTACACCCCCAGTATCTTAGTCAGATTCCCCTAGTTGACTGTTGCATAATCGCGCGCGCGCCTCATACCCTCGCGTGATGTATCGACACGCAATTTCTCTCTTCCATCCGACCCAGTCTGCTGCTGTCCTTTTGCTGTCTCGAACTCTGCATCGAAAGCGCCCTCATCAACACACACACTATCTTGACTCCCCTCGCAGCGCGTTTAATCTCTCTGCCTTTCAGGCAACCACTCGCCGCCCTGCTCTTCGTTCCAATCGTCGCGCACTGACCACTATATTTTTTTTTTGTTGCATCTGCGGCTCCTCCCCGCGGTCGCTGTCTGTTTATCGATCCTTGACGCTTTATCATTTACCTTTTCTGCGTGCCAAGTTGCATATTGGACTCTCTTTTTGCATCGTGCGCGCCCCGGCCTCCTGCAATGCTCTGGTACCTCGCTGTATCGTTTGCCGCATGCTCTGTTATTCTTCACTACTACTTTTCTTCGTTGGCTGGCTCGCGTTCTTCCCTCCTCCTCCTCTGACTTGACTTTGATGGACTCTGTAATTCGCGGCGCCTGTCGCCGCCCCCCATCTCTGACTGACCCCCTATGCCTCTATGCCCTTTCCACGCCCCCCCCCTACCCACTCCCCATTCATAGGATATGCATCCGCACGTCGTTGAGGCCGTGACCCGCTTCTGCTGTCGGTCGGCTCCCCCAGCCTGTACGTTCGTGCAAAACTTTAGTTGGTTCAAAACAACAAAACTCTTCGTTCCAATGACCTCCCCCCCCCTCCACCCCACCGGTTACGCGCGCACGCCAGCCTCATCACAATTTGTCCCCCCGTTGCTGTAATTCTAAAAACTTTTGTAAAAGCCGCCGCCGCTGCTGCTGCTGCTGCTGCTATAACTCTGTGTGGCTCCCCCCATCTGCGTTGTCCGCTGGTCTTTCTCTCTGTGTGGGTGTTGCTGACTTGACAATCATTACTTTTGCTCCTCCTCTCTCTCTATCTTTCTCACACTGATCTCTTTCTCACACTGAAAACAACAATCTGCTGCAAGTGTGGGAACGATGGCGGCTGTGGCCGTGGCGTCAAACGCTGTTTAATTTGGGCGTGTGGAGTTGGGCTTGTGGCCTGGCCCTGGGCTGGAGCCTGCGGAGGTGCGCAAGGGTCTTTTGCCACATGCTGCCGGGTCCGCGGGCATGAGGTCAACGCGTACGACATCGAGTGCGGACAGTGCGCCTTCCCCCCCTGAGAGTTGGAATTCGATCGGGCCGCGTCAACCGTAAGTGACGCGAGCTCAAGAGCATCAATAGCTAGGCTGGATTTGGGCCGAGGACGCGGGGACGGGACTGGCGCGCTCGCGGGAACGACCACGGACCTGAGTCTTGACCTTATTCTCACAAACTTTGATCGGGGCTGGAGTTGGCCGAGTTACTTTGAGTGCTCAGCGTGTTATGGCTTGGCATGCGGGATACTTTGGCATTTTCTAAGAGTCAAGAGCCGCTTGGGCCACCGCCAAGAACAGTCAGGTCAGTGATTTGTCAACACTTGACGCGGAGCCGCCGCCGCCGCAAGAATTTGAGATTGCTTTACCGCGCACTTGGAAGCAACAGCTGCAGTTCTCCCTCTCGCTGCCCCCGTTTCTGACATGTTGCGACTCGTGCCGTGCGCCATTGTTGCTTTGCTCGTGCTGCTGCATGCTGCCGGTGCGTTTGGATTGTATTCGGATTCGGATAGAAACGCCAATCCCGATCCCAATCCCGAGATAACTTACACACACACACACCCTTGCAGCCGCAACGTGGGTGACTCCAAAGCATGCCATCAACGTCGCCCCGGGCTGGAACGTGCAAGGCGTAACCACGAGCCTGACCAGCCCACGCACGCTCCTATTCGACGCGGCGGGCCATTTGCTCGTGCTGCAGCAACGCAAGGGGATCATCGCGCTCACTCTCAACGCCGACGGTAGCGTCGCATCTACCAAGGTCGTACGCGACGATAGCGAGCTCAATCACGGGCTCGCGCTTAGCCCTGACGGACGCACGCTGTATGCCAGGTGCGTTGTCCATTGTTGAGCGCGCGCGTGCGGAGGCAGATCCGTGACGTTTGCTGACTGACTTGACTGACACGCGGCTCGCCAAAAAAACAACAACAAACAATGCTTAGCTCTGGAGAGGCGGTCTGGTCGTGGACGTACGATGCGAACGCGATGACGCTCTCCGACCAGCGGCGCACGCTCGTCACGGGCATGTCGCAGGACGGTCACAGCAGTCGCACGCTCCTCATCTCCAACGCCCAACCCAACATGCTTTACGTCTCGCGCGGCTCGTCCGGCAATATCGATTTCCTCGCTGTAGATCCCAAGAGTGGGCGCTCCACGATCAAGGTCTTTGATCTCGACAACGTGCCGGAGAACGGGTACGACCATGCGTCCGAAGGGAGTCTTATTGCGTATGGGGTGCGGAACGAGGTCGGGATCGTTGAAGACGGGGCAGGTGTACTTTGGGGCGTCGAAAACGGTGTCGACGATGCCGTCCGTCTCAAGGATGGAGTCTCGACGGATGTTCATAACGACAATCCTGGCGAAAAGCTGCACAGTTGTAAGTTCGACTGCATGTCCTCCTCGGCAGCCGCCGGCGCTCAGGCTGAAACATTCTTCTTCTTGACAAGTCGGGAAAGCATCTGAAGTTGCTGCCAAAGGCTCCGAGACCAAGAACTTTGGGTACCCGTACGTGTGCAAAACATACACACACTTTTTTCAGTCTGATATCTTCTGTGCATTTGTACTAGCACCTGCTTGAGCGTTTGGGCTCCCAGCGCCTTTCCATCCGGAGATTCCTTACAAGTCGGCGACTTTTTCGTTCAAGAGATCAACGGCACCCAATCCGATGCTTCTTGCGAGGCGAGTACACATCTTTAGCTTGAGATGAGTCGTATACGTATTGTCTGACACACGGTCGCGCCATACAGTCGGCGGTCAAACCTGACCTGATGCTGCAAGCGCATACGGCGCCGCTGGACATCAAATTCGGTGTCGGCGATGACACAAACGCTTACAGTCCGTGGTGCCATCTAGGTCTGCTGCTCATCTCACTCTCCTTCCTTTGGCAGTCGCCTTTCATGGATCGTGGAATAGAGACCCTCCTGTGGGGTACTCGCTCGGTTACGTCCAAGGCTCCCGCTCCGGCTCCAGCGGCGGCTGGTCATCCAAAGACGATCTCACCAGCACCACGGCCGTCACGGACATCCTGACTCCACCAGACATCACATCCTGCCCGACCAACTGTTTCCGGCCGACCGCACTGGTATGGAGTCCCGACGGGTCGCGGTTGTATGTCGCGAGCGACTCTTCTGACGAGATTGTCGTGGTCAGTCGCGGCGTGGGTACTAATGCTGCTGGGAGGAGAGCAAAGTTGCCGCATGTTCCGGGTCTGCGGTCGTTGTTGCGGCTGCTCTACTGAACGCACCCACGTTTATACGCATTTACGAATATACCACGAACACTTAAAACAAGAACGTTCCTCCTCTCTCGTGTTGCCAAAATGGAATCATCAGGTGTTATCCCGTCGATGGCTAAATGTGTTCTGGTTCCGCGTGACTGGGCTCGCGCGGGTTGCGGAGTTAGTTGCCCAGCCACATTTTTGTCACTCTGCCCTTTTTGGCGCACATGTCCCAGACCACGACCGCGACCGCGACAGGCGGCACGCGCTCGCAACAATCGCACGCTGCCGCGCGCATCATGCTTACTCCCCGCAAGACGCAGCAGCAGCAGCAGCAGCCCGCTCACGAACGGAAGAACAACGAGAAACAGGCGATCTGGTCGTGGACGTTTGCGGCGGCCGCCGTCGCGCCAGCGTTTGTGCGAGACGTGCATGCGATGCGCGCGGACCATACGGGCGATGCGAGTATGTGTCTTGCGAACTTGTGGAACTGAGTTGTGTGCTGCTGAGTGTGTGTGTGTGCAATAGGGAATGCGTTCTTTTGGTTGGGTACGGTACCTTGTCGAACCGTGACCGTCGTCGGCCTCGTGGTCGAAACTTGGCTACGCGACAACGCCTTTGGCTTTACAGGTGCGTTCTCTCTGTTTTGATATCAATACCTCGTACGCCTAACGCGATCTGCGCATAGTTGACGACGGGACTGGCGTTATCGAGTGCATGCACAAGTATGGCAGCCATGACATGCCACCCATGCCCGAAGTCGGAGACACCCTTCGCACGACCGGCAAAGTGTACATTCGCAAACGGAAAGATCAGGAAAGCAGGCAACTGGATGTCGAACGAGGTGGATTTGGTGCGCCTCTTTGAACTCAACCCACCTTCATTACAGGTTTTAACCGCCATCCTCAGCTGCGCAATACGTTTCTGCAGAGCCGGAACACGCGTTGAATGTGGCCAAGCTCCACCGCACGCGGTATCGGGAACCGTTTGTTCTGGAGAAGCAGGAACTCAGCGCGACGCCGCGCGCGACTCGGGTCAACCGCACACAAGCCTCTCAGCCATCCACTCCGACTCGATCGTATAGGCCCCAACCTGTGGCGTCTTCATCTAAACACCCCAATCCGGCACCTCCACCAGTAGTATCACCATCTAAACGGTTAGCGGATCATTCACGGCCAAGCTCGCCATCGAAAGCTGCACCGAGCCTCACGCACCCAGCAAATCTACGCACCAAGCAGCGGACACGCAACACGTTCCGGATATATCTCAAACACTACATGTCGGCGGACCGTGGCCTCATCCTACAGGGCGAAGGCGCGGTGTTTGGATGGCCGAAAGAAAAGGAGACGAGCGGGACTGCGACGCAATCGTTTAGGATGGGCGATGACAGCGTCTTGACCAGCGTGCCCTCTCAGATGCCCGACATGTCGTTCGCCATGTCGACACAAAGGACCATCTTCTCGAGTCCGAATAAGCGAAGACGCCTCTTGCCAGAGGACAATGACGAACAGACATCTCGCGGAACACAGGCTCGCTGGACGCAAGCCACCGATGCCGCCAGCTTCTCCACTGCGACTCTCCCATTGCCTGCTGCCGACGAGCACGTCGGGTTTACGCGCGTGTTCTTGGAGCAAGTGCCCGAGCTGGCCTCTCTGGCGACATCCGTGGCCCGTGTCGAGCGCCACATGCGCGACAAACCGCCAGCCAAAGTCGCCGCCGCGACCAAGTCTTCTGCGGCGGCAAGCAGCAAAGCCCCGGACCGACCGCGCACGCGCGATGAGAAGGAATCCGCCGACGCCGCGGCTGGGCGAGATGTCCTGCGCTGGGGCCTTCGCACGCTTGTCGATGAAGGCGCTTTGGTGTCGCACGAAGGCTCCGTCTTTGCGTGGCGGGACTCGGCCGTCGCGATAGACGATAGCGGGGAGCTGGAGGGGTATATCCCCGTCACCGCTTCGCTGCTCACGGGTGATTTGAGACGGGTGTTGAGGCGGTCGGCGGTCGGCGGTACGGGTGACGGCGGAGGAGGCGACCAAGATGTTGAGGCGTTTGGACGACCGGTGGAGGAAGGTTCTGGTGCTCGACGTGCGGGACGCGTTGGAGGAGATCGGTGCTCTGAAGATGCTGTGAATATACTTTGTAATGTAATTCCCATTCTTACGCTATGCTCGTGACGTTATGCTTCGACTTTTGAGATGATTCACCCCTCTCAATGGCACAAGAAAGAGCAGACCGGAGACTAACAGCCGGGCTCTAGATATTATTCACCAGAGAACATCTGAACTCCGTGCTAGCGGTGGTTCCGAGGTCAACTGACAAATCAAAATCATGAGCTGACGAATGTCTCCACGGCATCCACGTCTCCGAACACACGAGGTATACCACTGTCCAAGTCCGTGCAATAATGAGTAAGTTTGCCGCACTCGGGGGCGAGATTTACCGCCGCAAACTTGGTATAAAGTGGCCGAGGAATAAAAAAATGCCCGGTAGGATCTCGAAAAAGGAACAAGTAGTCACCGTGGCCTAACATGAAATTCCCCACAGCTCCAACTCTCGTCTCCCTCTCTCAGATCCTGATCGCAGTGGCTTCGTCCAGCCCATCCCCGCAGGTGCAGCTCTTCAGAGAGTTGACCACTGCGTTCGAGGTGAACGATATCGTCGCTCTCAATGCCACACTCGCAGATGTCAGGCTGCCACAAGTCATTTATCACGAGCACAACTGAACAAGTTGATTCAGGATTTGGTCTGGACGATGTTGCCCAAGTCTCTTGAGCTGCCGCAGCGAGACAAGACCGAATTCCTCGACTTCTTTCGAGACTTCCGCGGCCAATTTGCCACATTTCAAGTACGTCTTAGGTGCTCAAGACCGAGATATTCGAAGCCTCTGATCCGATTCATTGTTATAGTTCCCTGCGAATCTCACAGCCGAGCAGCCAGGTCGAGTCGTCCACTTCGTTGGTTCCACTATTGCGATGTCCGCACTATTCTGACGTGTTCTTCAGACTGAGCCCTCTGGAACGACCATTGATGGTCGCGAGTACCATAACCAAATCATCAACACGGTCGACATTGAATTCTTTAATGGTCAGCCAAAAATTGTGGCCATGCAAGAGTTTGTCGACAGCCTTTACACGTCTCAGTGGCTTGCTGGTAGCTAGCTAGTCATGAGGAATTATGGTACAGCTCTCCCGGGATTCACCGCATGAAATAAGCGAAGGCATTCGAGCATCATCACAAATTCTTGTGTCAAGCATTCTGCTGCTTTTGTGTGCAGACTAGCTTTCACGTAGCGAATAGGAAACGAAAATAGAAAGGAGGTCCTATTAGGTTGTAGGTAACAGTTTCGACTGCCCGCATAAATCCGGATTCAAACCCGGCGTTGAGCATCACCAGCTCCGAGATCTAGCGATCGTCAACGAAGTGAGCCGAAAGTGAACGCAGTGGGCTGGCATAGGCAATATGTGAAACCCGAATGACCGAGCGACCACACAGAGTCGACATAGAGCGAGCCAACGACCGACACACAGAGTTTAAGACGGAAAGAACAGGAAATTGGATGAGAAAAGGAACACCAGCGGACGGATAGGAAGATATTGACAGTGAATTGGGAAGTTCTAGATATGAAAGCGGCTAGGAAATACTTGACGGGCCGCAGGCACGTGCACGAGGCGAGAGCGCGGGATGGGTCAACAGGAAACGAAAAAATATCTACCATGCTGTGTGAGGCAGCCCTAGAGGAAAGCAGGGAGGTGTTAGCTGTTGCGAGCGCGGGCGTGGCTGCCACGCCGTTTCGGAATTTTTAACGGCCGTGGTCTTCCCATGCTTTCCCATGCTTTCCCATGCTTTCCCATGCTTTCCCATGCTTTCCCATGCTTTCCCGTGCTTTCCCGTACGTTCTCATTGGTTCCTATCCGATCTACGTGAGACGAGACGTGCTGTTTTTTGTCCAGAATTGCCAGGACAGAACACGTTCGAGAATATATAACGCGCTACGTCCCAGCCATGCAATAAAGTAGGCACTGGGACAGTATTAAAAGCCTGCTAAGACTCGAGTTTTTACAGACCCCGTGATGAGAATCGAGAATCTCGGACTGTTGAACGACGTAAGAGAGCAAAACATTGAAGACTTCCGCATGGAATGTGCCCCGGAAGTCTTGCATTCGAGTAAGAGCCATGGCGAATAGATTTTTGTTTTTATTTGCAATTATACCACTAAATACGTTCGGGCTCCTAGCTAGTTTTTCTGCTCCCGCGGCGGCGGCCGTCGTAAGCCGAATTACGCGGGGCCGGCAACATCGCTATCCACATACACTATAAACCGAGCTTACTAATGGCAGATCAATGAAATATCTCTTACCAAGACAGCTCTAAACAAGAGTATAAAGGCAATGCCGTTGAACTGTGAGAGATGAAAAGCCCACTATGAAGCTCACCGCAACATCATCTCTCGTCGCTCTCTCCCAAGTTCTAGCCGTGGTGGCTTTGCAGCCCACATCCCCGCAGGTACAACTATTCCAAGATTGGATGGACGCATTCGCAGCGAACGATTTTGAGGCCGTTGGCGCCGCTCTTGCAGACGTACGGCCGCCTCGGATTCGCATTGCAAGCCTGAGATTGACCTCCTCATTTAGAACCTGGCCTGGGAGATGTTGCCCCAGTCCCTGAATCAGCCAAAACAAGACAAAGCCGGTTTCCTCAACTTTGCCTCAAGCTTACGCGGGCAGTTCGCCACGTTCAATGTATGCACTACTACTCAGTGGTTATTGATGCTGGTAATCGTCTAATGCCTATCATTGTCACAGTTCACAGCCAGCCTAATTGCCGAGCAGCACGGACGACTCGTTCACATGGTTAGTTCCTTTCGCTGGCTTGCCAATGTCGCTCTGACATGATCACTCATTTCTTCAGACCGAGCCCGCCGGTATCACACTAGAAGGTCGCGAGTACCACAATCAAATCATCAACACGGTTGACGTGAAGCTTATCGACGGAAAGTACAAGATTACGACGATGCAAGAGTTCGTCGACAGCCTGTACTCGTCTCAGTGGATTACAACTACTTAGTCGCCGGCAAGGTAGTGCCATAGTTATCATTGGATTCGCCAGTATACTGTATGAAACAACTGTGGAGCAGCGCCCGTCGCCATCAGTGATACTGCTATCATACTATCCATGAATGAAGCTTTCGCAGAACTTCGCGCCATGAGGACCACTACCGCTAGCCATGCATTGGCTGGAGCTTTCTCAGCAACGCCACAGCATTTGCCTTTAAATAAGGTTCACTGGCACTGTGGGCTTACCGAGCAGCTGTAACTTGCCTCTGAAGCGTCAAGGCCGCGGCAGTGCTAACAGGCGCTGACTTCGAGGACCCTAGAGGGCTTGTATAACACAAACACGGCTATCGTGCAAAGTCATGTTGGTTTGCGAAGTTGATTACTTGGATTCGATGCATATATGATCTACCAACATGATCAGCCATGGCCAACCTATATCGCCCAATCTGTGAATGTACTCAGTCGATGACACTGCTAAGTGTGAGGCTGGCATACACCTACTCCTCATCTTTAACATTCACCTCCTCTCCCTATCTTGAGAGCGAAATGGAGACCGAGAGCGGTCACGTCGGCGCTCCCGATGGCCAAAATCTTGCCTTGGTGGCTCACGGTCAGAAGCAGGCGGTGGTGACCTTGCACCAGGACGTGAGCGCAGAGGGAGACTACCCTGCAGGCGCCCTGGCGGCGACCGTGACCTCCTACGCGGCGAATGTTCATCGTGCCGCCGTTCTTGGCTGCGTGATCGTTGACGTTCTCGCGAAGGGCCGTCGATGGCCAAGCGTTTTGCTTCCTTCTTCTCCTTCTTACGTCGCTTGCGTTCCTTGCGCTCTTCTGGTGTTTCGTTTGCACGCTTAGATGACTTCTTTTTCTTTCGCTTTGCCAGTTCCTCGCGGTGTTTTTCAAGCAGGTAGTCGCGCATTGGGTCATCTGGATCGATGTCGGGCAATGGTTCGTCCTCTTCAGACGAAGAGCCAGCATCCTCTGAGAGTGCAGTCAGGTAAACTGCCTCTCACAAGTTAAAGCAGACATACCATGGACGAGTTCGGGCTTCGCGTTGAGGCTTTGCTCTGTCCGCTCGACGAGTTCGCCTTCGTTGTTCTTCTCTTTTGGCTGTTTGTAATTGTCGATGTGATCGACGCGGATGGTGCGGTCCAGCACTTTGGCACCGTTGAGGTTGTCGACGGCGAGGATGGTTGAGCGCTGGTCCTCGTACATGAGAAAGCCGAACCCGCGAATCTTGCCAGTTTGCTTGTCGCGAGGTAGGTTGACGTCCATGACCTCGCCATACTGTGACATGATCGTGATCACGTCGCCCTCAGTCAAGTCACGCGGGAGATTGCCAATGTAGACATAGGCCGAGTCTGCGCGCACCGTTAGAGTCAGTCACGCGGGAGCGACGTGCATACCTTTATATTGGTCGTGCCACGAGCCTTGCGCGCCGAGCTGAAGCTCGCGCTCGTTGATACGTGCAACTTCCTTGCTAAGATAGAATGACGGTCAGCGTCTGCGATGTGATATGGGTTCGAGGCACGCACTTCATGGTCCGAAGCCAAGTCACGGGGCGCCGCCAAGTCCCGAAACAACCGCTCAAGTAACCTCTCAATCTTCAGGCTCGACTTATAGCCATAATGCACAGGCTCTCATTTCTCGAAGAATTATTTTCGACAAGGGGCCAAAAAAGCACGAGTAAGATGTCCGTAAATCTTTAGTACAAGTGACATCCCACACAGAATGGATTCCTATTTCTCAAATAAGAGAATCTACACAGAGATAGTATTGAATAGTGCATCAATAGAAGGAGAGAAGAAGTACTCTCCTCCCCTACAGATAGGAGAAAACTCGTGAGCAAGCGTCGCAGGTCATTCGTAGAATTTCACACACCGCGATTTAACGAAATAGTCTGTAATATTGAGCGTCCCAGATGGATTGCTGAGGTCTGCGCCGCTTATGAATCGTGAGCCGCCGTTGGTTTGACCGAAAATTGGGTCGTGTCCAGGAGGACGTTTTTACCGCCAACGAAGTTCGGATCGTTCGCCCACGCATTCTGGATGAACCGGAAGCCATCCGAAATTGCTGACTGATAGCTCACAAAGGCGAGACCACGTTCAAGTTTGGGATCCGACACACTACTGGAGGCTTCCTGGTCTGTGACTAGAAAAATGAAATCAGCGGCTGCGGCAATGCTGGTCAAACGAGCGGGGCCAAACCTTCCGGTCCATACGGAATACCAGCGCGCATGATTGTGTTGCGCGGCGCAATGAGGTCCGACCGCGGTCGCGTCTTACGAATGTGCGCGTGGAATGGGCAATGAGACTGGTCATCGACCGGGTTAAACCCCACGTGCAAGAAATCGAAGTCATTGTTCTGGTTCGGATCCGCTGCCATGGCGGGGTCGTCCACCATAGGTGTCCTGTCCACGGGCGCACCCTATAAAATGGTGAGCGCACTGCCATCTCTAAGTCAAGGGAGGAGAAATACTCACACTTTTCCAGCGTCCCACCATGCGTGCGCCGAAGAGTTCTTCGGCCTGAGCAGATGTGAAGCCAGGTACAGACGGGGCGGTGGCGGCGATGAACTTGTCAAATTCGGGTACGAACTGCTGCAACTCGCGGAATGCCAAGAAGGAGCCATCGTGAGCCCAGGACGGTCGTGACACGAGATCTCCAGGCTCTCCGACCAAGATGACACCAGCACTGATGAGCAGCTGACCGGGAAAAACTACGGTGTTGAAACCAGCAATTGCAGGTTGCCCGATACCGTCGAGATAGCCAAACACTATATGAGATTTCGGTCAAGCTGGCATGTTGAATTGTAGTTTGAAGGGGACTCACTCTCGTGTCCTTCAAACGGGGGCGGGCGAATGTTACCTTGCAACTTGTATAGATTGTGCATTGACGTGCTGAAGGACGACTCGAGGAAGTTAACGGCGGTGTCGATAAGTGATTGGTCGTCACTCGCGATGAGGAATACGCCATGCAGTTTGTCTGGCACCGTGAACACCTTCTTCCAATCGCCAATGCCTGGATCTATACCACCTATCAGCATCATATTTCCGGCAGCTTTGATTACACACACGTACCTCCCAAAAATTTGGCATCTGTGACTTGCGCTTTGGTGAACGGGGTGTCACCGAGGTTGTCTGTGATGCCAAGTGTCGAAAGACCCGTTTGGGAAAATGCTATGTTGATGGCAACCTGTGGTTGGGTCGATGTACTTAGCATTGCGCTAGTCGGCGTGATCCAACTGATGATGGTGGTGTGTAGGACTGTCTTGAACAACTTTGGATCGTCGATCTGAAAAAAGTAGAATAGCTCTAGCTTCTTGCGCATCCCGACACTTGCAGGTCGGGGTTCAGCTCATATCGAATAATTAGGACTGAGACGCACAGAATATCGCACTGAATGTTGCTAATGTTTAGCGTACTATTCCGTGGGATGTCGTCCAGGTAGGGAGCTGGCCAAACGCAGGAATGTCTGTTGTGATGCAGTCAGCAAATGTGGAGACACTGCAGCGCTACGAGACCCGGCAGCGAACCTGCTAGCATGTTGTCCTTGCGAGGCTCCGTGAGGTTGGACGGGACCTCAATGTCACCGGTGCTCTGAGTAGCAGCTCCGCGGAAGAAGAGTACTGTGAGTACGACTCCAACAGAGGTGAAGACGCTGCGCATAGCGAGTATGTGCGTGCTAATACAAGTCAAGCACGACTGGGCTTGTCTATACGCATTTCAGCTCTTATATACTCGGCGATGAGCATCAATGTCAACAGAATTGCGGCCACATTGCGGCCTGTGCCTGCTTTCTACGTGTCAGTCTATGGTTCGGTGATCCGAAAAGTTGCACTTCGCCTGGTCACAGACAAACGAACTTCAGGAACAGCTTGGACAGTGGAAAAACCTCGCCTGTATACGCGTCAACTGTAGGCAGCCACAAAGTCCTTCATCTGGGAGGCACAGCTGACGTTCATGGAGATGTTTTCGCAAGGGCGGCCACTGAGAAGGTAGGTCAAATGCGCAGCTTAGAGCGTGCAAACGCCGCATGCCGAGGCGAATTTGTAGCCCATGTGATGTCACTCTTGGTCGATACCTGTGGATAGCAACCTTTCGAGTTTTGACATGATTGGACAGAATAATTCAGCAGTGCCTGATTGGCCGCAGATGGAAGAGTCAAGGCTGTCACGGGCTCCCAACAAAGCAAACTATAGGCGCGCGGTTGTGCATCATCGGCGGAAGAGTTGCTGGAAGGGTGCAACTGGTGTACAGGACAGTCTAATGTCTTGATCGCAGTGTCGCCAAGAATGAACACGAGAGCCGTACGAACCCAATGAACACGAGAGCTGTGCAAACCCTCGTTAGAACAATCATTATTTCATCGGTAATGATTAATTGCGGTGGTATGAGTTGAACCTTGCGCGAGCGCTGAATGCCACGAGGAAGAGCCGGAAAATGCTTGATCACTCCGCTCTCCCCACGAATTCAAACTTCTTCCGCAAGTTGTACAAATAGTATTTTCCTCTACAAGGCTAAAAGTCTCTAAAGGAGGATGAGTTCTGAAGAGGCCAAGGACTATGGTGGTGTGAAAAGTCCTAACTTTCGTGCCTGTATCGACAGGAGGGGGTAGAGGGGGTAGATCGCAGTAGCTACATGCAGATAAGTTTCAAACATCACAGTCTGACGTCCGAGTGATCCACATATCGAAATAAGTTGCGAGTGGCAGACTTGGCGACAAACTAGCCACCCTTGCACAAGAGACGTGCGACGGTGGCGCCATCTACGCTGGCGTCATACGGCTCAACATCCCCAACGCCGATCTCTTGCGGCCCATACAAAATTGTTGAGAGATTCCTATCGTTCAGCAATGGGAGGAGGGTAGGAGGAAACAAAGTCAAGGGGTCTGGGTCTAAACTGTGAGCCTTCGTCGTTTAGTTCAACTCGCGGTAGAAAGCGATGGTTATGTCGTCGATACTTTACCGCATTTGGCATTTGCCCTTATACGGTTAGGAGATCCTCATGGCTCCGCTGGCCGTCGGAGCTGACGTAGCCAGCGAGACCCGTGTTTGACAGCCAGAGTCTGGACGTGAGATATGGACCGCCATGCAAAACCAGGTCACATTACTCGAATTCATCTAGGGTATCAGACGAAATATGGCATGCCACCTCCCAATGCGTTCTACAAGCCACATGAGCAAGGACAGGTTTGAAATATGGTAGACTCACAGCTCTTGCTGGATGCCCTTTGTCGTTTTCTGGAGCAGCGTCGAACACCTTGAACTAAAATCATTTCAGTATGCGAACTCGACCATGCCGCCGCAGATGATGCAAACCTCTCTTGTCCCATCGGGCCTTATTGTCAGAATGCTGGCCTGGTTGCCACATCGGTAGCAGTAGTTTGGTGCACTCCACACAGTGACCAGCTGCTTGTCGAACATTTCCTTGAAACCTTCTTGTACAAGCTGATGCGCACGAGCCACAAGTGACAGGTCATTAACGTGATTGAACTGCACAAAGGAGCCGCTTTGTTCAGCTTTGTTCAAGTGTGCGATCGTGTTGGTACCTCGTGAGTGACGGATTGACCAAAGAGCCATCCAGCTCCTCGAGGGCTGACCGCCCACGTCTCGACCTCGTCAGGGTCACTCCACATCAGGTCTATAGCAAGGGCTTCAGGGGCGTGGATGAGACGTGCGAGGTTTGACTCACCACAAAAGGCGCCTTCATGCGGAATCTCCTGAGCTCGACTGAGCACGCGTATTTGGTCGAGGGTCCGGATGTCTGGCGATAGACCGCCGTGTACGCAGAGAACTGTGCCGTCGATGATCTAATGAATGTCAGGGAAGATGTCAATGCGAAGATTAACGGTGCTGACTGCGGCTAAGTTGAGGTAATCGAAGACCGAGCAGCACGCCTTCCAGACAGTCGCGCTGCCGTACTTCTGCTGACACTCATCTGCGATTCCCTGAGCGTGCGGCTACTGGCGTTTGTAGACATGCAACGTACCATAGAAACCGTATACTTGCGTGATCTGTCTACTTTCGTGGTTGCCCCGCAGCAGCGTGACCTTGTCTGGCCAGCTACGAACATCGGTATGAGAACGGCTGATGGGCACGGCATATCAGCGCACCGTGCCTTGAGCACCAGCAGTAGCGATATAGTCTCGAGACTGTAGTACCCGCGGTCTACAAAGTCTCCCTTCACATAATAGCACGATGAGCCCACCCACACTACATCCCACGTGCACGCCACGAAACCCACCATAAAGATATAACTTGTGTCAGGGACCATACCGCCTTGTCGTAACAGCTCGCGCAGGTCCCAAAACTGGCCGTGGATGTCGCCGCAGATCGTAACCGGCGCGGCGACTGGCTGGATGTTGGACTCCTCCAGCAACAGCAGTCGCACGTGCTCGCACAGAATCTTCATTTCGAGCTCTGATAGATGTCTGCATTCGAGTAGTTGCGCGATCCACGCGTCTACGCGTGTGGGGGAAGCCATGGTCGCAGGAAAGGAGAGGTGGCGTGACTAAACTCAGCCACGCGCGCTTCTTGCCCTTCTGCGTCACCCTCTAGCAACAACGATGCATCGCTCGGGTCTCCAGCAGCTCATACTATGCAGCTCACTGAGCAGTTATCTCCGAGAAAGTCTGCCTGTATCGCGAATGCACTTTCTCTCTCGATATTTTCGGGCAGTCATCTGTCTCACAAGTTCAGAACTCGTCAGTTGTGTTTGACACTACAACACTCTTTGGCTCCATCGTCTGAATTCATCAGTGTCAGGAGCGAGAAAACCTCTCGAGACACTTCATCGTGTAGGAACCGTATACGCATCTAAGTTGCCATCCTCGGTTATGGAAGGTTGTTGTTTAGGGGCTTGGGCAGTATCGTGAGCACGAGTGATAAGAGACGAACTCATCCACTCCCCACAAGTCTCGGACTTCGAAGTCGTGTGACACTCAAAATTCCAAGTTTCCATAAATCTCAATTCACGGCTCGAAAGTTAGGTATGCAGAAGTGGCTTCAGATTCCATTATGTCTAGAGATACAGTGTGTGAAGGTAGTATGCGTGTGTCCGTAGAGGAGAAGAACGAAACTACGAGGTCGGGTTGTTGATGCGCATCTGCGCCTCACCCTTGTCGTGCTGGAGGTTGCCTATTGATATCATTAGCCTCGCTCTCAGCGCCTGATCAAATGATAGAAAGACTTACCCTTGGTCTGCTGTTGCTTATCACCAGTTACGGCGCCGACAATCGAGTCCTTCTTGCCCTCGATGCGGTCCCCGGCACCCTCGACGTACGCCTTCGACTCGGCTGCCTTGACTTCTGCCTCACCCGAGGCGTGCTCCTGGCGGCCGGACTGTTGCCACGACGTCGCGCCAGTCAGGTTGCCGATGGTCTCAACGACTGTACCCTTGGTGCTGTGGAACTGGCCGGTGGTCTTGTTGGGCTCGGTGGACATGATAAGATCGTTAATGAGACTAGTGGGTCGTGAAGAGTGTTTATGAGTTGGTGAAGGACGGTGGTGAGTTCGCAATGAGTGTTATATACGGGTTCTAGGTGCTGATGTCATTGTGACGTCAGCTTCACTCCTCGGATGTTCCGCAGCGAATCTACCACATTCGGCCAACCTTTGCAATCACATGACATACAAAAGTGACTGTAGCTTTATAAATCATCAAAGCCAAGATATTTCGAGCTGTCATATGTACAGCCCACAAACTGAAGAACGGCGCGACACAAGATCACATGGCAATGTTCAATTGGAGTCGGCATGACTGCTTAGTTCGATCCTTACACTATTTCGGATATTGAACTGCGGTACAAAGTCAACCGCCAGCCATATCTGTGTCTTCGTCGATTCTCCTCTCTCTCTCCTCCAGCATCGAGGACGGAGGAGATGCCTCCCACTGCTCATGCAGAAAGGACGTTGTTCTGCGAGGGTCTTCTGGCCTAGCGCGATGGCTCTACAAGCACCATGAACTTCAGGCGCTACGACCAGATGATCCTGCGTCGGAAGACTTCCAGGTTCAACCCACGGAGAGCAGTTAGCCCAGCGAACGGGCTGCAACTCCTCGACGGGTCGCGCCAGGCAGGCCGGCGTGAGCGGAGGTAATGATATGGACACCCAAACTGATCGTTGGTTCCGAAGGAACCCGCGCTCACATCTATCAGTATTTTTTCACCCAGCGTGGCTTAATTTGTGCATCACTCTGTGAGCTCGCTCTTGAGAGAACATTAGTTCGACTCTGAACGCAGCCTGCGCTTACATTTACCTATTTTGGGACCCACTTTCTGTGAGTCACTCACGAGAGGATTCGCCACTTTCCATGAGTGACTTGAATGTCTCATCACAAGGTTTACCGCGGCCGTTGATCTGAGAGTAGTTGTGCCGCAACCATCAACCGTCTTCGGCCGAATCCCCACAATACGAGAGAACTTCAACATAGAGCTACACGGAAATGGTGTTACGGATGGCAGAGATGGAAGGGGAGAAGAAATATTCGCCGCCACTGTGAGCAGAAAAAGCGATTAGAAGCGCGTTATTTTTGCACGAGGATCACGAACCGAGACACGATGAAGTCCTGCGTGATATTCAAGAGGGCAGTCGGATTGTTGATGTCTGCACCAGTGATGAAGCGAGTGCTGTTTTGATTGGCACCAACGAGCGGTTCGTGCCCTGTATCGCAGCATTATTAGTCAGTATGTAGAGACATCAAGGTTGGTTGACATACCTGGGTCAACGTTTTTACCGAAAATAAATCCCGGATTGTTCAGCCAGTTGTGTTGCAGGAATTGGAAACCATCTGCAATGCGAGACTGGTACGAGACAAATGCCAGCCCGCGCTCAAGAGTCAAGTTCGACGCCTGCGCTGATCGCTCGGCAGTGGTCACTACGGTGCGGCGTCAAGTGGTGCCTCAAGAATTAGATCAATCACGTTACCTTCGGGGCCGTATGGAATGCCTGCTCGCATAATGGTGTTGCGCGGAGCACTAAGGTCGGCACGAGGGCGAGATTTCCTAGTAGAGAGTTCTGAGTAAGCATCGCAAGCGTGGCGCACAAGACGGTATTTACGAACCGAATGTGTGCATGGAAAGGGCAACGCGACTGGTCCGAGGTAATGTCAGCAGGAGGATGCGAGTAATCAAAGTTGTTGTTCCGATCTGGATCTGCCGCCAGCGTAGGATCATCCGCGCGTGGCGCAAGGTCCACAGGAGCTCCCTGTAACACTGTACTGAGCGCCTCCTTTCATCACATTCTCTCGGGATACGCACGCTCTTCCAACGTCCCACAATACGAGCACCGAACAGCTCTGCGCTCTGACTCGCGGTGAAGTTGTCGAAGGGTGCAGCTTTGTCGGCAACGAACTTGTCGAACTCGGGGACAAGCTGCTGGAGCTCGCGGAACGCTAGGAACGAGCCATCCTTCGTCCATGCAGGTCTGGTCGCATTGTCACCGGTCTCGCCGGTCAATATGATGCCCGCAGGAACGACGAGCTGGCCTGGATGAGGAAAGATGTTGAACCCTCTCACAGCAGGTTGTGCAATGCCATCCATGTAGCCAAATTCTGTGAGCAGAAACGATGAGTGATTCAGCTGCTTAGCAGGGTACAAGGCTACATACGCTCGTGCCCTTCGAATGGAGCTGGGCGCACGTTGCCCTGAAGTTTGTAGAGATTGTGCTGCGACGACCCAAATGTGCTCTCCAAGAAAGTAACCATCGTGTCGATCTTGGTCTGATCATCGCTCGCGATGAGGAAAACGCCATGCAGAGTCGACGGCGACTTGAACACAGACTTCCAATTGGTTGTGCTAGGGTCTGGGGTGTAGTTAGCCTTTGTAGTTGGATGACGGATGGTGGCATCGCACCTCCCAAAAAGTCGGCATCACTGGCCTGACCCGCAGAGAACGTTGTATCGTTGAGGTTGCCGGTGATCCCAAGCTTGTTGAGACCGGTCTGTGAGAAGGCGAGGTTAACAGCAACCTGCGGCTGCGTCGCTGTCGACAGCATGGCCTTCGTTGGTGTAATGATATCGACCACCGAGTTGTGCAGGGCATTCTTGAACCCGGCCGTGTCGTCAATCTGGAAAAAGTAGAATAACTCGAGCTTCTTGCGCATGCCAATCCTGCCGAAGTGAGCGGCGATGAGAAGTCTGTCATACTTTATTGTGTTTCTTGAGCGACTCACAGGATGTCACTCTGGATATTGTCCGTGTCGAGAAGAAGACTGCCGATGATGTCGCTCAGGAGTGGTAAGAGACCCAATGCTGGGACGTCTGTGGGGACAATGAGTATAATCACAACCCGCTCAATGGGCCACATACTAATGAGCATATTGACGGTGCGAGGGAGCGAGAGAATTGGCGGCAGAGTTGGGAGGGTGACCTGAGCCACAGCTCCTCGGAGCTCAAGGGCCGCAAAGACGGTGGCGACGGTACTGAGGTGGCGCATAGCGGAGTATGCTGAGACGAGAGTGCTGCACTGAGTGTGACCGGACGCTGAAGATACGCGCTTTATAGCAACGCGGCATACGGCCTGACGGAAGACGTAGGTTTGCGGAGAGAACGCGCTTCTTAACCATTCGTTGATTGGCAGCTGCATCAGTCATTCGGATAACCTCCGGCGGACTATGATGCGACGTACTTTGAAAATCCTGGTATACGAGATGATGCCTCAAATTCGAGACTTTACTCCTAGGAAAGCCTCATCATGTCCCCCGAGTAAGATCCATGGCAGTGAGCAGGACACGCCCGTAGTTCAGATGGTTCGAGCTAGACGTGACGTCGACAGCCACCGCCTCGAAGAAGACACTGTTACGATACAGCAAGCAACATTGGCGAGGAATGATCTAATCTGAGTTCCGAGCGTGCTATGTCCGCAGTTGGGCCTTGAAAGAAGACCAAACCGAGTCCCTGTGACGCTAGTATACGAGCTTAACTGTCGGAAAGAACGTGCAGCTGGGGACCATCAAGGTGAAGCAAGACGCGCGCAACGAATTGGGAAGAGTGGAGCGGCGACAGGGGTCGCACATTCAATATTCGCGTGCGGAAAGAAGTGGATGGAGGAGAGGCCGTGCCGTCTTGGGATGTTGAGCGGCGACCTAGCACATCGGCGTCGATGAACAGGCAGAATCTGATACAGTGCTGGTTTCGCCGTCCAAGGGCCACTAACGACCGTCGCGCGGAAGGTGAAAACTATGACGAAAGGACGGCGGGTTATTGGTGGTCAAAGGGCGGATTTCGGGCGAACAGGTTGTGCGACAATGACGAGGAGTGCCCCGGAAGCAAAAGCGGAACGGTCTCGAACTCAATTGTTGAGAGCGCAAGAAGGCGATCTCCTCAATTAGCGGGCTTGCGATTCGTCAGACTTGCGTCAGTGTTGATTTTTGAACGCCAATTGGCCCTGCGGCACGTCGCCACACCTGTCGGAGAGATCTCCGTTGATGCCATTTTCGAGGGTGTCTGCAAGTTAGTCCCTCAGCCCTTTTATGCCCACTTCTGTATGCATGACACCACTGGAGAGAGGCTATGAACAGCGCACATCTGTTGCCGGGCTGAGATCGATTCGTGCCTGCGAGGTTTGTGTGAGCGCTGGCTTCATCAGAGGTACAACTGTAAACAGAGAGAAAAATGATGTCTTTGACGACCCTGTCTTGCAGAATAGTCTACACACAGACGCGTCAACTCGCTACTCTTCGGCATCCTCGGCACCTTCGCCGTCCTCGGCAAGCTCATCTTCCTCCTCACCGGTGAACGCATTGGCCGGCACCGCATAGAGGCGAAGGACTGGGCGGTTCGGGTCTTTGACCAGGATGTACTTGCCCTCTGGCAACCGCAGACACGCGTCGGCAACGGCGCGCACAATGCCCCATCCGTTGGCGACCGACATATTCAGCTGTGCTGCAAAGTCGCTCGGGCGGAGCGTGCTCGTGCTCAGCACGACGTGGCGCGAGTTGTCCTTGGCGTTCGCTCGTGAAATGTAGCCCAGCTTCAGTACGTCTGCGCCGGCGACGATGCTCGCAATCGCCCAGCGTGCGAGCTTGCAGCTGTTGTTCTTCATCTCGGTCGCGACCACGCGCCGCGCTGGCTGTCGAGCTTGGACCGCCAGTCCGGCGCACCGCCTGCACCGTGCACGCGCGAGTCGAACTCGTTCAGTGCCCGTACATTAATCAGTTGCTCGTGTGCGCCGGTTTGAATGAACGTGTCGATCTCGGTGCGCACTGCGATCTTGATGTCCTCCTCTTCACCAACGCTGAGGTCGAACAGCCGGTATCGGTACCCACACGACGCGAGTGGTGGCTGGTCCGACGATTCGTCCGCCTCGTGGAAAGGGTTCGGTTGCTCCAGGTTGAGCGGTGGGTCGCTCTCCTTGGCTGCCTGGAAAGCAAAGTTTTGGTTGACGTAGGTCGCCTCGAGAGAAAGTGAGATGGCGCTGTTGATCGACTCCTTGTCGGTGTCGAGTGGCGGGTCGGTCGAGTTTTCGTTGACAGTGAGGAAGTCTAGATATTGCTCAGCTACCAAAATTTAGAAAGGTTCGCAGAACTCACCAAGTGGGCCACCATCACGCTTGTCGAAGAACAGCTTGTCGCCCTCACGAACGACGACAATATCCCACGAATAAGCAGATCGGGGTGCACACATGAGCAGCGCCAAGATAGTGTCTGTGGCAAAGATGGTTGCCGCGTCGCTTGACGCGTACTAAGACATGGTGAGGCGACGCGGAAAGCAAAGATAGGAAGGCACGCACCTTTTGAATGACGGGATCTTCGGATGTTGTTGGGTTGTACCTCAGGCGATCGACAATGTGCAGCGGCCGTTCAGTTTTCGTGCTGACGCGGTCATAAGTTTTGTCGTATGGGTAGAGCTTGCCGTGAGATGACAGGAGCTCTGGCTCTTCGACGTCGAGACGCAGTTTTGACAAGCGGGAGAATTCGATCTCCTCAAGCATCTTCCAATTGGGAGAGATCGGGACTGACGACTCACGCATACGCGTGTTCTTGTCCCAATCCCTGAAGTTCCTGCGACCTCCACGCATGCCACCACCACCACCACCACCACCACCTCCGCCGCCGCCGCCACCGCCCCAGTTACGGCCACCCGCGCCACCCTGGAAGCCGCCGCGCATGCCGCCGCGCTGACCACCACGCCCAGCACCTTGACCACGCCCAGCCGCGCCTCCACGCCCGCGCGCAAAGCCTAACGGACCACCACGGCGTGGCGCGCTGCCCTTGTTATCAACGAGCGAGAAGCTAGATTCATCCTCGACGTGGAAATACGCAAACGCCGAGGTTGTGCCAGCACCAAAAGCAGCTTGGCCTTCCCCACGCGGGCCACGCGGTTTTCCTCCTGGGCCTTGCGTGCGTTGGCCACCACCACCGCCGCCACCACCGCCACCACCAGTACCTGCGCCGCTCTGGAGAGTTGCGGCACCAAGGGTCACCCCACTGGCACCGCGCGCCGGATCGCTTTCGTTCCAATCTGCGACGCGGCCGAGCTTGTCGGATTTTGAGTATGGCGCATAAGGGATATCACGGAATTGAACGGGGATCTGAGTCGGAGACGGGCCCCACGAGCCGTCTGCGTTGTCGTGGATCGTCGGCAGCGTGAACGACATCGTCCAAAATTTCAGGAGAACAAGCCGTAATCGCAATCTCCCTCGCCGACTTGCTCTCATCCCATCATCAACATCTGAAAAGAGCGCGCGATCCACGTCCTCGATCTATTTCATTTGGTGCAAGTCACAGCGTGGATGAGGAATTTAGCAAAAGTGACTTGAGCGCTTCGTAGGGCCACCCCAGCTATAGACCTCGAAACTTTTCAAGTATGCCATGCCAGATGATAAGCGATGATTATCGCTACATTTATATCTTTACAACTTATGGCCATCAACCTAAGGCGACTCCACTGCCTCAAACCTGACTATGTTGGAGGCAAGAGCCGCAAGATAACGACATCATATCTAGTGAGCTTACAGTAATTGTCCGTATACTGGCAGCGCAGCGGCTGCACTACTCTTTTCGCTACTTTTCCCTGTTATATATTTTCAGATAAATGATAACAGTCTCTCTGAGTTCCGGTCTAGATCACTTCATTCGTGCCCTCACCTTGCAGCGACGCGCAAGACATCGTTGACCTGTGTGGGCAACTACGTCCTCTACCGCATCCTAGTTCATCAACAACGGCTCCTTTAGACGCGTCGGATAAGTGACTGAACGTGCACCGTCAACTGCTGCAGCTATGCGCTGACGTACAAAGTTCAGCAGAATGTGGGAACGTCTGTGTTCACTTGCCGCAGGTCCGTGAATTACCGGTGATTTCTCGACAATTACACCGGGATATTGAACGATAATTTCTCATTGAGGAGTTCTCAAACCCAAATTATGGCAGATCCGGGTTTGTAAACTATTCAACAAGAAATTTTAAAGTCCAGTATCTCAGTTTTCCCTGGCGTAGTTGTCGAGAAATTTGTTAGGATTGTTCAGCTCCGGTACGAAGTTTGGCAAAGCGGACTTCTGCACACCGCTGCTCTACATCAGACGGTTTCGGGTACGACGTTACGAATTTGAGATTGTTTCATTAGTCAGTTAGATGAACGGTAAAGACATGAAGCACGATGCTTGCGGATGCGGCTCGCAGCCGATTGGCAGTTGCTCCAATCAAGAGCCGCAGCGATGTCAAGACAGGGCAGCGTCGTGCACTAAGTGGCTCTGTAGTATCACGTTCAGGAGCGAAGCAAATTGCTGAGTAGCCTGGGTGACAACAGTGCCAAGTGACAGACAGCGATCCTTGAGCCGGTACCGACATCCGCTTGGGTGAAAATAACCTAAAGCTCCGACGTGCAAGACCGTATCGGTATGATTGCGATTGACCTATGACGGAGAGGCGACGCAGCTAGTGAATGGAGAAACCAAAGGATGCTGATGATTGAGGGACACTGTGAAAGCAACAAATGACACTTCAAGGCAACGTCCGACAACAGATGCAGAAGAGGCAGCTATGCATTAATACTGAGGAGGATCTCAGAACCAATCGAACAATTCTCGCAAAGAGCCACTCACTTAGGCTGGGTGATGAAGAGAGACGTTGAATCCAACAGGGCGAGGGAAGGCTGGGCTGCCATCCAGGTTCCAGCCAAAGGCCTCAGCACGAGCAGAGCGACCATCCCATCCTGCACCCTTTGCCGCAATTGCGTGATAAACTACGTATGGATTACCGTCACGAGCGGTTGTGAAACTGGCATGACCTGGAGCCCATACCCCGCCATCCGGATTCTTCCCTTTGAGCCGGTGAGCCTCAGTAGAAACAAGTGAGCTATAAGTGAACGAACACATAACTGGACGGTCATCCAATCTCCACCAGTTGGACGCATTCATCGGGTCCGCACCATTGTCGATCCCCATTAGAGCGAGACAGTAGTCATCCGACCAACTTCCGGCGGCGCTGTAAACGATAAACCAACGGCCGTCGTGCTTGAGGATCTCTGGGCCTTCATTCACGCCCGAGTCGCCGCTCTTCTGCCAGTCAAAATTGGGCTCGTGCAGCAAAACTCGCTCGGAGCAAATTTCGGTGGGCGAGCACATTTCAGCGATGTAAGGTTCTGCAGGCGAAGGTAAGCGACTTGCATGCTCATTTGCGGTGAATATACCTGTGTGATAGTGTGCACACCGTCACTCCAGCCACTCCAGACAAAATAAAGCTTCCCATTGGGGGTGTAGCGGAACACAGTGCCGTCTTTGGGTAGTGGATCAAACGCAGCTCGCGAAACCGAATGAACAACTCACCGATAGCCCAGTTATCGTCTGGACTGGTGATTTTTCCAACAAGCTAAAGCGTGTTAATATGCGATGCATCGAAAATCAACGGAGACTTGAATAACTGACCTCAAAGGACTGGGTTGGGTCGGAAGAGGTGCTTTTGAACACGAACATGCGGTGGTCCGCGTTATTCCCGTGGTCCATGGCGACGTAGATATACCAGATGCCATCGATGAAATGAAGTTCTACAACAAGCTACTGAGCAGCTCCGCATCCTCAGGCGGATGAACAAACCTGGCGCCCAAATTTCCTTGATATCTGCCGGAGGCGTCCAGACAGTCACGCCTTGCTCATCAAACGATGTGAGATCCCGGGATGCATGAATGACGAGCCGCGTCCCCTTCTTGGATTGTGCCATATAATACTGCGGGTATGATCCAGCCTGCGCTCTACTAATCTTTAGACAGAAGACGTACCGTGTCCGTCTCTTTGTGATAGATCACCCATGGATCCGCGGCATGGCCAGGTTTAATCGCTATAGAACACACGAGTTAACAACAGAAGTTAGCTCAATATCAGGGCTCACGATTGTTATACGTCGGAGGGAAGTCGGGCAACGGGTCAACGACTGGAGCCTCGGGAGTGGGCAGAGGGGCGGGCTCTGGCATTTCGACATTGCAGACACGTTTGTACTCCTTCGCTGCCGCCTTCTTGAGTTTACGACGGAAGCGCGCGTTGGTGGATGGCGGGTAGCCAAGGCCGGGGCTAGGTTTGACGAAACTGGAAGTAACTGCGACACCCTGCTGGAAACCACGACTAGCCAATTGCTGATGTGGGGCAGCATTGACGCCAATATATAAGAGCAGCGTGGATGCGAGTGTGAAGGAGAAGAGGCAGAACGGCAATATCATTGTCGTATAGAAAGGACGGAAAAGAAGGAGCAACGGTAAGCCTGCGCGGAGGGCATTCTTAAGCTGACTCAATGAACAGCACCATGCTTGCGGTATGGAGCAATGTTCACAGCTGAGTAGCGAAGTGGAAGCGATCGGGCGCGTGGCAAGAAGTCTGCACAGACAACGGGACACGAGCTCCTGAGCGCGGGGATCGCGCGACGCCGGGTTGCCAGAGTGACACTCTATGCACCGCGCTGATCCCACTAGACTAGACAGCCAAAACCCGCTTTCAAACCTCAACGGTGCGGAGCGACTACGCGGGTAATCTGGGGTATACCTGATGCTGGGTTCAAAGCGGAGCCAAAAAAGCTTAGCAGACACCGGAGACATCTTGGCCGCCTACCGCGACCTCTCTGATGTATGATCGGTACTGAAATAGCTGGATGGATCTTTTCCGATCTTGCAAACCGCGGTAGTTATGGTTATGGGCATTACCCAGCGCCTTACATTTCGGGGCTGATGTCCAGGGAGCTGGGTCGAGATGCTCCTAGCGTTGTGAAGACAGGGTTGGGCCTCCGTCATACACCTGTACCGTAACTGTCAGCACTGAGACCAACTTCGTCTATCATAATGTCCGAGTTGCCTCTCTTAATTCTAGATCTGATAGTGAACGGAACCAAAATCGTAAAAGGTGGCAAAATTGTCCGTGTCGTCGACTTCGCTGCATCGAACCCACTGCTCACATTCCGGGTTGGAACCTCCGACTGAAGGCTGCCATAAGCCATCCATCCTACCATCAGCCGTGGAACTACTCGGCCACTTTCAGGGTTGCAACTTTCGCGTACACAAGTAATATGATGGATTTGGGCAGCTTTCATCAGACCTAAGGCACCGCCGGACGGACTTGACAAAAGAATTTAACGACCCGAATTAATTCCTTTGTCACGTCGTGTCCGTCGCGACCCCCTATACGAACCTTGGCACAAGATAGTCCTCGATCGATCATTGACTCACCAGCGCCAGTGCTGTCCGGAAGTCGCTGAATGAACAGTGAGACCTCGATACGAGCACTCGAGCTAGCAAGGTTGGGAATGTAGCCGAGTGCAATAGCATATCTGGCATAGGACAAGCCAAGATGACTCTACTGGCAAACATCGACAGTCATCGAGCCTGACTGCCGCCTTCTCGAGATGTGGCAACGTTGCGCGTAGTTGGGCACGACACAAGATTGGACCCGAAATGATTCGTCACAAAATTTTACCGAAACACCTCGGGATGGTTTATGGACAACCACGACGGGAACACGCCATGATGATGATTTTGACGAAAAACATCCACAACACATCCTCGATACATGAGTTTGTGATGCTTTGCATGTGTATCGAGATCGAGCACCTGACCTGAGCCTTATAAAACACGACTGTAACATTACGAGTCTCATGATCTGACAATGATTCTGGCCAAAAATCACTAGCTGTGTGCTCCCGTCGTGGTTATCCATAAACCATCCCGAGGTGTTGCGGTAAATTTTTTGTAACGGATCATTTCGGGTCCGATCTTGTGCGAGTCGCCTACTGTAGCTAAGCGCCACGTATCCATTTGGGCAAAAAGGAGAACAAGCCGAGGTAACATTACGAACCTTCATGTGACAACCGGCAGGTGCCGGCAATAAATATCAAGCAATTTTGAGATACAAAGGAGGCGCTACATTAAGCAAAAGTACATATGTGCTCGCCTGTTTCAAAGGGTTGCCGTGGGAGGACTTGGCCATAGTTCGGCGCTTGGCACTGAATCGGGCTCAGGATTCGCGGCCGCGCAAAATCCGTCGATGGTGGACAACCTGTGCGACGCGCGCTCGTGCCTGCCCTTGGTCTCCGCCCATCTCCACGTCCCCCAACACCCCGACGCGCACCACACGGCCGCCATGTCCTACGACGCAAGATTGCTTGAGCAGGCGCCCGAAATCTCCAGGGCCGAGAAGCAGGTTCGTATCGGGTGTCTCCGGCTCTGTGGCCATAGCAGGCTGACTTGCCGCTTTTGTAATTGTAGGAGGGTTACAACGTTGATTTGCTCGACCGCTCGGCTAGCGTTGGCGCCACCCCGCATCAGTACTCGCACGCAGGGCTCCCGCTGCCTGTCTCGACCCCAGCTGCACCATCGACCGCGCACGGTGTTGCACCGTACCGCAAACCCAAGTTCTGGCAGACACTGCATGGCCGCGTCATCATCGGCATTGTAGCCCTCGCCGTGCTCGCTGCAATCATCGGCGGTGCCGTTGGCGGGGTTCTTGCAGGCAAGAACAAGAATGACAAGAAGCCACTTCATGCTACAACGACTACAGCGCCAACCTCGGACGGCGGCATTGGTCAACCACAAGGTGGAACAATCACAGAGACAAGCAGTAATAGCGGCAATAGTTTGCCCCAGCAAACACCAGTATCTCGCATCAATCCCACTACCACCGCCCCAATTCCCAATCCTACGGCCCAGTCTCTTGCGATGGCCCTGGCCCTTGCTACACTGTCCGGGAACAGCGATGAAGCCTTGGCTCAGGATGCATCATTCTTCCTCCTGGACGCTCGGAGGTAGCACGGTCGCTGGTTCCTTCCCATTCTCGCACATATGGACGCTCTTGCCAGCTTCTTGTATCCTATTGTTCATTCACATTCGTAAAAGCAGCATAGGCAAGGGGCGGCGTGCCTACAGTATCTCAATACTTTAATCTGAGCAATCGTGGTGGCAGCCGCATAACTATGTTCGAATGATTGTGTGACGCATTGATCCGTTTCTCGTGGCTTCGCCTTTGACTTTGCGCTGACCAACGGCAACAGCACAAATGCACATACAGTGCCTTTGAGCACGACAGTCTATGCTCTACGAGTCCTGGTGGCCGGTTTTCCTGCGCACTTGTTTGTGCGCATTGCTCGGCACGTGTGATCACGAGCGCGGCAAGGACTCAAGTTTTGTAATCCGATACGACGGCGTTCGACCTGCTATTAGGCTCGGAATTGAGCCTGTGGGACTTGGCCTGCCACCTTGCGGAACTAGGCGGTTGTGCCATGGGCTTTACTTTTCGTCCTAGCCCTTCGCCGCGCCTTCGGTTGCCTCGGCAGGCTGCTTTTGTTTTGCTAACCCTCGATTGAACATCACCTATACTGGATCCCCGAGGTGGACGCGAGCTGTGTACTGCTGCTATGAATCCGGGCATCCAACACCGCTTCGGCCACAACGAGGTCAACATTATCCGGGCACGAGCTATGTTTGTCAGTGCCGCAGATACGGCACACTTTCTCTCGGTCCCTGAGAAGTTAGACAGAATGGGGTTGGCTGCCCGCTGTCATCAGGGTATAAGAAGCGCGCCGTCCGCTGCATGGAGAAAACCCTCATCCTCTTCACCCCCTTCCTCTTCTTCCTCTTCTTCGACCAGCCGACCTTCCGCGATGCAGACCATCTTCCGTATCCTTGCTGCAACTGTCGCACTCGCCGCTTCTGTCAGCGGTCGGCCCGCAGGCCAGCTTGGGACGCGTGCATCGCAGAATGATCTTCTTTTCAACTGCGATGTCTCGGATGTTAAGCCATGGCTTCCTGCAGACCAGCAGAATGTCACTGTTCCTATGGACCAGAAGTGCGCCATTTCCTTACTGCCTCATGAGGCCACCCGCTGATGAAGATTTAACAGGCCTCGCTTCATCACTGTCGGTGAGCTTTGATTACAGGCCGCCGCCGCGTGGGTGGGGGCTGACACAAGTGACAGGTGTTGGTGTGCAGAATTACACCTGCTCTGACGCTGGCAAGTTCACGTGAGTGCATGTGCCTTTGCCGCATGTTGCGCAGCCGACTGACGACAAATTCCAGATCTGTTCGTCACTCATCTCCGGTTTGATTGACAGATAACACGAGTTCTAACCCTTCATTTCCCTAGGTCGGCGCCGTGGCATCTCTCTACGACGTTTCGTGCATCGCCAAACTCCCGATTGCCCAGCACATTCAGGACTACATGTTTACCGCCCTCAATGCCAACGACGCTCCTTCCGTTGTCGACTTGCTCCTTCTTGAGGGTACTCTCAAGATCGGCGACCACTACTTTATCGCCGGCAAGGATGGCAAGCTCGTGCCAGTATTCGACTTCACGAACACGCTCAAGGACAAGGAACAGTTCGTGAACGTCGCAAAGAAGGGAAATATTGCCAGCCCAGACTCACCTGGCGACGTTGACTGGCTCGAGCTCAAACGGTGGAGGGCAAGGCAGCCAAGACCACCTTCCGCCTCAACACGCACCTTGGCCAGCCCCCGCCATCAGTGGGTCTGACGATACTGGAAATGCGCAGCAGTTACTGACTCTATCTTGCAGTGTATGTCCGGTGACAAGATCTCTGTGCCGTACGCCGCCCAGTACTGGTTCTACGACTAAACTGGTGGAGAACCCATGACTGGGATCCTTTGATGATCACGATAAACCAAGTACCTTCTGCTTCCCATTATAATTCTCCCGGACATTTGATTGAACTTAATGTATTTTTCTATATCGGATGCCATATATTCTTTCTTTTGGCGTTTGTGGCTATTTTGCGATGCAAGTTTCTGAACTAGATGTGGCGTACTCCGCAGCCGACAGGCAGCGCTTGATGCTCATGATGTGATGATGCCAGCCCCTGTCGATCCGATGCTGTGACGGCAGTCCGGCGTAGGTAACGGCCGGTGTCAGATCCCATCGTCCTTGTCCTCCTTCCTCGTCTTTCACTATTGTTCGAGCTTGACCTCAGCTCGCCGGGCTTGTGCACGCGTCCCGGACATTGAGACGCGCACATACTACACCGTTGCAGTCACTTGCCACACGACACCTTGGTCGATATTTTGCTCTTCGAGCTTGAACTTGATCTATAATATTGACCGGTGTTTCGTCGCTGTTCTTCGCAATGCTTTGTCGCTTCCCTTGTGCTTTCTCTGTCGTCTTTGCTGCGCTCCTTGGTGGTGCTTGCGCGCAGTTCGACCGCATCGACAAACCGACGCTCTGGAATGACGGCTTGCCACTGAGTGACTACCCAGTGCGTATCGCAGCTTTTACACCTCTGAAAAGCTGACATGTGTGTTCCATTTGATTTTAACACGTGCAGAAAGGGCTGCAGTCGGTGGCTGCGAAGTGGGAGCCTGTCGGTGCACCAGACAAATGCGTCGACAAGGCTAACGAGATGCAAGGGTCCGTTCACAGCGTGTTTAGCTCAAATATCATTACCTTACTTGCGCATTTAGCTGCCCACTCGATACCCTTGAAGCGCGTCGTGTCACATATGCAGACTGCGAGACACCTTGGATTCTCTGCCGTTGTGCAAACGCAACAATGTCGTGCGTCCTGCGCTTTCGGTACAAATGTTGGACTCATTTACGCACTTTGCATGCTTGACCACTCGCCGTGCCTTGTTATAATCACAAACAGAATGGACACCATCACAGAGCGGTTTGGATGGGTCCCTGTCGGCGTTCGGTCATATGTGGGCGGCTTGATCGTCTCCCCAGAACCTGTTGCCAGCGCTAGCGCATCCGGAGACTTCCTCAACTTCAACGGCGGTGCGTTTTCAGTTCCTTTATCTTGCCGTTTTTGCATTTTTAGGCGACTACTAACGGTATTTTGCCAGAATGCGTCGTCCCTGTCTTTATCCACGAGTCCGGCCATACCCTTGACCAGGGCAGTAGCTCAAACATGGATTGGATCCACGGCATTGAAAACTCGACCTGCGTGGCAGATTACTATTCGCAGAGTAACGCTGTCGAGAACTTTGCGCAGGTACGACAGCTGATGACTATCTGGAAACCGCTGATGAATGGCTGCAGGTCACAGTCGTTTACAGTTACCTGACAAAGCATGGCTCTGTTCCAGGGGACACAACATGCATGAAGCCGCAGCTGGACTTCATGATGAACACAGAACGGATGTGGGGCTCTTCATTCCCAACAATACCATTACCTCCGCTGACTAGACGCCTCATCAGAGCTACAGCACAGAACACAAAAACGTGCTTGACAGACAAACGGCCTTTTATTTTGGACCCTTCCAATCGCACTCCAATTGGCACCGCTGGGTCGTACGAATCTTCAATCGGCACGTACGAGGATCCCAACGCATCAACGTCGAGTTCATCATCATCATCAACTTCGACCGCCTCAACCCAGAGCTCTGCCGGATCGACGACTTCATCTGCAACAAGCACGAAGAGTGCATCTTCGGACGTTCCAACTCCTCCATCGCCCAGTGAGAGTGATACCGGCGGGAATGCAGCTTCTCGTCACAGCACAATACCATCAATTGCGACAATCCTTGCCGGAATGTTTATATATAATGTTATCTAATTAACATAAGCCTCAATTAATATTCATAGGGTAGCCCTTTCATGCTCGATTGGAGTAAACGCGATACATCGAGTTGCGCGACTCAAGCCAGAGGCTTTGGCACATCGGGAAATATAAAGCAGCTCCAGAGGCTCGACGTATTCAACGCCAGGAGCTTGCAGCATTTGAACGCTGCTGATATGGCTACTGAAGCTAAGGCGCGGTCTTGATCGTAATCAGCCTCTGGCGGTGGCCACGGCATCCAGCAGCTTCCAAAATGAGAAAGGAACCTATGTCGAAACATTCTTTATGATGTGAGATAGATTTATGGACAGCAGTGTGATATGTGATGTACGGGTGAAAGAAATGTGATGAGGAATTCGAAAGAGAGAGATGGGGTCGCTCCGAGTAACGCTGCCACAAATGCACACTTTGGAAACGACGATCAGAGGAAGGCTGCTTCGGATGAAAACTCAAATAAAATCGTCACATTGCTCAGGAGGTCTCATACTGTGTATCTGTCTGTCTTTGTTCTTCACAAAGCCCACACTAACGGCCGGAAGCAATGTCACGACACACGAGTTTGTGCTCCGACAGAAAGCGCGTCTTTCTCTCACCTCCATCCAACTTTCACCATGTCTCATTACGAAGGCAATGCATTCTACCCGAGCAGTGGTGGAGGTGGTAGGTGGTGGATTTATGAATAGCCAGAACAGCCAGTCGTCCCCTGGTTTCGCGAAGGTAAAGTCTTTTCACAACCCGCCACACGCGCGCGCTGACAGGGCGATGGCCAGAAAACGGGCCAGCAAGCTACGCGACCCATGACGATCAAGCAGGTGCTCAGGTGTGAAAAGGACCACACGGATCAGGATTGGATGCTCGACAATGAACCCGTCCAAGCGGTGAGTTGTTGCTGTCTTTGCGCCAGTGCTCGCGCCGAATGCTGACGACGAGTCAAGATCACAATCGTCGCGCGCGTCATGGCCGTGCGAAAAATGGACACGCAAGTAGTGTACCAGCTGACAGACACGTCGGACGAAATGGAGTGTCGATACTGGCTCAGCCCCGGCGAGGCCCCCGACGACGACATCACGTGCGCACAGCACAGTACACACAAGCGGCCGATTGATAAACTGACCTGCGCGCGCCTGTAGCGAAAACGGCATCGTACGCGTGTTGGGCTCGATTCGCAACTTCAACAATCGCCAGTCCATCAACGCGTCGCACGTCCGTCGCGTGGAGACCCGCACGAGATTTGGTTCCACGAGCTCGACGTGTTCAAAACGCACTTGGTCTACACGCAGGGCCTCGCTGCGACCGCATCGCACTCCGCTCACGCGATCAAACCTGACCCCAGTGCAGGACCTAGCACCGGTGCCTACAACCCAAGCAACATCACCTCGAGCCAATTCGGCAACCTGCCGCCAATCTCACGTGCTATCGTCGAGTACCTGATGGTTGCTCCAGGACGTGGGCAAGGTGGTATGACTCTGATGCAAATTGTCAACGATTTGAAGGGACGTATCAAAGCAACGCCAGAGCTAATCAAGTTTGTGCTTTCCGGTTATCCATCTGATATTCTGTGCTAATTATTTATCGTCGCATCTTAGTTCTGCCATCGACGACCTGACTTCGAGCGGCGTGATCTACAATACGGACGACGAGTTACACTTCGATCTAGTGGACTAGGTTTGTATCATACTCATCTGTGCTTCTCACAGTATTTTGTACCTGTAGTCATACTTCCACCATCGTAAGGACGTAATTTTGCTCTCACGATATGTCTTTTGAACCGTGCTGAGTTCTGAATGCTTGTGTACGTTATTTGAAGCGTCAAGTTAGCCAGCAGGCTTGCAGATTACCTGTTATCTGAGCATCACGTCCCTCTCGTGACCGAGGAAGTTAGGATGACGCACGACGCA
Source organism: Auriculariales sp. MPI-PUGE-AT-0066 (assembly GCA_020744175.1). Taxonomy (NCBI): domain Eukaryota; kingdom Fungi; phylum Basidiomycota; class Agaricomycetes; order Auriculariales; species Auriculariales sp. MPI-PUGE-AT-0066. The sequence continues at coordinate 706,340 of JAGTJP010000011.1, forward strand.
GCGACCACTAGAAGTCGAAAATTCCCGACAAACGTGAGCGAAGTTCTGGGACCAACAAGCACGATTATATAGCAGTCGCTGTTATAAACCTGTGCTAAGCTTGAGCTGCCATCGGCGAGACACAAGAAGATTCTAAAGATCTCGGGATGGTTTGGAAGTTCAAATGGTGGATGGAGAGTTATAGCAAATGAAGAATCATGTCATCGAAGCAGGTGTTCCGAGTCGGTATGGTACAGGGTTACAACAGTTCGTTTTGCTATGGCCGAGACGCTACACCTGGTCTGGCATCGTCCAATGCACAAAGCTTGATTCCTCCGGCGCTTTGAGACCCCAAGAGATTGCGTAGTGCTGTAGGACAAGATCAAGCTCTTCGATTTCGTCCAACATCTCCAGTTTAGCGATTCTGGGCACCGAATTCTCAGTACGCAAGACATGCACATGTAAGCTGGCGCACCTTTCTCGCTCTTCTGAGGATATGTAGTGCGAGCGTATGGTTCGCAGTGTCAACGATGATGAGGCGGTGAACCCATTCACTGTGAAGCGTTCTGCTTGCGCCGTCAGAGTTGGGTAGGCATCGACACCAGGGAGGGTCACATTTCGGGCCTTCATCGTTGTCAATTCGCACGAAAACAACGGCGCGCAAGACGGCTAACCTGGAGATTCTCCCGCATTACACGTCCAAAAGCATCGTCCAGTCCAAACATCTCATAGACCACAGCCGCAGAGCAATCAAAATGATCAGCGATTTTGCGTAGTAAGCGGTCGGAGGCGCCTCGGTCCATGTATGCGAGAACGCACTCGGCTATGAAAAGAGTTGGAATCGTTGGATCGAGCAAGTCGACGACCGCGTCCAGCGCCGACTCGTTCCGCAGGTCTACAGGTCGGAGATGATACCGTGCTGATGAGAGAGCCTGGCCTCCATGAGCTACGCTGTGCATGCTGCGTCAGACGCTCCGCCCATTTCACTATATGAGACGTATATGAGACGCACTGAGGACGGCGTCGGCGCCAACCACGGCGCTGAGTTCCTTCGACTTTCGGATGGTCATGCATTTGGAGAGCACGTTCTCGGGTAGGTCCAGCTCAACGTATGCCTTCAAAGCATCCCCACGTGCACTGCTGGCAATTCGCCAAAAGCGCGAGTCGCTGCCGGCGCCAACGCTGACGATCTGCTTCTTGATGTCTGCGCCGCCAATGTCTAGCCAGGCGTGAACAAGCGCATCGATGCCCCGCGCGCGGACGTGCGTGCCGTGATTGATAAGCGGTGGGCGCGGTGGGGCGAACCGCGCGCGAGGCACGAGCAGCGCCGTGAACGGATCGCTCAGGTAGCCTTTGTTGATCGCGCTCAGTCGTGCGTGCGCGGCGTCGGTGTCTGTGGCACGTATAGCAGCGTCGGGGTCGCGTGGAGTGGTAGTAGGTGGCTGCAAACATGAGGTGAGAGGGCAAAGAGGCGATCGGCCAGCCGAAGCCACACATGCTCTTTTCCATTCAGCTCAGCTCATGCGTGTCAAACACAGCCAATGGCGTCGTTTTGAGATATTTTTTTAGTGTCGAATGGCGTTGAGGGGTGCTGATAATAGTTATGCTTGACGAACGCGATGTTCGTGTCGAGCGGATCCAGGCCAACTTGCCCATACCGCGACGCGACGCGCGACTGAGCATCGATCTCGGTGTGCAGCTCGACCACAGTCGGTCGCATGACCTAGAGATACTGAGCCCGCTGGCGAACACTATGCGTGTAGGTCGGAGACAATTTCACGCGCGTGAATTATCTGACCATGAAAGGGATCCGAATGAACTCATAAGTCGACCTTCCTTGCTATTTCGCCATCCCACGCACTCTGTCATTGATTCAGAGACATTTCGGGTGCCGGAGACGGTAGTGTTGTGTCTGACTCGCTACACACGAGCTGTAGAAAGTGAAGTTCAGCAGCTGCCAACTGCAAGAGGAAGAGTACGAAGATGACCAGATAGTATCCATTGCCACCAGCACCAACCCGGCTTCAGGTAGGCCACACAGCACCACGGAGCGTTATAATATTTATGTATATTCTCATAGCTGGATCAACTCGTCCCGTTGGAACATTCAACGCACAGTGTGGGTAAAACTCGAGACAATCCCTTCGCCTGCCTTCAAGGAATCATATTGTGGCACTTGCCATAATCCGCAGTATTGCACCGTGACATTTTAGGGGACGATGCGGGTGTTGATATGTTTCCATTCTGGGCGATAAATTGCGTCCTGTTCGGATAACATTCGCAGGGGTCGGCGCTGACAGCCAACGTCACCGACTTCGCAACAGCACGTCCAAATTACACGCAGTTGAATCGGTCGGCCTTTACTCGGCGAGCAGCAGCGTCGCAAGTACACCCAGCTCGGCGAGATCTCGACGCACGGATCAGGCAACACTGACGCATCTTGGTCCTTGTGCAGCCTTGCCTTCAAGAGAGCCTCGGCTAGCTATTGCATAGCTTAATGGATCCTTCTGTACGCTGTGTGAGCCGACGTCACTTCAGATGAATTGGTGAAATCTAGTTTCAGTTCGATTGGAACACCGACGTCCAAATCTCTTCCTCCTTCTCGCTATCGATTATGACTGTTGTACTATCGCCTGCCCTTCAGCAAGCCCTCGAGGAAGTTGCAATCAGCACCTTTCACGGGCATCTTCATGCGCACGCCTCGACTCGCGCGAGCGCATTGACAGTGCATGATACCGTGGCGGCCATCGTTGCAACCGTTCGGATGGCGCTGACCCCCGCGCTCTGCGAATTCAACCGCAATAACATGCTCTTTATCAGGTTTCCGCGCGAGATATGGTGTAGGATATGGGAGCAACTGCCCCCAGGCGACTCGATGACGGTCACACATGTCTGCCACGACTGGCGTGAAATGGCATGCGCTCACCCGCGGCTGTGGAACACACTTGAATATTCGGCCAGACTTCGCTTTGAGAATGAAGAGGTGGCAAAAGTCTTGTCCACTTCCAAATTTCTTCTGGAAATGTACATCAAGCGGAGCAGTCGACTACCTCTCAGCCTTGAGGTAATGTTAGAGGACTTCGTCTTCCCCGACGGCGACTTTTACGCAGAGGACGCGATCCCGGAAGGCGTCGAAAATTTCATCATCTCATACGCCGCTCGGGTTACTTCTTTGAGCATTAGCGCAGACTGCGTATTGGAGCTGCAGGCCTTTATCACAATTCTTGAATCTCTATCACACCTGACATTCCTTCGTATCTACGGCTGTTCAGATGAACATGATCTGGCTGGCCACCTGTATTTCCCGTCACTACAGCGATTCGAGCTGGACGCTCAAATTGAATTCGACCGCACAGGCTTCAGTTTCTCAGCGCCGTCGCTTCGAGTTTTGGAGGTAGATCTGTATGGTAGCCAGCACTACAAGCTTTGCGCTTTGATCGTGTCGTGCACTGTACTACAGGAACTCAGTATCAACTTTGGGCACCATGTCGCCTACACGAAAGAAGGCTACGACCGCATTCGACAGCTCCTTTCTAACTCACTCCGGCGTATCTGCCTGAAAAACGTGTCCATCAAGAATGACATGGAGGCAGAATTCATGGCGACTTTCAATAGGCCAGAACTGGAACACTTCCAGCTCCAACTTGAAGGCATCCGGAGTCTACAAACTCTCTCAGTCCTGCGCAATGTGCCGGAGCCCGTGATACTCAGCTGTCGATTCGGAGAAAATCTTATTTATTCCAATATGGATAGTCGATGTCGTACTTGAACAGCCTCAGCCATATCACCAGCATTCCATTATGATTCCATTGGACGGGTCGATCAACGAAACTCCGGACGAGGTTCTGCATAGCCTCTGGCAAGGGCTATCGCCACGAGCAGCACAATCGCTGGTCAAACTCACCATGCACGAAAGCCTGCTCACCAGAAACTTCCGAGAAATTGGCGAAAGCTGCATTCGTGAGCTCGAGATCATCTTTTGGGACGAGAAAGGTGCCTTCGGCCGTTGGTTGGATGCGAATCAGGGCGCGGCAGAGCCATTGTTTCCAATGCTCGACTCGCTTGCGCTCCAGGCAGAGTCTGGAAGCGGCATGGAGGCCAGTCAGCTGGCGAGTAAGATCGCTTCTGCGCTTTGCATTCGCCAGGACAAGCGGCTGCGTCAGCTAAGACTTGAAGGCTTCAACATGAATGGCGTCGGGGCTGGTAATCAGGACTCTTGGAACACCTTGGCACTTCAAGTCTTGCACTTCCAGCTTGGGGTTCAGCTCAGTCAGTAGCAGTCTGTGCTCACCCTAGCATTGTAGATTATGAGAACGTTCGATGGTGTATCTGTTTCAAGATTGTTATGTGGCCATCGCAATACAGTACGTGGCTTGCACCGTATGGGCTGGACAGCTTGCACATTGGCAGAGAAGGCATGCGTGCCGGTGCCGATGTGCACCGGAGGATTTGCCCCAGTGACCTGGGCAGGTCCGTCGCACACTTCACAATAAGTAGCAACGGCCGCCTGAGCGTTGAAAGGGCTACCAGAATGCTCACTGAATCAGATGTCCCAGAATGGGTTGACAAGCGCCGCGCAGCAATTTGTTGATTGTAAAGGCATCTTCTTTACAGGTTACACTGAGCGGTCTCTGAAAGCTGGCGATTTCTAGTGAGCATACCTAGCGCTAGCACAAACAATCGTAGCGTGAATTTTCGTACCGGAGGTATATAATATACAAAGCTAGGGCAGAATTCAAGGTCAAAACAATTTACAAGCAAGAGTCGGGAACTGTATTGTCGGCAAAATCCAACTTCCTCTCGGAACAGACCTCCTTACAGGAATCTGAGCAACTGGGACTTGCAAAATGGAGGCAAAATCAGGCCACGACGGGGATCGAACCCGCGACCTTCAGCTGTAAGTGGGCATTTAACTCCATAGTAGGAGGCTGACGCGTTGCCACTACGCTACGAGGCCATACACCTCTGGTGGCCAAAGTATATTACTCATCACATCTCAAAGATCAGCAGATGCTTAATCTAGCCCCCAGTAGTACTTCGATTTTGTTCGACCCATTACTTCTCATCGGTAGAAGCCCTGACGCGTTTGCCACTGCGCTACCTGGCCCAGCAATAAATAGCTACTTCTGACGCAGCGTAGTTTCATCTCCGCCCTCAGGTGATAAGGTGCAAGACTAACGAGGGCATTGCTTCATCGTAGACGAGCCAACGATGAGTATTTTGGCTTCCGCGCCGGTCAAGTTGAGTTCCTCCGCGGCGCGCGGACAGCCCGTGTACCGAGGATCATTCGGACCCGTGGCATGGACTTGCCTCAAGTTATAGACTGTGAGCCGACCACTTGCCACGGAGACTGCAACCACATGGGTGGACGGAGAAAGGCAGAATGTATAATTACTGTTTCAGAGTCATGCCGGGGATGGATTGGGGTTGAACCGCCAATGTGTAATATTGTAAGTGACATCTCGTTCGACTGGTGCAGAAACAGTCGTGACTGTCATCTCATAGAATGTCTTGAAGCAGCATGGTTAGCTGAGGAGACCGAGCCGAGGTTCAGTTCTATCACTCAGTCGCGGGTATTGCTGGTTTCGGATTGCAGTCACCGCAGACTTACAATTAAACGAAGGGGATCTGATCAAATCGGTAGGTATTCTACTAAAAACCATTTTTACAATGCCCTGCGCGAAGCCACCGGCGCATGCGTACGTGCTGACTACCTGCCAGAAGTGACATCCGAGCCCTTGCATCGCGAGATGGAGACGTTATACGTCGAATTGAGGTGCAAATCGATTGGTCTGAAGGGTTTTACGCGGAAAATCAAATTGTGTTGGTGAGGCAGGAAACCGGGCAAATGGAACGTGCGTGCAAACTCCCGCAGCAGACTACTACCCCTGCAGATACTTGAGATACATGTGACTTGCGCGAAGAGCCTGATAAGTGCATCCTGAGCGTATGCCGACATTTCAATCCAGCCCCGTGCGTTGCGGAACAGATTTCAAGATCGTGCTAGGCGCCTACGACTGCGGGCAACAGTCCGAATTACACAAAGTCCGAACTGAAGAAAGAGCTATCGCCAGCTTATCGCGGAGGTAAGCAGCTGCCGGACCATAGGTTTCAGCCGTTTCGGCGATTATGCTGTAAGAAACCCCCTCGCGCAGTTGACGGAGATTTAGAGAGCGGCGATAGATTGATGAAAAACAGGAGATCTGAAAGAGAAGAACCGCAGATCTATCGCATCCAGGCGGGCTGTAGATGAGAACTCGCATGGCTCGCTTGAGAATCGGTCGCAGACTTGCAGACTTCAGAACTTGTCTCGAGCGGGTGACGCGACTGCATGAGATAAGTTTTACATAAGCAAACGATGGATAGAGTAGCCCCGCGAATGGCGGAACAGAGACAATGTGTCTGCGGCTACGGACGATACATATAACCTGATCTGAAGTGGATGGGGAAGGTCTTGGCTGTATTGCAGACGTCCGCTCGACGACAGGAACTGCGGGCACAGTAGACGGCACCTGTTTCATGCAAATCTCGTTCTAAGAGACTCGAAGAGCTTGTACGGTCGATTACAAGACCTGCAAATCGATGATGTCCGAAACTTCAATGCGGGCATGCCGGGGACAAGAACTGCGGGCGCATCAGGTTTCGTCTGTTCCAGACAAGTCACTGCGCTGAATGCAAACATGTACATTGTAATTATCAAATTACTTCAGTGCGCGCAAGTAGCTGCGGGCGCAGCACGCATTTTCGGCTCAGGCAAGAGGTTGCTGTGAGAGAAGTCACGGCTGAGCAAAAGGTGACGGCAATCGAAGCACCAGACTTCAGACGCGCGAAAAAAAAGCCAAGAACTGCGGGCACAGCGAATCTCAATTCGTCCATTTCGGGCACACTTGAAAGGAGCTCGAGATCTGTCCAAGGGATCTGCAGGACAAAGAAGGCAGGAGACTGCGGAGACTGCGGCGTGTGCATGAACACTAGAGAGTCTGGAAACCGTGATTGAACGCTGACTGCGGTTCTGTAGGAGTACTAGCTGCTGATGGAGAGTCAGGGCGTGTGCTGCCGTCATTGCGGGTCGGGGGAAACGTGGTGGACACGACTATGCAGTCAGGCCGTGGCGAGTGTGTGACTTGCGGGTGCAGGCAGGCGGCAGTAACGAGCATGGCGGCGAGCGAAGGGCAAGGAGGGAATGGAAGTGACTCGGCGCGTGTTGTCGCCGCCTTGACTCACGCCACACGTTCCAGTCAAACTGCTCGCTACTTCCCTCCGTCGCCGCTCTTACACAGACTTCAGCTCTGCTCAGTTACCGCACGCACGCCACACACACATATCTAGTATGCCGTCCGAGTCCAAGTCGAACCTGTATCTGTCGCACTGCGAGGAGGCTGCGATGAAGTCGCCGATGTGTTTTACGCTGGGCGCTGTGCTGGTAAAGGGGGGCAAAATACTGGGCACGGGATACAACCACCATCGGACGCAGTACGACGGCGGGCGTGGCGGGAAGCGACCTGTGAGCATGCACGCCGAGATGCACGCCATCTACAACGCGTCCGGCGCGCGTCAGCCTGCGTTCAAGACGCAGTGCGTTCAACAGCGCCGCGACGAGGGCGAGTGGCGTCTACGTTGCGTTAAAGCAGAACGAAAAGGGCTACAACCGCGCGTTTCACGGCCCTCACAACGAACACGACCATCCGCATCGCAATTGTCCGCCGCCGCCTGGGGCTCCGCTGGGCAGCTCTGAGGCCACCTTGAGGCACCGGTTCGGTCGCGTTCACGGCGCTGACTTGTATGTGGCGCGGTTCACTAAGCAGGGGTTCGGCACTGCGAGCCCGTGCTGGCGCTGTCTGGCCTGGTGTCGCTGGGCCGGTGTCAAGCGTGTCTTTCACTATGACGGCACCACCGCACGCTTCGAGGTCGTCAAGGTTAACGCTGGTGATGCATACGAGACCCATGCCGACGGCCGTCTCTTCTCCGGCGCAGTATGTCGCTCCTGATATTGCCAATCCCGCCACTTCCGCTGATTGACTTTCAGGTCTTCCAGTGATCATTCTCAATGCACACTTCTCTCTCTCTCATCGCACAGTCTCTTGTCTCTGTCTATCTCTCTTTTACTGTCTGTAGAAATGGTCTCAATGCGTGCCTGGTGTCTGTGGTCGCTGTTCGTGTACCTGTTGTTGTAATTTTCCAAACCATGCCAAACTCGTCTATGATTGGGCACGCTGCGTGCGAGTTCGGACGGCCCCCGTCGGAAGATGGCCGACTGTTTTGGTCGTCATGCTGCGGCAGGGGGACGCGGGGGTACATAAAGGGGATGCGTGACATGTCATCGGTAGGGTCGTAAGACAAGTGCCGCAAGAACCGCGCGCGCCGGAGTGAGTCTCTCTACCTCTTACATCGTTGTTTCCGAACTTGCGCGTCCACGGCCGGCCGCTCTACCTAAACATGCTTAGCTCTCTTTCAAATCTACTCCCGTCGCTGTCCAACGACTCTGCCTCTCGCAATCAACAACCGCCCGCGCCTGCCGACGTCGGTATGAACAGCCAAGCCCCGCGCCGTAGCGTGGACGAACCTCCCACCCGACCGTCACGACTGCGTGTTCAGAACGAGGTACGATGTCGTCGGAGAGTTACTACATCGGGCACTGGCTGATTAGTGTTAGACGTTTATCGTCGTGCGACCGCCGCCGTCGAAAAGCAACCATCCGCTCAATTTGCAGCTCCAGCTCATCCCGCCCGCAATTGGCCCAGCACACACCAAAGGCTCTAGCCAATCGGGCCACTCATCGCGCCGTTCGGTTGATTTCACGCGCACTGATACGGTCGAGACGCTCGACTCACCGCCAGGCTCCGAGGCCGGCGCCGACGGTCAGCAACTCCAACGACGCAATAGCATATCCAGTACACGCTCAGCAGACTCTGCCAGTCTTTATTCGAACAGCAGTAGCGTTGCGAGCACGTCCAGCTCGGCAAGTTCACGACGCATCATCGTACCGCTGTACAATCTATCGGCACATAACGTCATGACCAACGCGGTACTGGACGCGGGCACCGACGCAAAGATCGCAAAGTTCCTCAAACGTGGGCTTGAGATTATCGATCTGTGCGTCATCGAGCCGACCGAGATGTGGGGCAACACGACGGGTCTACCGCAGGACGTATCAACACCCGATAACGACTCGGTTGTGTCGTCTGAACATCCGCATGTGCCTGCACCCGAACCGGTCGTGGCCAACGCGGCTACGACGAAACGGCCGCGATTCACCTCGTTCTTCAATCGCAAAGCATCGCCTGCACCGCCAGAGCAGCCGCCCACGCCGAAACCAGCAGCTGCGCCCACCGCGGCAGCGAAACGTGAGCAACAATTGTCGCAGCCGGTGCTCGGGCTGCAGTCCAGCATCTACAGCGCGGTGTACCCGCCAGTGGGCCGCAGCCCAGCAAGTATCGTTTGGGTGGTGCGACGGTGGATCAAGGGCGGCGACAGCGGACTGCTGGGCGCGATGCAGCGACTGAACGTCAAGCGCGGCGGTGAGAACACGGCGGCTCAGACGCCGACGGTACGGTTCGAGTGGGTGCGCGGGCTGAATAGCGCGGCGCGAAAGGACACGCTGGACAGCGGGCACGGACATGCGAAGGCGGCAACCGTGACGGAGGGTGTAGCAGGCTCGCGGCGCTCGTCGCGCATCGTGCCTGCTGCGAGTGGCACTGGCACCGGGAGCCGGTCGCACTCGCCTGCACCCAAGAGCGTCGATTTGGCGTCATCGTCGCACGAAGGCGATGCGCGTAGCGAGTCGCTCGCGCACGGCTCGGACGACGAGTCGGATGCAGAGGACTCGGAGACGCCGTGGACATGCACGCTCGTGATCTCGCTGCCCGGTGACGTCTCGCCTTCTCCAAGCGGTGCGCACGAGCTCGCTCATACGCATTGACAAATCGCTGACGCAATGGCAGATCTCTCGGTGAACCGCCAGCGCAACTCGGTGTTGTCCACTTCTGACGCCCACCTGGCGGCGGCGGCGCCGCGCAAGGCGTTGCGGTTGCGGGTGGCGACGCTCGCGCCGACGCCGCACCACCCGAAGGTGGTCGCGCAGCTCAAGATGCCGTGGCCGTTGCCAGACGTGGACGTGGTGCATGGCATCGCGCACAAGCGGGCGCCGACCGGGGGCAGTCGCAGCGCCAATGCCAGTTTGGCGGTGCCCGAGGACAGGGCGCCCGGTGCGGTGCCAGGCCTGATCGTCACGGCCGAGGAGCTCAAGGACATTGTGTGCACGAGCGCGTTCTGGATGATCGTGCGCGAGAACTTTGGTGGTATCAGTAGAAAAACGCGTAAGGGCGACGGCTGGAACATTCGCGGGTGATTTTTGCTTATGGAACTCGGATACATGTGTGTGCCTGTGTTTGTTTCACCTGGGGTATCTTGCTGTTTCGTTGAAACGATCTCTCTTCTCTCTCCTCGTCCGCCCGCTGTTTTTTTGCCGCCATTGCTGCAGCAAGCCATATTCTCTCCCCTGCCCTGCTTGTTGCGAACCGTCTGTAATACCGTCAATAAAAGCTCTAAGGATGCATTCTATACCGCCACTTTTTTTGCAATTGCGACCTTTCTCGTCCACCCACTGACACTCGTGCACTGTTACAGGCACCGAGGACGGAGAACAGAAAAGTAAGACTCATTCAATTGGCAGTTGGGGTCATGTTGCACTACGAGCATTGAAGCATTCAGGAAACTATCGGTTGAATATTCAAGTTTGTTCCACAGCTGCGGACGTTGTCCTACGCCGGTCGTGACAGTATGCGTATCCGTCATAGAGTCGCTGAAGGGAAGCTGCTCCTACGTCCTGCACCATATCTCGTGGGCGACAAGTATGTTTTTGAGATTGAAAGCGTGGAGCGTGGGGATCAACGCCATATGGATGGTCATTACATTGTTTGCTGAAGGATGGGTGATAGGACTATAGTCATGTGTCAAACAGCTCTTCTTCGCGGAACCATCGCTCACTGGCTGAATCCGGCAAAGTGCGACTTGGTTACCAAATCCGGCCTCATGCGCTCTATCTTGTACCCTCTTTTCGGGGACGCGAATTTGTGCTCCGCTCGGTCCAAACTCAACCTCCGTCGGACCCTTTTCATTCCCATCACCTCTTTCCCTCTTCCTCTCACCCGCGCCTACTACAGGATGTCGGACAATGAAGGCCGTGGCCCACGTGGGTACCGCGTTGAATATGCCAAGAGCGCGCGTGCAGGATGCAAAGGTACGCGTTGCGCCGGGCCTGTAGTCTACACGACAGTTGAAGTTGACGTCCCGTCGTCGCAGGCCCCAAGCCGTGCTTGGGCACCAAGATTGGCAAGGACGAACTGCGTTTCGGCACGCTCGTCACGTTGAAGGAGCAGACCACCTGGACCTGGAAGCGTAAGCAACTGTTTGCGCGGCGGTGTTCTCCGACGCGCTGAACGCGTGTGATAGACTGGGGCTGCGTGACGGCGCGCGTGTTGACGAATGTGAAGAAGACGATCGATGACCCGACTGACTTGGACGGGTACGATGAGCTGCAACCGGTCGACCAGAAGAAGATCGAGACGGCATGGGCGGAGGGTCATATCGCGGACGAGGATATCCCGGAGAGTGCGCGCAAGCCGGAGGAGGAGGGTGACGATGACGAGAAACCCAAGAAGAAGAAGGCGCCGGCGAAGAAGGTATGCTTGGAGCGCGCAGGTTAGTGGTGTGGGTGTTCATACTGACGGTTGCTGGGGTTTGTAGAAGACCGAGGATGATGATGGCGAGGAAAAACCAAAGCGCAAGCGAGCTCCCGCAAAGAAAAAGGTTTGTTGCTGTGTGTTGAACGTGGGTGCTGCGGTTAGGCTGATGTTCAGTTGCAGAAGGTTGACTCTGATGACGACGATGTCGAGGAGGAAAAGCCTAAGAAGGCACCTGCGAAACGCAAAGCTGCGCCGAAAAAGAAGAAGGCCGTGAGTTTGCTGTTTAGAAGTCTCAAATTCAGCACTGAGTCGAGCAACAGGACAGTGATGATGACGGTGAGGACTTTGGCGATGCCCTCAATGAGGACAGCGATGAGGACGCTGGCAAGAAGAAGAAGGCTGGCGGTACGAAGCGCAAGGTTTGTTTTGCTTCTACTTTGTCTCCAACGAGTGCTCAGCTCATACTGTTTAAATACAGCGTGCGGCTGCAACCAGCTCTAAGCCCCCAAGAAGAAGACTAAGGTTGATAGCGACGAGGACGACTACTAGTTTCACTCTCCAGCCCACCGTTTACTGTTTTCTTGCTATCGATTCTGTGTTGTCCCCTTGCTGTTCAGGTCGTGGCCCGCAACCCAAAATCATCAAATTCTTGAACATTGACTCTGCCGACTAGTGTTTTGTACAATAGATGCTTGCCCAATGATAACGAGCTGACGTAGTTTTGAGTTGGGCCATTGTGGCAAGCACGATCTGGTGCTCTCCGAACATGAGACGCGGTCAATCTCCGAATAGAGCTCGTGTCTCTCCGCCTCCCTCGCATTCGCGAAAGCACACGATTATGGTCAGCATCATCGCTCGTGCCGTGCCCACTATTGCTCACCGATCTCCCCGCCGCACTGACTGCAGTCGTCCAAGCTGAGCAAGACGCAACGGCAGGCGGTCGAGCGCGAGATGGTGTCGGTCACTGGCTGCTCGTGCGTCTCTTGCGCGCGCGCCCGGGGCTCGGGCTCGGACTAATCGGTGATGAAGAGCGAAAGACGCGGCGACTATGCTTGGAAGACATGGATACAAGCTCGATGCGGCTGTCGACGCGTTTTACGACGAGGGTCCGCCAAGCGGGCCGCCTGCGCCGGCCGTCAATCGCGACGCGCTCGGCGAGCTGTTCCGGAGATACAAAGGCACGCAGATATATTCTTTGTGAGGAGTGTTACTGAATCTAACGGACCATACAGACCCAGATAGTGATGATATAGGGGTCGACGGTACTGTCAGGTGAGCGATGCGCGCCTCGCTCGCCACCAGCTTTCGCGACCGATTTGCCGTTCACCGTGTCATCTAGGTTTTGTGAAGACCTGTCAGTGGATCCGGAGGATGTGGTACTGCTGGCAGTCGCATATGAGCTCAAGGCGCCCGCGATCGCAGAGTTCTCGCGCCAAGGATGGATAGACGGCTGGACGAGCCTACGGTGCGCCATAGCTTTGCTTTTGTTCTCCTGCTCATGAAACTACGGTCCAGATGCGAGACAATTGACCAAATGCGCGCGTCACTGAGCCAGCTGAGGACAAAACTGGGAACAAATGCGGATTACTTTGGGCAGGTCTACTCTTTCACGTTTGAGTTTGCGAGGTCCTCGGGCCAACGGAGTCTGCGTACGTCGGTCTACTGCTGATACTCTCGATTGCTGGATTGCTTATACACCTCTTTGCCATAGCCATTGAGACGGCCGAGTCGTTCTGGAAGCTTTTACTCCCCATCGGACTACACGGCGGCGTCCTCTCGCCCAGCCAAGGCCCTGCATGGAGCGTGCCGCAGCTGCAAGACTGGTACGACTTTTTGAATAACAGCCCGGCTAAGGGCGTAAGCAAGGATACCTGGAATTTGTTCCCCGAGTTCCTCAAGATCGTGAGCCCACAGCTGACCAACTACGACGCAGAAGAAGGTGCGTTGTCGTGTGTACGAGCAGTAGCGTGTATTCTAACCAACCCTCAGGTGCATGGCCTTCGATCTTTGATGACTTTGTGGCAAAAAAAAAAAGCCAGTCGTAACGGTGGATATTGTGCAATTTCAACGCCTAGACACGGCGTAAGAACACTGTCGAACTTCTTGCTTCTCGCCTCTCCCCTGTACTGCCTGTTGTTCTAATATCAGCCATGCAATCAAGGTTCAGCCAACCTTCAAGTTTTGTCATGTTCGCAGGGGGGTATATTACGTGAGAGAAGACGCGAGTTGCGCGTGAAATCGCGCATGATTTGCGGCGCCACGTCCCCAACACTTTTCGCTTCTCCTCTCCCGTCGCGAAATGTCGTCGCAGGTCCGCCAGCGCAAGAGCGCTGCGCAGCTCGCGCGCACGCCGTCCGCCTCGCCCACGCCCTCGCCCTCCTCGCGTAGCGTGACACCGACACCCATTGTATACGGAAAGACGCCCGATGGCATAGGTGCGGAACGTGCTCGCGCACAGGGGTCCCAATGCAAATGCTCACACGACCTCTCCCACAGTGTTCCCAGTGCCTACAACCCAGGATGTGCTCACTGCGCTGTTCCATCCCGCGCACCCAAAGTCTCATCTTGACCTTGTCAACCTTACTCTCCTCGCCGCCCAGCTTGCTATCTTTTGGGTCCTTCCTCGACAATATGCACGCACATTCTTTCTCGCCTACTTTGCATTTTGGCGTCTTGCATACGATCTCGGGCTTGGGATAGTTCTCACCAAGCAGAGCAAGCGTCGCTGGATCGTTAAGCTCATTGAGCACGCTGGTTGGCTAGATCCCCAGCGCAAGCCTAAAGTCAGAGACTGGATCCGCGCTCAGCTGCAGGGCAAGATGGGCTCGGACTACTCGTTTGACGTGAGTTTCACGTTCTCGATGAAAAGACGATAACGCTAAGAGTTTGTCGCAAATAGCAACTTCCCGTCGAGTACAATACCTGGCTGCTCTTCCGCCAGCTCGTCGACATCATCTTACTCAAGTCAGTATTTTACGCTTTGGCGTGGTGGCCGATCCTGACGATGTGCTTGCAGTGACTTCCTCGCGTACTGCATGTTCGCATTTGCGTGTTTCCGTGTGCCGTCAGATCTATCGGTGACAGTTCACGCCCTGAGGTACGCAATGCGACGTAAACACCCTCTTTTTTTTTCGAGTACTCACCCCTCACAGATGGCTCGGTGGCATTATTCTGATTGTCTTCAATCTTTGGGTCAAGACCGAGGCTCACCATGTCGTGAAGGTGAGGCGTAGCGCTGAGTCGTTGCACTTGTCACTGAATCAAACGCTCCTCGACAGGATTATGGGTGGTACTGGTGCGTAGAAAGCCACAGTAACTTTGGTCTTAGACTGATTATGTGCTAGGGGGGACTGTTTCTTCGAGCGGGGCAGTTTGATCTTCGATGGCGTGTTCGAGATGGCACCTCACCCGATGTACTCTGTCGGTCAGTTCATCGTGAAACAACTGAAGACTTTTCGGGCCGCTCACCTCTCTAGCGCGCAGGCTACGCTGGTTACTATGGACTGTCGCTCATCGTTGGCAGCTACCCGGTTCTCTTTGCGAGTCTCGCCGCACACGCTGCTCAATTCGCCTTCTTGAACTTCTTCGAGAACCCTCGTGAGCAGATTGCTCATTCTTCCACCGCTTGCATTTCTCAGCGCCTTTTCAGATATCGACAGGACGTATGGCCAGCGCAAGCCGCTATCCGCGCGTACCCACATTGCAGGCTCCGATGATGCCCCACCGAACAGAGTCGGTATTTCGTCATCTGTCGAGATCAACGCCGAGCATTCTGAGAGCGATGCCACTAGCGCCACGGCGGTCATGTCGGATAGTGACCTTACGTCTGCGTCGGACTCGGAGGGCACGCTGTTGATTCGGCCGGAACGCCGCTCTATGCACAAGCACCGCAACGCCCCGCCGCGGAAGCTCACGCAGCACGATATGCTGAATAAGTACTTCCGCAAGGACCCCGTTGGCATCTTCAACCTCGACCTCTTCCGGTAAGTTCTCCAACTAAACACATGGCCGACAGTGCTAACACGTTGCTTTCCTTGCTTGCAGAGCGGCCGACTTCAAGTTGCTCCTGACCATATTCTACAGCGGGTTGCTCATCATGGCGTCGTCTGTCCCGCCCAGCTTCATCCTCCCGCTCCATTTCCTGCACGCTGTCGGGTGGCGCATCTTCCACTCATTCGTGCTGGGCTACTTGCTCAAGGCACAGAGCCAGACCAAGTACCTCGTCCGTCATTTCGTCAAGCACTACTACTACCCACCAACGAGCGACTCGGCCGAGTCCGGCGCCGTCACAGACGCATTCAACAACTGGAAGGAGGTATACAACCTGAGTCTGTGCATGACCTATGGTGCGTCTGCTGCAGCGATGGCAGACACGTGAATGTTTTGCTGAGCTGTAGTGCAGTCTCGTTCTTTGGGCTCGCGTGGCACTCGTATGTTTTGGTCCCGGACTGGACGGTTGGCGATCAGTTACTGCGACATGTTGTTGGAGCCGTGAGTCTTGCTGTTGCATGGCAGGAAAATGGACTGCTGCTCATATGGCCTGCAGATTCTGATTTTTCTGCATGCCTGGACGGCGATGGAGTGTTACTCGGTCACTGGGGTCTTCGGTGAGTCTCGACGTTCTTGTATATGCCCTGCCTGCGCTGACGCTCCGAAGGTTGGTTCTTCGGTGACTTCTTCATCGACCAGAAGTACTTTCCTGCGACGCTGGACTACACCGGCATCTACAGGTTAGTTTGGATCCTTAAAGCGTTGTATCTTGCAGCACTGACGATTGCAACCTGCCCAGGTTCCTCAACAACCCCGAACGCACCGCCAGTGGAGCTGCGTTTGTTGGTCTGGCACTCATGAGCTCGAGCAAGCTGGCATTCTTCCTTGCCGTCCTGTCACACCTTTCCCACGGCTGGTTCATCACGAACGTCGAGACGTATGTGCCTCCTTGCCTCTCGCCCGATGAAATTACTCATCTAGAGCTGCCGCTCCAGACCGCACATGCGCAAGCTCTACGGCGACACCGTCCGTCAGGATGCTGGTCTCACACGCATGCTCAAGAAGATCGCCAAGACCAACGGCCGGCTGCTTGAACTCAGCGCGGATAAGCATGCGCCGGAGCTGAAGAAGAAAGCGTATGAGATCAAAGAGACGCTTGAGAAGGCTGTGGGTCAAACCACTGTGGCCGTCGACCAGCTTATTGCAAAGAGTTCGCCAACGCCGTTTTTTCGGAGAGATGGATGCTGATGTGAATTCGTAGCCCGCCCGGTTCTAGATGAAGTCGTCAGCGATACCAGGGAGCTGTTGGAGAAATCCAGGAAGAGGCTTATTATTCCGTATGTTGCGGTTATAGATTTGACAATGTATACTTATAGGGTGACTCTACAGGCGCATGTCGAGCGATGTCTCCCAATACGACCTGTCGCACTACGGCGTGGAGATCAGGGCATCGCAGGTATCCGAGAGTCTACGCTTCCACCTTGGGGAGCCCATCGAGATCTCGTGGCGCGCGCCGGCAAACCACTCGCGTAAGGACTGGATCGGCATCTACCGGGTCAGTGGCAAAGCTTCAGCTGTCCGTGCTTGGCAGGCTTGCTGACCTCGCTGTTCAGGTTGGTGCAAACTCGTTGACCGCGGTCACCGACGTCAACTCGCAGGGCCATTGGCTGGGCGTCTTTGAGGAAGAGTGGGAGGGTGGCGTTGCGCTCAACCAGGGAGACGCCTCGCAATACGGCGCCAGTGGGATAGCATCTGGTACTCTCATCTTCTCACAAGCTCTGTTGCCGATGGTCCCAGCTCAATATGAGGTAAGAACATGAAGCTTAACCTCGGGCCGTCCGCTCAACTCTCCCCGATGCAGCTGCGGTATCACCATGACGGCGGATACAACGTGATGGCCACCGGAGATCCTATCGAGATTTACGGTAAGCTGCTTTATATTGTTCGCTTTGGAAGTGAGCCAACATTTGCTGTCAGTGGAACCCCCGACCCAACTCGAGTTCGCCCATATCCGCGCCTGGCTCCTACGCATCGTGCGCTGGTGTCTGAACAACGATCCGCAACTGATGCCCAAAGCGTCTCTGACGAGTGGCAACTACGGTGACGGCTCGGGCGAGCAGGATGACGACTTCAGGTTCTGGGACGAGACGCAGGCGCAGCAGATCGCGGATATCATCAAGGTCGCGCTCGATGTTGATTACTCGGACAAGGTCATCATCGCGCACGCGAACGTGACGAGCCTAGCGAGAAGGATTATGGCGTCGAAACAGTTGCTGCAGTCGGCGTAGAACGATCTACGGCGATGATTCAAGGTCTGCTGAAGTTACAATTGCTCTCGAGCTTTGATTTACTTTGGGAATGATGCGGGAATCCGAATAGAAGAGACAAGTATCCACAACGAGGGACACACTGCGGCCATCTTCAATGTCAATCTTGTCGAGGAAGTTGTAGTAGACAGCTACCATCGCGATCGACGCTCTTCACCCTCGCCTGCCAACGTGGCGTTTGGTAAGAAATGACGCGGAGGAACGTGCATCCTGTGAGTCGCTGCTGTGACGTTGCTGTCTGGCACTTCACACGTCGAGAGGTCGGGCCCAACGTCAGACAATATTCATTTGAACATACACGTGTTTTGTGACGGTCAGAGTGCAGACGATGCAGACAGACCTCTACTCTGAGCTCTCAGGGGTGGCCCGAACCGCACAGCGATCGTCGTTGCCGAAGAGGCGGCGTCCATGTCCGCTCTCAACGTGAGGATGTCAGTCGATTTCACCTTTGCATGTCATGTGTGCTCTTGCGATTGGATGCGGCCTTCACCTTCGGTGCGCAGCCTGTACAATTACTGACTGACCGTCACGAATTGCAAACACTCTGCTGATGGCAGGCAATTCGGCATTCGGCATCTTTGTTTGTAGAGCGGCAACCACGGTCGGGCGAGCAGGATGACGACTTCAGGTTGGGACAAGACACAGGCGCAGCAGATCGCGGATATCATCAAGATCGCGCTCGGTGTTGATTACTCGGACGAGGTCATCATCGCGGACGCGGACGTGACGAGCCTGGCGAGGAGGATTATGGCGTCAAAGCGGTTGCTGCATTGGCGTAGAACGATTTACGGTGATGATTCAAGCTCTGCTAAAATTACAACTGCTCTCAAGCTTTGATTCACTCTGGAATGATGCTGGAATGCGAACAGAGCCTGTGTATCACTCTGTAGCCTTCGCTTCAACGGCGGCATTGCCGAACAGTGATGGATAATGGTATTGTGCGTGCCAGTAACATCACCGAAAATAATGCATTCGTGCAAGACGCGGACATGATCATACATATACATGCAAGGATTGCCTGGTCCAAAAGGTTACGCCAGCTGCCAGGTCGACATATAGCTCGCCATGACTGTTACATGCTACAGTAGCGTCACAACCTGCAAAGCGACGCAAGGTCAGTGGCAGAATGTCGCAAGTAGATCAAATTATGCAGAAGTCTCTGAAGCATCCCCGAGCGGTCACCAAAGTCATCTGCGCCCGATTCGCACTCATTCCCAACTGCCCCTATGCGGCAACGATGTCTGTCCCATGTGATGGCTGCAATTTGCCGTCGTTGTTTTCTTCATTCCATCGCTAGAACTTTGCCGGCCGTAAGGCGCACTTCGCCGGCGGGATTGCGACCCTGCGATGTGGCAACCGAGACAAGGAATTCAAAGGCACAAAGAATGTAGCTGTACACGTATGACAGATGAAGCCAATCAAACTGTTGATCTGTGAGCCGATGGACCGATGGAACCAAAGAGTGATTTTTCTTTTTATATGGCCATCTGGATGTTCAACTCGCCCGCGAGAAATTCTGCGACGCGAGTATAATGATTTCACAGTGTCGATCATGTGTGTGGGGACGCAGCAGATCTAAATGGTCATCGAGATATTAATATGGCTATGGATGGCATATGGGAGGTCAATCTAAGCTCAACTTTGATCCGAGATGAAAATAATTAGGTTCATTGTGCCCGCCCATACCTCATCCCAAAGATTGACAATTCGGATGCCCTGCAGTATCACTTCTGCTGCACTTGCCCTTACCTATGCGATATCCTTAGAGGTGACATGCGGCTCGCACGTTGCACATAACCAACCGCCGCGTGGAGGGTCACCAATAAATGTTTAGCCGGACCGACCCTTGCCGCTTGCCGAGAGAGCAGCAAGTTTCAACAAAGTTAGTAAATTGCCCGGGTGGTCGCGTGCAGGGCCATCACTACAAACATGTCGATTCATAGTGCGAATTTACAGTAATATTGCAGGGGCGGGCGAGCTTTCCGCAACTTCGGCGTGCAGGGTCGCCACTAAATGCGGAGAAACGAATATTGATCACGGCGCGGTTAGTTTTTTTAATGCAGGGTCACCACTACAAACACAATGATGAGTTTAACATGCAGGGCAGGGTGAAATTTCTACAGCTTCAGCGTGCAGGGTCGTCCCTACATACGAGGGTTGTCCAGTTGGAGTGGACGTGTCGTTCGACGCGTATGCCTAACCGAGACATGATTTCATTGATATGGCAGTGAGTGTCAGTCATAGGTAGTTAGTTAAATCACATTCGTTGCTGCCATTTAAAAAGGCAATCGCATGCAGGATGAGATTGCTTCAAGCGAACATCTCCTTCTCACGAAACGGTTATCTCTCACGAGTGAGTTGTCGCAAGTCGCTCTGTCGTAGTCATCCCGCGCGACACATCATATATGCTTCCATATTTCTTCGTCCTTCCAATCTCGCCGGCCGTGGCCACCTACATCCTGGCCACTGCGTCTGACATAGGATTCCTTCAGGCTAAATCGGGACTCGCTTGCTATTCCCCCAACCCAAGCCTGGTTGGATACCCAAGCCACGACTGCACAGACGCACTCCTCTCAGGAGCTCTGTACAACCACCTCGACGCGGAAATAAACCCTGAGGCACCGTCCACGGCTTACTATGATAATCAGCTCAGCTTTCTCGGCGACTACACCTGGCATGTGCCGAACACCACGGAACGTTCTCAGATCATCGCATGCCACCAGGGCCCGCTACCTCTGACGGCCAAGCACGGAGAGGTTCTCTTCCATACTTGGTGCCACTTCGTCACTGGAGACAATCAGTTCAGCTTTCGCGAAGCCCGCGACACGACTGGAGTGTGCAGCCGCGTTCATGTGGGTGGAGTTCGCGCAGCACGGGACGACTGCGTTTCGCCGCCTAGTAGAGGCTGTCCAGAGTACTCTGGGTGCATGGATGATGGCACTTGTATTGGGTTTGGTTGGCGTCTTTATATCGCGTTTTACGTAGGATGTCGGTACGGAAGATGAGGCGATAATGTCCGTGGTTGTCCATGTAAAACCGTGATGATATCGCGTGATCTGTAGGTGCGAGGCAGTTCAGACAGTACTGGATGTGAAATGGTGTAGCTTCGTTTCATATATGCTGTTGTAGTCTCGCTCTTGACGGTAACGAGCTGAAGATACAGTGGTAAGAGTAAGTTGCTCGAAGAGGGCCGAGGCATTACAGAAGCCGGGCCTTGAAAGGAAGAAGTGGCCCGGATACTGCAAGCGTTAAAGTCAGTGGCCATCCCTGGCGATAATTCATAGATATTCCCCGCGAATTCGCGGATATGACTTCATGAACGACTCCATTTGGACGACGACCTGATCTGCTTCGCCTTGACATTCCAAGTATCGTCGTCTTCCGGATCGGCGACAGCAAGCTCCCATGTACGCTCTTCGCCAGACTGGCCGACGGCGATACCATCGACGTGACCTTGGTCATGCAGGTGCGAGTATCCAAGGTCTCGCCAATGATTTCGAGCGAACGCGAATGAACGCAATAGGACATAGCGAGGGTTCTCTGGATTTGGAGGTCGTTTAGCTAACCGTGGAAGATCCCTGAGAGCAAACTTCAGAGAGAATGAGGGTCAAGCATATGGTGGTGCTTACCAGAGAGTGTATGGGAGAGCGTCTCGCAGTGTGATAAGGACCGTGCCACGAGTGCCAGACCGAGAGGGCGAAGTATCTGTTGGGTTATGGTCTTCTTCATCGTCTTCTATATTGTCATCTGCATTTTCAGAGCGTCTTCGCTTTCGGATGAAGCTGACGGCATGGCCCCTGTTTTGAGCAACGAGGAAACTTTTGCGAGGAAAGCCAACAATACTTGTTGGTTCTCCCGTATGTTGCGATCTTGATCAGAAATTCCCTTCCCTGCCGATGCCACCGTTAGTAAGTTTGATTGCATGTACAAGATAGCAATGCCAACTCACCGACGTGAGGAAAATTCCAGACAATCTTATCAAACGTGCGCGCCTTCAGTGATTTGCACGCTTCCAACTTGGTCGCATCGACACCACAGAGTACCTGGACTCCTCGATGTCTGAGTGCCTCGATATTCTTCCCCACCGTCTCCGGATATTTCTCGCGCAGCAGATCCTCGTTGTCCAGCGTCGTCGCAATAACATTTTCCGGCACGATCGCCAACGCCGAGTCGCTGACAAGGGCAAGAGCAAATGAAAAATCGCCCTCACCCACCAGGAGAACTCTATCGGTCGCAGAGAATGGCACAACGCCGGACTGTGCCTTCGAGCGCTGCGCCACCGAGTTCTTGCGCGCAGATTTGTTTGCGAGACTTGGTTTCGACGCCGCAAGCTTTGCGCGCTGTTCACGCTCACGATGCTGCGCGTTCGTATGTAGACGCGCTGTTTGCGCGACAAGTGCTTTGGAGAGCTTTGTCTTGCCTTTCGCCATAGGAGCCTTTGTCGGTAGAAAAGTAAGAGTTCAAGGAACGATACGGGGTTGTGCCGGAATCACACTTCAACTAAACATTGAGAATGAAATTACTCGTAATCAATAAAGGTGATTTTTGCATTAAGATATAGTCGTTAATAGCTGCCTTCAATATCCTTATTGATCAGATGTAAACAGGGGCACTTCCGATAACGCGCTAGCACCATCTAAGAAACTCTAGGATCTCTCCACACGAGACTTGGGCAAGTAGAAGGATTTCTGAGACTAGTTATCACAGTCGCAAATTCGTACGGTATTCACCAGCTGTCTGAGTCTAGCCACCGCTCAAGCCCTGACGGTGGCATGAAATACGCGTTGTAGTCGACCTTGTAATCCTCGTTGTCGGAGCCGTACTCACCGTCCCATCGGTATGCGTCTTCGAAACCTAGTGCAGCGTCGGAGCCGTGCGTCTCTTCGTCTTCTTCAACCTCTTCTTCGTCTTCTTCATCATCGTCGTCTTCATGGAAGGAGATATTAGGCTGAGACGGCGCGCTACGACCAAGAGATGCATCAAGGCGCGTTTGCCAGTCGCCTGCGATCTTGCTGCGCGGCGGCGGGTCGTCCTGAGCGCCTGCACCACCGACCTTACGCTTCTTCCTCAGGGGCAAGTCGCCCTTCTCGTGCAGTCGTGCCCGCTCCGACACGTGGCTCCAGTCCTCGCCACGCAACCTCCAGATGCTGTCGCGCTCCTCAGGATCCTCGCGCAGGTATGCGTCCATCTCACCGTCATCGAACAGATCCGAGTCGGGCACACCGTCTGCGCCACCGTACTGTGCCACAAGCCGCTGCAGTCGACTCGGACCAGCGACGCCAGCGACGTGTGAACTGGCAAGCTGGGCGTCTGTGCAGTTCATCATAAACTTGTGCAGTTCCTGTATCGAGTCATCTGCGAGTGCGGTCGGATGGTCCAGCAGTGCGCCAGCAGCGAGCTGTTTCAGGCGCAACCAAGGCGAAACGCGTGGCCGACGAGCTAGGAATATTTTATTGGACGGCGGAGGTGATAATGGGGGTTGGGAAGCTGCAATGTCGCTCACCCGCTTGCGTTTTCGAGGATTTGCGCTAAAGTCATCCTCGTCGTCCTCGTCACAATCCGGAAGCACATCCAATGTCGGCACGGTTGTTGCAGCGTCCTTGTGATAGAATTGTCAAACTTGATCAAGTCAGGTAGCGCTCGAGCAACAAGTTCGCGGTCTCGGTCACGACCTACGACGTCGGCACGCTTTGCCGACGAGGCCGAGTACCATGGAATAAGCGCAACGCGCCTCTCGAGGTAGTTGACCATGTCGTGGTAGTGCTGGATGATTCGCTTCTTGCCTAGTCCTTCCTTCGCAGCAAGAATGTTGATGAGCGGGTGCCAGTTGAGAATCTGGCGCGGCGTGAGCCCTCGAGCGCGAGCAAATAAACGGTGGCAGCGGTGATCCCAGGCAGCTCGCACGTCGGCAGAGAGGGCATCTGTGCAAGTGCAGAGGCAAGCCTGAATGTATCGTCGTTTGGTGGTGACTTGAGCAGCTCGGTCGCACACTTTGCAGGCAGTGGCGACGGTTTGACTGCTGCGACATTGAGCATGTGTTGATGAAGGACAGGCAAGGGTAGCGAGGGATCTTGAAGACGTTCGCGGTCAAATTGGAGGTTAAGAACGTCTTGTATGCGAAAGATGGCGCGGGCAACGAACCATGGCTTGAGGTCTGCGCGCACGGCTATGTCGTACAACGCGTGGTGGATGCCAGCTTGGCGAAGGGCCAGCACCAGACATGCGCAGGCAATGTAACGTGAGCTGCGACCCCATCTAAATTCGCCGGTCCTGAATGCCTGGTCAAAGAGTACAATAGCGTCCTCCGCGCGACCAGCTGCGACACCGACGAATCGCGCCACACAACGGACAAAGTCGTGTGTCGCCGTCTGCAAGAAGCAATTAGAAGCTGCAACATGATACAAAAGGGCACCGCGTACCGAGTTAGTCTTGGTACGGGCTTCGCGCGCGTCGCTGGGGTTGTATGCGCCGCGCACGACGGACGGTTGGACTAGAGCAGTCGTGCCACCGTCCCATTTGGATGAGACCAGCACGTCGTCTGTGCCGGCCTTGACGGTACCACACTGAATGCAGACAAGCCCGAGAACGTCCGGCACGCTCTCAAACGCGCACCGGTCACCGGACGCAGAACAGCTCATTGGGGGCAAGAGGGAGAGATGCGGCCGCTATCCAAACCAAACTCCGAGTCAACGCATCCGCATCTAGAAGTGATGATTCCATTCCAATGATATGAGGTCAGCAGTTTCAGTTGTTACTTTGCCTAATTGTTACGCATTGCTTTATTTATGCACCATTACAGATCCTAGGAATGACCGCGACGCTAGACGTGAGACGCCCCGCCGCCCCTCGTCTTACTGACAGCAGATGGCAATGCAAGCTGCTCCTTCCAAAGGATATTAGAGCAGTGCAAGATGATCCCGCCAGATGGTGTTGCGCATTTCGCGAGATAGCCGGAGTGTGCGGCAATGCCCGCCCTCTCTCGAGTTCTTAGCCAGCAAAACCAGGCGTCCTTCAAAAGAAAGATCGAAGATGATGCCTCTTTATTTATAGAGGGGACTATTTATACATTAAAATCCAGAGTTCAAAGACGATCTATGTACTAAAATTGTGTCACCAAGGATCCAAGGATCCAAATATAAAACACAGCTAGATATTCTCCCACGCGCGTTAGGAAGTGACGGGTTGAGCGCTTCACCTGTCCCATGCAATGAGCTGAGCTCCTGAGGGTGATTTGAGCTGTCGGTCACGATGGTTTCGGTGTACATGTGAGTTGAGCGCGCCAGAGATCGGCAGCAAGTTCCATTTTGGATCCAACTTACAGCCGCGACTCGTCCACCGCCCACTCGGATTTCCATCTACCGCGTACCTACCACTCATCGTACATACCATGGTGCTTCGCGCCCACGACATCCCGGCTGATATCTGGCTTCAAATAGCTTCTTACATGCACAGTCGCGACGTCGAACGGCTGGTGCTCCTAAACCGAACGTTCGCGGACCTTGCTGCTCTGAGTCAGCGGGAACGTCGCCAGACTTTAGTGTTAAACACGAATACGCATTGCCACTACGGAAATATGTTGAAGGTGGCCCTGGATTGTATCATCACCGCCGACGAAATAGCGAAACAGCTGAAGGAAAGACTTCCTGCGTTGGCGTCACACTTGAAACCTTCCTACCCGTCGTCACCTACGAATGGTTTAAGTGAAGCGGAGGGATATCTGCCTCTGAAAAGACTTGTGCTTCACTACCGCCCGCACCCCCCACCACACAATGTCGTACCAAAGCTTAGCAGCTGGCTTGAGCAGTTACGTGCCGAGCTCAAAGCTCGCAGAACATATACCACCCTCGAACGTCGTCTGCGCAAGCTCTACGCCCGACTCGGAACGGTCGAATCACTGACATTTGTTCATATCGACGGTCTCCAGACGGGCGGTGCACGCTCCCTGGACGTCCTATATACCGGCGCGTTGTGGCAGGCGGTGGCTGCCAACCTTCGCGAACTCAATATCGTCGTCGACGCCAATAACCGTATTTTCGCAATCCTGTCCTGTATACCGGCGGATGTCTCCCTTAGTCGGCTTGAGGTTCTCCGATTTTCCTATGGAAAGCTCGGGGCTGGATTGAACGCTCCAAGCGAACCAAAGCTTGAACGGCTACGGGCCTTGCTCGTTGAGTCAGCCAGCACGTTGAACACCCTTGAAATTCGGATACACGGCTATCAGTATGGGTACTCGCAACTGTTCGAACAGTTTTTCCCGGCGGTAGTCCAGTTTCGACGGCTTCGCTGCTTGTCTCTCGTCATCAGCCCTTTCAGTCCGGCATCTGTACCTTCGACATCGACGGTGAAGCTGTGGAGGTTCGTTGAAAGACACAGCAGGACTTTGACAAGCATCAAATTGCACGGCCTGCCCATCATCTATCAGCACTTGGTCGAGAACGGTGGTTCTGCTGCGTCCACAAGAAACGGAGGAGTGTCACAATCCTCCGTGGCGATCTCAATACAGGTTATGCCAGACGATCAAATCTTTAGTGCTGGCATGGTGCGTCATAACTTGCCTGCAGTTCGCCAGAGTCTCGTCGAGCTCTGCATCGTCCACCCTTATTCAATGTTCTTGCCCGGCCTGAATGAAACACTTCCGAACTTGAGACGATTGGTGTTACTGTACAGAAGTTACTCGCCGGATCTTGTTGCCACACTTGCTCTACAGGCTCCTCTGCTCGTAAGCCTGAGCTTCAGATACTTTTATCGGCGGTCTGATGAGGTGGGACCTACCACACGAAGTGAGCCCGCACTAGTACTAGCGCAACCATCATCATCACGGATTTGACCTAACTTTTGCGTTTCAGAGCAAGAGTCTACGGTGCTGGCAAACTGGCGACTCAAGGACATATCGATCTACAGGGCAGAACAGAATGCGTTGCAGGGATATTATCACACGATCCCCGCGTGGAGTCACATGCGCCAGCTTGCCGGCCTTGTCCCCTCCATCGAGTCTTTCTTTGGAACAGGTCATATGCAGGAGGAGTTTGAACGTGGGTGGAAATATTACTGGCCTTGGCGAAGGAACATGTACCTCGACATGGGCAATGTCTAAGATGCGCTTCGATGACTGTACAAGCTGTTGCGTATCTGATTGCTGCTGTATTTGGCTGAGGCCGTCCTTCTCGCACTCCTCTTCATTTCTACGACCTCGGATGCCTTTAGTTCGCGGTCGTGCAGTCGACCATGGTGAACCCAGCACTAAGAGTGTCTTTTTGAAGTGAGTGTTGAGAAAAAACATGAGCCGACGCGCGACATCGAAACTCAGCCACTCCGCCTCTTGACTCTCTAGCTGTTCGATGCTTGACTCGTTGCCAAAAATAGATGGCACAATTCCAGCGCAGGCACAATTAAATCCCGGCGAGGAGCTTCTGGCATCGCAAGTTGGTGTTGGTCTCTACGACGAGTCAGTGAGCTCATCGTTCCGGCGCCTGTGCTCAGTGACTGACTCGTACAGCGGCCAGAAAGCGCCAAACCACCAGCTCGGCAGTATCCACGTCACATCACATAGACTCCTCTTCATCTCGGACGAACCAAACGTACAGTCGTCCCTCTCGCTCCAGCTTGCCCTTGTCGCCCAATCAGAGCACTACGCCGGCTTCATCACCAGCTCGGCCAAGATCGAGCTCATTATCCACAACGCTGTCGACGAAGACGACTTTGGCCTTGACGACGGCTGGACGTGCAACATATGCGAGCAGGTCAATGCAGCGTCGTTAGGTCCGCGTCGCGTCAAGTGCACTCTGTGCGGCTCCCCGCGCCAACAGCAGACGACCATTTCAAGACCATCTACGTCGATGTCAATTAGCACCTCATGCCCGGCTTGCACGTTCATCAACACTCCTGGACGCACCGCGTGCGAGATGTGCGAGTCGCCCTTACCTCCCACGACCCGCGCGAGTACCCCTAAACCGCCCGCCGCCGTCGCACCACCGAGTTCTAAGTCGATCAAGATCAGTTTCCGTAAAGGCGGCGACCGACCGTTCTACACCGCCATGAAGCGTGCGCTCCAGGCGAAAGCTTGGAAGACGGACGAGGGGGCGGCCGCTGCGCCGCAGGCCTCAGCGCCGGGCGCGGGCATCAGCGGCATCTTGAGCGCCGTCGAGACGCAGGCCGCGCAAAATACCGACACTGTCGCCAATGCGCTCCGCGATCTCGAGGCGCTGAGCGCGCAGGCCAAGGCGATGGCGGCAATGGCGGCGACGCTCGCGACTCGCCTGCAGCAACAGCAGGCGCTCGCCGCGTCGGCGTCTGTGTCTGTGACTCCTGGTAGCACGCCGCCACCATCCCAGTCCGAAGGCAGCAGCAGCGGCGACTCCGCTAGTTTCATCCAGCGCTCGCTCTTCAATATGGGCTTGGCGCTGCCGGACGGGCCTGCTGTCCAGGCTGCCGCCGCAGATGAGCGCAAGTGGATCGACGATCTAGCGGAGGAGATCGCCACGTTGCTCCGCGACGGGCTCATGGGAGGCAGAGGGATGGTCGCGCTGGATGAGATCTGGTGCACTGGAACCGTGCACGAGGCATGGGTACGTTCTCGCGACCGAAGCATAAAACCAGGATTTTACATCGTGCTCACTCACATGTTCCACAGCACTGCTATCGCCATCCATATTCCTAAGCGCACTTCATCGCGCCATCGATCGACGATTGGTCGCAGTCTCGTTGCGCACGCTCAAATCGGGCCTCATCGTGCTCAACACACCCACCCACGCGCACGCCGCCTTTACCGCGCGCCTGTTAAACGCACGCCCGCCCGAGCTCGAACCCAAGCCCGAGCCCGACCACCAGTCGGACGACGACGACGACAGCCAGGGCCAGGTCTGGTTCACCGCACTCGGTATCGCCGAATCGGAGGGCGTGGCGTTTAGTCTGGCGGTCTTGCTGCTCGAGGCCGTGGAGGACGACGGCGTGTTATGGCGCGACGTTGTTCCGAGCAGCGGGATGGTGCGGTGGACGCGCAACGAGTTGAACGGCTACGTGTGGGACGGCGACTGACTGAATCTCTGCAATGTACGTTCTGCCAGCTAAATCAGTCAGTCAAATGCTTTGGAGAGCCGGCAGAGAGGCGTATCAGCCGTACGAGCGAAGCCCTTCTCCACCAGTTGACCACAATTCGTCAGGCTTGAGTCCGTTGGTGGGGTTTCTTTACAACAATAGCCATTGGAACGGAAAGCCTGGCTCTCCACCCAAGTCTGGCTGCGGCGATGTTGAATCCAACAGTGGCACTGCACCTAATAGCGGCTTTGTTGCTTCATATCTGGCATACAGCATAACTCGTCTCAATCACGAAAGAACCTCCAGACAAGTTGCTTCAACTCAGGTGATTATACTCTAAGTGTTGTAGCAAATTCGACTCGCGCCAAGGTCAACTTGAGGCGCCGGCTCAAGTAAATCGCTTGTGGCGCACCGTGACCAATGTGTTTTTCCCCTAGGCTGCTGCAATACCACAGGCGCTACAGCCTGCTGTGCAGCCTCCCCGTTGCCACGTACCCAGGGTAGCGTCACAAAGGACTCGAGCAAGCGCTTTCCCTTGCGTGGTTGTGAGGCAGAGTTCATTCTGGAGGGAATGCGGAGAAGCTATCACAGCACACGCTCAGGAAATCTTTTTCACAAGAATCCGTCGGAGTATCCGAGTATCTGTACGTGCATGATTGTCTGTTCCCAGCTGAACTGACCTGCCTACGATTGTCCATTTTTGTGAACACTTTTGCGGAGGTTGCGCGGCCATCGCCCGTCCCAGTGACCCTGGAGAGGATCGCTGTGCCCATCGCCTCCTTGCCCGCCGCTGCCCGTCTGCCTGCCAGTTGTCGACCTCCCACCAGGATCTCATCTCTCTCTTTCGACAGCTCTCATCGCATTTACGATGTTCCGCATGCACGATATACCGGCCGACATATGGCAGCATATCGCTTCTTACATGCCCGATCGAGAGGTCGAACGACTCATGCTCCTCAACAGGACTTTTGCAGATCTTGCCGCTCTCCAGGAGCGCCGCACCACTTTGGTGCTTAATACGAACACTCCCTACCCCTACAGCGACGTGTGGGTGGTGGCCGCTGATTTCGTCGCGACCGCCAATGAGATTGCGAAGAGACTGGAAGAAAGAATGTTCGTTCGTCGAGGCGAGCCGGCGTGTAGCCTTTGTTTGAACGAGTCACTCATATGAACAACTGTAGCCACTCACGGGGTGCCGCTCACCTCCGCCAACTCGTATTTGACTACCGCATGCATCCGACGTACGACACTGTACCGCCCCGCGACACGGTGGAGCAGTGGTTTACGGATCTTATCGCTATTACGCATCCAACCCCCGCGATGCTGTACCGAAGCGCGGTAGGCTGGAGCAGTGGCGTGCCGATCTCCGAGCTCGCACCACGAAACACGGCCTCGAAAGCCGTCTGCGCGCGGTTTACGCGCAGCTCGGCGGCGCCGTAAAGGCGCTCACATTTGTCCATATTCACACCGACAGCTCGGGCGGCGCGCGCTGCTTGGACTATCTGTTCGCAGGTGCATTGTGGCAAGCTGTAGCTGCAAATCTCCGTGAGCTCAACATCGCCATCGACGCAAACGATCGTCTTGAGGCCATTCTGTCGTGCATACCTTCCGAGCTATTGTTCCCTCGGCTTGAAATTTTGCGGTTTTCCTTCGGAATGCTCGAAGGTGGACGGCACCGAGCGAAGGAACCGGAGCTGGGACGATTGAGCGCGTTGCTGGTCAACACGGCCAACACGTTACACACCTTCGAGATCCGGATTCATAACTACTGGTTCGATTACCTGGTGCTGTTTCAGCAACTCTTTCCGGCGGAAGCACACTTCCCACGGCTTCGTCGCTTCTTTTTCGCGTATCGCCCCTACTATGCGACTGGTGTGTCTGAATCCGTCACTTTGAACTTGCGGAGATTTCTCGAGCGACACAGCGGGACTTTGGCTAGCATCAAATTACACGGCCTGCCTGTCCTCAACCAGCATTTGCTCCCAAACGTCGGTTTGCCAAACACCACATCACCAGCCCCTGTCGCCATCTCCATTCAGGTCAGGCCAGGAGATCAGCTCTTCGACACTCGCATATTGGATGACAATTTGCCCGCCATTCGCAAGCGCATCGTCGAGGTCTGCATTGTCGAAAGAGAGGCAATGTTTTTTACGGGCTCCTTGTCGGCGCTTCCTAACCTGAGACGACTCGCGTTGCACGCGCCAATATACTCGGCTAGTTACATCGCAGCTCTGGCTCTACATGCTCCCCGACTCGTCAGCCTGAGCTACAGGCATGACGGGCCCCACACCTTCACCGATATGCTGCAGTTGATTGCCCGAAACGGCGAATTCGTAAGGTATTCTACCACCCGAGCCTTGCTTTCGCACCACAAGGCCATCCTGGGAAACTGGAATCTGAAAGATCTTTCCATATACGAAGGCGAACTTCCGCCCGTGCGTCGAGGGTATTATGAGACAAAACCGTCGTGGGAATATATGGACCAGCTTGCTGCCCTTGTGCCCTGCATCGAGTCTTTCTTTGGCACGGGACACACGGCGAAGGAGTTTGACCATAATTGGAGGTGCTACTGGCCGTGGAGACGGAACCCATATGTCGATGTGGTTGGCGATGTTTAGCTTCTGGTGCTGGCAGCTTGCTCAACTGTCTAATTCGAGTTCGTCAACCTGCCACGTGTATCAACCCGCCCGGAATGGGATCCGCGAGTCATCACTGCCACATCGCGACGCGTATAGGTACCCTAAAGGTCAAGTTTTGGCAACCGACGACCGACCTGTCTACGCCGTCATGCAGCGCTCGCCCCAGTACCTTAGGATAGTGGGGCGTGTTGGTGAACCTGGCAGATTTCGATGGTGCTCAGGAAACCGCTGGTGCCTGCAAGCCGCTGGCTCAGTCGCGGGCGACATCCTCCACCCTTTCTTGATCGCCGCTGACCGCGCAGGCTTGGACAGCTTCATTCTACGCTACGTCTTCAACCCGGACTCGGCGCTGCCAGAGGGCAGGAGAAATGAAACCATAATACTTCTTCGAACCGATCAAGACAGTCTAAAATCCTGGCCAAAGCCGAAATTGAGAACGTGCAATGCCTCTTGTGCGGTTCCGCGCACCTCAAATCGCACCCACCGGCCGAGATTGGCTGACCGTGCCAGGCATTGCCAACTTCAGTTGGGTCGTGTCTGCCAGTGCGTTGCAGTAGGCTGAGACCGTGAGGATGATGGTATGATGTGGCGTGATGTCGTCGCGAGCAGCGGAATGGTGCGTTGGTGAGACGACGACTGAGGCGGCCGGTACGCACCGCCGATCAGTCTGATGCATTGGAATTTGGCGCCTCGCTCGCTATGAGCAGCAGGGACCCGCCTTTGACTATTCTAGTGGAGATAAGCTCACTGTTGGGTTTATTTTGATAGACAAAGTCTGAGCATATGAAGAGAAGTTACGCAATTCCGCGCCGCGCTCCGATTAGGATGCTATGCAAAGTCGATCTACGTCTTGTCCACTGCTCCCATTGGGAGTTTGCTACTACTCAATTTTCGTTCATAGCTCTCAGCACGCATGACATCCTCGATAAGATATGGTTCAGACTACTTCGTATATGCACATTCGGAGAAGTTGAACGGCTGGTGGTCCTCAACCGAACTGTCGCAGATCTTGCCGTTTACCAAGAGGATCGTACGGCTTGGTAATGATCAAAAGAACGCAGCTTTCACTAATTATCCAACTCACTGCGGCGTTCTTCGGTAGGTTTCGCGCACGGAAGGCTGGGCGTGTCAGGTTAACAGAATTTAATGTAGTCAGATCGTCGCTAATCGAAGATCCGACTCGCTATAACGTCAGTAAGAGTATGTCACACTCGAAAGTCTCTCACATTGGGTTATTGAAATGCGCGTCACTATGCTGACCTGCGATCCAACGGTGGCCCGGCCAGGTCCCCGTATATATATAGCGTCGTTCTGAGTGTGGAAACACCCTCAAGTTCGCACTATGGTAACCACTGTCACCTTCGACATCGCTCAGTCTAAGCAGCTGAGCCTTATGGTGACGTTCGCCAAGGCCTTCGCGGATGCCGACTTCGCGACCATTGAGCACATCCTCACCGAGGTATGCCTACCAACTATTTTCCTTATTCACTGCCAACACAGCGCACTGTCCTCAGGATTGTGTTTACCATGGCATGCCTAGATCGATGCGCTGGCCACCGCGCCCGAAGCAGGAGTTTCTGCAGTTTGCAGCTACATATCGTGGCAACTTCATCAGCTTCAACGTCAGTCGCTCCGGAGGCTGGTTAAAGCTTGCTCACGAGTAAATCTGCACAGAATGAGCTCAAATGGCCGGCAGACTCTCCAGGCCGGACGATCTGCTTCGTGAGTTTCTTATTTCCAGAGGCAAATGCGGTCTTATTCCCGTGAGTAGATTGACACCAACGGCACAACCAAGGATGGTCGGGCCTATGCACAAGAGATTATGATGATCATCGAGTTTAAGACGGAGGACGGCGAGATCAAGATATCTCAAATCCGCGAGTATATCGATACCAAGTACGTTCACGAGTTCATGCATGCGAGTAGCTCGTGAGACTCGAGCTATTGTCTTGTGAACGTAATCATAGGATATTACATATGACATCCTACGCGAGCCTGAGATATGTGACGTTCCTAGAGCGCGACCACCGTGACGACTACTCTCCTGCGGGAGTTACGAATTTATGATACCTCACACCCAACTTTTTGGTTCATAAATAAATAAGTCCCAGTGACCAAGCCTTCATTATGATGTGATTATTCATCTCCATTTCGTGCTACACTCGTTATTTGCCGCAAATATACCGCGATTTCAAACAGGGTTGAATTCAGTACTCATCAACATCCCGGATAACGAGCTAAAATCTGGCGCATCCCATTCTGCCCTTTCTGATGATGTCAATCATCTCGGGATTGTACGCATCACCACTCTCGCCAAAGCAGAAACCGCGGCCACTTGCATCAGGGCTCGCCCAACCGTTGATCCACTTTCCCAGCGGCTCGTCTGCAGGGTCTCCTCCTCGAGGTGTTGGCCCGAACGCCAACCACCGCTCTGGCTTGCTATCTTTGAAATCGAATGTTGCAGCTGCCATATCCCACATATCATCACCTCCATCCGGTTGAAAAGCGAAGCTGTATGAACATCCACACGTACTACAGAAGCGACGGTTGATCGGCCTGTCCGGGCTCGACTTATAGATGCGCTCCGTCGAGTTCGATGTGAAGGTCAACAGCTTGGTGGGGACAAACGCCCAAGTCCAGAAAGCCGCACCGCTGACGAGACGGCACATATCGCACCAGCAGTGCATGGCAGCCATCTTACGACCCTTCTTGATCCACTTCGCAAGGACGGGGTCCTTCGCGTAATCAGCTGGCGGACGACTGATTGTAAACCTGATTCCACCACAGTGACAGCCACCATCGAGTGTTTCGTCATCCAAGATTGATTCTTCGGCGGGACACTGCAGTGTCTCGGGTTTTGGCTCCCACGAGGGACCGTTTGTAATGTTGAGGCGTTTTAGAAGACCGTCGTCGCGGAAGAGTACTCCCAGGCCACCGAGATGCTGATCCTGGAGCCAGAGGTGCTTCACCGGATCAAACAGCGACAAAAGACCTTTGCCGGAGCCCTTGAGGGCTGCGGGAAGTTCAATGGTTCCAGCGTGAATGTCGATGCCCTCGAGGTACTCGTCGTGCTGCCATGTGATGCTTGCGCCGCACGTCCCGCAATGAGTGCGCTTGGCTTTTGCGCTCGACTGATAATGAACGAGCGTCCCATTTTTGTCCTCAAATCTAACGCGATTGGTGTCAGGCGAGATGAACAGCCCGAAGAAAAAACCGAGCGTGAGCCGGCAGTCATCGCAGTAACAGTAGTTTCCTTTCCATCTCTCGTCACCGTCAGTGACTTTAGGATCGATCGTGTATCTGATGGAGCCACAGTGGCAGCCGCCTTCAAGAGTAAGAGCGGCCATGCTGGCGAAGAAACAGGAGGAAGAGATTTGTGGAGTGCAGGTCAACACCTCGGGAAAAGATGTTGCGAATCGTCATGAGTGACCGGATTGGCATGGGTCTCCGCTGTGGACCAGAGCACTGCGCGTATTTTATCCAAGAAAAGCTGCAAGGGGATCTTGGCATGTCTGCTGCGTGGGTCGTACACATCCTGCGACTCGGGTCATTAACCAGACAGGACGACATGGATCGATTCTCAACGTCACGCAAGAGTTTCAGTGAGGAGATATATTGCATTGGACATAACCGGTCATATAGGTACATACAACAAGTCGCTATTGGCCAATCTGGTGGAGAACGGAAGTCAGCGCTGGTACACTGACGATAACGATATAGCGGCTAATGGGATCAGAAAAAAGCCACTCGAGGTGGGTTACCAATGTGGTTTGTCGACACTTGTCATTTAAGACAGGGATAAACAGTCATTCATCATAGAAGGGAGCGAGCGAGACGGAACAAGAGGGCAAAGCACTGACCAGAAATTGTAGCTTGCATTAAAAGGCGTATCGTGTACTGATCGTTCGCTGCCGCAGTGCAGAAGCGAGAAGGAGAAGTATACCGTGGGTCAACGCACTGGAATCCGGAAAAGTCGAGGAACGAAAAATTTGAGGACAAGCATGCAAGCGCGGAGTGCCAAATGTCCGAAAGGTTTCTGCAGAAATTCTGCCAGACAGCCTGTCGAAGCCGCGCTGGGTATATTTTTCGCGACAAAGCAAAGAACGCTCGTATTTGTGAGACAGGCAACAGCCGGAGAAATCGAGGGAGACATAATGATAGCAAGAAACATGTGCATGAGACAAGATATGGATGAGTGAGATCATAGCAAGAATGCAAAACAATGCGTGGCAGGAGTCAATATTTATGCAGAAAGCTCGAACGTGGGTTAAACGGTGATCTGTGGACGCCCTTGTGACTTTGCAACACCTCGGAGGAGTTGTTGGGCCTTGGCTCGTTCCTCTTCTTTGACACCAACGCCGTCAATCTGTTCAATACCTTGGCAGGCCTCCATGACAAGCCCACGGTACGCCAGGCGACCAATATAGCTGCCGTCGGGGAGATCGCCGCGGAACTTGCGGTCAAGCTCCTCCCAAGTACTGCCCAACCCGACTTTCCGCGAACCGCTTTCGGTTGGCTGGAGCGCGCCTGGCACGTCCCGCACAAGAAGCGGCAGGTACCATCCTAGCGAGAAGGGATTCATCCTGTGTGAATATGAGAAAAATGCATCGCGACAATGAGCAACATGCGAACCGGAAGTCCGTCATCTCGAGGTCTGGCATGCTGCGTAGTACGCGAAGCACGTTTCGGGCACTTTGCAGCCGGGAGCCAATAATGGTGAGCTTGCGCATTCGAGACAAACCCGCGAGTGGAGATAAGTCCAACAAGAAGTTGTAGTTGAGGTTGAGGACCCGGACGTTTGGTACGAGCTGCGCCATGTCGGACGGTAGCGACTCCAACCTGCACGCTGCGAGCTCGAGGTAGACAACGGAAAAGCACGCCTCTTGCAGAAAATGGGTCGGAAGTGGATTGGCTGCAGAATAGGTCAGTTTGCTGCCTCAAGCATGAAGAAGAGCTTACGCACCGGATAGATACAGCCTTTTCACATCCCGAATCTCTCGCCCAACCACGACCGCGCACTGGCTGCCACCTTGGTTCCGCAAGCTCAAGTTTTCCAACTTCTTCAACTTTCCGAGACTCTGGATGGTGCCAGCCCGGAGAGCATTCCCATCGGCGTAGAGAGTGCGCAGGGCTGGCATCCCGCGTAGCTCAATTGTCTTCAGCGAGTTGTCGCTTAATCGCAAAATGCGCAGTTTGGGCAATGATGGCGCTCCAAGGGTCTGCAGCTTGTTACCATCTGTATGTGAGCACCGATAAGTAAGGCGATGTCATCCTCGAAGGCTGTTTGCGCGTACCAAGGTTGAGCGAGCAAAGAGAATCAGAGAGAATGTCGAGCCTCTGGACAACACGTAGTTGGTTGTTACTGACATCGAGGGATTCAAGAGATGGCCTGCAAGAATATCAGTTGCTCAACAGTCCCTAAGTCAACATACACGAACCAGTTGCATATCCCGAGGTCCAAGTCTCGAATCTTGTTTCCGCGAAGATGCAGCCTCTCTAGCGCAGATAGAT